>JAJJKC010000020.1:0-738407 GCA_022984845.1 Xylaria nigripes | reverse complement strand
AAGGGGGCGGTCACCGCACCTACCTGTCACCCTGGCAACGCACACACGTAAATAAACAAAGGGCGACCGGAGGGCTCGCTACGATATCCACGATATCTACGATATCGGAGGCTAGGACGAACGGATAGGAGGAATAGGAACGGTGCCGCCAGCAGGGCTACGGCGCCACCTCCTATTCAATTGATTAGGCAACACCGATCGCACCTATTGAAGGCAGTAGGAGGTCCGTAAAACGGACCTGCGATACGGTTATAAATAGGGCTATTCGGACCCTATTTCTAGACTTACGATTCTACTCCTTAAGCGATAGTTTTACCTATAAACTATAGACCTACCGCACCTATTGACTAGTCGCCGCCACCTATAATTGGCCCGCGACCCCCCCTATAAGCCGTCCGCTTAGTCATCACCTTGCTTACGTAAACTACTGTGATTACCGTGCCCCGGCACCTATACCGTTACACTCTATCGCTTCTACAACAACAACAAAGCAACGCGATATCTGCACCCGGACGCAACACACGCTCCCGAGCCCTCCTACCCCTACAACAGCGTCAGGGCGAGGGAGCCGAGGGCGTTCCTCCCCGTCCCCCATCGAATGCGGGCGCGGGTCGAGAGGAAGAAGAAGAAGGCGACTCCGCCGACGAGGACCAAGAAGGGCAGGGCGGCCGCAACAACCAAGGCGCCACTGGAGGTCGCCACCGCGACGTATCCACTATGTCTACCGCTCGCACCTACAACTCGGTCCTAGATATGGACTCGAACGCTGAGAATAGACCCCCGCCTGCACCACCAGCAGGCCCTACCGATGTCCTTGGTTGGGCTCGGGACCTTATTACAAGGCAATCGGAGGATATCCACGCGATGCGTGAACAAATGCGTGTGCAAGGAGAACAACACCTCGAACTACTCCGTGCCCTCACCCTCGCGGAACGACAGCCCGACGGCGATAATAAAACGCCGCAGTATAACTGCAAGCGCCTAGATGAAGGGGCTACGCCAGCCGAAATAGAGGACTGGATAGAGGCTATCCTCGCCGGCAACCGCCGTAAGCCAGGACGCCCCGAGTAAATACAGATAGACTGGGCACTCGGTCAGGTTACGCATAAACTAGCATCCGCGTGGCAATCCCACGCATCTACGAAAGGGCTCACGGAGGAGACCCTACAGCTAAACCACCTGTGAGACTTCATACGGAAGAGCGACACCGACCCCGCCTTATTCACCCGTACCTACTATCAACAAAAGGAAGCTATAAGGCAGAACGAAGGGGAGTCGCCCCGCGAATTCTACGCCAGGTGGTCGGCTATAGTTAAGAAACTAGAAAATCCCGATTTCGATAAAAACACTGCCCTCGCACACCACTACTTCTTCCGCCTCCACGAAGGCATCCAGCGTGCCCTCGTCCGCCAACGGGTCGAGATAGCAGGACCAGCCCCGCTCTCACATGAAGCAGAACGTGTGTGGAGCCTCTACTCTAACCAGAATGGGACGCGGAACAAGAGACGCCGCAGGGAGGAGTCAACGGTGCCTCAGAGGGGCAGATTAACGGTCGCGGCTGCCCCCGTCAACAATGTTCAGGCATCGAGCGCAAGTAGGAAGCGTAAGGCTACGTCACGTAGCAACGACGAGTGTTTCAACTGCCACGAACGCGGCCACTTCGCCAGGAACTGCCCGAAGGCAAGGAAGCCGCCGGGCACTCTTCCTACTGGAGGCGGGGTACGGCCCAAACGCCCAGGTCATACGATGTCTCTTCCTACTCGCCCACCTGGCCAGCGCCCACGGCGTGTACAGAACGTGGAAGCGGAATGGTCGGGAGCGGAAGAAGAGTTAAAAGGCAGGCCGGAGTAAGAAATTACGTCCAGACTACTCTGGCAGAAGGATTAAGGACGAAGGGGCCAGCCGAGCCGTTCAGGGCAAGGGGCCGCGTCCTCCCAGGAGGAGAGAAACAACCCGTTGACGTAACTGTAGATATGGATACGGGAGCGCAAGTCAACACAGTGTGCAAGGACTTCGCCCGCAAAAAGTTGGAACCGATCGAGGAACCGATACCGTTCCTACTAGGACCTAGCGGCGACCCCCTCACCTGCCACGGTGCGTACGCGGCGGAGGTAGAAATGACGGACGCACACGGGAAGGCCCGCACCTTCAAACAGGTGTTCTTCGCCATAAGGCGTGAGCCGAAGGCACCAAAATTACTACTCTCGCGACCAGGTATGGGCCGGCTAGGCATAGTATTAGACACCGCATCCGATAACTGGTACTACGGAAAGTACGAAGAGGTGGATCCGGAGGAGTTCGCCGACATCGTCGTCGGAGGAGAATCCGCCTATATCGCCAACCTGACGGGCGTTACCCTATACGGCGAACTACCCTTCGCGGCAGTAGACGACGATGCCGACGAGAAGGAGGCCGACAACACCCCTGAGGTAGACCTGCCCGCGTGCCTAGAAAAATTCCGTCACCTCTATTCAGAAAAGGCCGCCAAGGAACACCCAGTCTTACCGGATGCGGAACACGAAATAGAACTAGTGGAGGGAGCGAAGGTGCCGTTCGGACCAATATACCCTATCACGGAGGGACAGCGCAAGTCCCTAGAAGAGTACCTGGAGGAGAACCTACGGCTAGGCCGCATAGGCTACTCAAAGGCTGACGCGGGCGCACCCATGCTTTTCGTACCCAAAAAGGACGGTACGCTCCGCCTCTGCGTGGATTATCGTGGCCTAAACCGCGTGACCGTCAAAAATCGCTACCCGCTACCACTAATTAGCGAAATCCTCACACAGCTGGGGTCGGCCCGCGTGTTCACCAAGTTAGACCTCCGCGATGCCTATCACAGGATACGGATCAAGGAGGAGGATATTTGGAAAACGGCGTTCCGCACCCGCTACGGGCAATTCGAATACACGGTCATGCCGTTCGGCCTGACTAACGCCCCCGAGACCTTCCAGACCTATATGCATAAGGCGTTAGCGGGCCTAGTTGACCACATCTGCGTCGTATACCTTGACGATATAGTCGTGTACTCGCAGGATGAAAATGAGCATGCGGAACACCTCCGACTAGTCCACGAGAGGCTAGAGAACGCGGGACTGTTCGTAAAACTGTCGAAGTGCGAGTTCTTCAAAACGGAGATTGAATTCCTAGGGTTCGTAGTCAATACCGAGGGCACTAAAATGGACCCGAAACGTGTTATCGCTATCAAGGAATGGAAGGCGCCCACCTCCGTCCACGATATTCAGGTATTCTTAGGGTTCGCCAACTTCTATAGGAAGTTTATCACCCGCTACTCGCACAAAACGGCCCCGATCACGACACTCCTGAAGACCAAGGACGGGGCTCGGAAACCGTTCGAGTGGACCTGCGAGGCGAATACGGCGTTCGAGGATATTAAGACCGCCTTCACCGATGCCACCATTCTACGGCACTGGGATAGTAGTCGGGAGACGCGTGTGGAGACGGACGCCTCTACCAGGGCCGTATCCGGCATTCTCTCTCAACTACACGGAGCGAATTGGCACCCGGTGGCATACTGGTCGCGTAAGTTAACGGACACGGAGACCAGGTGGGCCACGGGACAGCAGGAGTTGCTAGCTATCGTAGAGAGTTACGAACACTGGCGGCAGTTCTTGGAGGGAGCGGACAAGACCTTCACCATTTGGACCGACCATATGGCATTAAAAGGAGTCGTAAACTCGCCGGCACGCGACTTGCGCGGCAGGCTAGCGAGGTGGGTATACCGCCTAGCACAGTTCGACTTCGATATTAAGCATAGGGCGGGCGTATCGAACCCCGCCGACGGCCTCTCCAGGCGGCCCGACTATATGGCCGGAGAGATACAGTACGGAGACGTAATACCAACGCTACAGAAGCGATTACGCCTACAAGAAGACCTTCCGCCAGTCGCGCAGCAGCAGATCGCGGCGATCTCGTGTACTAGGAGGCGGCAGGCAGGGTTGGAAGCGGCAGTACAGCTAGCCAGGCAAATACTGACAGCGCGGGGCGCCGATCAGGGAAGCGCTGGCGTGTCAGCTTCCAACATCACCCTCCCCGGTGGGGGTGAAGTATTCCGTTGCCAACTAGCAAGGAGTTCCCGGAACCAGGAGACGGGTCAACCATGTGCGTGCCCGACTCATAGGCTACGTACCGCAATGAGTGCGCAAGTAGCGGTGGTGACGCGTAGGGCCCAACGGCGTGCCAACGCGACCACACCCGCGTCTGATAACGAGGAACGCACCGCCATCGGAAGCGGAGCGACTAAGGAAAAAGAAGACGCTGAGGCTATTGTTCATGACCAATACGTCTCACGCCCCGTCGCCAAGGAACTAGCGCAGGGCGAAACGGCATTCAGGTCCGAGCCCTCTCAGGCATTCTACGAACTAATCCGCGGTCTGCAGGCTAAGGATATGACCCTCGCAGAGATAACTGAGATCGCTCGGCACCGCGCCGGTACCCGTGGAGGATACCACGTCGATAATAAGGGTGCGTTGCTATTCCGCAACCGCCTAGTTATACCAGCGCAAGCGGCGCTGGTACGCCAATTAATACACCAACACCACGATGATACGCGTGCAGGCCACCTAGGCAAGAATAAGACGACGGAGCTGCTACGCCGTAAGTTCCACTGGGAAGGCCTAGAACAGAGTGTGCGGGACTACGTAAAGGAGTGCGAGGCCTGCAACGGCAACAGGAGGCCACGGCACAAGCCCTACGGCGAGTTGCAGGTGCTACCGCTACCGGACCAGCCGTTTCAGGAGATTAGCCTGGACTTTATCACAGGACTCCCGCCGTGCACTCGGATCGACGGCGAAGTCTACGACGCTATCCTGGTCGTGGTGGACCGATATACGAAGACGGCGTTGTTTATACCCACAGTGAAGACGCTCAACGCCGCCGAACTCGCTAAAATCCTGTACAAACAGGTCGAATGCCGCTTCGGTTCGCCAGAAGGGATCGTAAGCGACCGCGATAAGCTAATTACTAGCCGCTTCTGGAAGGAATTCTGCGACGAACGGGAAGTCCGCCGACGCCTATCTACGGCCTGGCACCCTCAAACGGACGGGCAGACCGAACGCGTACACCAGTCGCTAGAAAAGTATCTCCGTACGTACGCGATACAGGACCCACACGCGTGGGCGAGGATTCTAGCGGAAGCGAAATTCGCGTATAACAACAGCCTTCACGCAACTATAGGGTGTTCGCCGTTCGAAGCCCTACACGGCTACCACCCCCGATTAATCGAGTACGTACCCGAACGACTCCAATCTAAGGTCCAGGGGGTGCGGGAGCGACTCCAACGTACTGCGGCAGTACGCCGTGCCCTCAATGAACACTGGGCTAGGGCAGCGGAGACGATGCGGCGCAACTACGATAAGAGACACACGCCGAAGTCGTTCACGGTGAACGAGGTGGTGGGTCTCTCCACGTCGCACTTCCGCTTCAAGCACGGGCGCAAGCTGGCGCCAACGTATATCAGGGTCATCGTCACAGAGAAGGTGGGCACGCAAGCGTATAGGGTTAAATTGCCAGCCAAGTACGCGCGCGTTCACGATGTATTCCCCGTATCCTCCTTAGAACCCTGGAGCGGAGTACCTAAGGAGGAGGGCCGTGCTACCCTGCCCGACCTGGAAGAGGAGCAGGAGGAGTGGGAGGTGGAGGATATCGTGAGGCACCGCGACGACCGCGGCGAACGCGAATATCTAGTTAAGTGGGACGGCTGGCCCGCGGAGTATAATACGTGGGAGCCGCGAGGGCATTTGAAGGGGTCAAAGACCTTGCTGGCGCGGTACGAACGGAGGGCTCGGCGTACCCACCCTAAGTGGGATGATGTGTACGGATAGTCACAGGAGGTCAATATAAAAGGCGGTTAAAGTAGCGATTCCATTGCAAGCAAAAGCATCGTGAACGGCGCTGCAATTAATTGCTAGCGGCCTACTACCCTGGCATTTATATAGCGGCGCCACTGCTGTATAAGAGGGAGGGATTTATATAGCGGTACTCACCCGCTCCTCCTCCTACACCGTGGATGATTTTATATTGCGGACTCCCTCCGCACCATCCGCCCCCTCCTCCTCGATATACCGTGGGTGACTTTATATAGCGGACCCCCTCCGCATCCCATCTTTGGATGATTTTATATAGCGGTCTCCCACCGCATCGGGCGCCCAGCCTCCACATCTTCGGATGATTTTATATAGCGGTCTCCCACCGCATCGGCAACCCGTCCTCCGCACCTTAAGGATGACTTTATATAGCGGGATCCCCCCGCTGCCGATTCCTCCTCGATACACCAGAGTGATTTTATACCGCGGACCTCCTCCGCCCAGCCACCCTATCCTCCCGCGTGACTTTATATAGCGGGCCGCCCCCGCTCTTCGGCACGTAATTTATATAGCGGCACGGCATCCGCTGACCTCACCCCCCGCAGCTACAGACTGGCGTCACGATGACGCTGCGACCGAGGCGTGCGCGGCATTAGAGGGGCCGGTGGACCGACCCCGAGTAGTGCCTGCCGTGCACCATCCCCGTCACCAACCCACAGAGGAGAGTTGAGGCGGAGGAAGACCTCCGGCCCCTTCTCCTTGTAGGCGGCAAGCCAGTCGGCCTCACCAGCAGCCAAAGGCTGCGTGGTATCGCGCTCTTGGAGCGCAGAGATCTTCCGATCCAGGTCGGGAAGAACGCCCATTGCAGCCGAAGCTGTAGAGGGAGCGGCGTCTCCCAGCACCCGAACAATCTCTGGCCCCTCAAGCGAGCCGCGTTCCACCAGTGCCTGCGGCTACGTTAGTAGGGAATCGCCAGCGATAGCGGGGTATACTCACCGTAAACAGCTGGTGGTAGGCGGCCACCTGGGCCTCGAGGCGCGAGACGCGTGCTCGCAGCGACTCCTCGGAGGCAGGCGGCGCAGGGAGGTCCACACCAGAGGCCGAGTCCTCACAAGCCACGGCTCTTCGCAGAGCCAGCTCCGCCTCCTGAAGGAGGAAGACACGGCGACCGAGCATTGCAGCGTGCGCCGCTGCGGCCTCCACGCCAACCCCCCCCATTTGGTGAAGCCGGAGCAATTGCTCCGCTTGTTGGGATACCGATGCGCCGAAGCGCGAGATTGACTGGGCGGCACCCAGGAGGAACGAAGGCATCTGCCACGGCGACGGTTAGCACGACCAACAATGTGTGGGAACGGGTAAGGAGTATAGCATACGGCGTGACACGCTTGACGAGCGTGTTTGCACCCCACGCAAACAGCGCCGTCGGGCGTGGCGCGTAGGCACTTCAGCCGGAGGGCCGAGTGCGTCGAAGTAAGGCAACGAGCACAAGGCTCGCGCCCGAGGACGGTTTGCTGGACCAAGTCGTCCAGCGAGACGAAGTCCCGGTCCAGATGGGACCAGCCGGCCACCACGTCGAACGGGTGTTTGGCGGCGAAGGCGGCGGCGGCAGGGGAGAGGGCGGCGGGGGCAGCAGGCGACGACGAGGGCGCGGACGACGAGAGGGCGAAGGCAGGCGAGGGCGGCGGGCGAGAAGGGGACAGCAGCCGGAACCGCTTGGCCGGAGGGCCGGAAGGAGTGGTCGGGGGGCCCGACATCGTCAAAATAATTAAAAAAAAAAAAAAAAAAAAAAACAACAAAAACTCAAAATTTGTAAAATTTTGTTGTTGAAGGATGAAGAGGAGGGATAGGAAGAGTAAGGAGGGCGGCGCGCCCTTATATACACGATTTTTCTATTCCGGCACCCTCGTCACCGCCGGCCAGGAAGGAGCAGTTTATAGGAAGGCACGCCCGCGTTTTCGGGTGCGGAAGCAAGTACAGGGTACCGGAGCTCCGACACCACGCCTGCCAAAACTGCAGGTAGACCGTCCGAAGGGATGTATACCTACCTACACGATAACTGCACTTCGCAAGTGTGTTGACAACACAGTTGGCGCGGTAACCCCACCGCCGCCAGCACTGTTGATGACACAGGGAGACGTAGTAGGTGACGAAGGCACCCGCCACCTACGAACTTCCTTAGGGGGACCGTTCCTGGGGAACGGTTAGTTTAGAGGCTACGGCTACGGTATCTGCCGTGAGGCTACGGCTACGGTATCTGCCGTGAGGCTACGGCTACGATATCTGCCGTGAGGCTACGGCTACGGTATCTGCCGTGAGGCTACGGCTACGGTATCTACCGTGAGGTTACGACTACAGTATGTGCCCGTGAGGCTACGGCGACCGCCAAACAAGGCACGCGAGACCGTAAGACCTCCGCCCAGGCTGCTGGGGACCAGCAGCCAGAGGGGGGGGGAGCAGTGTAAGGGGGCGGTCACCGCACCTACCTGTCACCCTGGCAACGCACACACGTAAATAAACAAAGGGCGACCGGAGGGCTCGCTACGATATCCACGATATCTACGATATCGGAGGCTAGGACGAACGGATAGGAGGAATAGGAACGGTGCCGCCAGCAGGGCTACGGCGCCACCTCCTATTCAATTGATTAGGCAACACCGATCGCACCTATTGAAGGCAGTAGGAGGTCCGTAAAACGGACCTGCGATACGGTTATAAATAGGGCTATTCGGACCCTATTTCTAGACTTACGATTCTACTCCTTAAGCGATAGTTTTACCTATAAACTATAGACCTACCGCACCTATTGACTAGTCGCCGCCACCTATAATTGGCCCGCGACCCCCCCTATAAGCCGTCCGCTTAGTCATCACCTTGCTTACGTAAACTACTGTGATTACCGTGCCCCGGCACCTATACCGTTACACTCATCTTCTATGAACCACACTGCAGTCACGTTGTGCAGCCTCTAGATGTAGGCGCCTTTGGGTTGTTAAAAAAACAGCTGCGGCACCTACTAAGACAGTGCCCTGCCGCCACACTGGGGCTACCTCCTACCAAAGTAGAGATTTTAACTACCTACAGACAAGCCAGACTCGAGGTTTTAACCCCTAAAACAATTAAAAATGCCTGGAAAACAGCTGGCATTTATCTAAGGTCTCGGGACAAAGCATTGTCTTCCAAATTTGTTCTTTTACAAGAGAAGGGTGTCGCTCGATCTACAGGTCAATCGGTTCCAGTTAAGAGGGAAACTACACCAGATTTTGTGGCAGAACTTGCGGCCTTGACCATTTCCACCCCAGCTAATGGCCAGGTGCTTCGGAATAATGGCAGGAAGCTTATAGGTATGAATCGCGCAGCACAGAGGTTGATGTTCCGGAAGCATGGGAAGGCTTTGGATGAATCGCACGAGCAAATCGCGCTTCTTGAGAGTAAGGTTGAGTACCTGGAAGCGCAACTCAAGAAAGCAAAAAAACCACCCCGACAAAGGGTGAAAATACCACTTGGGGAGCGGCTGGTGCAAATCCGAGATGTTCGCGAGAAGAAACGCATGCTACGTAGCCGAGTAGTATATGAGGATGAGGCCCGGGATGTAGGGGCACCTACCAGGCGTAGCACTAGAATTGCAGCAAAGTAGGGGGCAGAATCGTGTGAAATATAGTTGGCATTTGAGGCGGAAGCGATTTTTGTACACAAAACACCAAAAAAATTAATGTTTTACTACTGTATTCTGATAATGGGAATGAGTGCGTTCACGGGAGGCACTAGAATCAATACCTCAAAAGCGCTTGGCCCGGTCGCCCATGGCCCGTTCACACCCTGCTTAGCTTACACGAAATACTAGCCTGGGAAAGTAACACCGCTGAATAGGCCAGCTTTTACTCTATAAACTACATGGATTTCCAGGTGTAAATAGTTCAATTGAGTGCACTGCGTGCGAGTGAAGTTGTCTGATCAAATCTCAATTGCGGTGCTGGCGGCCTTGTGTGTGGAGACGCACTTCACTTTCTTCCACCGACTGTAGGTAGTCCGGAATACTTGACAAGGGCTGTTATGTAGGGGGGTAGGTGAGTACCTATAGGGCATCTCGCTCCTGCCACTGTAGTATCTGATTCCGGGGCTGGATTAATGAAATCTCAATTCTAACAAGGTACTCTCGCAAAATGAGACTGTTATTATGGCTTTGGGGATAAAGGTATTTACCTAGCTATACTCAATCTGTATGTTTACTTACGCTGGGTGGTTACGAGGGCCTGGCGGTTATGATAGGCAGCACCAACTTTAGTTGGGGCATGGCATGAGTAGTAGTAGTGGATTAACTTCTAACCTAGGAGTAAAAGTAGTAGGAGTAAAAGTAGTAGGTAGGTATTTGGTTCGGATACCGATCGCCAGCTTAGTCACAGTTGAAGTGCTGGCTAAAGGAATTGGGGTGCCGGGTAAAAGGCCCTCCCCCCCCAATCCAACTGTAGGTAGGCTTGCTACGTGACACGCACGTAGACCTGAGCCACGTAGAACTTAGAAGGCACATTTGTGCTTTCATTTGGTTACCATTTTTTTATTTCATTAGATGGGCTGTTTCGCCGGGGGGAGAGGGCGGGACAGGACCTGGTAGCGAACGTTGCAGTGTCGCCCGGCTGCCAATTGGTGCTATGAAGTGTAAGTGTTTCGACTTCTTCATTGCTTGGACTTGGACGTGCCTCATATCTTTGGTACAGGCACATTTGTAGCGACCTTTCCATGTTCGCATGTACATAAAACTGGTCCCTTCGTCCCATCATCAGTAGTGGTCCTCATCACCGCACGCAAACTACAGAGTGTCTTTCCGGCATGCATAATCTCGCACTCGATGTCAACGGTAGTGCCGACACGTACGGGTCGCAGGTAGGTGACATTCAGATTGCGGCTGACGCCGCTATTCTCCCAGAAGCCGGGACGTGAGATCATCTGAAGTGATATGGCTGTGCATATATCGAAAAGGCTTGCCGCGCAGCCTCCATGTAAGGTACCGTAGGAGTTGGCGTGTGAAGGCTCAACGGTGAAGCGGAAGGTCATGTAGGGATGGGAGGGGGATGCAGAGTAAGAAGCAATTGATAGTCGTTGCAAGAGAGACTCTGACCAATCCTAGGGTGACCGAGCTGTGAGTGGGTGTTGACCTGTGGGGACAGCTCGTCTCACTTACATTTTGAACTTTGCCGCGAGCCCATTCGAGAAACCTCTCGACCTTCTCAAGACCGTCAACCTTGTGAAGACCGTCAAGGGTCTGAGGGGCATTGAGAGTTTTGGATCGATTCATAGTGTCGTAGCCGGTGGTCGCGGGACAAATGAGTGGGAGATGTCAAGTAGCTACCATTAACTAAGTAAATGAGAGGACTGGAGAGCTGAGCCGACGGCTTGAATGAGATATTAAGGCTTCCGTGAGATCTCGCGATGAGTGTTCCAACAAAGCAGCTCCGAGCAACCGAGGCAATTCCATGCATTCGTGTCATGTAGTCCATAAATACCTAACTACTACTTAACGTACGGATCCGTACCTAAGGGTACCTACCTAGTGCATCCATGGTGAACGGATCCGTGACAATATATCCGTACCAAGCGTACGTCCGTACGTAAGTACGCAATAACTTCGTACACTACAGCAGCAGAGTCGTCAGTCATCAGTATTTGCCTACCTAGGTTGAGACGAGGATGAAGATTGATGAGAGGAACATTGGGTAGGTTCGGATCCGTACCTAAGTACGGACGTACAAAGCACCTACCTACCTAAGGTACCTACCTAAGGTAGTGTACCTTTAGGTAATCCGTATCTGTAATCCGCTGGTACGGAAGGATGTAAGGTACCTCTCTTAGGTAAGGTCAGGTACGGACCTTCATACCTTAGATGTAGGTACGTCCGTACCTGCCTAGTCTCCTTGGCGGTCTAAACCAATGAAGAAACTGTCGGCTTATGGGTACCTACTTCGCACTCTGAAGAATTTGGCTGGTTATAAAAGTACAGGGGGCATTGTGGAGTACATTATACACATATAAGGTATATGTACCTATACAAATTATGTACATAAGGAATAATATACCTGCCCACGTCGTACGGATCCGTACCTTATAGCTAACGTGTGATGTACATTCTGCGTAGTGAGCTTCAGCTGTCAGGCACTGCCGTTCAACCACATCATTCATCATTCTTCTGACTCTGCCCAAATCCTCTGACGGAATCCAGCAAACCAAATCTGCGAGACAGCACAGATCACCACTTTCTCTACGCCGTCAATTTGAAAACTCTACATCGCGACCATTACGAACCATCCGTGTTGATCTTGTATCACTTCGGCCCCGTATTTACGTGCATATTCTCGTTTCTCATCGCGTCGCGACGCTAGACGTCACTCCTTTCTCACTGCATCGCCATTGCCCTTACAAACCTTTCCCCCACCGCCTACGGTTACTTCGTTGCCGCCCGCGAGCTCGCTTTTGCCTCCGTCCACCACATAGTCGTCTCCGGGGCCTCACCTCATTCCCTCGCTCCTTTGCTTAGTTCGATCGCGAGTTGGTTCTATTTTAGCTCGTCTATCCTCTAGATGCGAACACTGCATCATCTTATACTCCCGTCTCGTCCAAGCCTTCCGATGCGCATATTGATCCAACTTGCTCAAATTCGACGGTGAAACGAGCGAGGGCTCACCATACTGGCTAATACCCTCCCATTACGAAGGGTATACCCAACTCCATGAGCTGGCAGCAGGTCTCTTCCATGGGCGTCGGTGCTGGCGGCAACGGAGTCGGTGGTCCCGGCCCCGGTCCCGGCCCTGGCCCTGGCCCTGGCCCCATTTCCGGTTCGAATCCCAGTGCAGTTGCCGGTCCTGGACTTGGCCCTAGCACCGGTCAGGAGATGTCTGGAGGCGGCCCGTCTCTCCATCATGCTCACAACATCCCACACGCCACCGAATACACCTTACAGGGCGTCATGCGTTTCCTTCAGACTGAATGGCACCGACATGAGCGGGATAGAAACTCATGGGAAATTGAACGGCAGGAAATGAAGGCGAGAATTGCCGCTCTCGAAGGTGCTGCAAGACGTGCCGATGCCACCCAGAAGGCCTTGAAGAGATATGTTAACATTCTCGAGAAGAAGGTGAGGGACCAGACCACCGAGCTTGGCGCTGTCAACCGAACTGCCATCCGGTCCGACCACTCGGTAAAGCAGCCCCCCCGACTCGATAGAGCTGCCATCATCCAAGAAAAACTGAAGCGTTCGTTACGTCCACCCGATTTTCTCAGACATCTACAGACTAACTTGTGCATGACGTCCGTAGCAACCCACGACAGATTCAGAAACGGTCTCCCACGTCCTGAAGCACTACTTGGCTTGCAAGGAGACGAGGAACGTGACCGCGATGATCTGAAAAACTTCCTAGATCAGTGCCAGGCCGAGTTCTCTTACCTGATGATGACGCCCGCGAATCCCCTACCCCCCCGAGAGTCGCCTCCGCTACCAATCATCGATGATCTAAGGGAAGGAGACTTTGGGCTCCCACTCAGCCAGCCTCTCGACCCGGCATTTCAGGCTCTGAGGATGCATCACAACCATGTCAAGGATCCGTCATCTCGTGGCCCCCCAAATGCGAACCCGCATGCGCCCTCTACACAATCAGTTGGGGGCGTCAACATGTCCTTGAAGACTAATGATGCGCAGTCGGCCCCCATGGTTCGCTCTGGTGATAGCTTGGCTGGAGGATACCAGCATCCGAGCGATTGGCCCCCGCCCATGGCGGCTTTGAACACTCGCGGCCAGGACGATCACCTTCCTAAGCAGAATCACAGCAAGGATCTCTCGCGTACAGAAAACAGTCAGTCAGCTCTAGACAAGCGAACGGGCGAGTCGGAAGGGTGGAATTTCAACGATGCTTCTTTTACGGAATCTCAGCCTTCATCACAAGCCGTCCAGCCATATCCACAGCGACCTGATACCGACGTCTTTCCGGCTGCTGAAATCCTCCCCAAGTCGCCTAGTCGTGGGCCGATCTCTCATCGTCGAAAAAGTTCCTTGTCTCACAGGAGAAGCTCTGAGCAGGAGCTCTCCCTCAATGCCATGAACCAAAAGACAGACAACACAAACTTCAAACTTCGGTATGGGCTGCGTGGGCATCTCAATGCTGTCCGTACAGTCATTTTCTCTGGAGGTGGAAGCCCTGGAGAGCCCGAGATTTGTACCGCTGGTGATGATGGTCTCATCAAACGATTCCATCTTCCTCGCGATAATTCCAATCACTTGGGTGCCCAGTCCTCGGACCTCGACGTGCCAGCAGATTTCACTCATCGTGGACACACTGGTGCCGTACTCTGTCTCACTTCTTGGTCTCCAGCCCCCAACTTTTCCACGGGCGGTCGCGCTCAGGGTGACGGCTGGATTTTTTCAGGAGGGCGGGACGCGACGATCAGGGTTTGGGAACGTGGCAGAGTTGACCCCAAAGCGACTTTGGACGGCCATTCCGACGCTGTCTGGGCTATCTGCGTGCTCCCAGGCACCCTAGGAAGTTTATTTGGGCAGTCGAACCCTTACGGGCCCCCGGACCGCATCTTAGTAGCATCCGGCGGCGCTGACGGTGCCATTAAGCTCTGGGCCGTGAGCGCGCCACCTCAGTTGTCGTGCCCACCATTAGGACCTACAGGCAGACGCACGACGGGCGGCGGACGTGTCCGGGGCAATTCGATGAGCTCGGGATCTCAGTTTCCCAGTTCCCCTCAGCCCAATACGGCTTCTAACTCGCCCTTCCACTCTACTCTTGTTCACGATATCCGTAGGTCTGATGGCTCCAAGGCTTCTCCCACATGCATAACCCCTCTTTCAACCACCGGCGAAAACTTTGTAGTCAGCTTTTCCGACGCGGCAATCATTGTGTTTGATACAAGGATGGGTGAGGAAGTCGGCTCTATGGCGAGCCTGGAAACTTACGATAGTACGATGGCTACGAGTGTCAATGCCGTCGTCGCAACCACCGCAAGCCTTGAACAGGGTACAAATATAGGTATGCGTGACGAAGAGGCCGGCGGTCCCACTGGCAGCAGTGGGTCTTCAGGTAGCGGTATCGAAGGCGTCATCATCTCTGGACATGAAGATCGTTTCATCAGGTTCTTCGATGCCAATAGCGGTCAGTCCGACTCCATTCGCCCACATACTCATGTTCAGGTAAGCTAACGATTCACAGGCCAATGTACCTATAATATGCTCGCTCATCCCGCGGCCATCTCGAGCCTCTCTCTCAGCCCGGATAGTAGGGAGCTCGTGTCAGCCGGCCATGATGCCAGCCTCCGTTTCTGGTCGCTAGAAAAGCGAACTTGCACCCAAGAAATCACAAGCCACCGCATCATGCGAGGTGAAGGAGTTTGTGCTGTCGTTTGGAGTCAAGATGGTCGGTGGGTGGTCAGCGCTGGTGGTGATGGCCTAGTAAAGGTATTCGCGCGGTGATGCGGAGTATATAGTCGCACCCTTCGTGGAAGACCTATGGTTGCTCGGGTAACCCAAGGATATTCTTTTCCAGCCAGGGTGTTCCCTTCCATTGAAGGGTTTTTCCCGAATCGCTTACATTATTTATATGTGACGTAAGAACGGGAAACGTGTTTTAGTGAGTTGTTGGAGCGAACGACGAATTAATGACTACCTATAGAGCACGCTGGTCTCAGGTTTGTACATTCGAACCTATAAAACATAGAGCTTAGCTAAGTACAAACTCATGCTAATGATATGGCTTATGCTGATGTCTAGGTGTAAGAATGTGCGAAACGAATGTATTGAGTCAGACAACTCTGTATTTGGGCGCGTAGAAAAAAAATTCGGAGATTGTGTTGGTTTAATCCCTGGAGATAGATGTCCGCATGTAATGATCACGACAAGCAAGGCGTGGCGGCCGCCAGCGGATATAGATTGGTCCTTTTCAAGAGAAGTCACACGCAGCACGACTGTCAGCAACTCATGACTATTGATTCCAAAACTGGATGGCTTATCCAGTTTCATGATATCTATTTCATAATACTTATATAGGCACCTAGATTGCACTTGCGATAAATATCCTGCCTCCGTCGCATACCTGGACCCTACCTAAGGGTGGACCTAGAGGACCCCAGATCGGATGTCTTCAAACCCGACCCGGCAGGGCAGCAGCTACGAGATACATATGTAGGTTACCTACCTAGGTAGTGTTACTACTACCTACTATTGTACACTGTTTCAATAGGGAGGCAATACGAGATGCCGAGCTCGGCGAGCAGATTTTAGAGCTTTAGAAACTCTGTAGAATATGACTTTGAACTATGTATTATATATATTGTATACTACGTAATGTGTTGTACATTCCCTGCATGTCAACGACATGCTCGAACCAGGACAGGTGGACATCCCGTGCCCAATTGCTTCACTGCATTGTAATATCCCGACGTGAACGCCAGCGTCATGCCATGATGAGTGGCCAGACCCTATCCCAGGTCTCCTACTTATCTCTGTTCAAGGACATGCCTTCAACCTGATCATTCTACATAGCCTCAAAAGGTATCAGAGAGTTGTAATACGTAAGGCAAGTCGATCGCATCCTGGGCCGTGGATAGCCGAATGACCGAGCCATGAGATGTCGAGACGAGGCTCGTGTTGGACCGATTGGCAGCATACAATCTCGACTGCGCAGAGCTTCTTCCGCTATTTGTGCTCAGCGAGCGGGTTGTCAAGGGTTCGCCGGCTTGACCATGGCTCATAGGTGTAGTCGGCGCCGTGCCATACTGGCGTGTCGTGGAGATCGATGAGTTGTGACCAGCTAGGCTGGGTGCACGTGCATTTGAGCGTATGCTACCTCGATCAAAGCTGCCGGAGCTGCGTATACTGCGCGATGGCGTGGTCGGGATGGAATCACGGGGCGCATCGTCGTCGATATGCCCGTCAAATCCAAAATAACTGCTGCTATCATCCCGTTGATCGTTAACAATAGACGGATCCAGGGGCTGCATTGCGCGAAGGAGGTCAGCGAATAGCTGCATGAGTCGTCTAAAAGTAGCATTCGACATAGGACGCCCAGAGAAACGAACCCGTTCGTATAGATCTAAGAAATGGGCTAGGCCCTGGGAGGCGGGCAAGACGTCAAGCTCGGTGAGGTGTGCTATGTAGCTCCTCACGGTCATTTCGGGAGAGCGTTGTAGGAGCAGGACAGCATCAGCATCCAATAACGGCTCGTGTGAGACCGAGTTCGGATCCGTCGGCGCCTGCGCAACAGCTTTGGCCTCGATCAAATTCGGTAGCTCCGCTAGGACTGTACCATACTGAAGGTTGGGTAGGTCAGGTGAGGCGGGTGAGCTCCAACCGTGATGTTCCACCTCGCCCCATATGTGCCTTGACGGCGCCGATGGTCGGAAAGAAATGCCCATATCATCGGTGACGGTAGCCGGAGCTTCTGGCCTGGACAACGATGTGGACCTAGCCGCTTCTCTGGGCCCGGTAGCGGGAACGTCACCCTCCTCTGCTATGCTGCTTGCGGGTGCCAAGGGCGGATCCGGATCAGGCGGTGGCGCAAGGAATTTAGGGCGGGCCTCTAAAGCAATAGCAGCGCTCCGATCCAAATGGTTAACAATCATGTCGCGAACCTCTTGATCAACATCACCCTTCTCGATGGGGATCCATGGCTTCGGGATGGAGGCGAGAACGGTACGGGTGACGTAAAGCCTCAGGGCATAAATGAACAGCACGATGAGGAAGGTAGGTACATAGACTACCGCAAGGACAATGAGATTGATGACTTGGTGGGTGGTGGTAAGAGCCTGGCGGATGAGGTCGCCGGGTACGACGAGAAGCAGAGCGCTTAGGAGGAGACAAAGCACAGCATAGGCCGAGCTGTAGGCGATGCGCGAAGCAAGCCGGGTAGATTTTGTCATGTTGCGCTATTGTACTATGTATGAAATACGTTGTCTCATTTATTGGCCGAATGATATTACCCACTGGATGACGGGAATCAGAACGGGTTCTCAGAGCTTTGAGCCTCATAGTAAGTAACAGGAACTAGATAAGTAACAAACGCGATCTCATTATTAGGATGAGGTTGGAGACGGACGAGATTGCAAAGACGGGGAATTAACAATTATGAAGTGTAGTTACGGAGGATGAGGGCATAAGATGTAGGTAGTTGTACAATATATACGGATCCGTACATTGGCAGGTGACTTCAAGTTCCCCTTACGTGCATGAACGGTGGATGATTACGGACGTACGGACTAGGTACCTAATGTACGGAATACGCACGGAACATCTACCTAGGTACCATACCTAAGTAGCTACACTCCCTAGGCAGGTGCAACCCTTGTAGCCTTGTTTTAGCACGTGGGTGCAAGCCCTCTCAGGGGCTTCTGGAACTTCACCCGCGTTACGGATCCGTACAGTGTCTATATTGAGTAACCACGGTATATTATACCGTACGATGTAAGTACACTACACTACCTACGTAGGTACATAGGTAGGTTAGGTAGGTACCTAGGTACTTATTTAATTTGAAAGTACGGACGTTAGGTAAGTCTGGACCTATTCCGTACAGACCAGACTACTATGTACCTACGGACGTACCTGCTTACCTGTTAGCTATTTCGAGGCGGTTAGGTAATATACACTACTTATTCCGTGGTACGGACTACCTATCTACAGCACCTAGGTACCTAGTCCGTACGCTACCTAAACAGCCGGTCTTAGCTACCTTAGGTACCTACTTAAGTAGGTCGGTAGGTAGGTAGGTAGCTAACCCTTTACTCCTAGGTTACCTAGACGTTAATATACTACTACTACTACTACTATTACTACTACTAGGTACCTGAAGTATCTCACATAGCTACCACCAACAGACTAACCCGTAGGAAGAATCATAACCACTGTTCTTTTACGAATCCCCATGTCCAATTCGCATCCCTCACGGTACCCTTACAACTTGATGAATAGTGTAGTAGCCTTGATTCCTACCTAGGTAGTCTATGCGAAGCCCGTCGTAGTGACGCCCTTTCTCAAGACTATCAAAGTACCTAAGACCCAGCCATTGTCGCCACTACCTAGCTCGAATGCTACATCTCAGGTCGCCTTTGTTCTGCTTGCTGAATCACCTGCTCCCGGCCTTCCTCGGCTGCTTCCCTTGCTAACCTCATATCCACCCGGCTGAGTCTGAGGTCCTTGCTATACGGACCAAACGCTGTCACGAGAGCGCTGAGCCCATCTTTCATAGCAATCAATACTTCCGACACCAGCCCGCTCTGCCGTTCCTTGCTAAGGTCTGTCCAGTGCGTGGGAAATTGATCCCTAAATATTTCCAGTTTCCTGATTACCCCCGTTAACGTCCGTATAATAGTCGCTACGTCTCTCTGCACGTTGCCGTACCTGTCCTCCGTCAAACTGCACACGGCCAATTGTGACAGAGCATAAGCTGCGTTCACATACATGCTGGTCTCAGTATACGGCGATCCCAGGACCGCCTTAGCTAATTGCCGGTCAAATGTCCGCTGGAAGAAAGGCCCAATCGCAGGCAAAGCCAGCACACGGACAACAATTGCTGCAAAATATTCTTGCAGCGCCTGAGGCTGCAGAGCTTCCTTTTGTTCGCTGCTCATGACTTGATCGGCCACCAGCACAGCACCTCCTTTGATTACGGGCATCCAATTCTCTATTGGCGTCTTGCCTGGAGACGTCGCAAGTCTAGACACAACATCTTTAACTAGAGTAGAAGTCTTGACAGCGGGTCTTGGCGCCGACACATCGCCACTATTGAGAGGCTGAGATATGCGCTCGCGAGCTTGCGAAGGCGCTGGAAGCGGTTTCGTTTCGTGGACGGGTGCTAATGGCTTTCCATGCTCGTCGATTCTGCGTTCAATACTCTTAATCGTGTCGAGACAAACGGCATATATTTGGGACCACATAGGCCCGTCCTTACGGTCGATATCCTCAAAGATCGCCTGTCGCCTCACTGGGTAATCTCGTGCTATGAAGGCAAGTTCCCACATCGCGAAGGCCTGTTACCGTCAGCGACAGTCCTGGGGCTACGGGAACAGAGTATTTACTTACGAATATCCTTGGCTTTTTGCTTCGTAATCCGTTGACCAAGCTCCCATTGGGGTCTTTCGACTCCGAAGTCAATGGTTGACCTTTCTTGAGCGGCTCACGTGTAAGTTGTAAACGAAAGGCAAGGTCAGCAAATTGCCAAAGAAGGCACAAGAGAAACGAGGCCCAGATTGTACGTCCAAGCATCCAAACACTCCAAGGCGCACCCCCGGTAGGCAGATTATATCGTGGGAGGTCTCCGTAAAAAAAACGGAAGAACCACATAGATGAGCGCCAAGCGGTAACTCTGATGAAGTGATAGAGTACGGTGTAGTTGAGCATCGCCGTTACAATGGCTAATACGCCGGACCGTACGATGATGGCCGGAGTCCGCTCGCCTAGTTTGGCCGTCCAATGCGCAGGAGGGCTAGTGTTAGCTGCAACAACCTCGCCATTGTCCTGGCCTTCGGGTCTCGTTTTCACAGTTCCTAATAACAGGCGGTCCTGATCCAATGCTAAGTGAAGGACACCTTGTACAAGGCCCACAACCACACAATTGACACTATAGAACACAGCAGGCTCATTCAGACGTGAACGACCGGTTGCGCGCGAGATCCAACGAATACCAGCTTCTTCGGGCGTAGAATTGAGGTAGATTTGGCTGAAGACGAAGGCGGAGATGACGTATGTCAGGAGGGTCTCTAATGTCGAGAAAAGGAGGACAATGTCGGTCACAATCTCAAAAAGCGAATTAGAAGTCCGAATGCCCATGTGTGCATGGGCAATGCGGAGGACGATGATCGGAAGAACACAAAGGAAGATAGCCATGGCCCGCAAACCGGGAAGGCCGAGCGGAATCCATGGCCAGAAGACTGAATGGCCAAGGTTAATCAGCGAACAACAATGAATTTGAGAGATAGACATACTGGAATCCCACTTGGATAAGGTGAGAGACTCGAGATAGGCGAGGCCGAGAGCGAGCGCAGCGGTACCGGCAAAGCGTCTCTGTAAAGCAGGCTGGAGAAAGTCTTTGTAAGGCATCCGTCGCGCCACTGATGGGGCCATGATTGCGACTCAAAAAGAAGGAAAAGAGGAAGAAGAATAAAATCAGCACATTGTCTGTGAAGATGTCGGCAGAGTACATGCGCTGAGGAGCGTGGTATGGATGAGTGTTTGAGGGTGGCTGAAACGGCTTCTCTTGTAATGTTATTTGTTGAAGTAAATAAAGAAATTAACAAGAGCAAAAAACTTGCAGGGACCTTTGAGGACTCGATGCAACGATTGCGGCGACATTTCAACTGTCCAGCACATTACGTAGAGGGGAACTACTACCTACCTAGGTACCTAAGCACCTATAGGTACCTCTAGGTACCTAGGTTAGGTAGGTACATTAGGTACCTAGGTAGTTAGTGTACCTTAGGTAGGTACTACCTAAGTAAGACGCCTTATTGTGGATCCTGACTGCTACATCGCAGCCCCGCTGCGAACGGCACTGACTACAATTACGTAACTTAATCACAGCTGATTAGAGTTACTGATTGAGGTCAGAAGATAGCACTGATCCCACAACCAAGTGACCCACTTATATTGTGTATAAATAAGACCACTTCCCCCCTCCTTTGTTAGGTTTAAAATACATTCATTACAGTCTCGTCTACACATCTACACGCTTGTGATCTACCATAGTAGTAGGTCCTGAGCCACGTAGAACCGTAGTCAGACGCACAAAAAGCTTTTTGCTGCAGCCACACGGCAATTCCCTGCACTACACACAAACCCCAATTATTCTATTGAAATCCAAAGCCGCGTCTTCACGCGCCATCCTCCACTCGTCAAATCAAAGCCGTGACAACCTCACGCCACTGCACTCTATCACTTCCTATCCCATCACCCATCATGTCTGCTGCTGCTCCGAAGGATATCCCTAGCGAAAGCGAAGGATCAAGTTCTTCAAAGCGCGATAAGCGAACCGTCAACTGGGTGTACGATAAACTCAAAGATTATGGTACACACACTGATGCTCGCATTGACAAGATGGACCGCAAGCTGGATGACCTCATTAGTGTTGTGAACAATCTTACCAACACTATTCGAGCCTCGTCATCTGCTGCGCCCACTGGTAGAGATGCCCCATCTGGAGAACCCCTTCCTGGACTTCGGACCTATGACCCATATGCCCAAGGACACAGCACTCCGCCCCAAGGACAAGGCAATATTCCTCAGGACCTTACACCTCGCCCGGCTACTGCTATTCGTCAACCTGCTTCCACGTACTCAGATGATCCTCTTACGGACCCTGCTAAGAAGGATGCGACCTTCCCTGGATCCTATATGCGCATGCCGACTCATGTCACGCCCAACAAACGTCTCGCGGATGAGTCTCTCAATTTGCATCGCCTTACTGGAACCTCTGAGGCAACCACGGAACAAGAACGACGTGTTCAGTTGATTTTCCCGGAAGCCATTCTCGCCAAGGATGTTGCCCGACTCGGAGTCTGTGAAGCCAAAAACAAGGTAGTGTTTCCTTCTACCTGCAAGCTCGCCATCGCGGATCACACGGCCCTCAGCAAGGTTAAGGATATCCAGGATCGACTCGTTCAAGCCCTCGTCCCGTATGAGCTCTGGCCTATGCGCATGTGTATGGAACTCGGTGGTGATTTTCACTATGTTGGAGAATTTATCCGAGGATACCGACCAGCCACTTGGATGGATGCCTTGGAAGCCATCATCCAGGTACTCCGGGTTCACAATGCCCTCCATGCACCACTCACTGCGTTCGTCAGCTTGTTGCCCATGCAAGACGAGTCGTACGCCAATTACATGTGGCGTCTTCGCGAAGGATTCTACCGACTGCCCCGTGGGTACCGTGAATCCCAGCAAACCCGTGAAGTTATCTTGGATAAGCTTAGCAACTTTGCGCCCACTCTTTGGTTGAATCTTGAGCCCCGGATCCGCGACCTCAGCAACGGAGAAGTCATTGAAGAAGCAACTCGTGTTTCTAAGATTGTCGCTCTGTCCAGCATTGAAGGAAAGATTTATGGACAACCTGAAGTCACGGTCTCACTCCAAGGCACGACAGCACCCTTTTACAACTATCATATTGGTGCTGCTACTGCTACCCGCCCTGGAGTAGGCTCTGTTGTGCCTGTCAATCCATTGGCCTCCACACCTTCTTCGCTCCGACCTGTCATCTCCAATCCGCTCACTGACGATCGTGAAGTCAGCCGCGTCACGGAGATTGAAAAAGGGTACGCAGCTCAAGCAAAGGAGAATGTTTGCTTTAACTGTGGTAAACAAGGTCACTGGGCAAAAGACTGCCGACAGAAGGCTCACTTTCCCAAGGATTCCAAACCCGCTGGCCAGGACATCACCATCAAAGGTAAACTCTTCCGCAATGACCTCGCAAATCGGTTCCGCAACACGTACAAGTCATTCCGAAGCAAGACACCTCTTCGCTCGCACTCTCCGGCTCGCCAATCCCGTTCTCCTGGCCCTCGTCATGTTCACTTCATTGAACAAGACGAAGGAGAGGAAGGAGACATTGAACCTTCAGCATTGGACCAATTTGAGAATGATGACGCTCTTGTGGACCAGGAACTGGCCGAACTATTTGACTCTCTTGAGAACAATGATGCTTAGGAAGGCCCGGTCCACTTGGTCGAATCGGACTTGGGCCGCAACCGACCACCAGCACATCGCGACAAGCTTCGTGATGGATATTTTGATCGGCATAACTTGTTCCCGGCTCTGCTCTCTGGTAAACAACACTCGTTCACAGTCTTTTGGGACTACGGCTGTACCAGCTGCTATGTTTCTCGTTCTTTGGCTCAACACCTTCAACCATATGCATCTCAACGTCCCGGTACGATGCAAGGTGTTGGCGGCAAAGGACCAACCATCACACAAGACTGTCGCGTTATTGCTTACTTCTTGGATTCGTCTTCTCAACCAGAATACAGCGTCCCGCATCAACACGAGCAACTTGGCCTGCCCGAACGCTTACATCGCACATTCTGGGGCCTTGTAAGAAGCACTATGAAGGACGCAAACTTACCACCTGAACTTTGGGGAGAGGTCCTTCGTACGGTTGCGTGGATATGGGCACGAACACCAAACAGCACTCTAAACAACATGTCGCCGTTTGAAGCCTGGACTGGAAAGAAACCCCAATTAGCGCACCTTAGACGTCTAGGAAGTCGTGCCTACAAGCTGACACCAAAAGAAACGCATCCAAAGAAGCTGGACGACCGGGCAGAAATTACTGTCCTCATCGGATATGAAGGAGAAAACATATACAGACTTTGGAACGCCACTACCGGACAAATTGAACGAGCAAAGGAAGTTGTCTTTGACGAAAGAGTTCAACTCGGCAAAAGCTACACCTTGCCGGTCATGAGTCCAAACTTGCCAGCACCACCAGCAGCGGAAATGACACTAAACCACAATGAATTGTCCAAGCACCCTACCCTACCAATCGATGTTGCATCACCACTAGAGCAGCTTACTGATCAGATCGAGGCAGGGAATCGAACTATACAATCTGAACTGCAGCTGCCTAGTATCCAACTAACGACCGATGATGACACAATCCATGACGCCAACAATCAGTTGGATAAATCAGCAGATGACGCCGACAATCGATTGGATGAATCAGCAAAAGAACCAGATCATGCTTTCAACATCGAAAAACCATCTACGGCTGATGAAGCACAGGAATGGGTGTGCAAGGAAAATCAAGCCGAAACAGTTCCTCAAGAATGGTCCTTCCTTGAACAAGTAAATAAGCGCATACATGAATTAGAAGATAACCCTGAGGACAATGCCTCTCCACTTTGGACAAAACTTCAACCTAAAAACGCCGACATACTGTCGTACTACACTGCCATTCTTTATAAAGAAACGTACCATGCCACAGTCTGTGACGGGGGTCATAAATAACTGAAGTGCCGTAGCGATAGAGTCAATTGAAGTTCGGATACGAACTGAAGATGTCGGCTATGATAGTGCGATACGGCAACTAATATCTTTGATGAGGCCCGGAACGATAGTTCAATTCAGCCTATAATTGATTATGGTCGCAAGAGTCGCTATGGTTCTAATGCTTCCTTCCCGTCCTCTTTCCGGGAACGTCTCCGTCTTATATCTTCCTCCGTCGCGACCTGCAATAATCTGCCAGCGCCCTCCGGTACTCTCTATAGGCTTCAATAGCCCTCCAACTCTCTGTAATAGTGTTCTGCCGTGTGCGGTTATCTTCCCGTAGGGTCGGTTGTTGCTAAAAGCCACTGTAGTTCGGTGTCGTCAGGTTTCTTGGTTTTCCTTTCGTCACTTCCCCATCTACCCACCGACCCCACTTGGGTTAGGAACACGGTCCGGAGTTCTCCCGCTCGCTAAGGTCGTTTCCGAGATATTATTAGTATGTGGAAACTTTCAAAAGGACTCACGGGAGCTGTTCCGAGAGGAGTTCTCAGGAGGTTAAGGGTCTGGACTTAGCTGTAATGACTTCATTGTTTCAGTCGGACCACCTTGGTCCTTCCTGAAGCCAATGATAACTCTTCTGCGACGTGTCTCGGGTATCTGACTGCGTCGATCTATCACCCGGACTGTCGTATGACTTCGGGGACCATCCTCATGGTCGCCGATGAGCTGATCTCTTTGTATTCGCTGATATGGGATTGGTTTGGAATGTATTACTGTTGAGTAGTAAGACATCGCATCGTCCCATCAAGGCCACGACGGCTACGACGGCATGAGTTGACGTGTCCAACAAGACAGGGGAACCTGGTGAACAGATGTCCCGAAGCCCGAGTGCCTCCTGACGTGTGCTTGTCAGCCCTTACGCTCAACAAGGACAATAGGTGGAGGTTGTTGGGCTTCAGGACGTAGTAAGGGGACACGTCAACATGTCGGGTGCGTCGGAAGGTAGCCGCCGCGACAATGGGATGATGTGATATCGGGTTCTGTAAAATCTCTTTGAGTCAGCTGGTTAGTCTTATTGGCGACTAGACTGCCGATCAGATAAGGCATCAGACGCCGAAGGCTATAGCTGTAAGCCAATAGCTTCGTATTCGGTCCGTTCCTATGATAAGTCTTAGTAGAAGCGGGTCAACGGACTTATCCGTATGACACAGTCCATGAGGAACCCAAAACATATAAAGAAGCCATGAAATCTCCTCACTGCGAGGACTGGAAAAGGGCCATGGACGACGAGATGAAATCCATAAAAGACAACAACACATGGGAAGTCATTGACGATCCAGGAACTCTCCATGTTTTGACGGGCAAGTGGGTATACAAATTAAAGCTAGGACCAAAGGGAGAAGTGATTCGACGCAAGGCCCGCTTCGTTGCTCGAGGTTTCGAGCAGAAACAAGGAATAGACTTTAGCGAAACCTTTGCCTCAGTAATAAGACAAAAAACCTACCGCACCCTCTTCGCATTGGCCGCACAAGAAGACTGGGAAATAGAGCAACTTGACATCAAAACGGCGTTCCTGTACGGGGACATCGACAGCCCTGTATACCTTGAGTTACCCCTCGGCTATCAAATACCTGGAAAAATAATCAAGCTCTTAAAGGCTCTCTATGGCCTGAAGCAGTCACCAAGAATATGGTACAACACTCTCTCATCTTGGCTCACTGAAAACGGATGGACAAGGTCAAAACTAGACGAAGCCCTGTTCTTCAAAGAAAAGCTGATACTAGCCATCTATGTTGATGACATACTCGTCTTTAGAAAGGACAAGGAAGCCATAACCAAAGCCAAGAAAGAAATTGCCAGCAGATTCGAAACCACTGACCTGGGGCCATGCAAATATTTCCTAGGCATGGAAATTCACCGAAACAGAAAAGAGAAGAAACTTTGGCTTGTCCAGGGAGGCTACTTGAGAAGAGTAATTGCACGCTTCTTTCAGGATCAAAACTTACATACCAAAGCCACACCAATGGAAACAGGAGAACAGCTCCAACCCGCAAACCAGGAATATACTGCGGATCCATCATTGCGGAAACTGTACCAAGAGATTGTCGGATCTCTCATGTATGCTATGGTAGGAACCAGACCCGACCTAGCCTACTCGGTATCCAAGTTGAGTCGCTTTCTCACAAATCCAACTACGCAACATCTAGCCGCAGCCAAACATGTACTGCGATACGTCGCTGGAACGCTCGACTATGGTCTCGAATATGACGGCAACTACACCAACTTGGAAGGCTTCTGCGATGCTGAGCACGGACGAGACCAATCGGACAGCATTTCGACGGAATGCTACATATTTAAACTAGCCGGAGCAGCCGTGAGCTGGAAATCAAGAAAACAATCCATGGTCGCCATATCAAGCTGTGAGGCCGAATACCTCTCCCTCTTCACAGCAGCCCTAGAAGCCGTATACCTTAAACGACTCGTTGAAGAAATGGGCTTTGCAAGAGATCAAGCAATCACTGTATCTGTTGACAACAATGGTGCAAAGCAACTAGTCGACAACCCAGTTCACCATGAGCGTACTAAGCATATACGCATCAAGTTTCACAAAACCCGTGAGCTAGTAAGTGAAGGAGTCGTTAAAGTCAACTGGATTCCGAGAACCGCCAATCCTGCAGATCTAGGAACCAAGGCTCTCCCTAAGGCAGAATTCCAACGATGGAGAGAGGCCATTGGAGTAAAACAAGCAACGCATATGATTAGTAGGTAGCTGCAGACCATGTCGCTGGGCACAGGTCAAGGCAGGGAGATGCTCTGTTGCTTTTTTCCTCTAGACGTCCAGAAAGGGCCGGAGGTTTTTTGTACCAGGACAGAGCGGGACATGACTTTTGGAATTCGTTGTTGCTTTCCCTTACAAACAATCTTGAGCAGTCAGTCGACTACTACTACGATTGAGGCAGGGTGTTGAGCGCACCTTCTATATTGGGTATCGAGAGTACAAAGGTGCTTATGTAACACAAGTGATGGATAAGTACCTTGTTAGACTACCTGGTGGAGTCTCTTGTACCTTTACTTATAATTATCCCAACAAGAAGAATAAGGTACCACAGGAGTACTAAATTGACCTACCCCAACACGTACTCACCGAACTTTATGATCCTCGTGATACGAACTAATTCAACATCCTTGCCATACCTAGTACGGACTACGGAATACAGTAGTATTCCGTAAGATATATCGTTATACTCGAATATTCACACCGTGTAGCACGTGCAGTAGGTACCGTTTTTTTGGTGGATATCATCCGGGTTATCTGATGGCACTAGTACGTTTATAGTTAGGTACCTAGGAATGAAAAAGAAACGCCAATTTTCGGCGCATGCTCATATCGAGAAATGTTGCAGGCACAGTGTTCCGTACATACTGTAGCCACACCCGCCTCTAAACTGCCCTAGGTACCTAAGGTACGTCCGTATGGTCTCTACCTATAAGTATTCCCTCTATCAAGAAGTTTCACTCTTCCCACCACTTCCACCAGCAATTCAGTCCTCTTACTTGACGCATCACCATAGCTGGGCACTGGTTCTATATTTATTTCTGGGGGTTTTGCCGTCATTGCCTGCTCGGAATGACTTCATATACCTCATCATCGAAGCACCGCAGCATTGATAAACATGTTCAGCAGCAGGAATAGTAAGACTAACCAAGCACCACTTCTTAGCCCTGCCTCCTGCAGCAGTGACGGTGAGTTCGGCGTGGAGGTTAGTGCCACCTATGGTTCCACCTCAGAGGCGGATCATACCGTCGCTCCGGTACAGTCCATGGTAGATAACGACGACGACGATAATAATGGTGGTGGTGGTGGCGATGAGGGGGAAGATGCTTTTGCCGAATCTTCCTCTCCCCTTGGTGTCCAGCAAGCTGATGCCATCAATGAGGCATGGTCAAAAGCCACGCTCGTGACAGCCTACTTATTGTATGTCGATAAGTATCAATACACTGAAGTTGGAATGATGCATACTTATTATAGCTGACGGCGTTGCAGTATATTTTTATGCTCGTTTACCAACTCCCTGCAATGGCAAATTATTTTCAATTTGATACCATACGTTGTCAGCGAGTTCTCATCTCATTCGTTGATACCCACCATCAACATTGTATCAACCGTTCTCAGCGGCGTGCTGAAACTGCCCGTAGCCAAGATCATTGACTCCTGGGGCCGTCCCCAGGGATTTGCGTCCATGACACTTATTGCCGCCGTGGGCTTGCTCCTTATGTCTCTCTGCCATGACGTTCAAACTTATGCCGCTGCACAGGTCAGTTTCAAAGAATATGTTCTTCACCCTAGGTACCTTGCTCATCATTCCCATAGGTCGTATATTCAATAGGGATTACCGGTTTCTCTTACATTATTGAAGTCATTGTCGCCGATACTTCCTCATTACAAAATCGATCTCTTGCGATCGCCTTCAATTCTGCTCCATTTCTTGTCACTACCCTCATCGGTCCGGTTCTCGCTAGTCATTTTACCGACGATGGTCTTTGGAGGTGGGCGTTCGGTGCATCGTCAATCCTTATTGTGTTGCTGTCTCTCCCACTCTTCTATACCCTGATCTTAAATATGAAAAAAGCAGAGAAGTTAGGGCTTCTCCGAAAGCCTGTCCGATCAAGACCTTGGACTAGAAGGAAACTCCATCGGTACTTAGTTGACTTCGACGGTGAGACCACCAGTCCCTTGGCCCGCATAAATATTAGCTAATATTTTGCATAGCTGTTGGCATATTTCTGCTTAGTGCTGGACTGATCTTGATACTCGTACCATTCTCACTCACCAGCAAATCCACTAATAGCAGGCTCGACACATACACGGGCACCCTTTTGCTGGGCTTTGGACTCCTGATAGCATTCGGTTTGCATGAAAGGAGAACCAACAAACCACTCCTCGCGTTCTCGCTTCTATTTTCTCGTAATATCGCCGGCGCATGTTTGTTATCCATCACGATTTTTGTCGCCTACTTTGCCTGGGATGGTTACTATACCTCGTATCTCCAGGTTGTCCACGGCCTAAGTATCACGCAAGCTGGATATATTGGTCAGATCTACGGCATCGGGTCATCTCTATGGGGAATCGCGGTAGGCTATTTGATCCGCAGATCTGACCGCTTCAAGTGGCTCGCCGCGCTAGCTCTCCCAGTGCATATCCTAGGGGGCGCACTGATGATCATCTTTCGGCGACCCGATAGTCCTATCATGATGGTTATCATGTGCCAGGTCCTCTTAACATTGGGAGGAAGCACGCTGGTTCTCTGTCTTCAAATGGCTGTCATGACGGCTGCAAGCCATGCGGAGCTTGCCTCTTCTATGGCCATTTTATCTTTGGCCACTTACCTTGGTTCTGCAACGGGCAGTTCACTGAGCGGCGCGATTTGGAACTCAACCCTTCCTGCCGCTCTTTCAGAGCTCCTACCGGAGTTGAGTCCTGTGGAGTTGGCCCATATCGCCTCCGACTTGAAAAAGCAACTTAGCTATCCCATGGGGAGCCCAACTCGAGCAGCCATCGTGGGAGCTTATGCGAAGTCACAGGCTCGCATGTGTATCGTTGGCACTCTGGCATCACTTCTCGAAATTGTGCCAGTTTTAATGTGGAAAGACAGTCGGCTCAGCCAATCTAAACAGGTCAGGGGCACAGTGCTCTAGAGTGCCATAAGCCTGGTGACATGCTAGAGCAGACTACGATTCTATAGAATTAGTACTGGCAATACTAAGATGATTCAATGGATTTTCTTTTAGTCTTAGCTCGCTGGACAGGAGTAGCTCCTGAGAGCTGTTCTCCAGTCGGGGTATGCAAGCTTGTCTAATCTAATCTGATCCGCTGATGAGATATTACCATTCATCTATTTCCCGCTGTAGTACTATCGAGCTTGGTCACGTCTATTGGTGAAGTCCTTCATCACACGGAGATCATCAGAATTGAGACTTGACTTTTAGTTCGTCCATGTTCTATTTATCCTTGATTTGTCCATTCATACCAAAATGAACTGATCAGCTGGAAGGTTTCGGCATGTAGTGATTCCAATAATCTCCTCCTTCCGTGTAACTCTTACATTGGCATTCATTTTTTGGGCGTGTCCCCCTTTAATACTGATCCGCGGTACGTTGACAGCTTGGATCCTCCCTGTCAACAGGCGCAAGCAGTATTGCGGAAGTATTGTCCGCTGATCTCGGGCTATCCATTGGTTCAACATCCCTTTCACAGAGCCGATGCCTCGTCGTGCTGCTGTGCCATGGCGTACCTAGTGTATGCGCCCATACTCACGTGATGGTGTAGGGCTACCTTCGCGCGGCCTTCATTTCGACAACATGATATCTTGTTGTTTGCGGATGGTGTTTATCTACAATGTATCTGAAAGCCACCCTCGTACTTCCGCGCTGCTGCATGATAATGAAGATGGCGGGCAGGCCAAATATCTTTTTTGGTCTGCCGTTACTTTTGCATTTCTACATGTATTGTTCCGATAAAGGGGCCGGTAAGTAAGAGGCGAATTTTCGAAATAAATTCCTGTATTGGCTCTTTAATTTCCAAATCGCCTCTACGGATGGCTACGTTGAATATCACGAAGATCATACCCGATGCGAACGACCACCGATGGCAGGAGTATCACATCATGTACCAGGAAACGGCACAAGAGCAAATGCAGTAATTATCATCCATGATGCAAATCGTTCCCGGATGCGGTGTAACAGCAACCCTATATCTAGATGCAGACATTTTCAAGTACACTATACGTATCATGTGCCCTGATCTTGGTTCATTCACTGCTCTGGTTATGCCTCTTCGTCCTAACTGTAATTTCATGCTCGCGGTCGGAAAAGTATCTATCGAACTGGTATCACATGGGCAATGAGGTAGCCGTAATTGTTTGCCTGAATTTACCAGGCTTTATCAGCCGTCAGAATACCAACGAAATGCAACCAGGTTATTCCGACCATGCCGCAGTTCCTATGCCCTTTTCAAATCCCATCATTGCTCGCAACCCTTCTTGACCCTTTCCCCTGGAATCAACCACGTGGCAAGATGGACGGCCAACCGTCAATAGATTCGATACACACCTATCCCGGTCCCAAGAATGTTACTTAGTATGGTACAAGAAGCAGAAGCCCGGACCAAGGGAACCCAGGCCGGGTGATTGAGCCTGTTTGCATACTTTGGTTGACTAACATCTCAAAACAGCAGTTGCGCATGGGGCAAAGTGCCAACCAGGGGTTTTGTATCGTACTAACAGTCTAACATTCTTGGGGCCGGGATAGATGTACACAGGCTGGGCATTTGGCGGGAAGCTTGGTCCTCGGCCAAAAGCATCCACTCCAATAGGCAAAAGCTGATAGAAGCATCGTCATCGTCATCGTCATCGTCATTATCATTTTCCATTTTCATTAATATCGTGATCAATATCATAATCGCAGCAACAAACTGAGCTTCCCGTTACTTCCCACTATTAGCCAAGTCTGTGGTTGTGGAAGTAGAATAGCTATCACGCTGATCGGAATCGGTATTAGCACGAGCACTCTCAGGCCGTTGACCTTGCTCGGCGGGTCCCTTGGAAGAACCAGACAACACGAGATCAAGAAAGTCCATCAACTCTGAGACCTCTTCGACGCTCATAAGACCCTCCTTAAAGGCCTCCTCGGCGTCAAAATTGAACAGTTCGTTCGTGGCGGCCTCCTTGAGCAGCTCGTCGTGCTGTTTTCTGAGGGCCCAGCGCGTGATCGCGCGCGAGAGGTACCCGGTCTTGTTGGTAATCTGTGTGACAACAAGACTCATCATGTAGCTGCTTATGGAGACAATGTTGCTCTCCAGGTGGCTGACGATGTATTTCTGATCCCAGGGTGTGAGTCTTGTCTTGCCGTTGACCAGCTGTTGGTGGAGTTTGTCTAGCTCGCGCTGTGTGAGCTGTGCTGCGCTCTCACTGGGACGGTTCTGGCGCCGCTTGTTGGTACCTGGGGACTGGAGGTTGGAGGGGTTCTTGTTGTGGACGTTGTAATTTGTGTTGTAATTTGTGTAATAGTTCGTGTTATAGTTTTTGTTGTAGTTTGTGTTGTAGTTGGTGATGTAGTTCTTGTTATAGTCGTAGTTGCTGCTAGGGCTGGGGTTGGTCGTACTGTAACTGGTATACCTATTGGCGATGGCCATGTCCATGATATTAGGGATGTGGCTCGTCTGAGGGAATGTCGCTGCGCTGTTCATCAATGCATTGCCTGCAATGCCGCCGCGCATATCGCTGCCCCAGGGAATCTTCGGGATGTTATGAGATAGAGAACGGCTAGAAGCCTCGCCAGTGTTGCTAACTTGAGACTCAAGGCTCTTACTTTCCTTGCCTTGTAAACCCTTCTTGGGCCCATAAGGTTTACTCCGCGGGTTAATCTTGATTGTATTCATGCTATCTAATGCAGGAGGAGGCTTGGGTGGAAGGCCGGCGTTCTTCGCATCAGGGAGGCTGCTGTGGCCCTGAGATGGCCGTGCAGGAGGCTTAGGTTGGCGTTGGTCGCTCATGGTCAACTGCAGCTGGGGGGCTGGCTGGCTGCAGTTTTCTTAAGAATAGTAACTGCCTTTAAGTGAGATATCTTGGGTTAATTCTTATGGTGGTCTGCAACTTGCAGGTTAAGTAAAGTTCAGAGAAGAGAGTGGTGGTAGTGGGAGCAGACAATACATACAGCTCTTCTCGCCGTTAGGAAACCATCGCTGATTTGAGAGGGGAGGGAAAGGAGATGTACCTTTGTAACCCGCAAGTCATTAATAAAGAATGATTCTACAAATGTGTGCCGGGTGCTTGGCGCTAGGGAGACATGTAAAGTGCAGCTTTAACCACCTAGGCAGACTGGTTACAGCCCTTCCATTTGCTGGTATGGCGATATATAACATACCTACCTGTGTAGGGATGATCTTAGCATGGCACATCGCTGGATCACTGGCATCGTCGATGAGGCAGTGGCGATGCGTAGCAATATCAGCAGTAATGTCCCATCACACAGTTGACACTAGAGGGTTAAATTGCTAGGTAGGTAGTTCACTTGACGGTTAAAAATTGACGACTTGGTACTCGATCATCTAATAGTCTCCTTTCATATCAGCCGCCATCTCAGTATATTTGTACGGCATATTTATTTGTGCGTACTACGTACGTAACCCTATCTATCTATACTAGACCGGCAGAGTTATGGGTACAGAAGCTGTACTCAACCCTGTAATACTCCCTCTTGGCGCTTGTAAACCAATATCCATCCAGACCGAATACACAGTATAAAGGTGTTTCATCATAGCCAACAAGGAGAAGTGGAGGCGATGACTCCCCGGCGAGCCTTTGCTCAACACAAACGTATTGTATAACCAGGCCGTTGTAGATATTTCTTGAAAAAAAGTCAGCTACTCCTATGCATCCAGTGCCTCGTTGCAATATCTATCGGCCACTTTGTTTTTGGATCGCGAGATCCATTTGTAGGTTAAGGAACCCAGAGCCTCAATCTTGCGGCTCAGGCCCAAGGCTATTTGAAGGAGATCGCGGTTCGCGACTTCCTTCTTCGTAGACATCTTGACCCATCCATTTGTTGACCAGGTGTGAATCCAAGTGTTCATGCTCTTGACGGCGTACTTGGAGTCAGAATAAACTAAAACTTTCATGCGAGTATCGCGACTCAACTGAGTAGATCTTTCCAAAGCCCATTGGAGAGCCAAGATGAGGGCAGTAAACTCAGCTCGTTGGTTAGTTGGAGTGGGATGTTGGGGCAGCTTCTGTGTCCTGGGCAAATGATTATGGCCCTTTTCCATGAGGCAGCACGCAGCGACGGCAATGGGGTTGATTCGGCCGTTGCCTCTGCAGGCACCGTCGACATAGAACTTCATTTTAAAAAGCATGGTGGCGATGAGCGCTCTGTTTCCCGGTCCGTGTTAGAGCTCCGCTACCTTCAAGATGTTTTGTTTTGGTATTCTGTTTGCAAGGCAGCAAGGTGTATAGATAGCGTTGGCAGAAGGCTTATTGCCTTGAATAGAGAGACTGAAAGCCAGGCAGAAGCTATGAGACTAGGTAGATACGAAATACCTAGTGTACCGGTACTTCTTAGTTAGTGGCAGAATAGGGAACAAAGTGGTAGCAACTGGGTGAAGGGCAATCAACCGGGAAGTAATTTTGCTACTGTACCTACGGATTACATGATCTTCGTACACGAAGTAACGCTGGCTAGGTACGGATCCCGTACCTAATACTTATTTTGACAGGGTGTTTGGCAAGGGAGCAAGTGCCAGGACAGCCAAGGTTGATGATCGTACAGCCATTATGTGGCTAGAGTCGGCAGTATGGGGATAGGATTTGTACTAGGTATTGAAGACGGAGTGCAAAAGAGCGAGGGAGTGTCAACAACCTGAGAAAAAACACACGGAGGATGACAAGTAGTGCAAAAAGCACCCCGTCACTCGTCACGCTAAGCAGCGGCCGAACCACCGAAAAATTATCGGTCCAACATCCGCCCGCCCTGCTTCACCTACGGATTAATTATCCCGGACTTGGAAAGTACCTAGGTTAGGTAGGTAGTGTACCGATCTTAGGTAAGCAGACCGAGCAAGGTACCCAGGTAGTACCTACCGGTGGCTTACCTACATAGGCTAGGTACCTACACCACCATGCCCCCAGGCCAGGTACCTAACCTACGTACAGTACCTTAGGTAGGTACCTACCTATACGTACCTAAGACAGGTGCCTAGGCAGACCCGCCTTTCACCCGAAAGAACCCCACCATAACCCCATGATTACCTAAGTACCTAGTGTGGTAGGTACCTAGGTAGTATACCTATTACGTCCGTAGTGACGCAGCTAAAACTGAGGCTGATACCTACCTAACCTCGGAATGCGTGGAAATAACCTCGGCTTAATTCCGGTAGCGTCTAGTGTACTTCGCTAGTTCGGATATCCATGGTGAAATTCGGTCTCGCGTCAAGACGACCACTCGGTCGCTTCTGACTTTTTCCCTCGTCCGAGAACTCAACTCGAGGACCAAATAACAATCATTCCGCGGAATACATTTCAAACCATTCCGCCCAACTTTTTGTGAGAACCGGCGCGAAGCTTGGAGTCCGTGAAGATCATCAGCTATCACTCAACATGGCAGTAATCTCAAAACAGACGCCCAGTCAGTCGCTGACAGTAAGGGACAATCGGACAAACAAGACTTATGAGATCCCCATTAAGAACAACTCGGTGTTGGCATCTGACTTCAAGAATATCAAGGCTGGTCAAGGGAACAACCGGAAAGAAGATGAGACAGAACAAGGGCTCAGGCTGTATGACCCGGCCTACATGAACACAGCCGTCGTGCAGAGCAAGATTACATACATCAACGGCCAGGAAGGCATCCTTCGCTACCGTGGCTATCCCATCGAACAGCTCGTTAAGAAGAGCAATTTCCTCGAAACGGCTTTCCTTCTTATTTACGGAGAGCTTCCGACCACTCCGCAGTATGAATTATGGCAGAGTGAGGTCACCCATCATAACTACATTCATTTGGATATCGAGGGAATGTTCAAATCCTTTCGCTACGACTCGCACCCCATGTCTATGTTAACTTCGGCTTTTGCCACTATGGGTGCCTTCGCTCCAGATGCCAACCCATCTCTCGCGGGTCAAAAACTCTATACCAAGGCTGCATCCGGGGACCTCGCATCGCTTCAACTTCTAGACAAGCAGATCATTCGTATTATTGGGAAGGCACCGACGTTAGCAGCTGCGTCATACCGAATGCGACAGGGTCGGCCGTTTAACCGTCCCGCTCGGGGCTTGTCGTACACGAGCAACTTCTTGTATTTGCTTGATCATCTTTCTGGCACAGAATACAAACCCCACCCTGTATTGGAGAAGGCTCTCGACACCCTCTTCATTATCCATGCAGACCATGAGGTCAATTGTTCAACTGCCACTGTTCTTCAAGTTGGAAGCTCACTAGTTGACCCGTACAGCGTAGTAGCAGCGGGTTGTGCTGCGCTCTATGGCCCTTCACACGGTGGTGCGTCGGAAAGCGCAATTCGTATGCTCATGGAAATCGGCTCGCCGGAGAATGTACCGGCGTTCATGGAGCAAGTCGAGCGACGAGAGAGAGTCCTGGTCGGCTTTGGTCACCGTGTGTATAAGAATGTGGATCCTCGATCGACGGCAATCCGTGCGCTCGCCGATGAAGTGTTCAAAGTCACAGGGCGTAACAAGCTCCTTGACACTGCACTAACACTTGCTGATTACGCGCGCAAGAGTGAGTTCATGCGCAGCCGAAACTTGTACCCAAATGTCGATTTTTACTCGGGTCTCATCTACCAGGCCATGGGCTTCCCGCTTGATTTCTACCCCGTATTATTCGCCGTGCCTCGATGCGTCGGCTGGCTCGCTCACTGGCGCCAGATGATGCTGAACCCATCCGGTGTCAAGATCTGGAGACCTCGCCAGTTGTACATCGGTGAAGGTGAACGCGAATATGTCGAGGCGGCTAACCGCAAGGAGAAGGCGAATGCAACAATTTTTGATGTCCCTTCTCCTATTCAGCACGGAGGCGATAGCAAGAGAAACGCGATGGCATCCTATAAGGACGAGAACGGTGTTGCTTGGCCAAAGTCTAAATTGTAAGACGGTCTGACCGCTTTTGCTCTTGGATACCTATACGATGCTTTCTGGTTTCATTATTTTGTCAACATCATCGGGCCAAAGGGAGAAGGAGTTCTCAGTAATAATCGATTTTGTATATAGTTTTTGTCGGATAAGGCGCAATTGTTTCTACGAGTGTGTATTACGACCCACGGTATTGCTGGCTCCCATTAAATCTAACATATACACACTCATTGTCTTGCGGACGAGGTACCGGTGAATCACATGAATGAACAAGCAAGGTACCACATTTCATCTCACGACTGGAGATCCGCAGCTCGTTTTTGTTCATCAAACTGAGTATGTACATGTATCACTATGCGATGCCACGTGATTGTACAAAGCACGTCACGTGATATGCAGTGCCGTGTGGAACCATTCTGTAGGTATGCGTGCCACATCATGCACACCTTCGTATACTTCCCGCCAAGCTAGATTCATCTTTATCCAATTTTCATCAGATTGTTCTCGTCAGATCACTTCGGTAGGTCTTTCATGTATCTTCCTGCATTGTGTGAAAGTCTCCAGCGAGACAAGCGGACCGTGAGGCGCCTGAGGAAGTTCCGAATCTTATGATCCTGTGATTCCCTTCCAACGTCAACCTAGGTCTTCATCTACTCCCACACTTGGATTCACGATATACGAATACCTATCGTAACCGTGTGCTGCTTTGGATCACCTGGGAAGCCTTCGTATCGTATCCTTGTCCGTACAACCGTTGACACTACCACCAGGTTGCACAGATTACTTTCCTGCACACGAACCATCTTGTCGATCACATTGCTTATTGAAATCACTATCATCCCCCTCCTTCCCCCACTCTACATGCCTTTATATTAGCACACATCACGAATGGATGCCGCCAGATCGACTGTCCGGGCCACGCTCGCACGATCCATCCGCATCGGCCGCACACCAAGCCCTGCACGTGCCCGTTTACAATTTTCATCACACTCTTCCAGACGAGGTCATACTTTCCAACGGGGTAATTCACATATTGCCGCTGGTGCCACTGGTGGTCTGGTTGTTGGTATAGCCCTTTATGGCTTATACCTCCTGACTCTGTCGGGTGAGACTGCCAACAAAGGTGCAGAGGATATCCGCAAAAGGTCCCAGGGCTCGACACCCAGCGAAGATGTGGCAGTAAAATATTTGAAGGAGCTCGCCTATTCATACGTAGCATGGTTTCCGGGGGGACGGGGCTACGTCGACTCGGTTTTTGATGACATGGAGACTCTGAAAGAGAAACACCGTGATGAAGTCAACCGGATCGTCAAGGACGCATATTTGCAATTTCAAGAACTTTCTCAGTTTGGCTTTAGCTTAAATACAGCATCAAAAGCATACGATATATTGGCCAGAGCAACAGAAAGATTCGGAGATTTGGCTGGTAGTGCGCTAAGCGATGTTCTCAACTGCCATCCCCAGGCCAAGGAGCGGTTCGGCGGGAGCGCCGATCAACTCAGGAAGATGGGAGAGAATTATGGTCCCGAGGCTAAGAAGCTGGTTAACCGGACATGGCAGCAAGCGAATGAGATATTATGCGGCGGTGTCAGCGCAAGCAGTCTTGACGAGGTTCGCCGCTTAATTGAGGACAAAATCCAGGAGGTCAAGAAGCTCGGCGATGAGGCTTGGGATGAGGGTATGGAAGATGCAAGGCCCTATCTTGACAAGAGCCCGAAAGTCAAGGAGCTAGTTGAGAAGAATGCAAGTACTTTGAAGCAGGGTAATATTAACGAGGTCTTCATGCAAGCAAAGAAGGCGGCCAAGTCGGGCGACACGGGCCCTTTCGAGGACTACGTGAACCAAGCTAAATCGAAGTTCGGTCAAGCAGAAAGCCTCTTCGGCATCAGTCAAATCATCCGGGTAATTCCCAACGGTTCGAATATCCTTGGGAAGGTCAATCAGCTGAGAACGGTTGTCGAGAAACGCAAGGATGAAGGCGAGAAGTTCTTGAAAGATACGACAGAGGAATTGAAGCAAGTCTTTGATAAGAAGTCAGAGAAAGAAAAAGATGCTGGAGAGGGCGAAAAGAAAAACACAAAGTGATGTTCAGAAAGTGGCTCATTGGAGGCCTGCCTGCTTGTACAATGCAGATTGCCGGAGCCCGCCGGCGCCGCAGCACTCAACGTCACATACTTCGTCACATAGTCACAACTATACGAGTTCCTATCACCCAACGCGGCCATCATAATCGAAAGTTTATGTATATGAAGAATATGAAAGTAAATAGAAGCGCTTGGCTACGATGTAGAATAGATCAGCAATCTGTTCAATAAGCTGTCCCACGGAGCATGAATAGCGTGTACCGGTGGGAGTACTACGATTTACCTTTTACCCACCGTCACAAGTTGGTAAAGAGAACTCGCGGTATGTCTGGCCATCGAATATCTAGATGAACAGGGGTCGAGACCGATGCGATTGATTGCAGTCAACTTCATCGCGTGAATAGAGGGCTACCAGACCTCACGGCAGTACGGAGAGGAATTCTGCACGATCTACCACGGAACATAGCGGCAATCTATGTACAACCGTATTACATGACACGCGGCTAATCCATGTGTTCAGAGTAACCAGTACCCGACATACCGACATACAGAAATACCTAGACTTGAGTGTGTATGATAGCACACATCAAGGACGTGGCCGGCGGGCGAGAAATGAGTACCTATTAGGATGCGAACAAGCACCGGCAGACTGGTACTGTGGCACATTCTCCCAAACAAACTCGAGAATAGAATGGGCATCGTAGCTCTGCGTCCTTGAGATTGGTCCGAGTGCCATCGTATCGCATGCCTATGACGGAAAACTTCCATCGAGGCGGATGAATTTACGCGAGAAATCATTATCATACCGGACATACGATTTGATGCAGGTTCAAACTCCGTGTTGAACTCTGTGTTTGACTCCGGACGTTTTTCAGTTCCAATTTGTGTCCGACATCCCAGTAACACGAACTCACAAGCGGGTTCGAGTGAGACCAACCGCCTGCGCGTGGTGGGACAGATATTTCGTACGAGTACGTGGCACTCCTGAGGAAGTTCCTACAACCGGAGTCGACTCATCATGCTAACGGAAGGAGGCGAGAAGAAGAAAAAACAAAACCAAAAAATACTATAAGTAGAGCACATCCCGTCCCATGTCCCACAAGATGCTCCAATACCTCACTGTCAACCTTCCCCAGCCCATGTGCAGCCCACTAGCTATTCAGATGATCTCTCTTGACGCCGTATACGGCATGTCCGGTGCTACGGCGCCGAGTTCCTCCCCCTGTAGACTCAATACCGTCCGCCTGATCGATTTCTCGACCCGAGGAAGACTAATGGCGTTACACGAAAGCGTTTTTTTTGGTTTTTTTTTGGCTCAGGTTATCATCAGTTGACCCTTGTGTGAGAGTCAACATGTTCGGCCATGCGTGTATAAGATTCCGGATCCCGACTGTTCGAGCATTTGTCGACATGCTCAATACTCGAAATGGCCTACTATAATCGGGTTAGTGCTCGGGATATACTCATCCTTCAAAGGATTTCTGTTGTATCAGTAGTTGCTAACTTCTGCTGTATACAGACCTCCACCATACCAGTTGGCGCATCTTGTGATCAGCCTGAAGGCATCACGGTAGAGCCGACCATGAAAATGGAAACTCAACTCTGGCCTCCAAAGGTGTGCCCAAACGACGAGGCTTTGATGAAGTCATTGTACAAGTTGCTTTTGAAGTCTGAGTGGGTTTTGCCTTCCGCCCCGTATGGATATCAAAAGGAAGAGTACATCTTGCCTCATTCTCTCACGGGAAATAATATCGTCAGTAGCTTCCCGAGTTATCATTTTTCTTCCCCAGCTGCTATAAAACATTACAGGAGTTTCTCACTAGGGTTGTGGCCAGGCTTTATCATGAAAAATTCTGGATGGCCATTAAAGGAGTGATCGCTGATGAAGATTGTAGTGGATTCAGCGGAAGGACGCCTTTCTGCGAGACAACCCCAGAATTGACGAAAAGCGTATCTACATTGCCAACAAATATACGTTCCTAGAATGGATTGACGCCAAGTTCAACTCAAAGACAGTTGGATTGTACGGTCCCGCCCAAGATCGCTGCCTTATTGTCACTACATACGTATTATGGGTAGATAAACGGGACATAGGTGTGGTGAGTACTATCATTTTATAGCGTTCGGATCATAAAAGTTAACCTAAGGCGAAAACAATAGCAACCGCCCCTTGACCTTCCGGTGGACTCGGATTCGGGCGGAAACTCACGCGGTTGGAGTTATGCGGTGGACACTGAGCTTAATGAAAGCCGTCGTGATAAAGATGGAAAACGCCAGAAGCCGGCGAGCAAGCATAGTGAATCCAGCTTCGTTGAAAGAGTATCGCATTGGCAGAAGAACTTACCAAAACCAAAGCAATAGAAGTCTAATTTTGAGGTTCAGGAATGTATTGGAATGTACGTTTGTCTGGGTTATCTTCTCTTACGGATTGGAAAATACCCAATACTGCTCTTTGATATCATGCCCGTGGTGTTGGGCGGTGGGTTCAGGGGTTTTTATCCGGCTTCGACGGCAAACTTTTTGCCTACATGCATTTGAATATCCGAAGCTCTGAGCGGAAGTCAAGCATGACTCCTGGTCGTTAGTCAGCGTAATGTAAGAATATACTAAGCATACTACTTAAGTAGGCTTAAGTTGCAGCTTACGGGTTAATATGGCCGAAAGGCATGTGAAAGGTCCGCCACTTTCTCATAACAACATGACGGGCTATTGGCTGTGAAAGATGCTCTTTGACGCAAAGATTAGTTGTGCCACCACTTTCCCCAAACTACATACTCATTGAAGACTGAGTCGTGTTGTATACCGACCAACCTAGTCGGCGATCAGTGCTCGGCGATCACTTTATTGCAAGTCATCGATTGATCGATAGCACAGAAAATCGTCGACCAGTCGCCCGAGTCATCGCTGCCATTGGACGCCCCAACCAGTCGACAGTTAATCGCTCTGACTGAGTGCAGAGATCAAGTATTGATTGTTGCCACAATTAATCGTCGATTGATTGCTCCTTCTGGTCGCCGATCGGCTGTGGTGACCAGTAGAGGCGGTTGATCGCCTCGATCGACCTAAATTTGTTGTTGATCGATCGGACCAGAATTTCGGTTTCGTAACTCACAGATACTATTCGATCGCCAAGCGCCGACATGCCTGGCGATCGACTAGTTTGGAGTCTTGAATTGGAATGTACCGTCGACTTAGGTAGTTGACTGTAGACTTAGAATTTGCGATAGGGAATGAATGACTGTTGCGAGAAGATACCGGATGGCTGCCAACGTAGCCCAACGCCCAAGACGGCCTGAGAAGGTTGCTAGATAAGGACCCCAGATTCTGCCTGTAAACACAGTTGACTTCTGATAATTTCTTAGGTTACCTTAACCAGGCTGTACAGGGTTTCTAAGTAGATACACCAAAATTGCGCATCGGTCGGGACTGACGGCTTATACATACCTTATAGACCGATTGACAGCTACACTACTATGTAGTCATTTGCCACCCGACTGATCGTTATTCAGCGATCAAGAGATATTGTCCGCCATATCCGACGAATGTGTGATACAGCCCGTGGTCCCTCCAGTCGGGCGCCAATACAACACTGGTGAGTAGGGTTGAGGATGCTTGAGCTGCGCAAAGGCAAGCCTGCGCATGCCAAGTGAGACATCCTTTCTTGAAGCCACGCTAGGATAAACCAATCGGCAGGTGACCTGGTCATCTGGCGCAGACTACACTACTTGTTGATGATTTGGTATTGACGACTTGCTAGAGCGCCGGAGCACATTTGCAAAGTGACCACTCATACGACATTTTTCATTGAAGAAAGCTATAATCCACCGATCACAAAGGCACTAAAAACGTTTCCAGAGGTGGACGAATACTGGCAAATATGCAAAGAATATAGTCGTCGGCTCAGGGGTCGACCAGATTGCTGATCCGACGGCCAATGAAAGCAAAGCCATCGTACTATGCAGTGTAGAATTGAGGGTGCCTGACCGGTAGATCGCCGGTTTTACCGAACGATGTGAAGCGTCTAAACTCATGCAAACCCCCCTCCCCCAACAGACTAGAAAGGCTAGGTGATAGCTGCGAACACAGGTGCAATACGGTTGACCGCAACCTCGACGTAGATCCGCCGGCGGTCGACTCCAGCATTTTGGTGGCGAAATGTTCATGGTTGAAGCATGATTTCCATATATGAAATAACCCCAGATTTATGCCATAATACAGGGTAATGAAATATATGCATAGGTACATATCAGTCAACATTCGACTATCCGATGATACCTAGCCTGGGGTGATCCATGTTAGGCATGTAGTCCGTATGCCGTCACAGTCGTGACTCACAATTATCGTCAAGCTTCCTCCGAGATATGACTCTACACATCTACCTTAGCAGTACATACAAACATTCAGTCAAATTCAATCCAAGCACTCCCCTTCTGCTCTGTAATCATTCCATATCTTATCATTGCTCATGCCGTTCCTTTGTAGTCTGTGGAAAGAACCTGTCCAAATGATCACTCGAATACGTTAATGGTCCGGTACTGTCTGCCAGTTAACATGACAGGGAAAGGCATCAGCAAACAAGCGCCTCATGAGCGGAGAAGGGGTGAAGTTGTATGGATACCATCGTGCGACATTTCAAGGCCGCGCGCTGACATCTTATACTTACTTAGGCATTGAGCGAATTCGCCGAGTTTGTCGAAAAGCAACAGGCGCTGCGATTTCCTAGCACAAAATCTACAGCGCCTCCACAGCCAACTACAGAGTATCATGAAGAGCTAGACATCCTTGATTCACTCAACTTCAACGATCCCGAACCTCAGGTCCCTCTTCGGGATTTGCTTCTACTGGCTGCCGATCACGATGAGCCGAATCAGGTGAAGCTCGCCGAGCACATTGCCGAGCGATTAGTTGAAGGGCACGGAGAATTCGTCTTCGATCTTGGGTTTGAAAATAACGGCGATTCGATGCGACTCACCCGTGCTGAGTGGGATGTGGCCTTGAAACGACTTGAGGGAGCTGCCAAGAATCAACGCGCCGACTGTCATGTTCTCCTCACAAAAAATGTCAATGGCGAAGTAGAAGCCCAATCAACAGTTGCTGGCAGCGATAAGAAGTTCAAAGATTGTACCGGTAAGATATTGATTCGGCAGGCACCCAATACTGCAGAGGATGTCATCGAGACCCGTATTGCCGTGGTTGGAAATGGTGAGCTACCCTCATTCATCTCCTGTCGAATTGATCTGATCCCGCCTTGTGGTAGTTGATGCTGGTAAGAGTTCTATGTTGGGTGTTCTCGTTAAGGGAGACCTCGACGATGGCCGTGGTAAGGCTCGTGTGAACCTCTTCCGCCACAAGCATGAGATTGAGACTGGTCGAACCAGCTCGGTTGGAATGGAGATTATGGGATTTGATACCATTGGAAATGTCATCACCTCCGATACACCCGGCAGAAAATTGTCATGGGAAGAAATCGGCAAGCGAAGTGCTAAGGTGATCACATTTTCTGATCTTGCAGGCCACGAACGATACCTGAGAACCACTGTCTTTGGATTACTTTCCAGCAGTCCCAACTATTGCCTGCTCATGGTTGCGGCTAATAATGGACTCATCGGAATGAGCAAAGAACATCTCGGTATTGCCGTGGCGCTCAATGTTCCAATCATGGTGGTGGTCACAAAGATTGATATCTGCCCACCAAATATCCTGGAGCAGACTATCCATCAGATAACTAAGATTGTGAAGTCTCAAGGCGCTAGAAAAATGCCCATTTTTATCAATAATCGGGAAGAATGTGTCAACACTGCCACGCAATTCGTTAGCCAGAGGATATGTCCCATATTTCAGGTATCGAATGTCACAGGCGAGAACTTGGATCTTGTACGGACTTTCCTCAATATCCTACCTCACCACGGTCGCTACGATTCTGAGGCTCCGTTTGAATTCCATGTCAACGACACATTTTCCGTCCCATTCGTTGGCACCGTAGTTAGTGGCATCGTAAAGTCCGGCGTAGTCCATGCCGGCGATACCGTTCTGATTGGACCTGACTCTTTAGGCCAGTTCATGCAGACCAGCAGTAAGCGTCATCCCCCTGTTGCCAATTTTTCATCCAACAATAATCGACCGTCTTGGGATTTTTGTGCGATATAATCAATGAGAGGACGGTCCATCAAAACTAACTATCGAAAGTTCGATCTATCGAGCGTAAACGTATCGGTGTCCCAGCAGCTTCAGCTGGCCAGTCTGCTAGTTTTGCATTGAAAAAAATTCGGCGGAAGGACGTGAGGAAAGGCATGGTGGTATTGCCAAAAATCGAAGGCCAGCACCCTCCCAAAGTATATCGAGAGTTCATTGCCGAGGTTTTGATCTTGTCGCATGCGACCACTATCAAGACGAAATATCAGGCAATGCTGCATGTTGGGCCGGTTTCGCAAACCTGTGCCATAATTGATGTAGACCGCCCGTTCATTCGGACTGGTGATCGTGCTACGGTAGCTTTCCGCTTCGTGCAGCATCCTGAATATCTCATTCCCGGAGACCGACTGATCTTCCGTGAAGGCCGCACCAGAGGTCTTGGGATCGTTAAGTCCATTGGCTACGACCCGAAGAAGCCATTAATGCCCAGGACAGCGGATGATGCATCCGATGGCCCAGAGAGGCCTGAGCCGCTGGCAAATAACGGCACACAAACACCTAATGGGAAAGTGGGTGTATAACTATTGCCGATCTGATCAACACCTTCACTGCGGAGACTCTACGAACCAGACTGATGTTGTGATATATGACAGGCAGGACGGTAACGAGGTGTTGTTTATGACTTTTTATTTTCTCATTCTTTCATTTTACCAAACGCCTGACTTGCCTGTTCCTAGGATGCGTGATTGAATCGTATTATCGCACTTGCGCGGGAGTTATGGCGTTTGTGACAGAGATTGCAACGGCCAGTTGCGAAACAGAAACAGTAAACCACCGCATTCACCATGTATTGTTTCTATATTCGACTTTCTTATATTGTACATTCTTTATGGAATACATAAAATTCGTCACCATGCCAAGGTATTTATCGTGTACTGTATTAAAAGATTGACGCAGTTCCGGGAGGATCAGCAATTTAGCTTGCTACGTTTAATTGAACCTATTGCATGCTTGGTAACCGACTTCATTATCGTACAGTAAAAGCAGGATTTCAATGGCGAAGGTGACGAAGGACGGGATGAGTGTACCTATTCCAAATAATTTCTATAAGGGCGGCGGCACCAAATAGGTACACTTACAAGGTATCTAGATAGTGGAACAGAACGCGCCGATCATGGCTGGCGGCCGGGCTGGGCACCTCCTAGATATGCATTGTTCCGTCTGAACTCACTGTGCCGACCTCTTCGTCAGTTTTATCGACTTTGTCTTCTAGTATTCGTTTACATTCCTATGCTTGATCTTTGCCTACCCTTATGTCTTAACATTATCCTACACCGATAGACAATGCGATTTTTGGTTGAATGGACTTATGGGTTTTATATCAGACTTCTGAATATGGATGACTGAGCCAGTGCTGTGAAATCCTAAGTGCCGCTGATGTAGGTACAAGTCACTACCTACATTACCCCAACCGCAGACAGGCGCCACAATGTGACGATCATCGTCGAAGTTCCATGGCTTTACGTCCGTATTGAGCTCTTTGTTCCCTTTTATCCATCCATCTCTAAGCCCAATTCGTAGATAATCAAGAAAATTAGATGTAAACTTACATGGGGTAACAATCTGGATTCTTGACACCAGCTTAAAGTGTAGATACCCTACCTAAGGCGTATTAAGTAGCTATAATGCCAAAGTGTACATCAATTTGTATTCAACCAAGAGAAACGATGCCAGACTCCATGTGAGAGAGAGGATAGAGATGACATGGGGGCGTCAAATCGTTGAAATCGCGAGGTCACATTAGTGTACACTGCACTCATCTCTCACCACTGGAAGCTGCTATGTAAGGCAGGGTATTGTCCAGTGACTAAAAATAAAGATATTCCATCGAGTGTTGAAGAGCACATGGACACTACGTATACGCTGAACACCAAAAACAGTAAGCGACGTGACATATAATGTACAAGTGCATCTTAATATACGGATCCGTATATTGGTGTAGGTATCCCGACGTAGCTTGGCATAGGTTGCCCTGCCCGCTTCTTACAAGTATGAACCCCCCCCCCAAATTGAATTGCTCCCATCGTCGTATTCATAATGGTACATATACAGCCTGGCTGCCAATTTCACAGCACCGTCGACACCGTTGTACTATAAAGGGGGGTTTCGCGGGTATAGCCAACGACATCAGAGAGCGCCAGTCGGCTAGATTGGCAAAATGGGCATCATTGTCTATGGACTCGTATTAGTATGTTTGTTCCCCTTAACATCTACAAACAAATTCAATCAGTCTGTGCTGGCCATGAAGACCTACATTTTCTACCCTGGTAACCGCCAAGTTGATGCAAAAGCAGATTTGAACCAAGAGGCTAACAAGCAACGGCTCTAGGGCGCAATATATGCGCTAGGAAACGCGTTTTATAACTTGTTCTTTCACCCTCTCAGAAGATTCCCGGGCCCGATCTCCCATCGAGCCTCCTATCTCCCGCGCGCCTGGCATCTATTTAGCGGGACTCTCACATTCCACGTCGGTGATCTTCACAGGAAATATGGCACCGTTGTTCGTATTGCGCCCAACGAGCTAGCATACGCCAGCCCACAGGCGTGGCAGGATATCTACGGCCACAAGAAGGCCGGAGAGGAGGAGTTTCCCAAGTCCGACCGCCTCTACAAGCTATTCATCAATCAACCGAGGCATATCATCAATGCCAGACGCCAAGAACACGGCGCCCTACGTCGTCAGCTCGCTCACGGTTTCAGCGCCCGCACAATGGTCGAGCAAGCCCCCCTGATCCGCTCATACGTCGACTTGTTGATCAAGCGTATACGCGAAAAGATCGAAACTACTCCGACTGTTCCTATGAATATGCGCGACTGGCTCAACTTTACCACGTTCGACGTCATCGGTGACCTCGCCTTCGGCTCTCCCGGTGGCTTGGGATGCCTGCAGAACAGCGACTACCACCCCTGGGTGCGTCTCCTCACCGACACGATCCACGAGAACGCCTGCCTCATTGCGCTTGCCAATATCGGCTTCAGCACTCTAATTCAATGGCTAGGAAAGACGGCAGCCTCGAAGAATACGCGGCACCGCGCCGTCGTAAAAGAGAAGGTCCAGCAACGTTTAGCACTCGGCGCCGAGAGACCCGACTTCATCGAGGGCCTGATGAAGCGAAAGGAAGAATTAAATCTTGACATTGACCGTCTCACCATGAATGCCGTCATGCTCGTCATTGCCGGCTCCGAAACCACTGCCACCCTGATGACTGGCGCCCTGTACCTCATTACAAGACACCCCGAAGTTCAACGGAAGCTCGAGCACGAGATTCGAAGCGCGTTCAAGAGCGATGCCGAGATTGTGCTCAATGCCGTTAATGAATTGCCGTACATGCTGGCTGTTCTAAATGAGTCCCTGCGTCGATACCCACCCCTAGCTAGCGGTATGCTCCGAGAAGTTCCCAAGGGCGGCGCAGTAGTTGATGGCGACGCACTCCCCGAAGATGTAAGCTGGCCCCTTTTCGGCAATCCGAAAATTTCATATAGAAAAGGAGAAGGGAGTTTATTCCTTCGAAATCTTGCCAATACTACTGACATAAATCCCGACAGACCGTCGTCTCCGTTTTCCAATACGCCATAAACCACTGGGATAGATACTGGACCGACCCCATGGAGTTCAGGCCCGAGCGCTGGCTAGGCGACTTGAAATATAAGAATGATGTGTTCGACGCCATGCAAGCCTTCAGCACCGGTCCGCGAAACTGCATTGGAAAGAAGTGAGCCCCCCTCTCTTTTCTGTTTTCGACGCTAACGTTTCTTCTCCCCCCCCCCCTACTTACAGTCTCGCCTACGCTGAGATGCGCCTCATCGTTGCGAGAATCATCTTCAACTTCGACCTGACGCTCGATCCCGATAGTCGCGATTGGTTCAAGGGCCAAAAGGCCTATATAATTTGGCAGAAGCCTCCGCTAAATATTCACTTCAAGCCTCGCGTGTTTTGAAGAGATACGTATAATTGCATACAACGACGACCAAAAATGTAACGATATGTACGGACGTACATAGCTATGAAATCGTTGTTTTGGCGCACTTGTTGAAAATCACGCTTCATGGACAGAGCGCATGTACCTACCCAAGCTATTTGGATGAGAGGGCGTTTTTGGGAATTTTGACTAGGTAGATATTGGTATATGTCGGAATCGGCAGCCGTTTGAAGATTCGTGGCGCAATTCGACTGTCAGTCAGCTCCAATCAATAGCTGCACACTACGGACGTACCTAGTATATTACCTAGTCGTGATTCGTGAATAGATCCCCTTTCCCTCTACACTATGAAAGCGGTAAGCTTGATTTGCTGGCACTTTTCTCATTGCGCCTCGGTCGTCTTGATGGAAAGTGTGGGAGCGAATAGGTAGTGTTGCGGGTATGATCCTCGTTTTTGCTGAAATGTCCTTGGAAAGGGAGGTTAAATGCAGAGCGGAGCATGGCCAACGACCTGGACTAGGTAATCCGTACATACTACGTACGTACACTACCTAGATACACTGCGATGGCATGACTCGAACAGCAAGCTTCCAGTCTTGGACTGCAGATACCTAAGTACGTCCGTACGGACTACGTAAATAGGTAGTCCGTATACCTAGGGCACACCTATTTACGTATTTCTACCAAATCCTTGCGGACGTCATGTTGGCTAGGTACCTACGTTCGTACCTAGGTAGGTATTCCGTACAGAAGATAATTCGGAATACCGGTAACTGTAATCATCGTCGACAATGGGGAGTTATCTACCCGGCCCCTACGGATTACTTACATATCCGCATCTTCCCAGCACTGTGCCGAATGACGCATAAGAACGGCCGATATCGCGAGATACCTACTTGTCCGATGGAGATTTCCAATTGGCAAGTCTGGGCACAGTGGCCAGAGGAAAGACAACATAGGTGTACGAACCGCAGGTAGGTACCTGATATGTGAAAAGGTGTACTAAATGAAACCCAGACGAAGTCGGTGCTATTACCTATGTTCCCGTCGCTTGGGAATCGCATCAACCTGACGTACTTACGGCGGTGTAAAGAAAGTGATCGTACAGTAAGGTTGGTATGTGGAAGCTTAGAGGAAACCCGCAGCGGGCGTCAGATAAGTGTTATAGTTATAGTTATAGTTATAAATACGAGTTCCAGGTCTACGGAATACATACACTAGGTATTAATTTACGATGAACGAACTGAAATAGGTAATAAGCTTCAAACCGTAGTTACTGTAGTGGCTTGGAAAAGAGTCCAGTTTTCCGTTACGAGTCCTAAACTCCTTTAACCAACCCTTGACCCGATGTCTTTCTAGGGAGACACATTGACAAGATTTTGTCGCGCGTATTTAGTGTAAGAAACTCTTGCGTTCTTTCTACCTGCGTGTATATTTATTTGTTTAAACCTCACATCAGTCGAGGCATAGGTACATTATATAGCATTATTCGAAGGAGAAGGGTTGGATACCTACAGGCAGTCCAGGCCTAGGATTATATCGTCGCACCAGATAAGCTTCACGAAGTTATTCTGCAGTAAACCACCAGAAGCAAATCACCAATCCAGTTTCGCGCGGCAGATATCCCTTACTTACTTACTTACCATTACAGATAAGCTATTTATTTACAAAGGAAACGTGGTCAGCACAATGTATCACCGGCCAGATCGATCTGCGCTCTTATCTCACTAGGTTAGCCACGTATTATTGTAAGTAACTACGTAGCGATAGGCAAACTATAGGGTAATATCTCCTGCAAGAGAATTCCCGATAGAAAAATAGCCTGCATCTAAACATGAGATCCCACGTTCCCGACAAATTCGCATGTTAAGAGTGGTTAGAGTAAGTCGCTGACTTTCCGTATTCTCTGGGTTTAAGAATGGGAGATGCCATACCTAAATCAAAACGTCCTTAATCAAAGACAGCCAGCGGCGGCCTACATGATGGGTTCGCCAGATAAAGCCGTACCGATTCTTTGAATCACTGACTTTTTCGAGGCCTTGTAGTATCTCGCCACCAGTTACTACATTTCTTTAAGCCTTCCTCTTGTTGATTTCGTCGCCCGTCTCGCGCGTCATTCCTTTACTTGGGTGGTGGCCCCCAATATGAGACACACAGTCACAAAACAGCTGGGCTTGTTGCCATATGCCTTGCGGAATCAATGTCGCATACCCTCAATCGTGCAATGGCAATCAAGAGTCAACTACCTGGCGCGGGTCCAACCGCTGCGGACCCCTCTCACACGCATCGCGCAGTTGAATCAGACTCGGTCTCTCAGCGACAGCGCAGATAACAACCAATCGGGCACGTATAGTGAGGCTGATCATGAGCATGCCGTCATTTCGACGTTTGATCTGTTCTCCATTGGCATTGGCCCATCGTCTTCGCATACAGTCGGGCCTATGCGCGCTGGCAACATCTTCGTCGCCGATCTAAACAAGGCCGGCCTCCTCGAAAAGGTCCATAAGATCCGCATAGGAATCTACGGAAGCCTTGCGCTTACTGGTGAGGGCCACATGACGCCATCTGCGCTGCTTCTGGGTCTCGAAAGTGCGAATGTCGAGACTGTCGACACCTCGTACGTGCCCTCTCGCTTCGCTGAGATCAAGAAGGACAAGAAGTTGTTCCTTGGTCGTGACCTGCCAAATGGTGCGGGCAAGGAGATTGACTTTGACTACGAGCGGGACTTCCGGTGGGAATGGGGACGAAAGCTCCCGCTACATAGCAATGGTATGCGCTTCAAGGCTTTTGACGAAGCGGGCACGATGCTGGCCACAAACGACTTGTTTAGCGTTGGCGGTGGCTTTGTTGTGAATGGCACCTTGTCAAAGGCTTCAAGCCAACCCCCTACGAATCAGACAACTCAAACGGGCACGTCGGCAACCAGTAAACTAGACCTCGAAAACAGCGGAGGGAGCCCCGTGGATTTAGCAGAGAACATGTTTTATAAGGAGATCCAACGCGAAAAGGCGGCGGGCGACCGAAAAACTGGCCCTAAGATTATGCCGGTGGGGGAGGAGGAGGAGGTTGTCGCTCAGGCTCCCCATTATCCGCGGTATGCGTTTCACGATGGGCAGAGCTTGCTAGCATTATGCAACAAGCACAATTTGACAATTGCTCAATTGGTCTACGAGAACGAGAAAAGCATGGGCTACTCGGACGAGGAGATTCATGAGAAACTGTTCCGCATCTGGCAGGTTATGGACCAGAGCATACTCGAGGGTGTTCAAGCACCAGTCGAGAGTATTTTACCAGGATCTCTGAAGCTGCACAGACGTGCACCAGCATTGTACAACAAGCTGACGCGGGGCCTCTATCCGACTAGTGGAACCCTCAAGGAGTCGAACGATAAGGACCAGGCGAAATTATTGCCTACGAAGCCTGTGGAAGAAAACCCCCCCGCGGACAAAACGCCACCGACTGCGGTGTCCGTTGCCGCGAAGGGGAAATTGGGTATAAGACCACTACGGCGTATCCACGGGTCTCTCTACCACCCGATCATCCCCTCTCCGTACCGACGGACCACATTTGCCGCGATGGATTACCTCACTGTTTACGCGATAGCCGTGAATGAAACCAACGCGGGAGGGGGCCGAATCGTGACGGCACCCACAAACGGAGCCGCAGGAATCATTCCCGCGGTGCTGAAATACACGACTGAATTCATCAGCGACGATCCGGAACGTGATATTTTAACCTTCCTACTGACGGCCGCAGCCATTGGCATGCTTTACAAGCGAGGTGCCACCATCTCGGCTGCCGAGGGCGGATGCATGGCTGAGGTAGGCGTCGCCTGCTCGATGGCGGCGGGCGCCTTCGCAGCTTGTATGGGCGCCAGCCCCGAAGCCATTGAACAGGCGGCCGAGATCGGTATCGAGCACAATCTGGGACTAACATGCGATCCAATCGGGGGGCTGGTGCAAGCGCCGTGCATTGAGCGCAATGCCCTCGGAGCCATCAAGGCTATCTCGAGCGCGAACTTGGCATTGAGTTCTGAGACAGGGACTCAGAAAGTCAGCCTTGATGATGCGATCCGTGCCAGTACGTACTCTATTTCATTTAGTTGACTCTTTTTTTCGTTTGGTTTTTCTTTCCACATTGCATTGCTGCTGCATGCTCTGGGAAGTCCGGGAATTAACCCAAACTTTTTTTTTTTTTTTTCACAAAATTTAAGCGTATAAATCTCTAATCTGACCCTTTTTCTTCTCGTTAAGTGCGAGTTACGGCCCAGGGGATGCGAAATGAATTCAAGGAGACGAGCCTTAGTGGCCTTGCCACGAGCGTGCCCGTTCATATTCCCGTGAGCGTGCCCGATTGTTGAGGACTGTCGTGTCATGATTTGCTTTACCAGGCAGGGTTGGGATCTTTTGCATTTGGCGGTCACTTTAGATGAAGGTCTGGCGCTCTAGGCATTTGCGTTTGAGGTAGGATTTGGAGTTTTTTGGTTCCCCTTTTACATCAGATCACAGGCAGATTCGAAGCGTTTACACCTGAGGTATAGACATTAACTAATACAATGTTCTTTGACGACTAATAAGGGACTCCTTTTCTTCCTATTACCATTCAGCTTTATGTCCGATGACCCGCTCGGCGAGGAATGCATCCGTGGAGACGCAGCGTGCTGAGCGCAATCCTTCTGCAGATCAAGGATGCCACGTAATACTACTAGGCCATTGCGGAGCGACGGCGTGGTAAGATATGTACTGTATAGCTATTTTGATGTAAAGTGACTTAACAGGTAGCTCACCAGCAATAGGCCAAGCTATACGGAACGGAATACGGAATACAAGAACCCCAGATCAGTCATGTGACTAGTTCCTACCGTCTCCAAACCCAGTCTCAATCGAACCGTCCATAAGAGATTACTAGAAAAAAATAGCAGGAATCCGTCTCCCTATCCACCGCGAGGAAGAACACATCGCCCGCAGCATGCACCGTCACCAGGTCATCTCCGGCCATGCCGAACCGAACCCGCCTCTCAGACCGGCCGGGAAAAAAGCGGCCCCAAGACTACCTATGGGTACCTAGGTAGGTATAAGTAGTATGTAATCCGTAGGTATGACCTACCTACCTACAGCACAGGCCTCGGATGTCTGGAGCCGCAACGATCAAAACCTGGGGAATCACTCTTAGCGCACCCCTTCTGGCGGCGCTCGGGTCGCGCTTCGCGGCCTTTTGCCTGCTTGAAACTTTTCCGCTGGGACGAATCCTTGATACCGCGCGGCCGGGTAAGATTCTAGGTATGTAAGCAGTCGATGGTAGATTCGGTACGTCCGTAGTTTACGTACGCGAAAGCTAGCACAGACAAGTGAGCCTGGGTAGGTAGTGTAGTGTTCGCACGAACATACCTACCTACGTAGGTGGCATCTCGATTAGGTATTGTTGTCAGGTCATTTGTTTACGTAGATAGGTACTGCCCCGTTGTCCAGGTACCCCAGGAGAACTGGCCGCCATACCGAATGCAGCCTGGGTACGGTCCGAAGTTAAGCAGAGAAATTTGCATGTTGACACCGGACCCGTCCGCAAAATTTGTTCGCACTGTCCCTGCTTCGGCATAGCTTTGCGGGCGGGTCCGGGGGTGCCAACGTGCTGTGCTGAATAAAGAAGGTTGCTGGGCTGGGAAAAACTAATAAGTCAAAAGCTTCTCTTGAAATTTTCTGCAGCAAGCCTTACCTATTGCTACCCCTTTACTTACATATATACAATGACATGGAGGTATCCTACCTACTTAGGTACCGGTAACTTGCTGTTTGCTGGGATTGCCACGATAGTGAGGGACTACTGGGTACTTTAGTGTAGTAGGTAGGTAGGTAGGTAGGTAGGTGGCAATAACAAGTGTACGGATTCGTAGGTGGGTTGTCTGACCTGGGTTTTTGAGTCACAATTGCCAGTTCCGTATCGCTACACTACCTAGGTATACGTAGATACCTACCTGAGCCTTGCTGGATTGTTGACGTGCATGGGGCCCTTGTGGGACTTACAAGAACATACCTACAACACTAGGTACGTCCGTACGTCAGTACCTATTACCAATCAAGGTACGGAATACTAGGGATCCCAAAATACCACACTAGTATTACAAAGACTGAGACGAAGACAAAGGATCGCCGGATCGCCGTCTTATTACAGCCTTCAGCCTCGTATAGGTAGGTAGCTAGGTTATAGTGTACCTACCTAGTGTAAAGTAGGTAGTGTGGATGTAGGTAGTAGGTAACTGGGTGTAGGAATGCAAGTTTGCTTCCAGTGAGAGACTCATCAAGCATCGGCGTCGAGGACGAGGTCGGCATCGTGATGATTCACTGGGCGTGGTGACGTAGCGGTGTGTACCTAGATGGTATTGGGGTTACCGAGCTTCGTTTCTGTATATAGGTACGGGTCGTAGGTAAGTAAGTAGGTAGTTTAGGTAGTATACCTATGCTAGTTTCTACCTCGAGATTCCTGTCAAAGAAGCGGATAGGCATTCCGCACCTAATTGTACCTTAGGTAGTCAACCTAGGTACGTCCGTAGTATAGGCTGTATTGTAGAAGCAGCACTCCACGAGGGGTATCGGTTATGAGACCGGGGACATACTGTAGGTGGTTGTCGTATTCATATCTCTATAGGTACTATTCCGTTAACACAAGTTTTGAAAATCCTTTTTCTCCTCGACTGACACGACAAACCGCGGCTGTAGCCGGATATAATGTAGGTACGTGCCTGGCTTACAGCACTAAACCGGACGGGATCTGGCGTTTTAAGCTCTACCTACCTCTTCTAGGTAATCTTAGAATTTTTTTTTTCACTTGACGAATGAGATGCTGACTTGAAAAAAAAAGCAAGTCCGGCTACTACCTGGAACACGTCAGAAATGGAGAAAGTAGATACACCTACCTTTTCCAGGATACAATTGGAGTCACAGGTCTTGTTCGGCCGCCGGAGCATTCGTTTGTTGCCGGTAAAATGAAATGTCAATTGAAAGGAGTACGGAATACCTAGTGTAGGTACGGATCTAGAGATGTCAAGTTCCTTCGTCCAATAGGTACCTACCTATATGCATGCCGAGCTGTACGAAATAGGTAGTGTAGCTAGCTATCTACCTACCTACCTAGTACGGAATACATCCTTATATAACTCCTGTCGGCAATTGCTACGGCCCGTGGCATGAGATTTGCTCACAGCCTCAAACACGATGCCCACAATGGGACTTGTACCTGCACTAGGTAGGCGACCCCCGAGGCTTTCCGGACAGGGCTATTCCGTGTGCCGATATTAAGCCGGGAGAGTAGGTAAAAGTAAGGAGGCGTCATTTATGTCAGTGAGATTGTATTCCGTAGTCCGTATTCCGTACGTCCGTACATATTACGGGAATTACGAAGTAATACCTGTTCATAGACGGATGAGATGATTCTGGTCACTCGTTCCTTTCCGTTGGCGTTGCCTCCTTGTTCGTAATTATCAGTAGTTACTTCGTGACCAGGAAGAGATTTCACGAGGTACCTTATGTTGCAGATTACCGACGATACCCAAGTTTTCTGATTACCCACGGTGGAATCTCGGTAAAGCGCGGCATCACTAATCATGAGGACAGACAAAGCCAACTCGACTTGAACAGATTTGCATGCAACTTCAACCTATCCTCACTGCAGGCCTGCAAACCAGACCAGACTACCTACCTACATAAGACAATAAATGCCAGGAACAGATCTTGGTACTACTTACGGATCCGTATGTATGTACGATTGGTGAGTACCGTATGCATGTGTTTCTCGGCTGAGAGGTACGGATCTGGACAAAGTAAGTCAGATCCCGGTAACGATCCCGGCACACCCCTGTCTTTTCTTTCTTTTTTTCTTCCCTTTTTGTCTTTATTGACAACGACATTATAACGGCAAGATGAACCATCTCCTGTGAAGAAAAATTCTGTAAAATTTCTCGCCGCATTTTCTCCTTTGATGCCTGTTGACTGTGGATACCATTGGGGTTAACAGGGCCGAGTTACCTCCTTGCAAATGTACGTACTTATACACTACAAGTAAGAATCCTGTGGAGCTTGGCGCGAAAAATTCTCGCTGCGTAGGTACGAGACGCCGTCTCGACCTTCGCTTTGGACTTCATGCTGGCGTCAAAGCGGCCTTACACTAGGTAGATACCAGGTAGGTACGGACATGGTGTACACGTACCTATAGGTACCTACCTAGATGCTTAACAAGGTATGTATCCGAGATGGAGCTGTCCAGGTACCGGTATAGTAGGAATCATCGCTATACCGATTCGGGCCACGGATTCGGGCAGTGGTTGTTTCGGCAACTACCTAGTGTACAAAACTTGTGCAAGCAAAGGAGTCTTGCGATACCTATGAATAGATCATATGATCATAGAGTCACATAGGTAGGTAAAATAGGTATGACTTTCTAGGGCTATTCGTGGTGTGAGGGGTCCATCTCTAGTTCTACCTACTGTCAGTTCTGGATAATGTTTGACGTATTGATGTGATCAGGACTACGGACGTAGGACCTACGAAGTTTTCATTATGGCAGAAACAATTCTCAAATTCTCGAGAATTCTTTAAGAGACCCACATTACCCACTTTACTTACTTAAGTAGGTACCGTACTTAGGTACGTTCGTACTTACCTAACCTAGGTAAGTACCTAGGTACCTAAGGTAGATCCACTTTCGGTCTCGTGATACGATACGGATTACCTACCTATAAGAATATTTACCGTATGAGTGATTAAGCAGAAAAGCATACGTATTGTTATATCCTAGGGTAGTGGTAGTAGGTACTTCCGGTCAGAGCCGCTTTTCCCATTAAACACAATCTTAAGCATTAGGTATCCAGAGCAGAACGAAATAAGGTAAGCATCTAGAATACCTACACTGCGTAGAAGTAGAAGTACTACCTAATAGTACCTACCTAGGTAGGTAGTGTAGATACTAGGTATACACTAGAAGCAAGGAATCTATTTACGTATAAGTAAATACATATTCCTTCCGTACACTTTGTATGGATCCGTGCCTAAATTTATACGGATTAAGTAAGGTCCAGTTGATGCATAGGGCTGGGTCACTTCTATACGTCTACCTACCAATTAGGTACACATCTGTTAGTTACCTACTAGTAGTCTGCGTTGCTACCTAGGTTAGGTAGGTAGGTATCGTGCGCTATGAAATGAACATTGTCGTGTTTGTTCAGTTGTCGATTGGACCAGGACCAGGTCTGGAGTTTGAGCAACTAAAAGGAATATCTAGGTACCTAGGTATACTACCTACACTAGGTAGGTAATTAGCACGACTTTCTATACCTAGTTCAGTCTTGACTAGGTACGTAGATAGGTAGGTATTCGGCGCGGATCCGTACACGTTCACCGAGTAGGTAAAATTCCTCATGGTATCGGTACCATACTAGGTATGTAAGTGCAGGAATCCATGTAAGGTACGTACGTACATCCGTCAAGATGTACGAAGCAGCTTCTGCCATTGGCTCCCGACTGTCGACCACAGAAATCGGTATATCATGAGATCGGAAGAAGTTTGTCTTGAGATGTGCGTGGCCTCATTCCGCAAGCTTCGGCGTACCTACCTGTAGGTAGTGCGATGCTACCGGCCGTAAGTACGTCCGTACACAGTTTCATTATGTACGAAATACGGAATACCTAGCAGGGAGGTATATCTACTTCGTACTTCTCTGTAAAGTTCAGCTCATACAAAGTATTGAGAACCTGAGCAAAGTACCTACGTTACGAATAGGTAGGTACATACATATGTAGTCAAGCACCATTACTCAGCCGAGGCCCCCACTAACATACCGCGCACCACCCGCCCGCAGGGCGCGGCGCCTGCCGGTCGGCCAACGAGTCCGCAAGGCCGATTCTATAACGTGCAAGTCGCTCTGACTCCCATGACACATCAAAATACCCTCTTACTTAAGAATTTTGTCAAAATTGTGGGTAAGCACGCCCTTGGTTGTTGGCTTCTCCTTGCTTCCTCCATGCACGCGATATTACTTCTTCATGATCTAATTTATTTACGGGTTGGTACATAATACCTTGGGTAGGTACCTGAGGTAGCCTGAGGTACCTGGCCGTAAATCATGTAGGTATTTGTCGGCCTTTGTCGCCCTTGGAATTCTGGAAATCTAGACCCGGTTGAATACCTCCTCCTATACGGACGTACGTACGGACTACACTTACACTGAAGACCCCCACCACATCTTGGCTCTGTTATATATACGTAGCCACGCTCGACATCCTCAAGATTATTTCTTTGAACAAGCGTTTGAAAAAATAATTAAGCTGCTCATCATACCCAGGTTGGAAAGACTTCATCTGGAGGTCAATTGATACTCAATTTCATCCTATCTCTCATCCGAATCAAGAAGACACTCGATGCGTATACTTCACTCACACATCCTCGAACCAAACAGACAGACACCACCCACAACAACCAAATAGTGTACGGGGCATTTTCACCTTTGCGTTCGCTTAAGAAGCAACTAAATACATCGGTTTGAGATACTCTTCAAATCTCATCTGAGAACATAGTCAAGATGCCACACCGCGTGGTAGATTTCTTTCGTTCTCCGAACGACAGCATCCATACCATCAAGCAGACCGTACAGCGCCACGCACATACGTCTGCGCGAGCGGGAGCAACAGAGAAGCGACACCGTCCTGTGCGTACAACATCATATGGGTCCTCGGGAGATTCCGTTGTAGAAGACCATGTGACGGCACCAGCCGTCACACTTCTGGAGCCCGCCAAGGAGAAGCACAAGGAACACCACCGGCTGAGCTTTCATAACCTATCCCTGGGTGGACACAAATCGCAGAAGGACCTTACGCAAAATCACAATGCATCCTTGGATTGGAGGATCGAGTCGTCACGGCCCATTATGTACGGTGCACCGGGGGAGAGCACTGGCGCATTGGTATCGGGACAATTACAGTTACGTGTGAAGGAGGAGGGTTTCGAGGTCGAAAATCTGGAGGCCAGACTCGAATTATGCATCACGCAGAAAAAGCCGTACAACAGCCACTGTCAAGGCTGCGCAAGCCAAAAGAAAGAATTAAAGACGTGGTCGTTTTTGAGCGAGCCGACAACACTGACACAACGTATGCAGCATTCTCTCGTCTGCAATGTAATGATTCATATAACTAACGCCACAGGATAGGAACACACGAATATCCATTCTCCGTGCTATTGGAAGGTCACCTGCCCACCACAACCGATAACGCCCTCCTCTCCATCCAGTATGTTTTCACAGCAGAGACCCGGCCGCGGGACGGCGGGCTACCTCTCAAATTGCGGCGCACGATCCACGTGCAACGCTCGCTGCCCGTACCCGACGAGCCGCACCACAGTGTGCGCATCTTCCCGCCAACCACCATGACAGCAAAGGTAGACTACGACGCAGTCGTGTACCCACAGAGCACCAGCAGTTTCACGCTGCGACTGAACGGGGTCGGAAGGCACAACACGAGTGCCTCAAGCATAGAGTACTGGAAATTGAAGCGTCTGTCCTGGAGACTGGAAGAAGATGTAAAAACGGTGGCGCCCGCGTGTCAGAAGCACCTCCCGAAAGGGTCGGATACGGACGAGAACGAGAATGGGGCGAAGAAAGGTACCACGCGATGCGACACGCGTGTTATCTCCCAGGCTGACTTGACCTCTGGCTGGAAGGCAGACTACTTTTCGGCCCAGGGCGCCGTCGAGGCCGAAATCGAGTACAGCACAGGCAGCACTTCCCCGCGGCCAGTGAGCTGCGATGTGCGCGGAGGCGACGGCATCGAGATTAAGCACCGACTTGTCGTGGAGCTGGTCGTGACGCAGGAATATGTGACGCCAACGTATACTCGCCACATCACGCCCACGGGCATAGCGCGCATCCTGCGCATGAACTTCAACGTCATCATCACCGACCGCTCTGGCCTCGGCGTCAGCTGGGATAACGAGGCGCCCCCAATTTACCAGGACGTTCCGCCCTCGCCGCCATCATACGTGCACGCCATGGTTCGACACGGCAGTGTCGAGGACCTGAGTTTGTCCGCCGTCGCGTCGGACTTGGATGCGTCGTCAAGCGAGGGCGAAGGTTGTCCTACTAATCGCAACTCACGAGGGCCGAGCCCGACTGAGACTACGTTATAACTACGCCACGTCGAATCCTAATATTCCCTTCGATTCTTCTAATATTTTGGTTTTGGACAGGGTAATAATAAGGCAGCTGGAACGGAAAAGCAATTCTCCGGAAACAATGGGTTTCCTCAATTAGCAGGGTTGGGTTCAGCAAGCGACTTTGGTTTTTATTTTTCACGCGAAATACCCCAAAAGCTATTGATTTGTTCTTTCTTTTTTTTTTGGTCCTTTTTGGCTTGGCCGTTTCGTCTTGAATGGCGCAGCGGATGATTATGCTATGAGCGTGGATCGGAGGAAATAGATATGGTTTTAAGTGACGGCCGTGAGGCCATGGTTTGGGTATTGGGTGAGGGAAATTACTTAGTAACTCTAAACTGAAATGGAAATCCATACTTCTGTGACATTTTGTTCCTTCTGTGGTGATCTTGTACTGTTTCCGTTAGCCGGATTTCCACAACTCGAACTCGGAAATCGACAACAGGTAAGATACACCATTTGCGCAGGCTCACATTCAGTTTTGATCTTTTGCACCATGGAAACTTATTAGTAGACTTCTTGTGTGCTCACGAGTCCTGGACTGCCATGTGAAGGCTTGTTTCGAATTATATATATACGAACCCTTGCAGATTCGAGTCTATAGCTACCCCTAAGTAACAATATGCAGAGACTTGAAAGTTAATACAGAATTTTTGTATACACTGATGCTGGTAGGGTATCATAATGACCCTAATATGTGAAGTTTACCACCAAGACCAACACTGAATGCTTGTTCGCTGAGGAAGTCCCGATTCTCTCCGGAAACATTGATTTAAAGGGAGGAGGCGGCGAGTGGGTTTGGGTCGGAAGCAAATTATATTGACAGGATCATCACAGTACGCTGCAGAGAGTTCCGTATGCTTTCTTTCGCAGGTATCGTCCTTCGGATCCAGAATTGCATTTGCACTTCGGAGGGAAAGGCTCAGATTTGTTGTTTCTGATAGGCTCGCAATAACCTCCAGGGAAGCTTCCAGCTGCTTCTTACCGTAAACGGATTGAAATTCTCAGCCTCGAGTCGGGATAGATAATCATTGACTGGGACAGCTTCTAGCAATACACCTAATGCCCTTCGAAATTCGCGCTCAAAAGAATCTTGACCAGATTCGGAATCGGGATATTCATGCTGCTCTTCCCCTTGGTGTTCATACTCGTGGCCCGGGTGTTCTCCTGCTCGGATATTCTTCAACATCTCTCTGGCGGTTATGAGGTGGTCATTGGCACGCGTAGCCACCTTAAAGACGGCATCCTGAAAGCCACCAGCTTCAGGACCGTAACGGTAGAAATCCTCCTCCTTTAGACCAGTCTCTGCCATGATATCCAAGGGCAGGAGTAAAACGGGGTTTCGACTTGAGCCGACGGTTTCCCCTCCGGGCGACATTACGGGAGGAGCAGATGAGGCCAGAACAGGTATACCTCTGCACACTGCAGCAATGCCGCATGCCTTCCCAATGTGGCTGGCTACATGGTCCATGTGCATGGATTGAACAGAGAGGGCAGCAAGTGTAGAGTACATCAGGGTGGAATACGTATTTTCGGCATACTCTTCAAGCACCGAGAGACTCGGAAACGGCCTGTTGTCCATGTACTTCTCCCGTGTGCTGATGAGCCTCAACAACCAAAATTTGATAGAGCTGGAGTTGCCCTGGGGTGACTTCTCTGCAAGACGCAGCAGAGCTTGATGCAGCAGGATCATGATGGGCTCCTTTGGCGGGTGGCCGGCAAAAGTGTCATTAATGGCAGTGCGCCAGAACTGCATGCGCAATTGGCCTATAGCTGGGTTAGTCACGAGCTCAGGCAGGCGCACCAGCTCGAGATTGAATGCACGAAAGGCATCATAGGCATCTCGTCTCCATCCAGGAATGAAGTGCCGGACCAGATAAGATTCAGAGTCGGACTGTCTGGTACCGTTAGACTTGTCGGCTTCCGTTATCAAAGAAATGACAATCTCGAGAAAAACGGTACCTCAACTGGGCTACACAATACTGTCTCGCCTTGTCAACGTCAACATCTGTGACTATAGTTCGTCGTGCAAGCTGTCCGGCTGGCCTGGGCCATTGTAGGCCACGACGTGCTCGACATGCACGATACATTGAAATGGTAGAAAGGAATGCGTATGGAAAGGTAACCCGGAAACGAAGAACTTTGTTACGTATATGCTTCGTAACGGGCGCAGACGGCTCTGAGCTAGATGCCTATGTATTTCTGGCATTGACAGGCCCACAACAATACCAACAACTCAACTTGAACGGCTACGCTATATGCATAAGTGCTCTGCACAACGGCTGCACAAAGAACAGGTATGCGATCTCGACGGAGAACAATACTTAGTAATCTGACTTTAAGTAGGTAGTATATGGTATTAGTTTTTAAATGTTTTGTAGCTCCAACTAGATGGTGGATCTGATCATGGAGTTCAAAAATTTATCAGAGTGAAGCGGAGGTATGAAGTAGAAGTAGAAAGTACAAAGTACGGATAACTGTATTATGTCGTCATCACACACTTATATCAATACTACTTCTACATGTAAATACCTAAGTATACAACACCCACATATACCCTGATAAATAAATATATATATATATAGTCCGTATATATATATATGTAAATACAAGGTAGATTCGCCCATTAAAGAAGTGGGGCTATCACTTACATTGAAACGCGCTTCAACCTCGTCGCGTGTTCAGGTTTTCCAATAGTTTAGCACAAACGGAGTAACAGCCTCAGTTTTTGGAAATACAATGTGCACCGTTTTTCCATATCGTTCCTTCAATTCGTGGTGTCAAAGATGAGTTTTGCATCTCCCGATTCTGGAGAGCCGCCGGCCAAAAAACGCAGATTCTTTACAGATTCCGACAATCAAACATCCGATTCCACCACGAGCCATCGTTCTCATATAAGCGCCTCATCATCTCCGCCACCACTAAATTCGACTGTTTCTGCCCCTATCTCTTCCATAGATAATACACTTGGCTCTTCATCATCTGCAGAATCATCGTCGCCCTTGCCATCGTCACCCCGAGTCGAGTCTGACGCTGCCCCCGTCACCTTTGACCAGAATGCATTTCAAAGCTTAGTGGGCGACACAATTAGTCCGGAAATCATGAGCATTATCCGCAAAAATTGTGGCGATGATCTTGAAAGAGCGGTCAATATGTACTTTGATGGAACCTGGAAAAATTACCAAGGGCGTTCCCATCCTTTAATGAATTCAACCATTCGTTCCGTGCCAACCTCTACATCCAATACGCCAAGCGTCTCCACCAATGTAAACCTCCTTGTGCAGACGCGACCATTTCCCAGAACTTTGAATGCTCGCTATATCGGCGCCTTTGGTGTTGAGGGTTGGGCTACCCGGAGCGGCAGGCATCTGTTAAAGCACGGCGACGTAGTCAAGATCGAACGACAGAAGGTCCAGCAGACTCCGTCGCGAATGCGCCTTGCAGCATCTGGAAAGTCCGATGTCATTGTTCGCTTTACAGATGTCAAGGGAACTGAGATTGGAAGGCTGGCCAAGGATGCTGCCGACTGGATCTCGACTCTCATTGATCAAAACGTCTGCAGGTTTGAAGGTACTTGCGTATACGCCCCAGAACAATTGAGAACAAACGATACCATTTTCCTTCAGCTGCGCTGCTTTCTCAAACTGGCGGTATTCAATGATAGTGAGTTCAATTTATCAGATAATCGCTCCACGGGTCTCTTTGACGACAAGGAGTCCGTGGAAGAGAGGAACCTGCGCCTGCGGCAGGTAGGAATTGTGAGACTTTTTCAAGAAATCCATCTTGCACCGACAAAGAGCAATGCAGCCTCAGCCCAACATGCTAGACAGGGTCTTCTTGATGCTGCCGAGTTGGCCGAGAAGAAAATCAAGCCTCCTCAGTCCGGTAGCCGGTACGCTTATTCATGCTGTTGGGCTATTTATCTGCTAACATAAGACTCAAGAGACGCTTCAGACTCACAGTCGGATGACACCGAAGAAGGAGAAGAGTTAAAGCAAGACCAGCTAGATACTTTATACCGAAAGGCGCAGTCATTTGACTTCAGCACCCCCGAAGCCGAGCCTGCTGATACTTTTGCCATGGATTTACGCCCATATCAGAAACAGTCACTCTATTGGATGCTAGCAAAAGAGAAAAATGAGAAAACCGAGGCCAGAGAGACATCTAGTATGTATTCCAGAGTCGTTAATATCCCCAATCAAGAAGAATTTTGCTCCATTATGCTATATAAACTCTTTGTCCCAAGAAGTATCTATATCTAATTATTGACCTTTCATAGTGCACCCATTGTGGGAGGAATACGCATGGCCTATCAAAGATGTTGATGATAACGAGTTACCCCGGGTTAAAGGATCAGACCACTTTTATGTGAACCCCTATTCAGGCGAGATGTCTCTAAGTTTCCCATACCAAAAGCAACACTGTCTTGGCGGCATATTAGCCGATGAAATGGGGCTAGGAAAGACGATACAAATGTTGAGTCTCATCCACTCTCACAAATCCGACGTGGCCGCCCGAACTAGAAAACCCTCTACCAACTCCAATAATGGGCCACCCAAAATGGTACAATTATCATCTAGCTCCCATAATGTTATGGCCGCTCTTAAGACTACTCTGGTGGTTGCGCCTATGTCGCTACTAGCTCAATGGCAAAGCGAGACCGAAAACGCGTCGAAGGCGGGGACACTGAAGTGCATTGTCTATTACGGTAGTGACAAGATGGACAACTTGCAAGCGTTATGCTGCAGTCCTAATTCTTCCTCAGTACCCGATGTCATCATCACAAGTTATGGCGTCGTACTTTCAGAGTTTTCTCAGGTAAACTCACGGCTAGGCGGTAGAGAATCCCACAAGGGCCTGTTTTCGCTCAACTTCTTTCGTATCATACTCGATGAAGCACACACTATCAAGAACAGGCTATCTAAAACTGCTAAAGCGTGCTTCGAACTGTCGGCAGAGCATCGCTGGGTTTTAACCGGTACCCCCATCGTAAATCGCCTCGAGGATCTATTCAGTCTAGTCCGGTTTTTGAGAGTTGAGCCCTGGAATAACTTCTCATTCTGGCGGACGTTCATTACCGTCCCTTTTGAGTCAAAAGACTTCATGCGCGCCTTAGACGTTGTACAGACCGTTTTAGAACCTTTGGTTATGAGAAGGACAAAGGATATGCAAACGCCTAATGGACAACCGTGAGTACGTGCCGAATGAAGTAATTTTCGAGGATATGCTAACTCTACCCATTGTATAGTTTGATTGTATTACCTCCGAAGTCTGTCAAAATCGTTGATGTCGAGCTTTCTGAGGCAGAACGAGCTGTATATGACTATGTTTTTGCCAGAGCCAAACGCACATTCTCGGCGAATGTTGAGAGAGGCACCGTTATGAAGGCATACACAACCATTTTTGCACAAATCTTACGTTTACGCCAAATTTGTTGCCATCCAACGCTAGTCCGCCACCCGGCTATTGTTGACGAAGAAAAGCTTGCTGGTGAGGAAGCTGACGCGGCCACGGGGTTAAGTGACGATATGGATCTCCAGTCGCTAATCGAACAGTTCACCGCTACAACCAGCGATGAACAGGACGCGAATGCCTTCGGAGCTCATGTGCTTGAGCAAATCCGCAATGAAGCGATCAGCGAATGCCCAATTTGTTCGGAAGAGCCTATGGCTGAACAGACCGTTACAGGCTGTTGGCATTCTGCCTGCAGGAAGTGTCTTCTGGACTACGTAAAGTATTACCAAGACCGACATGAAACACCACGCTGCTTCAACTGCCGCAAACCGCTTATCTCTCGTGACCTATTTGAGGTCGTTCGACATGATATCAGCACATCCCAGAGCTCCACCAAAATCAGCCTGCAGCGCTTGGGCGTCAATGAATCATCATCAAAGGTAGTATCACTGATGAAGCACTTGCGAGAACTTAGACGAGAGCACCCATGCATAAAATCTGTTATTTTTAGCCAATTTACGTCTTTCATGTCACTCTTAGAACCCGCGCTTAACAAGGCCCATATGAGGTTTCTTCGGCTCGATGGTACGACCAGTCAAAAGACCCGAGCAATCATTCTGAAGGAGTTTGCAGAGTCTGACAAGTTTACCATCTTACTAATAAGTCTACGGGCCGGTGGCGTCGGCCTTAACCTCACTCAGGCGAAGCGTGTTTATATGATGGATCCCTGGTGGAGTTTTGCTGTCGAAGCACAAGCCATTGATAGGGTTCACCGAATGGGTCAAGATGCAGAAGTCAAGGTTTACCGGTTTATTTGCAAGGATAGTGTAGAAGAGCGCATGTTAAAAGTTCAGGAGCGCAAAAAATTCATGTGAGTCGGCCGGTTTCTGATGCCAACAACTTGAAGCTTCTCATATACTGACTCCAATTTGCTACTACCAGAGCAACATCCTTAGGTATGATGACGGACGAAGAGAAGAAACTCCAGAGGATCGAGGATATTAAGGATTTATTGAGCTAAAAACACCTTGCTGGTATATTGTCCTACCGTATCGCGAATTGTTTCCCAGTCAAGCCTCGACCGTTCCTGCTTTGGCGAACAGCAATGCCAACTCCAACGATGGAAAAGACCGGGACACCCCCTCAACTTAAGACGCTTGAACATTATCTCAGTGACGGAAAGTCCTGCTCCTTTCAAATGGAGCGAGCGTGAGTAGTCGAAGGGATGATGCAACAAAACCTGCGAAGAAGCGCAGTTCCGATGTATGGTCAGTGGGTTATTGCTTCTAGCTCGCTTTCCAAGGCAAGAAGGGGCTTTACTAGGATCTACATGGCATAACGTTATTGAAGGTGCATGATAGACATTTTGCGATGCTTGTTAACATTCTTACGATAAGGAAGGCCTGGGAGATCAACTCTAAGTATAAGGTAGCTAACGGGCCAAGTCATGCAGGTAAATGCTCCTTACTGTGGTTGTACGTCAGGTAATCATAAGTTACCTTACACAATTCGGCTTGGTACATAATTACCTCCAGCTGCGGTAATCAATCGATGCTAAAGCGCCGTAACTAAGTGATGGATCTGACGGGAGAACATTGCTCATGACCAGGTCCTGAAGGCCATCAAGAGAATGGGATTATAGAATGTACAAAGCATAAACTCAAGGAAATGCGAGGTGCTTTGCTAAGTGGTAGGTTAATTACCCTGCCAGGGTTACTTGGGAATGATCGCACTGGTCTAACTGTGAAGAACCGCACACAGCAAAAGCCGATGCTGGTCATGATACAATAGATTTATATGATAGTATATACACTCAATCCAATTCGAGGTCCAATATTCAAAGGTACGGTATTTTAAGATATAAGCCACTGCTACGTACTAACCTTTGAATTCCTGCCTGTACCTTCAACACTATGGTCGTCTGAATCATATATACCATCTAGCTCCATTTCTTCATCGGCCGGCCGCCCAACAGGCTGGTTTGGAATTTCCCCCATCGGCACTGACTCGTTCTGGTGAAGTTTTATGTTTACAAATAGCCCATACAGGCCGAAGTCGTAAGCTAACCGGCAGACACCCGCTGCGACAAACGCGGCCCAGAAATGGTCGTTCGAGGCCAGCAGCCCTGTCGCAGTCGGCCCAGCCATGGAAGCTAGGGTCCTGATCGTGCTTGTGATGCCCATTACTGCGGTTCGTTCTTCAGGCTTTACCACGGCAGCGATGAGCGCGGTGCGGGGCGCTTGATCCATACTATTCAGAGCTGCCCTGATCAGCAGAAGAGCGGCAGCCATCCAAAAATGAGATGGGAACGGAAATACCACTACAGCCGCTGAGGACGGAATGTGGGTGAAGACCATCGTGTTGACGAGACCGATCTTCTTTGCCAGAGGCCCGGCAAGTGTGGCGCCGAGTGCGCCAAGGAAATAACTGGCCGACGTAACGTCGCCTAAGGTGGACTTCGACGGGTGGAAGTTGATATCCAGAAAGTAGTTCGTTAGTGAGTAAGGCACCATACCGTCAGCAAGCGAGTCCACGGCGAGAAGAAACCACAATTTATACATGGTAGAGCGTGTAGAGGCTGAGGTTTGCATCAATTGAGCGTAGAGCCACGTCCAAACTCTGACAAGCCGATTGGACCCCTCAGGAGGAGAGGCAATCGGTTCAGAATCGCTAAGATCATCCTGGGATCCTTCGGCGTCGCCTTCCTCCTGCGAGATTTGGGTGTACTGCCTGTCAGACGGGTGCAACTCGCATGCGCTTGTTAGCGGTGCAACGAGGGCGAGATTGACGAAGCCCATTGCTGCATAGATCCAGAAAAGACCGTGATACGAGTCAATCTCCGACCATCCCTTTTTGGTCTGAAGCCAGTGTACAACCTGTCCAGAGATTTCGCTTCCGATAGCGGAGCCAACCAAGGGCATAGTGACGTGCCATGCAAGCACGTCAGATCTTGTGGAGGGAGTTGTGAGTTGTGATAGAATAGACCTAGCTTCTCTGTAAGAATTCAGGCTCCTCGGGTGTCTGTGATAAAATACGTACTCCTCTATACTCCTAAAGGGGCCGAAGTCACCCCCAGTGATGCTAATGATGCCGACGATAGCACCAAGCAGCAATATCCAAAAGTTCTCGAAGAGAGCAAATACCACACCGCTCGTGATCATGAGTACCGAACCACCCATTAGCACTCGTCGCCTCCCAATGCGATCCGCCACGAGGGAAAGCAAGGTGCCGAGAAAAACATCTCCTACGAGCGTCAATGTCATGAACAGACCAATGCTGTTATCCGAGACACCGAGCGCGGAAAAGAAGATAGCTGCGCAACAGCAGATTAGTACCGATACGAACGATGCGGTCCTGGCCAATAGCCGTCCCACCCACCTAGAATCAGAGAATTGGTGCCATAGGCGATCATTCGACACGTTCTCGCTATAATGATGAAGTAGGCATCGCGCCCCGCCGCATGAATTGAAGCGAGCCCGAACTCATGGTAGAACCAACGAATCGAATTTATGACCGCGGACATTATGGTCAATTCTTGACAAGCGACCTGATGCGGTCGGAGATGAGATTATATATCCTAAGTACTTTTGAAGGGTGTTGCATCATCGCGGCGAAGAGGGATTTCACACGAAGTGCGTGGACCCTTGGCCAAGTTTAGCCTGCTGTCTAATACCTAGCCCATGGCCGATGGGTAGGTACTGGGGGTTCTAACTAGTAGGTACTTCGTAAGTACTCCTGCTGGCCGTGGGCCCACGTTGAAAAATCTCTTTACGCCGAGTCCCAGAATTGAGACGAGGCCGGACATGTGCTAGGTAGGTAATTAGTGCTGGTGGCGGACGATGACGCTATGCGGGCCGTACGAATGGAAAGGTTGCAATGGAGAGTTGAAGGCGACGTCAACACTCGGGGTTTACACTACCTAGAGAGAACACCTAGGTAGCTAAGCATAACTGCGATCTTGTCGGTTGTCACATACCTTGTCTGTCTACCTACTTACCTAGGAACCTGCTTTGTTAAGTTGGTAAAGCCAGGCTGGAGAGCTACAGGAACATGCTATGCTGTAGGTATTCCGCACACTACTACATAAGGCTACTGGATACCTATTCTCGGTCCATTACGGATCCGTATGCGCGTTTATTCACTTCCGTAATCCGTACATTAGAGCATCAGGTACGTCCGTACTTATGAGTATCTTAGGCACCTATGCATCTACCTATGTCTGTACGGAATACTTACTTCAGGTTCTTACCTACAGAGCTAACGTATCGCTTGTTCTACCTAACCTACCTATCATTTACCTGTCGAACGTGCGTTCCGTCAACTACCTACCTATACCAACGATTTCCGTTGTTCCGCGATTCGCAGCAAACCCGGGATAACTACCGGACCTAAATCGGAGCAACGCGACAGGCAGAACTTCCGGTATTTCAGTAGGTAGGTATTCCGTATTTTATCAATGAGCTTGCAAATTACGGATCCGTAAACCTAATATATTCTTATCAGATTCGTTATCGATGGGTACATATCTGCAGGCTTATCGGGTACTTATACCTAGCGCGACTATGTAGGTATAACGTACTTAATTACTAAGTAGGTACCGGTATCCTTCCGATTGGATTGCCTAACTTGTTTGGTAAAGCTAGTCGGATGCTGCTACCAAATGAAGATCAGATCTGCCTAAGTCGTACCTACCTACTGTACAAAATAGTGTAGACGGCGAATCATGTGATCCAAGAAGGGTGGTACTTATAAAAACCCCAGGCGGTACCTGTCGCGTCAGCGCACAGAACGCGCTTCCATCAATGGCACTGCGCCATGTTCTTTGCTATGCATCAAAAAGGGTGAATGCACTTAACCTACCGTATTAATTCCCTTGTTTGGTCCAACTTCCTTCCAGTATAGTTGAAGTCTTTTGTCATTGGATAGGTTCCAACCCGGTACTTGATCCAGTTCAGTCCTCTCTTCTCTTCTCTTCTCTTTTCTTCTCTTTTCTTCTCTTCTCAAACGTTCAAGTCCTGCATTTTAGCGACATCTTCCCCAATCTCTATTATTGGCATCACATAGTCCAGTCTTTGTGTCCTCCTCGCTCTGGAGCAGCTCTACATCATGACATCGAGTAGCTCAGACCTGACTCGAGAGAACAGCGTTGACCCAGCCCAAATTCCCGCTATCCCCAAAGCTGACGGCGTGGTCCGTGAGTCTTGCTGAGATTTATTCTGTCTTCTTATACTGCCTCTCCCTAACATGAAAGCTTCACTCAGTCAAGAATGGGAAATTCCGCTGCAACCTCTGCAGTCGCACATTGCAGAATAAGAAGAGCTGCATCAGCTCTCACCGATCGAAACATCATCCCAGGGACCCCTCCACAATCACGGCCTACATGAAGCATAAATTATATACATGCAACTTGTGCGGAGAAAATTCTATCGGCAAGGAGGCATTGAAAACACACCAACGGTCAGCCCACCAGCTTTTAGCCGACCAAAATCCAGTCCCTGTACAGACAGCGCCGAATCGGACGAGGAGAACCCAGGAAGAAGAACATATATGGGATGCGCCGCTTGAACAATTGAAATTGCAGGCAAACACGGACCCGTACATCTGGATGTTCTGGCACTCCCTCGTTCGCCGTGAAGACGGCCGGGGGAAACACCTCGAGGTGTCCTAGCATGGCCTGCGCGCCAGACGCCGTTCAGCTCGTTATCCTGCGCTGAGACTCTATCTGATCCACGTTACGCTGCGGTCTTCGGAAAGCTCGATGCCTCGAAAGATCACCGTTCCTCTTGTCTTTCCGGCCTGCAAGTCATACAGCTACTCATTCTCAGAGACCAGGAAAGCAGCTAACAAATCTGTAGTGCCCGATATACTAGCCCATGTATTTTCTGAAGGGCTCCCCCGTATCAGTCTCACTAGGACACACTATTCGTTGTCAGGGCTTCCTCGTGAGACGTATACATACAAAACTCGCCAAGCCCTCCAGCGTCCCAGAAATGATACATTATACCAATGGCTACTGTCAATCAGAGAACGTAACTGGGGACCTTTGAAGGAGGCATGTAGCGAGGTAGCCACGCGATGTCGAGATGACATTACCCTTGGTGCTAGCATTGCCGACTGGATAATGGCCGAAGCATATAACTTTCGTCATCTCGGCCTAGGAAATACGACTCGTATGAATTGGCTTGCCAGGAGCACGGCAGTTGATAACCTACAAGCCCTGAACATTGCATCGGAACTGCACTTTATTATTTCTGCACTCGAGACAGCCTTGGATAACTACGCGTTCGACCTTGGAGCACCCATAACAACTTCTGAGCGGCTGCGAATTTTGATAGAGGCTGACTTTCACAGTTTTATAGCTTTTCGCACCATTGTCTCTACCTGGCCGCCTTGTGGCATAAAGCTAAGAAGTAGAGTTGAGTTGGGGGTTGGTATGGGCACAGCACATGAATGATTGACTTGGATAACTATTATACTGAATAAAGCAGTCTCTATCACTGCAGAAAAGAACGAGCAGAAAGTATCGGGGTGAGCTGAAATAGCGCAATTCGATTCTACCTGTTCGGCTTCGCACCGAGCTCGAGACGTCTCTTAAAGTTGGTTAGGGGTTAGATTTAGGAGCGGAACCACAGTCTTTTCAATCACGTGCTACTTGCTAAAGCAAAACTGCGCGATGGTATCATGTTCTCGATAAAGACAAACGCTTCACTCTTCATTGTACATGTGTGTATGCTTTGTGACTTTTAATCAGCTCATAATTTTCCCAAGGTGATCCCAAGCTCTTCGCCTCGGCTAGTTGCCGCCCTGACGGCCTTGTCTACGACATCCTTGAAGCCGGAAGCCTCGAAGCTTTCCAGCGCAGCAGCTGTGGTGCCCTTCGGGCTTGTCACGTTAATCCGTAGCTGCGCCGGCGAGTCCGAAGACTCGGAGAGCATCTTGCCAGCACCGAGACATGTCTGTTTCGCCAATCGAGTAGCCTGTTCGTGTGATAGACCCAACTTTACTGCGCTTTCGATCATGTGCTCGACCAAGGCGAAGAAATATGCAGGGCCAGAGCCTGTGATAGGCTGATTAGAAGGGGGGAATGCGCTAATTGGCGGAGTGACATACCGGAGAGTCCAGTGACTACGTCGATGTGCTCTTCACGATCCACCCATTCGGCAACCCTGCTAATACTGGCGACAAGCGCTGAAGCAAGCTCCTTCTCAGCCGGCGTCACGCTTGCATCCGCGAACAGACCCGACGCACCCTCGCCGACCAGGGCGGGCGTGTTGGGCATGACGCGCACGATATGCGGTATGCGACCATCAGCGAGTGTCAGCCAGGTCTTGAGGGTGTTAAGGGTGATGCCGGCGGCGATGGAGATGATCAGCGGGGTGCTGACGCGCTGGGCCCAGGCGGCGGCCAGCTCTTGGCACACGACCTTGGTCACCTGCGGCTTGACGGAGATGACGAGGATCTCGGCGTCCTGGGCCGCCTCAACGTTGGAAACGGTCGTGTGCACGCCGATCTCGCTCATCTTGTTGCGGTTCACGTCCCAGGGCTCGGCGACGCTGATGTTCTGCTTGCTTATGCCCTTAGTTGAGAGACCGCCGATTATGGCGCCGGCCACTGTTTGGTGAGAAATTCGTCTCAGGTCAGTTTAACTCATCTTTTCTTTTTTCTATTCTCTTCTTTACCGTGAGGAATTTGGGTAAGATTATTTGCGATGCGCTCGCATATAATTGGGACAGAAGGGGTACATGTATAGTATGCTCAAGCAATTTGGGGGTTATTCATATTGGTGAGCAGGAGTAAAGAAAATTACGCACTATTGCCGCCGCCAATGAATGCTAACTTGCTGTTCTGCAGTTGGGAAGACATTTTGAGTGAGTTGACAAGATTTTCGGATCGGAACCCGTGAGAGATGCTCTTATAACAGATCGGACCAAGTTGCTGCGAGCGCGGGGTTTGTGAGTTGAACTGAGTCTGCGATCGCGGGATTGCGGGGGCGGTTAGGGCCGGTTTAACTATGCTTATTTGCACGGAGAATTTAACACTGTGCTTTAGCTCTCCCGATTCCATGTCTGATTACGTACGTACAGGTATCTGCTTGGCGCCCGTGCCTGTAGAAATCATGTCGATCTACCTACCTACCTGCTCGAGATCGCCTCGCTGAACTACCTAGGGACCTTGACCTGGCATATTGTAGAAGCTCATGGACGATGAGCTCCGACACATTTGCTAGTTTGAATGAAGCCCCGGCGTTCTAAGCCAAACGCCATGGGAAGCGGTTGTTCCCAGGAGCGTCATGTCGCCAGTCTCAACTATGCACAGTCTGGTAAGCGTCTTGAAGGTCAAGACTAGCTTCGTTGAAGGTCTCTCTTGGCCTTTTAGATGGGACCGGGGGTTCTAGAGATGTTTGAACCGTCAACACGGCCACTGTTTCGGCTGGGGGTGAGATCCTTTCAGCTTTCTAAAACCCCGTTCAAGTCAGATCAAACCATGTGCAATTATAAGAATCAACATCAATCACATGCGGTTGTCGGCTCCAACTCGTTATTCATAACGACTGACTGACGATACGAATATTTAGCATCGATTTTTTTTTTTTTGATTTGCAGTCAAAATGCGTTGAATTTAATTCTGCCCGCCAAAAGGCTTCCGATGCTCGAGGTCTTGTTGTGCCTTACTTATTTATTCTCAGCTATCACGAACAGCGATCTAGATACATATGAGTACTCTAGCATGACACCACCTTTCTCGCGACGTAGCAACATCATCCGTACCTCTATCCCTAGCCCTACAGAAGCTTAGGTTCAGAGAGTCAGCGTGACATACCTCATCGAAACAGCAGATCGATATGACAGCGGGACTGAGCAGATCCATGCTTAGACAGAATCAGCAACATATTTACGTTTTACCATCACAACCGCCTGAAGAGTCGACAGAGGCGCAAGTTCAGGCAGAATCTCGAATCGGAAGACGGCAATTTGCGCGGCGACAGAGAAATCAAGGAGATTGAGTGGCCGAGGAGAGTGATAGGGACGAACAGCCCTATATACTTCCGTTACACAGTTCTGACCATGTGCTCAGAACGTGGAGTGGTGGATATCCAATTTTCACTTGGGATTGGGTCCGCGCTGCAAATGATATTGCACGCCTTCAGGTTGCGGAGCGAGCGAGCTCGGCTTGGCTGGCGGACTACCAATGTCGTACTTGTGTACGTGTACAGGCCACTATTGATGAACGATATCAGCATGAGCACAGGCGGATGGGACGTAGATAAGAATGTGGAGGTGGTACTGGTGCTCGTCAGTCGACTGTATTTTTCCAACTGACGAGGAGCGGTGGGTAATCGCCATTAATTACAGGAAACTATCATAAGTATTGCAGAGATTAAATACATAATTATAGCCGCATACCAAGTTCTACGAGCTGAGATTGTTTTACTGCGAAAGAACCGTGAAGATGTCCAGGCGGTGAGCACGTAGCTGTGAATGTACCAAACAACATCGGACCAAAGATTATGGGTGTCTCTGCGGTGTTTCGTGACAGAGCCATACTATTCTAGTCGTCACAGTCAGTTGGATCAATTAAAAAATGAGCAGTTGTCACTTTACTTACGTAACCTCATCTATGTATGACTTTCAGACTAAGACGCTTTTCAGCATATTCTCTGGCTTCATCGCGGATGAGGGTTGTTATTTGTGATTATGGATGATATAACAACCAAAATAATTGTTTAGTGAGGCAAGTTTGATGAGTATTTGGAGATTGTTCAAGTACAGAGACGCAGTCTGACAATAGTAGAGGAGTTTAAACGTGAGTATGTATGACTCTTAATGAGTATACATGACGGACTGAATCATTCGCAACAGTCTACATAAGCGCACCTCTTCTTCCTGCCGTACAAATCTCGACTTCGGCTCTTAAATATTTCCCTGGATAGAACAACGATAAGACTACGTAATATGTTCAGACCTCTTCCGTATATCTTCGACATGTCCAACATCCCACCGCCCCCCGCTCCCGCCGTTCCAGTTGCATCGGCCTCCATCAACCCGGTCAAACGCCGGCGCCGTCGCCGCCGTCACAACAACCAGAAGAAGCAAAACAAGACACAACATAACAACCATGATGAATTAGCCGAAACAATTGACAGCATCCGCGACTTATTGGAGGTCGTTGTCAGGGAGCTGATCAGTGCACGCCAAGATCGTCAAGATGATGCACTCAACAATAGGCACGAAACTTGCCAATGTGACTCTTGTCAAACACAGTCTATCCCAGATACAACCAACGAGCAAACCACAATCAATCTGGACAAAGTGATGAAGCTATCCGAATCCTTCTTCCTCCTAGAGATGGGGCTGAATCTGACGCGCGAGCGCCTCCACGATCTCCGTGCTATACTCGCCCACACGACTGACGAGTATCTGCAAGACATTCTTGAAATCACTGAGGGCTTAGAGACACATATCAAGAGGGATTTGGACCGATTATGCACCATTACGCGGCAGCAGTATGATGCTGGGCTGACTGATTACGTACCCCCCATGGGCCAGCACCAACTTAGGCGGCCATGGGATACAGTAATATCTCAGGATCAGTTACCCGCGGAACGCGATAGCGTAAATGCGAGCATGACTGCCTATGGCACTCCTGGTTTGGAGGAGGACCAGTCGACAGACTTTTGGGAGTGGGTGCACCCGAGCTTGTACGGTCTCGCACATCCCCCACGGCGTAACTAATTCGAGATACCATGCTAGGACTCCTATCCTGGGAGTCCTATGGAAGAGCCCTTTTGCGACTCGCCTTGAGCCGGCCTCCTTGTAACATATGACATGAGTTTAAATGAGGATTCCCAGGGACGCCGTTAAAAGATGGGCGGCATGCAGTAATCGGTATCCGATACAACGTATAGCCTTCATGATCAGCATTCCCCCCGGCTTCCAGAAATACGCCATTATAGCTGATGATACCATGGTTCACACCTTTTTTTCCCCCGAAGACCTGTTCTTGCAGGGTAACGTATAGTCGTTGTTTTCAGTCATAGGAGGCGTTGCATTTGGTCTTGACACGTTCCGAGTAGGCGTATTGTTCTTACTTCAGCTACCAAAATATCAATTCAATTGTCTTTATTATTGATCTTATGAAGGTATTTATCCATGACAACACTGACAAAATGCTGATATGCTATTCTCAAGAAAGCTCCTTCGGCCTATTAATAATTTGTATCTGAGTCTGTTACTGTTTATTATAAAATCTGACCGCAGCAATTTCGGAGTCAAGTAATCTCACCAATGTCTCTATAAAGACGATGCCCTCTTAATTTGGGTGCCATCTACAGAAAACCGAAGAATTTGAATTTTTGTAATTACTCGCCAAACCTCACAGATGCAGTGTTCTTTGCAATTCCATATTATCGAAGTCAGCCGCCTGCAGCAAGTCGTGCATTTATTCCCGTCCCCTTTCGCGAGAGTACCTGCGCGTAGGGGATAATATCGATTCTCTACCAGCATTCGACCGTTAAGGTTGCGCCATCTCTCACGCTATAGCAAGCTGCAAGGACGGAGAGTATAAAATTCCGTCTACAGAACCATGTTCGTTTGTCGTGAGGATCGCCAGCAGAATATCGCGTTTTTTGCTATCTGGTAGCCCGGAAATAAAATATATATATACATATATGAATGTGAACAAGTACCGTACGTTTACTAAATACATAGCGATGCCGTGCAGGTTAGAGCCCAGCCTGCAAATCTACGCCACCGAACCACACAAGCCGATACGCTTCTTGCTAAGAATAGCCTGCAGTCTGCAGACCACCTGAAACGCCCTCTCCATCACTCAAACCGCCCAGTCGTGGTCGGTTATCGCGAACCAGCTGCGTGTATGAAACACCCAAGATATGCACGTCACCACACCCAGCAGCCCGCGTCATCATGTCCACTGCCTATGGCCTCTACGACGGGCGTAGGTGTAAAAACTGCTCACATGATACTGATAAACTCATATAAGCTAGTCTGGTAATACAATAGACTGGGATACCTTTTGCCACTTAGTAATGGCCATCATTCTAGATCCGACTTCCGAGAGGCCTCATAGCAATTCCTGCGTGATAATACGCCAGCGAGTTGCGAGTCACGACGACGATGGGTGGTAGAAATGGTCACGGAACGTCGGGGAACGTTGTACGGATACCTACTAGTCTTAGATCATAGACCCCTTGCCTTCGACATACATACTGAATCTAGAAAACAAAGAATAGCCCCCGAAATTAATCAGAAGTCTTGGGATTTCCCTGCCATCGTTACTGGAATTACCTGCGTCCTGGGGTCTAGTAACTATCCCACATAGAGACTCGAGAGAAAGCTGGGCAGTGAGAATCCATTGAAGAATCCTGTGACAATTCATCATCCAAAAATAAGCAAGGAACGTTTTAAGCTTGTTTCCGTGATCTACATAATAGCCCGGTCCTCAATGCCCAGTCATTGCAATTCTTACAAAATAAGCAATTGTCGCTAAGGGAGAAGGACTCAGAGAACTTAGAAACAATGAAGTATCGTGAAATCGCGGAAGCTGGGGCAAGTTCGGTAGGCAGTCATGAATAAGCAACAGCTCATGATGAAGAATTATCCAGTCCGCCATTGCCCCCCTATATCAGCAGTACACCCAAGTGACAAGAGAGTGACCTCTCGAGTCCACGTCGTCTAGACCGTGCAGAGCACACACACACACTCTACTATCAGATGATTTCGAAAAATCTGTTGTCCCCCCCCTTTGGTATCACGAATCTGTCGCAACATGCTGACTGACATACATACACACACGCACATGCACGCACACAGACATAGAGAAATAAGCCCCAAGGTCAATACACACCGCAGCAGCGCCAACAACGATTTCCTACCCTCCCGTATCAGACTCCCCAGCTCCAGACCAGCAAGACCAATCCCCCATTCGATAACACATCACGTTAAACAACCCACCCTTCCTTCCACCCTCCTTTCTCTCCCTCCCCGCCCCCAAACCAAAGGAGCCCGTTAACAGAGTCAGCCAATGGAGAAAGACGCAGATCTCACAGCCAATCCACCAAGATCGAGACAAAAGCAGCATCATCTAGGTCCCTACAGAAAAGAAGAAACGCACCAAAATAATAAGATAGATTCTATCCCAGCCCCAAGCCAGGACTCCCCTGTGTTGTTTGCCCCTCTCCTGAGATCTGACATACTTTGCTCCGAAGGCAGGCAGTCAGGGTATGAATTCCGGGAAGGAGGGAAACAAAACAAGCAACCCAGATGGACCACTCCCAACCTCCTCACGCAAGCCATCGAGTAACGGCAAGCAAGCATCCCCCGGCCCTGAGACGAGGCAGGGAAATGCGAGTGTGGTATGAGCGTGGTAATGTATACGTAATATAGTGGCCTTGTGTGTGAGTGTTGTGTCTTTGTGCTATTATCTCTTTGCATGCGGTGTTTCGATTCGTTTCGTTAACGACTCGCCTCGGTGTTTTGTTTGACGAGATGGACAGCCAGCCACTGGCCTTATCTACTTACTTGCCTGTCGTGTACGTTCGTACGTAGGTAGGTATACGAGAATGTGTTGTGTCGTAGAGTACCAAAAAGTAAGTAAGTGAGAGAGTGATTGATATTGTCGAGATCGTAATACATGCTATGCTGTATCATCTCGGCGTCAACCAGAGTCTCAGACTTTCACAAGAGTCACAGAGAACTTCAAAATCAACAAATCGTATCAAGCTCCACTCGTTTATAATTTTTATCCTCACTACAACCTAAGCTCAGCAGGTCATGTATGTACTACTTTTCCAATCCGTATTATTACCCATGTATCTTAATCCCTCCTCTCTATAATATGCAAAGGGGGAAAAACAAGCAAAAAAAAAAGCCAAAAAGAAATAACCCAAAAAAAAAACCAGTATAACCAAAACAAACAACCCCACCAAAAGGTACTGTGCGCCTCCTTTTTTCCAATATTCGTCCTTTTCCACTGGAAATGTAGAAGATTCAGATAAATCCACCCTGACCATTCTTACCCTATATCCACGACCAAAGGGTATCAGACGAGGTCAACAAAAAAAGAAATACTATCTAGAACAAGACTATCTAGGAGAGGCGTAAGCAGATAGGACATATGTAGGCTTTCGTTCGAATGACATTATATGGATAGTGAAGACCACTGGTGAAGAAGTAGTGTGTAAGTATAGAATGAAGGAGTGGTGAAGCGAATATAACAGCGGAGCTGGCGTGAATGATCGTTTTGGCGATTGGCATACGAGTTGTATAGATCGAGTATGTCTTGCTCCCTCTCAGGAAAGTTTGTAGTTCGAAGCTTCGAATCGTAATGCTTCGCCGTTCGCGCAGGTCGGTTTTGGTTGTGTATTAAGTAGATTCCACCCCACGCGACAGGCTGCCAGCAGCTGTGGAAGGGGAGACGGAGACCATATATCTTGGGAAAAGAGTGACCGTTTGGAGGAAACTGAGTATAGTAGTATAGTGTAAATGTAACCCATGTGAACGTGAACCAAATCATAAACAACCATAAACCAGTCTAGAAGAAAATTGTCGTTTTATCCGGATATCGACTGAAATATCGTAACGCGTGCAATGTCGCAATTTCGATACTGAAAAGAAAAAATAAGTTTTGGTATGGTCTTTTTTTCGGATCAAGGGGTTTTCCCTAGATCATGTTTGAATCGGTGACTGAGAACGTCTCTCGAGACGCCAGTTGATCGGTGTGGGTAGGCTCTTGATTCTGGATGAGAGAAATCACCGACGCTGGTGCGGGAGTGGTACCAATAGACATGAAGCCAGATGTTTTCTGAGGAGTAACTGTGCGTTGCTGCGTAATTCTAGGCTTTGTGGCCTGTGAGGTCATAGGCCTTGAGTGACTACTCTCGCGACGTCTTTTGGATGCGTCCTTGATTTTCGTATGCGTATGACACTATGCGAAGTCAGCATGAAACTCTGCGTGCGATGCACGAATACTTCGCACTGACCTTATAAGCATGTCGAAACCACGTTGTACCCTTCTTCTTACTGCTGACCAGGGCAATCCAGTCATTACAACTCCCGCACAGCCCTTCCCAAATATCTGGGCTGCCATCCATTCGACGTGTTTCGTGCGGTTCCTGGAAGGAATTCCCTGTCGCCGCGCTAATACCGTGGGTGAAGCTCTTGTCGTACCAGAAAGCCGAGTTTTTCAACACAAGCCATCGACCCGGTTTGCAAATACCACACCAGCCCTCTCGCTTATTTCCATGTCCACGAACCCATCTTGGCGTGTATAGGTCCCCCTCAAACCGCAGTTCTTGTTCATGAGGCATCAAATCAGGGTCCGAAGGATTCATATCCTCAGGTGGTGGGGGGATTTGTTCCTCCTGGAGCGAAGAATACAAATCTGGTGGGTCTGACAGTTCTGTATAATGACCGTGAAGTGATACCGGGTCTGCATTGCTTTGTAGCATCCTGAATAGCCCATGCGACATCAACGGAGGTGAATTGTCATAATGGTGTGGTTCAGGATGGAATCCATTCGGCGAGAAATGCGTTGGTAAGTGACTTGGTATCATCATACCCCGAAAAGCAGGCGGATGCGAGACGAGAAATGGATATTGCTGCATGGCTTGCAAATTCCCCGGGTTTAGAGGCTGTGAATTGTTAGAAACAGTAGGTGATGAGCGATGCGAGGGCATGGGCGCCCCAAACGTGTCGTGGGTATGGTGATAGACAAATGGCGACGTTCTTCGGCTGGGCGTGGTACCATACGATCCAGTAGACCACCTCTTGTTTCGCGAGCTGTTATCAACGTTATATGGGGCCGATCTCATAACAGGACGTGGTGAAGGTGATGCACCGCGACCACGGCTCTGTGCGCGAACAAAATCCGGGCGGGTTTGCGGTATGATATGAGGAGACGTAACGGGAGATAAATGAGTAGATGACATGAGTGAGTTCCGCGTCGAGGGTGGCGGGTATTCTGACGAGAACGATGGTGCTTCAGACATTGTAGCAGGGAAATCCTCATACGATGGCATGTCGGAGAGACCAGTAATCGACATGGTGAAGGAGGAGCCTGACATACGACGAGGCTCCAGTCCGACCTCGAAGTGAAGTGTTTCGTTATCGAGTTGCGGGCCAGAGAATTGCAAATCTGTAACCGGAATTGCTTCATCAGTAGTGGACGCTTGACCAATCGCCATTTCAGCGTCGAGTTGCTGCATTTCGAGATTATCCTCACACGACTTTGTTCCCCATGAATCTGTTCAAACCGTCAGTTGCGATCCCACAACTGTTCAATACAACTCACTATTTCCCATCGTAAGTCCCGGATAGAAGTTTTGAGGCATAGAGACGAGTTGCGACACGGTGTGGCTCGGGGGATGGATTGTTAAACCCGAGGATGTCTCCCATGAAGACACGGAACCAAGCTCATCGCCAGCGCAAAACGAGAAACCTTCATAGATCGTGGCTGGCCGACGCCGGGAAACTTGCGATGCGGCAGTCGTCCAAATATCGGCGGATGGTTCAACCTTAGTAGGTGTCTCCATACCAGACATGCTGACCAAAAGAGTTGACCTAGGTGGCTGTCCGTCTACTCCAACTTTTTCATGGAAATTATGAACAAGGGCAGGTGCTTGTATCTGCTGTTGCCTACTTGAGGGGTTAATGAGGGTGCTAACATGAAAATCGGAGTGATGGGGTTTACAAGTGTGACCCCATTGCTAAAATGATACCAAGCAACGCAACGGGCTTAATGGTGTTATACTGGGGAGTCGGGACAGGACTAGATTGATCAAGAAGTATCAATACAGTGACGCGTTTGAACAGAGATATAAGCCAGACCCATGTCTTTACTTTGTACCTTACTTGCGACTTACATGGTATAATAGGTAGCTCGTAGTACGGGCGGTTAAGCAAGCAGTCGATCAACTTTTCCCGTGAGGTTAGAGCGCGAGGTTGGTCAGGATTGTTGCTTGTATGTGTACACAGGAGTATTGGAGGATATGTGTGCCTTGGAAGGAAGTGTAATAAGGAAGGAGATTCAAAGAGCGTGAATAAGTTTGTTTGAAGGAATGGCAGCCAGTTAGGTTGAGTTGGGTCTCACACACGTCTGGCGCGTCTTGGTTAGGTAGAGGAGAGCCAGCTCTCAATATTATAAAGTAATGTGGTAATAGTATGCTTTAATTCAAATGGTAGAAAGAAGAATGACAAACGGTAGTATGCCTTCACGGCTTATAGAAATTGGAGAGAGTGGCAAGACAAGAAGAGGAGTAGAAGAGGAAGCGGTCGCAAAGCGGCACAGTCGCCCAGAGGTATAAAAGAAGTACCCTTCGAATATAGGCATGATCCCGGATGAGTTCAATCGAGACCTACCTACCTACAACGTGAACGATTTAGGCCAAGTTCGGAATATTGGTAGGAGTTAAGCTGGATTTCCCTGCTACAAACCTGGGCACATCCAGAGACTTGGCGAGCTGCTCCTTGGCTGGGTACAATGGACATCACGACGGCAGCAGATAGGGTAAGCAAGAGCACTAGGTAGCTACTATTACCTAGCCTGGATACCTATTTCAACGTCAACTTGCAGGGTTTACTTTGGGTACACTAGATAGGTACGGGCGTAGTGTAGTATGTAAACTGTTAATAATACCCACCTACCCTACGTACGTACCTACACCCTACACTACCTACCCGTTGACGATATGCTCCCGTCCCCGAGAATAGGTAAGTAGGTTAGGTAGGTACCGGTAGCAGTAAATGTACGGGGGGAGCGACGGAGGGATCGAGTCACCTGGTGGATTGGGCAATTTGGTTAGAAACATACGGGATACCAGGGACCACCCCAGCTGAACATCCATGAAAAGTGTAGTGTACTCTTTTGAAATAGGCGGACCGGGGTTGGGAGATATATTTGATAGGTATAACCTACCTACCTACCTACCTACTTACATACATACCTACATTACCGGTAGGTAAGTAAGTACCTAGGTCAGAAGAAGCATTACGAAAAATCGGGTAATGGTTGCCAAGACCGAGAAAGACGATATGAGCCTCACTAAAGAACCGTGCTGCGAGGTAGAGCGTGGCTTGTACGCATCCTAAATGAAGCAAATCGGTACGAGGACCACATACGTAAGACTGTGAGTACCGTATTGAGTCATGACACGGCGTGTTAACTCCAGCTCTTATCATAAAGAGAATTCGTCAAGACGAGGCGTTCGAGTAGACCACTCATCAAGCGCCGAGCATGCGGATGACAAAAAGTTTCGACACTGGTCGGCCGTACACCTACGACGAACTAGAGAAGCGATGAGGGGCGCAACTTGGAAACAAATCCTGGACCCTGCTACCTAGTAGAATACCTAGCACAAGACGTACCTACGAAGTACGAAGGCAGCGAACCAGCAGGCGAGTGAGCTGTGAAGCTGTGCCGATCGCATCTGTGGAGATCATGGATCTTTTCTCGCCAGATCACAAATCCCTGGTAAGTAATACTGTCTCTTAAGACTAATGATCTGCGTCTTGCCAGTACCTTAGGTAAGTACACTACCTAAGTAGGTAAGTAGGTATATCGAAGCTGTGCGCAATTCGCAATACAGAAGTTGTTAGTATTACACAAGTCGCAGAGACTCGAAACGCGTCTTGAACAAATTTGGAAGATGAACTTTCCCCAGATCGAGCAATGCTGCGTCAAGTGCCATTTGAAGTTCCACAACGGCGGGAAGACCGTCGCTAACAAAAGGGTTCAAGGCGGAATATACCTAGTACCTACCTAGAGGAACAGAGAGATACCAGGACATACGCATATGGGCATCAGTGAATTACCCAGCCCCGTGGTAATGAGGCTGGGATGTTAAGGGCGGTTCGACATACCTAGGTAGGCCATACGTCGTAGAATGAAACGGTACCTGTTGTTACGCCAAACGAGGCTGAGTACGAAGTATGTATGTAGGTACCATAGCCGGATGCATCAGACGGAAATGCTCGGCATTCCCGCTTATTTTCATTCTCTCCTCTCTCGCCTTACCATTTAAGTAGATAGGTGCTCGCTGAGTGAGTGAGTGAGTGAGTGAGTGACCGACTGACATAGGTACCTGCGTTCATTTTCTTTCCATTTTCTTCCGTTTCTTTTGTTAGGTACCTGCTTTAGATAAGTTGCATCTTTGCCTCGTAATTGACCCCGAATATAGATAGGTGCAGCCAATAAGCAGGGGGAGGTTGATCAAGGGCTGTGGGAGCAAATTGCATACTGCTCCTCATATGTACGTATAAGCTGCAACACCTACAGTCCCGGTAAGTCTCTATTTACCCTATACGTAGTCCGTATGGACTACGGATCCGTAGTTAGGTAGTTCGTACCTCGTAGTAGTGCGGAAGACCGAAAGATACGGGTAACTAGCAGAGCGAAGGGGCGACGGGCCGAGGCGGAAGAGCTTCCAGGTGAAACTTGGGAATCCTGCCTGCCTGCCTATACCCCTAAGGATGCAATGTCAAACCCATCGAAAAAAGGCTTCGGCACGTTCTAGCGTCCAGTAAGTATAGGGACGGACTGTACGAAGTAAGTACCTAGGTAAGTAGTAGGTAGGTAGGTCATGTAGGTCCGTCCGTAGTCTGTATCTAGAGATACCTTACCTTACCTACCTACCTACTTACCTACCTAGAACCAACGGATTCCGATGGCCAAGGAAGAGTACGTATCTACCTAGAATACCTATTATTAATTCTACCCAGGTAGGTAGGTATATTGTAAGCAGGTTAGTACTAGGTATACGTACGTCCGTACATCGTGGAAATCTTGCAAAATAGGTAGGTAAACAGGATGTGGAGAGCTTACCGGACTTACGCCCAATGAGAGCGGATGAGGTTTGAGTTGGGATTGGAGTCCTACAGTAAAAGCGGAGTTGCGTTTGACGTTCTTGAGCCTGGAATTTTACTTATAGGGCAGTGGGGTAAAGATGGCCAGATCTGCTCGATGATTGGACATTCCATTGAAAATGTGGCGAGTCCCTTGCAGGCGGCCTGTCTCAGCGTCCTGTCTCACTGTGGCCTGTCTCAGAATCCGTTACGGACTCCATCCTTGTGTGGGGTTTATTGGTGGGTCCGGGTGGATCCCTGAGCACTTGAGTAGGTATTCCGTACGGATCCGTACCTACATTAATCCGTACTAACGTATTGCGATTTTCTGTACGGATCTAGTGTACCTACCTAGGTAGTGTACGGACGTAGGTACTTTGTACATGCATACGATTCCCATTCTACACGAAGTATCTTACGTGGGCCAGATACCTTAGGTAGGTACCTGGTATTCCGTAACAACACTGTATTTTTCGGCAGCATCTTGGTTGGCTCACCTACGTAAACGGACAAATTAACAAGAATCGTGACCCATTCAGCAACTTCCTACATGCATACCTATTCTGGTTATAGAGTCTGGAATTCTCTTTGTCCTGCAATTGTCAATATTAATTATCAGAGACGCAATCACCGATAAAGTACCGAAATAGTCTCGTATGAATACAAGTAAATTTAATTGAGTACTAGGTAACTACGGACGTACCTACTCAGTAGTCCGTAGGTAACAGTTGTATAGATAAAATCCCGTATGTACGTACGTACTTCTGGTCAGATCTGCTTACTAGATGACAGACCTAACTAGGTAACTATGGTAGGTACAGTATAGCGTAGGACTCTTACTATCTATTTACCGGACCGGTACGGATCCGTATTACGGATTACATTTTAGAGGTTGATGGTGGTGGTGGCAGGTGGGTGGTCGTTTACGAGGTCAGTTCAGGTAGACCTGCACATAAGAATTTTTAAAAGTGGCCTATCTACACTACCTACCGACGTATTCCATATGTCAATGACCTGAGATACCTATCCGTCTGACAAAGCAAATTTGTTCGGGAATGCGGAATTTTACGACTGCCTTACCTATCTTGGTTGGACTCAGTTTATTCCCGTGTTTGATTTACCTTGGTATTACTGTATAATATCCTACGGACAGACAAGTAATCCGTAGTTAAGGTATGTACCTACTTCGTACAACGGACGTTGCAGCAACGGCTTGAGTCAAAACACACACCCCGAAGCGTCTCCGGATCTTCGTACAAAGTACTGCCCTAGAATCTGCCCTTCTCTTGAGAGTCTTCCTCGGCATTTGCTTGCCCTGGTAGGTATTTTACGGTAGGTAGGTTGGTAGGTACCTCAATTTAGGTGAGCGCCAGATGAGCCACCCAGGATTATATCCTAGCTTAGGTGCGTTTTGTGTGGAATACCTACTTATCGTATACAAATTCGGTCACTTGATCCACCATACCGAAAAGAGTGCGGATGTAGGTAGGTATACCTATACACAGACAGACTTGCACTTTGACCACCACCTAGGGAATTGCCCGTTATTACCGAATAGCCTTCAAGATTCGAGGTGTTTGGTTAGGATGTTTTGTGTACGGATCCATTGATATGAAGCAGTCAGCTGTACAGTAGTGTTTGGTAGTATGAAGTACGAAGTACGAAGTAGGTAGGTACAACTACGTGCGTACTGATATTAAAAGTTGGCGCTTAACCTGGACTCTGCAGCCTGGGTCATGACGATTTTATACCTATTTGGTGGTGCCCTAATTTCTGCACGACATCTTACATCTAGGTAGGTAGGTAGGTATAACGTGGCGTGCGATGTACTTACCTATGTAGTGTACAGTACCGGTATATCAACCGTGCACTGTGACATGATAAAAATTGATGTGCTCCGAAGCATTCCCTTCATCCGGAGCTGAGACCGGCGCAGTATGGTTACCCAAGGTGAGATAGGGTAGGCAACCCTCCAACATAAGAGAGTACCTACGTCCCCTGACGACTTCGGCGAGCTATTAAGTCTGTCGGCCGCGTCTAGGTAATTCACCTGAAAGTAGACTGGTTTGCGACACACCAATTTGTGTTGGAGATAAGGCGCACGAACTTACATAGGTAGTATACGGATCCGTACGGACGTACATAGGGTATAAATAGCTCTTCTAATTAGTATAGAAGTAAACAACGCGCGGTGACAAAAATAGGTAGAGGTCAACCAATTTGCGACGCCTTTCCTTTGTATAGCCCGATGCGACAACATACTTGAAGGAAGCCAAGCAAGACAGCTAGAAATCTTTCACGACCTTATGAGCTGTAACGAAGGTTCGCCAATCCTTTTCAACACATCATACCCTAGTACGGACGTAGTAGTGTCTCAAAACAAGGCCGCGGGGGATACCATCCATTCTTTGCCTGCCATGCTGAACCACTTTGGAAACTTGTCCAATGTTTTCAACTTATTAAGGCGTAGTGTAGCGTACGCTTCAGGCCAGCAGTCCCAATCATGGTACGCCGGCTCCTTATGCAGATTTCGGGCCAAGGTTGGATGAAACCAAATTCCTCAGGTACTTACAGAGGAGAACCGATGCTGACTGCTGGCTGCTGGCTGCATTTAACGTGTTACACAGCGAGTCCGGCCCCCGGATCTCTCTCTCACACACAAAAAAAAAAAACTCCGTAGATCAACTGGGATATTGAAACGTACTCAGTCACGTGGCCATGTCCAAGCACGATCAGTTATTCTGGGCATCCGGAACGGTTAATTCCAGATGCAGCCCCCGGTAACCTGTGATACCAATTAAAGCTGCAATGCGCGGGTCTACTTGCCTGCCGCAACAAGAAGTACACCTCCACTAGTGTGGTGTATATGATGTAGTGTAAACCCTGGATTGCCACAAATAGATTCATAGAGCTGAATCCCACCGCACCTTTTGTCTTCTAACCAACCAGCCATAGGGTGACTCGGTAACTTGGTGCTGGGCAATTAATTATCTCGATGGTGAGAACAACAGCGACAGAAGCTCTCGTATCATAACATCAAAGGCGTGGGGGTAGAAGTGCGTAAGTGAGCTGGCTTTTCTTCTTATTCGTTGTTGATCTTCTTCCACAGCTCGCTCTCTGCCGCAACAAGCCGTTCGCCTGTCTGCTGAGCCAACTTTTTAGCGGCTCCCCATACAGCATCAAAACCATTTTCACCGTCATCCGATTCGGAGCGTTCCATAGTGGATCTCTGGTACTGATCTAGTCGGGAAGCATTCACATTTTGCTGGTAACCTGATGGATGTGAAAGACTATGTGCGTCCTCGCCACCGATGTTCATAGCAGCAGACGGTAATTGAGCACCACGAGTCGGAGGTGACGCCATTGCTGCAGTAGATGTGCCCCGTTGTTGAGTAGGTGGTCGAGGCACCATAGGGGCAGGGATGGACATCTGGTAAGGATAGGACATCGTAGGCGCGGATGAAGCAGAAGGCAATGCAGGTGTTTGGACAGGCGGCTGGTATCTTTCGCCGGCTCTCGGTGGGGGTGGAAGCCTGCTGACAGGGACTGATCCTGGCTGAGGTGGTGCTGGGCTGATACCCGCCATCGATGTCGTAGGAGTGGGCTGCAGAGGGGAATATGGTTGGCCGGCAGCTGGAATGGTAGGTGTTGAAAGCGATGGTGTAGCACCAGGCCGAGCAGCAGCAGCAGTCGCAGTAGAAGAACCGTGCGGGGATGATATATTAGTCGAAGTTGGTAATGATGATGCTGCTCCGCTGGAACTACATGCGCCGTCTGCTGCTGATGCAGTCTTGGGCGTCACCCCATCAGGTTTTGCCGCAGTGATGGGGCTGTTATTATAGATAGGTATGGGCGCCATTGTATACCTCGAGACAGACAAATAGTGTCCAGCTTGATGCGGTGCAATCTTGTTCTTCAAGGCGTTATTTAGTATAGCCCAGGAAGTCAAGCTATGATTCGCAAGGCGAGTAATAACAACACACACTTGGTGTTGATACCAGAGAAGATGATTGGGGTCAGTGTAGGTAGGTGAGGACAGAGGAAATGAAGGGGAGTGAAACCTACCTAACCTCCCTACTCGTCTACCTACATGTCGCACCTCGCTTTAGGTATTATTGACCTGGAATGACGGAGATACACGTCATCGGTAACATACCTATGGTTAACAGGTATGGACGACGTAGGTACCGAGTAGGTAAGTATCTACCACTCAGTGAATGGAATATGTACAGCATAAGGTACCTGTGTAAATAGATAGGTATCTTCGTACTTTTGGTCTTGTCACAAAGACTGTTGCTCGTTTCCCGTAAGAACAAGAGAATTGACTGCCCTTCATTTTAATGGAAGGTTATTTGGTTAAGAGCATTTCAGGGAAGAAGATGGGGGGGAAGGGGAGAACACCCTCCCAGCTGATTCAACTGGCAACGCCTGGCGCGGACTTGTCACCGTACTTCGCACTATAGGGTAAGCCGCACTAACCTAGGTGTAGTTTTATTATGTAGTCCGTAGGTACGGACTACTAGGTAGGTACGTACGTATGTACGGACATACAGACTGAACAGCTCCTAATCCTCGGCGCGCTTCCATGATACATACAGAGTAGGTACCTGGTAGGTACGGATGTATGAGTATCTTAAAGACCGCAACATACTACTTACCTGTTGTAAGTCTCGCCAGCCGTCGCCAATTGAACCAGCTGCGAGGGTGGCCCGGATTGATTCGAGGATGAGGATGCTCTTAATTACATACACCTAAAACCTCAGATACCTACCTAACTCATGATGAATCATGAAGTACGAATCAATACCTAGCTAGGTACGGACGTATACTTATAAAATATCTGGGCTGCTGCTGTAGCGCGAGCCTTTAACTTCGTTAATGAGTACCAGTACGGACGTACCTATTCAACGGTATTGGTACTTCGTCCCTCACACTTTATAAGTATCCACGGATTTCATACGGGATTATGCACGGATCCGTAGTTACTACTAAAGTGAGATTAATGATAGCCCCTTTACTATGTAGGTAGCGGACAGTTTATGGAGGTAACGGGTTATCGATACGCAATCCGTACCTGATATCAAGATATCACCCAAGCAACACTAGCACAAAGGAGGAATAGCATAGTAGCGGTCCTATTGAATACCTAAAGGAAGAGACACCAACCAACACGGCGCTGGTGGTGAGTTTGCGACTCGGTATTATTCAATGGGGAAAGCTTGGGGATTTCACAGTGGAAGCTTCGGCCTGCAAGGGAACAAGCAGGCGTCTTCCAAAACTCTGATTGACTCGAGTTATCCCGTGGATAGACGGACCAACCCTCACTCATTTCATCCTACATCGTAATTATAACTAGGTACCTCTTACTTACTTACCATCCACATTCATTATCGAGTTCAACCTTTTTCATCGCCAGCCTTGACTTCGACAACCACAACCGCGTCGCGCCCTACAATAAAAACCTCGTCGCCATCGTGATTTCAATTAGCTATCATTATGGTTGGGAAGGTTAGCGAGCGCGTTCTTTTGCGCGAAGGTAAGGCTATATAATATCCATTCCTTCTACTTCACATAGTGTATCTCTTCCTAGGATCATTATGTAGTAATTGGCATTGATGGATTCAATCCTTGCGGCCGTGGGTATCATTGATGTTGCTGCCATCGTTAAATGTCCGTCTCACCTTGTCAGATTCCCTACCTGCTGACGCTTGCTCTCCACTCAGGACTCGAGAGAACCGACAATGGCATGAAGCAGACCAGCTGGCCTGATGTCACTCCCATTAACCAGAAGAACTATTACACGTATGCTGTCGCGCACGCCCACTCGCTTCACCACGTCTTCCATAACTCACTGCAGTGCGCTGCTGAAACTAACTGGCCACTCTCTCTAGTGATTACATGAAGCGTGATGACCAGGTCCTCGCTTTTCGGTTACAGGGCGAGGCAGCACGAGATAAACTTGTTCAGTCGGCCAAAGACCGCGACCGCGCCCTTGCCCGGAATGGTCATGCCGAAGTCCCTCTCCCTACGGCCGAGATACCGCCCGAGGAGTCTGCTGCGTCGTCCAACGATGGTACCGATCCCTCAAAAGTCATCGTTATACACCCCGGAAGTCAAAACCTGCGTATAGGATTTGCTAGTGACGCCCTCCCCAAGACGATACCCATGACCGTAGCCACCAAGTTTCCTCTGACCGAGTCCGAGATGCATGAGGTGCTTCCCCGCCGCCAGCCTGAAGTCAATTCTCCAGACCAGCAGTTTGGCGAGGAATGGTCTAAGAAGTATCAAAAGATGTGCAACGATCTCAAGGTGGATATGCGTGCGAACAAGCGCAAGGTGCTGCCCAACTCCAAGGAGTTGGTTGTCAATTACAACAGACGGACTGAATCAGAAAAGATACCGAAGCATAACGATCCTCAAGAAATCGACTGGACCGATGTGAACAGCCTCGAAGACCCTGACTCGGCCGCTTCATGCTTCATTGGAGCTGCTGCCCAACGCGTCCCAGATGACTCAACCCCCAAATTCAAGCTCTGGTGGCCTGTACAACAAGGTGTTCTCAATGAAGATGATTACGGAACTGCCGAGCATCTCTACGATGACTTCGAGACTATAATAGACAAAGCTATAAGGCAAGAGCTAGGTCTGACAAGCACTACTACATGGAAACACTACAGTTGTGTATTTGTCATCCCTGACCTGTATGACAAGAAATACGTTGAGCAGGTCCTGAAGTCTTGTATGACTTGGTTTGAATTTAGCAGGATATGCTTCATTCAAGAGAGTATGGCAGCCACCTTCGGTGCCGGTTACACCCAGGCCTGCGTAGTCGATGTCGGGGCTCAAAAGACCTCGATTGCTTGCGTCGAGGACGGATTGTGTGTGGAAGACTCGCGCATTAATCTCAAATATGGTGGATACGATGTGACAGACACGTTTATCAAGATGATGCTCTACGACAATTTCCCCTATCAAGAGATTAATCTACAGAGACGCTACGACTTCCTTCTTGCCGAGGAGCTGAAGATCAAGCATTGCACTATGTCGCAAGCCGACATATCAGTACAGCTATATCAGTTCCATCTTCGAGCCCCAAACCAACCCACCTACAAGTACCAATTTAAGACATATGACGAAGTCATCTTAGCACCCATGGGATTCTACGATCCATCCATCTTTGATAACTCTATCAAACTCCGCAGCCGACGGAAATTGATTGACCGTTCGTACAATGCTTACGACGTCGATGTGCCCGATGATCCAGTATCGGCTGCCCAGGTAGCTATTCTAGCCCTCATCAAGCCGTCCATTGCATCCAACGCGAATGGGTTTCAGCCTAACATCTCTGACCCCAATCTTGCCACTCCTGTGAAAGAGAAATCACAGCAATTCGGCTTTCTATCTCGCGGTGACTTGAACGCCACACCAGGAGGTTCGAATGCCGCATCGCCAGCTCCAGAGGGCACGTTAACACCTGTACCACCGGCCTTTCATTTTAGCGCCAATGGTAACACCGACAGCCCAGTTCCGAACGGACCGAGTACCTTACATAGCGGCGCTTCGCCCGCACCCCCTGCAGGTATGTTTGTGGACTCCTCCGCGCGAAGCGCACGATCGTTAGCTGCGGAACGTGACGCCATTCTCCCTGTCGCACCCCTCGACATAGCCATTTTCACCAGTATTCAGAACGCCGCCAGAGGCGATGACAAGCGACTGCGAGACTTTTTAGGCAGTATCATGGTAGTTGGCGGAGGGTCTAAGACACCTCTATTCACACAAACACTCGAGGACAAGCTGCGCGCCCGGCGGCCCGATCTCTACGATCGCATACTGGTGTCTAGAAGTGCGCGTGATATGGATGAGCAGGTTGTTGTCTGGAAAGGTGCATCCGTTTTCGCAAAGCTACCCGCTAACGATAGCTGGATCACACCTCTAGAGTTTGAGCGACTGGGCGCTCGTGCACTGCACCACAAGGTGCTCTGGGCATGGTAATGAACTTAATCGAAGGTGTGACAACTCGAGAGTATTAGGCAATCATACGTAGCGCGTGGTTCATCTTGGCTACGCGAATGGAGTCAAGTAGGTGATGAAAGATGAGGAGGTCCTCCCAACACGAGATTTGAGGTTCTTTCTCACAATATGGCGTTGGTGGGCAGCATAGGCAGACGCAGTAGTCTGCCCGGCTATGGTCGGGTATAGCTATGTAAGGGTTCGTTCAAGTAGATAGCATTTATGCTAGGAGCTATAATTTCAGAATAGATTCGCATGCTTCCCTCGACGATGTCGTACACCGCGTGATGTCTACAAATATCGGAGGCGGGCACCATTTTACAGCAATAGGGGAGGAGTAGTAGTAGTAGTAGTAGTAGTAGTAGTCGTAGTGTGTCACTTACTTTGATCGTAAACGATTAACATTGATCAACACAATTTACGGAATACTTCACGCGAAAAGGGAAAAGAAATACGCCTGGAGCATGAATGAAGGAATCTCGTACTTTTTGTTACCTCAAGTATACGGTCTTGCCCAAAGGGGCACCAAATGAAGAATCTACCGCAAAAAAAAAAAGAAGACCGATTTCATATGAAACTCCACCCAAGACAGACCTGGCTCATATGTCTCATGAACATGATCTCCAAGCCAATCGTCGTAGCGAAATCGGTGAATCCGTATCCGCAAATCCCATTACCATCTCATGCGATCCATTTTTCCCTTCCCTTTTTAACTTTTACCGCGCCATCTAGACTCTTGAGTGCTGGTATCTACATTCATTCACTTTTTCAGACGCAAGGTCTTCGCCGTATAAAGAAGAAAGGCCAACGCCCGAGCTCCTCTTTTTTTTTTTTTTGCAAAAAGCTAGGGGGTATCTCAGATACAATGCCGTCAACGCCAGAGAAACCGCAACACCGGGGAAATGCTTATGGGTTGGACATTAAAAAAGAAAAAGATTCACCAAATTAAAGGAAAAGGGGATGGAACTGAAGCAGAAGAACAATAAGGGTGGCGTCGAAATTACCTGGGCTCCTGATACTGGTAACGTCGTCACTTAAATGGTGTTCTCGGCTGCGGCCGTGGTGAAAGAGTAGGAGACTGTGGTACTTTTGGTGGCATGGATGACGATGGAACTGGAGTCTGAGCTTGCCGAACCACGTTCATTGCCCAGTCAGGGAGGCGAGGCTCCTTAATTGATGGCCACTCTTTAGCCTTTTTCTGTTCCGTTGTAGTCCGCAACGCCTCCTGGTCCTTATTTTGTTGTGCTCTGAGTCCTCTGCGCTCAAAAACAGCTTGCAGTGCCTCTCGATCATCAAGTCGAAAAGACTTGGATTGGTCCAGTGGTCCATCACCCCCACTCTGCTCATGTGCCGTCGAGATTCGTCGCAGTGCGGTTTGCAAATGCTGTACAGTGAAGTCAGTGTTGTGTCTTATGTTGGTCTTTTGCTGGGGTCTTTACTTCTGGGTCGCCTGATGTTTGTTCTGAGGCCCAAGACTGTTTTCGTGCTTGCCACTCTGATGAATCCAATGCCAGCCACGTTTCAAGCTCCTGACTGATACGCTCCGGAGCCATTTGTACTAATTGTCGTGGCGGAATAAGTCCTATGCAGATGGCTTCGATGAACCGTTGGGACTGAGCTGCATTTGTGATTACTTGTATCAGGGCGCTATGTGATTCAGGGGCTCCTTGCTTGAAATGATCGCTTAAAGCAGTCGCAACCTCCAGAGCAACCTGAGCTCTGGTTTTCCGGTCCGGAAAGTTAGCATTTGTAGAGAAAGTCCGTGCCAAAACTTCCCGAATGACCGGCAAGCTGACATTAGAGGCTACAGCCCCATTAGCAAGGTCGGCTGACGACCGAATATGCACTTCTGCTCCAGGAAGTTGTATTGGGGTCAAGTGCGGATTTGGATCGTTGAAAAATTCTTTGCTAGGCAGCCCGAGAGCGGGATTTCCGTTCGTGCCGTTGAAACTTGATAGAGATGCAAGAACTCTGTTCATAGAGGAGTTTTGAATGCCAGTCGAAATTGTGGGCGACACTTGGTCATCAGGAAGGTAAGCTTGGACCATAGGATTCACACTTGGAGGGGCAGCAGATGACAATGGGAATACAGGGCCATAACTATATGTAGCAACCGGAGGTGCAATTGGTTGCGTGGGTATAGGCTGCCCAGCTCTGCGTGCTTCATTTTGTTGAATCATTTGATCAGCAAGAGCAACATCTTCTGCTGATAACTCCGCATCCTCGACAGCTTCTTCTTCAAAGATATCCATCATCTGAATAGCTCTGATCCCCTCCCTGAACTTTTGCTGTCGTAGGAGTTCGTCAATGATCTTGTCTTTGCCCATGTGCTGATCCAACTGCTCTTGCTCAGGATCCTCAGGCATAGCCCATAACCCACTAAGTCGCTCCGCTTTAGGAATGGGGTGTTTCTTGTCAACAACACGAGATGCCAACTGCATCTTCCAAATTGCTTGGTTCAATGTCTTTTGTTCACATGTGCCACCGCAGACGAACCGATATACGAAAACATGCTTTTTTTGCCCAATGCGATAAGCACGGCCGACAGCCTGTTGTTCATTTTGGGGGTTGAACTGGGCGTCAAAAATAACGACCCTGTTTGCACCAGTTATATTAAGCCCCAGGCCGCCAGCTCTCGTAGATATCAGGAAAACGTCTATATTGCCCTTATTGAACCGGTTAATAATACTCTGGCGATCTGACATCTGCGTTTGGCCATCTAAACGCATGATTGAATACTTTTTCATACGTAGAACCCCTTCAAGGTAGTCAAGTGTGATCACGGAATGGCTAAAGAGTAAGACTTTGTCCTCCAGCTTTCTGGATTGCTCTATGATCTCGAGCAAGATTGGGACTTTCCAAGAAAGTGTAAAATCATCCGTAGCCGTCCTTTCTGCGCCACGAAGAAGAGCCATCTCGTCACTGACAAGTTGCTGGGGTAAAATGACAGTCTCGTCATTTGCCACTGGTTGAGCTGCCTTCAGCTTTTCGAGGAAGATCGATGGCGATGCGCAGATCAAATTGAGATCGTGAAGTGCGAACATGGGCACTTTGTGAGATTCTGTCTTAGAGTGATGATATTGGATAAACATCTCATACGCCTGCCGCTGGACGTGTGTGAGGGGAACAGTGATGACAAATTCTTTCTTAACTGGCATATCATGTTTCAAGGCTCTGAGGGTGATCCGACTCACTTTCGGAGCTACCTCACTCTTGAGAACGCGTAGCATCCTTAACGCATTTCTGCGATCGAACCCCGAACTGTCCACATGGAGACCATCTTTGATAGGCGTGGCATATTGAGCACGAAACTCCCGTATGTCACCGAGATAATTAGGCGCAACCCAATTGATCATCGAATAGTACTCTTCAACGTTGTTGGCCAATGGAGACCCGGTCAACGCTACCCGGCTGAGCGTTCTGAAGTTTGCAGCTGCCACATGAGTCTTAGATTTGGGGTTCTTCATTATGTGTGCCTCGTCCGCGATTACAATATTCGGCCATTCGAGAAGTGTGTCGCGTATTTCTCCTTCATCGTCAATGAACGACTTAAAGAGATTGTAGCCGATAATCATGACTCCGCCTCGGTCACCCCAAGTTTGAATGACTTGTCTTCGCTTGTCAGCGCCCAATACCGCATCGATTTTGAAGATATCACCAAGTCCATGACCTTCGGGGAGCCAGCCCAGCATCTCATCCAGCCAATTGTTCACAAGACTCGCGGGGCAGAGTATCAGCGTTCTTGACTCACGCAATCCTTCAGGTACTTGAGAAGAGACAGTAGGGTCCTCGGATGTAGAGGCTTGACTGATGGCCACCAACAGAGTAATGACTTGCATAGTTTTTCCGAGACCCATAGTATGTGCCAGAAGGCAACCTTGTCTCTTGTTGGCAACAAGCAGTTGATCCCACATAAACCGCACCCCTGTTACCTGGTGTTCCTTGATTCGGCGGGCTATTTCGTCGTTGATATAGATAAATCCTTGGTCGTCGTTCTTGCTTTCATTAACAATGATACTACCCTGTTGACTGCCCAAAGCAAAATTGCCCTCTGCTATAAGTCTTTCACGAAGGAGCTTGCGACGATGCTCACGCTCTACTGCTCCAGCATGGTCCACCTCTCGGGCAATAGCTGCTTCGTGATCACGGATGACTTCCTTGCGCTTTTTTTTTATTTTCATCTTCTTCTTCGCACTTTTCTTCTCGTCAGGAGTCGACGCATTCGTGTCACCATCATTGTTGTCGTTATCACTTATGGCATCCGAATCATCTGAGAGAGAATTGTTTTCTGTCCTTCTTTCGTCTTCTGCATTCGGGGTTGTAACGGCCATGGCATCCTGGTCCTTTTTTGGCAACTTGATTCTGCGCCATTCGAAGCGATCACTTAACCGCTTAAGAAAATCCACGAAGATGACCCATTCCTTAGGATATGAATTATACAAAGCCCGGAGTCTCTGTTTTCCTTCATCATCCAGATTCTTGTACCGTTTCAGCTTGTGACATTTGTCGTCCTTATGTGTCTCAAAAAACCGCATCAAGTTGTAGGAGGTTAGTCCGTCTTTCTTGGGACGTGTATTGTAAGGTGCTTTAGGCCATTCTCTGTCCAGCGCGAGAAGAATTATGTCCGACCAGATATCTTCAGGCCGGTAATAATGAACAATCGAGAAGATAGCATTAACGTATGATTGGTCGGATTTCGTCAACTCAGTGGCCACTTTCTGCTCAGCAGAAGTCAAGTCAGAGATACCCATAATCAATGGAGAACGCGCAGCATCCTCCTTGGCTCGGAGAGAAAGTTTCTTAGGGCTCGACTTGCCACCCTTAACAGCTTTCATGTGGCCCGAGTGCTCGGGAGATGTTGTCAAGTCAATGATGACAGGTTGCTTTGACTTTGGCGTTCGGACAGAATTCCCTTCAGGTTCCGTCTGATTCAGATTGCCCATAGGCTCAGATGAAGTGGAGGGTTGGGCGCGCTCTTCACGAGAAGCATCATCGTCACCAGAGCCCATGGTAATGTCGGGGTCTTCATTTCGATATTCTCCATCAGTCCCTGCAACCAAGTTGTCGTCAACTATGGTGAAAACGTCTCGTTCGTCATCAATGATGAAATCATGCAAGCCATGATCCGAATCGCTCGTCAAATCTTCCTCATCATCTGCCAACATCTTTTCGCGCCTTGAACGCGTCAATCTCGGCTGGCGAGGTTGGCTAACTTTAGCCGGTTCAAACGGCGAAGTAAGTACGCCAATTAGCCAAGAACGATGTTCTCTATCACAAACACTCGGCTCGAAAGAAGATAATGAAAGTTCTAGCTCTTTAACGTTGCGATACTCGTTCTTTTCAATCGTTTGCTTCCACTTTGCAATTCGAGCTTCAAAATCATGCAGATCTCGTCGAGCCTTGTCTATTGAGTCTTTTAGACCCGATCTTCTCGCTTCATTCCAGATACGATTAGCCTTTGTGGCGCACTTTGGAAGTTTGTTCGCCTTCCAGTCAGAGGCAATCTGTGCAAGGACTCTTTCAAATGTTGATTTTATCTCATCAACAGTGAGTCCTTTGACTACCGGCTGGTTCTGAGCTCTCTCTAGCCTCTCGGCTTCAATTTCTCTCCATGTATCAGAATCATATGCCATATCATCATCCGACTCGCCATAAAGTGGCAAGACTTCATCGTGATCTGGGTTATTTGAGCCACGGACAATGTCTGACTTCAAAAATCCATTCCGACGATAACCAGTCCGGCGAAGCAACCGTCGTTTGACTAGTCGATGAGTCTGAATTAAGCGGCCAGGGATTAGCTGACCTGTAGAGACGAAATTGATTTCTTTATCTTCGTCCAAGGGAGGACCTGAAGAGTCAACGGGGTTGGAGTCAATGATATCAAATCTACTGATAGATTTGGATCCTAGGTAAGCCCCAGCAAGCAGAATATCGGGAACATCATCAATAAGCTCTTCGTGAGAATTTTCAGCAAGTTTTGAAGCAGGCTCGGAGGTAAAACGTAGTATGTCCGCCTCAGTTGCAATGTTCCTGTATCGATCCGGGTCGATTTCTGTGGTGACAAGAGTAGGAAGGATTTTCCTCTTCTTGTTTGCTGGTTCATATGATCCTGTCGCTTTGTATGATAGCGTAGAGTCGGATGTAGGGACCTGGGGATCGGGCACATTACCAGACCCATTCGCGCCGGGAGATTGGGATTCGACTCCTGATGCAGTATTCCCTCGAATCACATCTTGCGGATTCTGGTCTTCTACATTTTCTATATCATCATCGAATTCAGAAGCTCGGCGTTTCAAGTAGAGTCGATGGCGATTACTGCGCGATTGTAAATCACGGACCGCGTTCCTGAAGATAGACCTATGCTTCAAGATCCTCATTCCAAGTTCCGCACATAGCTCAGCTTGGTCATAGGTCATGAGAACTTCACCATCGACTTCATGTTCACGGAGAGCTTTTTCCAATTGGTCAACATGTGAGAACTTAAGTGGAGTTGATGATGAACGAAATGATCCATGGGACGTGCAGAGCTCCTGCACGACTCGATCGACATCCCAATCCCAAGGATCATCCATCTCGAGATTAATGGTTTCATCCAGCGGCAACTTGTGCTAGCATCTGGCTCAGCGTGACTGTTTGCGCAGTTTGGTCAGTAAGAGATTCAAGAGGTCGGGTATTCCGGTCTGAGGAAAAGTAGCCGAGGAATTTCCGGACAAAAAAAAGAAGAAAGGGAAAAAAAGAGGAAGCGACAAAACAGGATTTCTCCAAAGAGAGATAGGAGAACAATTTATACGATGCTGGCAGAAATGCGAAGCATCTCCATCGGGAAGCATCAGTGCCTGAGAAAAGAAGCGAAGATACGGTGGCCATCGCATTGAATCCGCACTACAACCCCATTGACATGACATAGAAGAAATGCTAAAATAACGGAGGAAAAAATCAAAGGATTACATGACCAAAGAAAAACTTGTAGGGAGCAAAAAGCCAATAACAGAGTCTAAATGGACAGATTCTATCTACAATAAGGCTAGATAGGTCGACACGAGTTGGATGTATCGAGGGATTGATGACTCACCAAGAAGGTCTTAGACTGTGCAAAATCCACATGGGTTGCTGCAGTAGGCAATCTGTGTTCCACCCACTTAAGCCGATCCGCAGTGCGCGGTCGAGATTATGCTTTCTCGGTTTGCGTCCCAGCGCAAGTAGGTACCGGCAGATCGTAGCGATCGGATTGGAAATTATCGCATTCGGGATAGAGGTAGGAAGGGAAATCCTTGGTCGAATGGAAAGATGTGGGCGGCAAGACAGACGCGGATAGAAGAAGCAGTACAGGTTAGTCGAGAAGGTGTAGGTACGCGAGATAGAAGGACCTCGTTATCTGGGAGAATCAGACAGAGACGCCTAACGAGAAAGCGCGGTTAGTAACGGGTGTCAATACAGCGCGTAAATGGACTGGGTTGGAAAGTGCAACCCCCGCGTTACGGCCGAACCGTGAGGCGACCGTGTCGGTGGCAGTTTTGAGAATTGGTAGGGAAGGTACGTACGTACAAACTTCGCAACTTCCTAACCATGAAAAAAGCTACTGTACCCAGGCCGGGCTCGGCAGAACAATGAGATAAGGATGGGCAGGCGAGGTACTGGCTTAGCACTCACTACCTGCCTAGAAAACAATAGCCTCAGGTATTTTTCTCCAAGTACTACCTACCTAGTAATGACACGCGAGTACAAGTCTTTCTTGTACAGGCCAAATATTCGCGTGCCTAAATCAGCCTTCGAGGATCGCATTAACTCTGCGACTGATCTGGAAGGGCGCACGAGTACTTAGTGATAAGGTCAAACTAGGGAGAAGGTACCTTTATCGTCATCACAGCAGCATAAACGTGGGTAGGTATTCTAGAGTGTCCACACTGAGCTGATGGGGTTCGTTTCCGCCCCGTTAATAATTGACCCCAGCACGGGTTTGCAAAGTTAGGACGCAATTGCGACAGGAAACTATAATGGGACTGACATCACAGTAGTTTCGAAATATGAACCGGAAGAATTCGAAATCTCGACGTGAAACTGACATCCCCAAGATGCCATATCACGGTCATTTCGAAATTCGACGTTTGGGGTTTCCCGGGGAACTTGGACGCGTTCAAAGTTAGTCCCAAAAGGAAGCGAATGACGGATGTTCACGTGACTGAGGCGTTTAATGGGGCCCGCGTAGGTAGGTAGTAGGAGGGGCCAAATGAGGCACAGTGGGTACCTACCTAAGAAGTACACAGTACGGATCCGTACTTACGTCCGTACCTAACCTACCTAGGTACGTCCGTCGGTAGGTACCTATTCTAGGTACCTAATGTACGGATCCGTACGGACCGTATTCCGTACTTCGTACCTTACCTAGGTAGATTAGGTACGAAGTAGGTAGTCAAGTAGTGGAATTACGTAAATGTTAGTACGGATCCGTAGGTACTACGGACGTACGTACGTACTGAGTAAAAAGTTGTAACTATGGCAGAGTGGCAGTGTTCACGTCCGTACGTCCGTACTTACTCCGTAATTCGTACGGATCCGTATCTAATCCGTATTTACATATGCTGTCTCCCTACGGATTACGTCCGTACCTGGTAGGTAGGCTTTCATTGCCGGTCAATTGCTTGAAAATGTGAAGTACCTACGTCCGTACCGGTAGGTACCTACCTAATCTACCTAGGTAAGTACTTACGAGTACGGACGTAGGTACCTACAGAATACGTACGGACTAAGTACCTACTTCGTACTGTACCTACGAAGTATTCGTATATGGTACTTGTACTGTACCCCGGTAGGTAGATATGCAAGGTACCTTAGGTAAGTTGCTCAAGCTCTGGCTTTGATTCATAAGCAACGACGACGTTGAACTTCTTATACCTTAGGTAGGTATTTGTATTCTACCTATAGGTACACTGCCTAGACCTATCAGCCAACGCCTAATTACTAGGTAGGCTGTTAGTACTGAGTAATTCCTAACAGTTCGGTGAGATTCGGAATAATTGACGATTTCGTGATCAAATCCCAAGTCTTATAAGCTAAAACCACTCCTCCTCTCTTGCAAAAAACAATCTAACAAGTCCACGGATTTTGTTAGGATAGCTTCCACTCTCAAGTCCGACATGCTATCATAAACTGAAAGACAATCTCGGGTCCCACTAACCATCTGATAATCTCAAGTTACTTTTTTCAAATTATTATTTTACTAATCTTCGATTAGGCCTCTCCAGAACCCTCCACAGACAGCCGCAATAGCTCAGCACGGTCTTGTCTTGGATTCTTCACAGGCCACAGATTCTGTCATAGGTTTTCAAAGTCAGCGAAGGCGAGTTGTCTATGGCGAACTACCCGCCAGTGATCACGGCCAGTGAAGCGGCCAGGCTAACCGATGCGGCCAAGGACTGGGCTCTCGCCCATGGCCTCACGGTACGACCACCACCCGCTGTAATCGCCGCTGGGATAGATCCCGGGAACATTTTGGCCAGCCCAGTCCCCGTAACACTGTTTCCCAGCCCCTTCCCGAGGGTCTGCTTCGAACAGGGTGTTTCCGCGCAGAAAGCGTACAACGAGCTCTATGCTTCTCTCAGTCAGGATGAGGAGTTTTTAGCCCAAACTGTCAAAGAGTACGTCACAGGAAAGCGTGGAAATGAAGGTGGCATAGCAACGCGGTTGCAATTTAACTATTGGAATTGGGAACCACATCTGTATTCAGGCTGATGTGTTGCAGGATAGGTGACGGCGATGATTTCATCGCTGACCTGTGGAAAGTTCACTCGAGGGTGAAAAAAGAGGGCTATGTTCAAGTACGCATGATCCACCAAAGCATCGTTGGCATCAAATTGACCAGGTAGTAGCACAAGAGTTTGGGTCTCTTCAGGTCAGACTATATGGTGCATCAAGAAACGGCCAGCTCCAGTCCCCAGATCAAGCAGGTCGAATTCAACACCATTGCCTCATCCTTTGGTGGGCTTTCAGCACAAACATCACAGCTTCACCAGTTAGTAGCGCACATTACCTTGATCCCGAATTTCAAATTCTGAGTAGAACATAGATATCTCTCATCAACGGAGTATACCTTACTCGACAAAGCAATTCCAAGAGACAGCCTCAATCTACCGATCAACAATAGTGCAGCCGGCTTAGCATCCGGAATTCGCGAGGCTTTTATTTCCTATGGAATCTCAGGCACTGATCATAGCAAGTGCGTCATCTTCTTAGTACAGGACGGAGAACGCAACATCTTCGACCAGAAGCATCTCGAATACCATCTTCAATCATCTTCTGACCCTTTGATCCCCACCTTCCGACTCCCATTCTCCGAGATCCTACAACGCACTCGATTAGCGGAGGGCGCCAGCCGACAACTTCTGTACACGCCGCCGAATCGACCAGCCCACACTTTTGAGGTAGCCGTCATCTACATGCGATCGGGGTACGGCCCAGGAGACTACCCCGACGCCAGCGCCTGGGAAGCCCGATACCATCTCGAGCGCTCAGCCGCGATCAAATGCCCCTCGGTATTGACCCAAATAGCGGGGACAAAGAAAGTACAGCAAATCCTCGCGACGCCCGAGACGGCCTCGAACCCGAACATACTAGCGCGATACCTTTCCGACGACGCTTCCTCCCAATCTCTGGCACGCACATTTACGAATATCTACCCGCTCGACACCAGCGAAGCTGGACTCAAGGCACGGGCAATTGCGACTGATTCCGAGCTCTGCAAGGGCTACGTCCTCAAGCCGCAGCGTGAGGGCGGCGGGAACAACATCTACCGTGGGGCGATACCGTCATTCCTAAAGAGCGTGCCCGAGGCGCATTGGCCGTCTTACATCCTCATGGAGCTGATCACGCCGCCGCCAGTGCACAATACCATCCTGCGGAACGGTAATCTAGAGCAGGGCGGCGTGATCTGCGAGCTTGGGATCTACGGGACCTGTCTATGGGACCAGGCCACAAGGACCATCTTGCACAACGAACAGGTCGGATATCTGCTGCGGACCAAGGGAGATCAGAGCGAGGAAGGCGGCGTGGCCGCTGGATATGGTTGTATGGATAGCTGCGCTTTGGTTTAGCATAATTTGTCTAGAATAGTCAAAGATCCCTCATACAGACTAGAATAGAAGCAAGACGTTCCTTTGAATCACGTTTTGTCATGCTTGTATTGACCCCGTCCTCCATAGCCTACAGCCCCACCCTGCAATCAAATACAAGCTGCTATCAGTATGGAAGGGAACCTTTTTTGATGGAGGTGTATATTGGGCATCATACTATTGAGAAATGTGTATGGATATAGTTAGGTGTATTGGGATTTGATCTACAGATTAGAATTCATTAAGCCAGGAGTCACGGGCCACGAAAGAAGTCCGAGTGAGGTTATGAGCAGCCTGGTGTACAATGTCCATCATAAAAGTTAAGTGTACATGTCCTACGTCGACTCTTCTCCCAGTTACGAAAAGAAGGGCCGCCGTCCAACTTTTTTTGCCCCCTTCCAAATCATAGAGCTTAAGAGGTAAAGATACAACTGATAAGGCGGGCATCACTTAGAGCCTTCAGGCGAACTTGAAACTTGGGGCATGGCGACTTGGTGCAGCTATGCCCCCCATCTTAAGAAGTGGTAGTCATGTTGCTTGCCATTGAGGATCGACCAAGCGGATTTATTCGGTAGTTCCAGTCGACTCGGTTGGCTGAGTGCGGCGGAGGACCTCCAAATGTTCTGGCGGGTATAAGCGATTGCCAGACATATCAAGCGCGCGGCGGGGATTAAGGAGCTTATATATCTTACGCTGGTAGATGCTCATGGCTGTTTTCGTCTTGCCATCCTTATCGGTAAAGATCCTATTAATAGCCTCGCCCTCGACGTACACGGTCGATCTTCATAAAGAACAAATCGGTTAGTTGTTGTTTTCTTTGTGCTCATGGCGAGCCAAAGGAGAATCCCGTTCCGACTTCAGAATTCCACCTTCACAATGCCAACAAGACCTAGTACAATTCGCCCTCTCCATAATACACACAGGCCTCCCAAAGCGTCCGTTACCACCCCAGAAAAAAAGAGCAAGAAACATACCCTTTCTGCAAGTTAAGCAAATATTCTTTCCGCGGACCCTCTTCGACAAAGGTCGTAATCCGGAACCACGAGGTATGTCTCTTGTCGCGAGGCCCAGAGTTGCTCGCAACGGTGTACTCAATTAACTCCTGGCCGGCATTGGTCGTCCTGAGCTCGGGCGAAGCAGCCAGGTTACCTACTACGGTGATCTTGGCGAGATCACGGCGGGCAGTTGTGCTGAATGCACGGCTCGCACCTGCGAGAGGGGCGGTGAGGCGGCGAGCAAGGAAAGACATGATCGTAATGCTTGGTTAAAGGAGTAATAGGAGTAGAGGAGCTGGGAGTCGCGATAAATCAATGGAACGCGTAGCACGGTATAGCGAACGGCGATTATCGGGGGGGGGGGGGGTTTGGGAGAATTTGTGCGTACCCAGGTAGGTAGGTAGGTAGGTGTAAGTCGTCGAAGTGGCAAGACCAATTAATCCGCCAACTTTTGTGTAGAGAGGCCCGTTGAAATTTTGAGCCTGCTGATTTAGTCGCGACTCGGAACGCGACGGCGCAGGACGGAAATGTTGGTAGCCAATCGGATTGGAATATAGGGTGACATTTGGCGGGGCACGCTAGTCTTAATATAGACAGATAACGGATAAGATGACATCAAGTTAAGCAAGCTACGTACCTATGTATACCTACGTGTACGGAAAACACGTGTAGGTAGGTAGGTAGTCCGTACGTCCGTACCTAATCTGGGTACTACCTACCTTAGGTAGGTTAGGTACCTAAGGTGCCTACTAAAAAGTACCTAGGTAGTGTACCTACGGATCCGTAGGTAGGTAGTGTAGGTAGGTAGTGTAGGTACTTATACGTAGGTAGTGTAGAGGAACCTTAGGTACGGACGTACCTACCTGCCTAACCTCCGGCACGGCAGGCAGGTAGGTACACTAAGGTAGGAAGTACCGACTTTAATTGGTGAATCTGAGAGAGACTAATAAAATGTGGGGTGAGGCGGGGCAAGGGTATTTACCTTAAAATCCCTTACTTAATCATTAAGGTTAATTCTACCTAGTGTACTACGTACTTCGTACTCCTTACAATTGCATAATATCATGTAAAAGAATAGAAAACGATTGTTCGATAAGTACATTATTACTTCGTAGTGTACCTTGAGGTACGCATCAAAGATCCATGGAGTGCGACATCCCAACTGACTTGGAAGAGGTTTCCCCTTCTCAACTCTTAACATGTAAATAAGTCGGCCATGACTCTCTCCAGAGGTCTAACATCTTCACTAACTCAAAACAGATTCATTACTGATAGCAATGAGGGATCACGATGCTGAGATCTGGGCTACTCTGTGATTACCCTGTATACCGGAGGTTTATACTAGGTACCTGGAATGTCCGATACACCAGAGCAATAGCTGTCATGTTGGCCCATATATGACAACAAAATAATCGCTTATGTTTCATTCGCTCTTGGAAATCATGATAAACTAATTCGTCTCTGGCAGGACATGATTTTTGAGTACTTTACTTCACGTTTCCTATTGGCTATCTAGGTAAATATCCGTCCATCAGCATCCCGGTGCCTCGAGTGATTGTTAATGAAGTGGAGAAAAAGATAATAATCGTGTGTGGAAGCGGGTGATGAGATCGCTTGTCGTGTGCCATTTCTGCCAATGACCATACAACTCTATTGTTGAGAATGGAGGTGGTGCTCATACATTGATCGCGTGTATGAGAACCTTCCTGGCGATGACGCTGGCCATGTATCCCCGGTCAACCCTCTCTCACCCCTTTCCTCCAATTTCCTCCAACTGCCAAGCTCTTTGATCGGATATTATCTGTCTCCGATTATGGAAGTTTGTTATTGACAGGTTTAAAACTGACTACGATCTGTTTCTAAGAGCGCAGAACTAACAAGGTTATAAACACCTCCAGAAGACCTCCATTTTGGTTGCGGCCCAATTGTCTACACTTGGGGACTGACAAGACACGGGGGCAGCTCCGGTTGACCTCTTCATCCGAGTGATGTGGGGTCTGCGGCTGCTTCTTCACGACACCGTTCGCACATACACCAGCCACCAAGACTACCCGAAGCCCACTCCCTGCGTTGTTTAACCGGGAGGTCAACATCACAATAGTGATTGAGTATTTCATCACCCCTTTTTATCCCCCCAGGAACATTACCCACGACGCGTGTTTCCCTTGCCTTCAATACCATTCTACCACCCCATTCCCATGTTACATTTGGGTTGCAGTCGTGGTTCGCGAGGCACCAGAATGGATGCACTGCAGCCACATCTGGTCGGCCGTCTCTTTGATTCTTCCTCGCCGATGCCGTGCCTCGGAACTTGCTGTAAAGCGTATTAAAGACCCATATATCGTGACAGTCCAGGGTTTCAAAAATGTCAATATCCATTTTTTCAAGTATGTGTAGCGGCGTCTCGACGTTGTACTTGAAGGAGAAAGGGAGGGTCCATTCAGGTGGCGGCCCCGCGTTGGGCGACAGATTGATTTCATTGGCCTTCGTGTCAACGAAATCTCCCCATATAAAATTTATTTCATTAACCTTGAGAGGGTGGATGTTTTGATGAGCAGCCATGGCTAAGACGCGTGCAAGAAGCAAGAGGTGGAGAGTTTCGTCAGCTTCTTTGGCCTCGGGATCCTTGGCGACCGAGTCGACGTCTTTTTCGCAGACGGCAGGATGGTAAAGTTGCTGTGCCTTCTCGAAGCAATACTGGTCGCAGAAGACGGTATCATAACAGTCCGGACAGTTGACAGCAGGAGAGTCTGGTCCCAACGGCGGTAGTTCACCACTACAGGCATCGCAAACCGAGTCTTTCAGGCGGTTATTGGCCGTAACTAGTGTATACTCGACCAACACATCCTCTCCTGGGGCGATATCGTCCTTTGCAAAAACCCCAAGTTGGTTGCAGGTAGGTATGATCTCGTAATCATCCATATCGCTGGCATCTCCAAGGAGAATTGGTAACTGAGCGATCTGTACCCGACACTTGGGGGCCATTTTAGCCAGCTCTTCATTCAGGTATTCCAGCGACTCATCAGAGAATCGATCGGGCTCAAAGTCATTCCATGGATATACTTCTCGGCGTACCATTCCCCAGTCAGGGAGATCGTTGACGCCGTTGACTTTACCGCGCATTCTTCGTTCACCGACCATGTGTATATTTCTCATCGTGTCTTTAAGTTCTTGGTTGTCCGGGGCCACGGCGAGGCCTCGTTCACAAAAGCCATACGCACTCTTTAAACATCCACACAGGAGTAGGTTCAGTGCTAGGATTTGGAAACAGCGAATAGACGCAAGCGAGGCGAGAGCAGCTGGGGAGCGCCGAGACGCAGATTCGGCCACCTGGGCCTGAATATCCAACAAGGCGCCATGGTTGAGTACGTTGACGGCTGCACCATTTGCGTATTTGGCCAGAGCCTCGACGGCTCTCTGGTGATATTCAAAGCCATCGTTGCAAACCTCGTCTGTGAGGAGAAGTGCCCGGTAGGCATCTCCAGCCGCCAGATCGGGATAGCCTAGGTCGGAATAAATAACTGCGCGGTTCAAATAGAGAATCATATCATAAGGGTTAGCAAGCAACTCGTCCGTTAACAGCTGACGCTGGTGTAAAAGGGACTCTATTCGAGTGTCGACCTCTGGCTCTGAATCGGCCATGGCTATGATCCAGACTCCACACAGCAAAGGAATAAACAAAGGAAAGAAACAAGAAGAACAATTAACTGCTGCTAGCCAACTGAGTGCGAAGCTCGCATGCGCGCAGGCGCAGGCGCAAACCGATAATGACGGTCTTGTAAACCGTGTCGCGCTAGCTACTACAACGCAAGCAGGAATGGCTTCTCAAGATCAGCGTTCGACACGAGAGAGTCGGGTAGGGTATTTATACGGTATGCTTAAAGGTTAAGACACCGTCACGCCCCCGCCAAAGAAGCCGTGCACGAAGAGAAAATGTACGGATCCGTAAGGTAAGCCAAGTGGAGGGAGAATGTGAGAAAAAACACGGGCGCGCTAGCTCCAATAATAGTTGGTATAACTAGGTTAGGGTAGTAATACTGCCACCTCCTACTCCGCCATCCGGCGGTCGTCGCTCTGGTTGAGCGCAAGAAAGCAGTTCACGATACACAACACAAGTGATTGCACATGCGCGACAGCTGTCAATTGGCCAGAGAACAATGCGACGCGCCAGTCAAATTTTGCGCCAGTGTCGGGACTGTGCTGGGACTGCGTGGTGCCACTGAGGCCATTGAGGGGCAGGACGAAAAGCATGTCTCTCGGGACCCTGAAAAGCGCTGAGACCAACCATCGGAGTCCGTTTAGAAGCCTTGGCCAGAACCCTGGATGAAGATTGGAGTGGGGTGAAGAGTGGACTGATAATATCCGGTCCCTTCGATCCAAACGCAGGTGGAGCCAGTTGAGAGATCTCCCCAGTTTGAATGGCGAATGGCAAACGGCATATAAGACACCGACCGGCTCCTCCGTATGCAGTGTCCGGAAGTTACTGGCATATCCCCGGTCCCTAGCCGTTGCATTGCACATATTACTCCAGTACCTCGCACGGGACTCCATGAGCCAAGACCAATACCGCAGGCTCATGGTCAGATACGAGGTACCTATTCGAGTCGATTACCGCCCAAAGTCGATAAAAAAATCGATATTTATGATGCCGAAACCACGATATATGACTGGGAGACATGGTTGACGGTAGTGGAAACCAGGTTTGGGTTGGCCGGCTTCGCATGCTCCACGGTCAAAACAAACAGAGAGGGGCATGGATTGCCGGCATCACCGGAATCACCATAAAAGGCAAATAGAAGCAGGCGAGGCGCCTAGGAACAAAAAGAGTGACATTCCGAGGTCTGTCTGCTTTCTGAGGCAAGAAGCAGGATATTGTCTGGTTCATCTGACTCGTAATAGTATGTGTCAGGACATCCGTGGAGAAACGGAAACGATAAGACAGATGGCAATTATAATTATTTACAGCCTCATTTACAACTAGGTGACATTGATATTGATGTGGGTTCAGGACGTTACGAACGTATACAGGTAGTTTTCAGATCGAAGATTTTTCTGTTCCAATGCCATAATTTAATTATTCACAGTGTAACGTCATGGGACGTGCAGTAACCCTAGTATCAAAACCCCCAACGCTCATCTACGGTTTCTTGTTCTTACTGGCTATACCCTCCCGGGCCATGCCTTCGCATCCGGTAACTTCGCCTAATTTCTGCTCAAATGTACCGAATCCTTTCTTTGAAGGGTCTCTACGCTCGCCGGCGGCTTTCATCGTGTCGATGGCGCGGGCTTTGGCTTGCTCTCCTGAGTTCTTCCAGGCTTCTGAACCTGTAACGCTACCGATAGTAGCCTAGGCAAATGATGTCAAACCTCCGTCCAGTGACTGAAAATGAGCTGTACGCTTGGCTATGTGTCCTCACCTCGGTGGCTCCTTTTACATATTCAGCATGGCCGCTGAGGAGAGACGGTTGATTGTTGTTGTTATTGTCGTTGTCGTTGTCATTGGAGGACATGATGGTTGTTACCGTTTACGATTCAATCTCCAGGATATATTATGATCCGAGGAGGGTTCTTGAAGTTCGGTGGAATCACTATGGTAAGAGTTATTGTGGTAAAATTACCCTACTAAACTACGTGCTTGATCAATATATGTAAGTGAGATCGTATATCGCCACTACTACCAGAATGATCTCATCAACCACGTCACTGTTTGTTCCACCACAGCTAACCTTCTGTCAACTAACAGCCATGAGTATTAGCGTGCCAACTACTCATATCTGTACCTACTGGCTAGTATAGGTACCTATTAGTAAGTAAGATCATGATGTATTCCAAAGATGGTAGAATATTGAATGTCCAAATACTGTCTTTTGCATATTCCGTATGCCCTCAACAGTATTAATCTTGGTTAGAATGGCCAATTATAAGTACACCGTGGCAGTGGGGAAAATAATACAACTATGCATAGTAATAGCCCTTTGCAAGTAATCCGTTCTATCACTGGCTCCTATGGGAATATTGAAACTCCATGTACCATAGGATCGTTTAAACCGTCTACCCTGTACATGTAGAACACTGGTCTCTCCGCTCCTGCTCTAGACTTGGCTACCTGATTGCAGACGAGCGGCCCACATTAGCCCAACCACATAACCAAGTGGAAACGTGATAGGCATGTTGCAGTCGGGAATGTGTACAAGACTCAGTCCCTGCAGCATGTTATTCGCCGGGGGATCAACGGTGGTCTGTCATGGGAGGTTGCTGTGGAATAGGAAACTTGGTCTGCCTATCGAGGCACCCTCCTACTGCAAGGGTCACAGTAAGAGAGGAATGTCACACCATCTTGACCCTCATCAACACAAATTCTTGCGCCACTCGTGCGTACATAACAACCGATACCACCCTAGAACGAAGTCCTGTAGATCGGTAATGGTCCTAATAGGTAATTCTCTCTCTCTTTTTTATGCCGGCCGTCATCTGAGGCATCAAGTTGCCCATAACAGCAGACTTCTCCCACGACTCGGCTTCGCGCCGTCAAACGTCGGTGTAAGCTGCACGAAGCCCGACAGAGAACTTGAGGAAGACCATGTTACAGGACTCTCGCCTCCACAACAGGCTATATAGCCCGCGACGAGATGAGGCCTCACGTTTTATGCCGCATATCTCGTCAAAGCACGTTCACCAATTTGGGGACTTGTAAGCATAGAATAGGTGTCTAGACCGTGCATATCGATGTTAGCCAAGAAGCACACTGCCTGCTTCGTAGGATGAGAGGGAAAAGTGAGAGGGAAAAGTGCGAGGGAAAAAGCGTTCCCGAAATTTGCATGTCACTAACACGAGGAAGCCTTACATGTGACATCTTCACTTGGAATGTGGTCCGAGCGTTGACGACAATGTTATTACGTAATTAATAATGGTGGTCTCCACTTAACAGTTACCGATCCGTACAGTCAGGATAGATTCTGAGATTCGCCTGACATCCATCTCTCTTCTTCAAATGAAGGCGCGTCGTCTGTCATACACATACGGTCTAGATATCCGAGAGCTATGTGGCAAATCAGTCATCATTGCCCAATCAACCTACCAGTTCATCAATTAGTGTAGAAAAGATATTATTTACCATGCCGTCCGAACCACTTATTGATGAAGACTATGCCTCTGAGGATGACTCTGATTTCGCGCCCGGTGGTGTACAGGCAGGCGATGGATCAGGGCTTGAGTCAGAGTCAGAACCGGATTCGGAGCCAGATAGTCGGCAACCAACCGGTGCGAAGCGTAAAAGAAAGGGCACGGATGCTGATATTGCCGCGGACGACTTTGAGAACTCGGGCGATGAGACAGTCATACAAAAGGGAAGAAAGCGCCAAAAGAAAGCCAAGAGAACTGATGGCGACGCACAAGGCGACGACGGGGGCGAGGGGGGTCTCATCAAGACGAGAAGACAGCGTGCGCAAGAGAAAGCGGAGCGAAAATTACATGCAGTCACCGGAAAGTCCACTATCGACGTAGATGAGCTCTGGGCGAAGATGATAGCCACGCCACTGATACCGCCAAAAAAAGATACGGAATATGAGAAGGAAAACCAACGGCCTGGACAGGACAGCGCGGATCTGAACACGGATGCTACAAAGACTGCTTCGGGAAAGCCCAACGACGCGGATATGATCAAGATCAAGCGCACATACAACTTTGCTGGCAAAGTTCACACGGAAGAGAAACTGGTCCCCCGCGACTCGGCTGAAGCCAAGCTCTATCTTGCCTCACGAGACCCCGACGCCGAGGATGAAGACGAACAACTGAAACGCAAACCACGGAAAGCCTTTCGCTCAGTCTTCGAGCCTGTCATTGAGGGATTAGCCGAGCGTGCGGATTTGAAGCTGGGCATGAACATTCGGCTGCAGCTTCGCGAGCAGCAGGCCAAGGCCAAGAAACTCAATGTTGTCGAGAAGAGCCGCATGGACTGGGCTGGCTTCGTCGACAAAGAAGGCATCAAAGACGAGCTGGAGCTCGCTGGCAAGTCAAAGCAGTCGTATGTGAACCGACAGGACTTCTTGCGGCGCGTTGAAGCCAATAAAGAGGAAGAAGCGAGAAAGGCAAGATTAGCGGGTCGTGGATGAAGCGCAATCTTGAGAAAGTCTTATTTTACGGCTTTTAAAATTGACTGCCGCGGGGATTATGGTATCGCAGATGTCGGGCTATTTTCGAGGGTAATCCGCAATTATCCCCCCTAATGGCCCTCTCGATGGAGTTTTACATTGAGCACCTTCGACACTATACATGAATACCCCGATCACTCCTATGCCGAAATGAATAATTGGATAATGCAAAATGCCACAGAGGACAAGAATCCCTATATCAGCATGGCGTGCTATCATGGACGACCGCGCCAGGATTAGTCGAAAGACTTGGAGGACATACTTCGATGAGCTTATCTACCTAGTAGTGGTGAAAGCTACATAGGATCGTGGGATCGTGAGAAAGTCCATGAGCAACCCCATCCGTGTCGCAAGGAAGCGTCATTCCTGCCCTGCCGCAGGCAAACAAGCTTGATCCTCACGTAGCGGATGATGACCAGTCATACGCGCCCAGCCTTCCATCCAGAGACCTTGTAATATCGGATTCTATGATGAACGTGTAGGTACCATAGGTTCGTACGTATATACATAATGGCGACTGGGACCAAGATTGTAAATATCGTCGTCTATTATCCTCACAACTGTTTCCGCGTCTCATCTATGCCGTAGATTGCAAATCTGTTAGGATATATTATCTACATGTCTCGAATACATACTATGGTTTCTTGCTTCGAGATATCCTGTGTCTATAGACGTCCTAACCACTGTGAGAGTCCACGAATACATTTTGAAACCCCCACTGCAAGCAGGAAAGGTGTGTCCGTCGACACCCTCTCACTCGAGCCTACCAGCGAGAATAGAGGTACAAGTATCTCATTATTTGATGGAGGTAAAAGATAGTACCCCTTCTATAGCCGCCATCATCACCAATGGAGATAGTCATTGTCTTCGTTTACAGCGAATCCGACAGTCCTCATCTGATATATTGGCCATCAGGCACATAGTTTTAAACATTCCACTAAGAACTCCACAGGCTGAGGATTGTCCGATCATCAATTCTAATAAACGGTGTGAAAACCATCGTGACTGTCTCCTGTCAAAAGCTACCACGAGAGGTGGTTCACCCTGAACAAAGCGACAAAGATTGACTCTGAATGGAGTACATCCCAACCATCTCCACGTTTCAGCGCTTTAGCTTGCCAGTAAGCAGGGAACGCGGCGGAATTTCGCAAATAAACATGCTCATGGAACTTACATGAAGATAGATATCTTGGATGCGGTTATCAATGACTGTTTGCTGGTGAAGTAGTACTCTCTTCAAACAGGGAATCTCCGGTAGCTTCGGAAATGAGATACGGCAAGGACCCACGGATGAACCTACGATACCATATTGCTAGGCCTGTTGCCATCGTATCCCAAAATAAATATATGAGGTAGCTGCAAGGCATTCCGGGGTTCGTCTACCAGTTATCGAAATTCCCAAAGCCGCCTGTGTTCTTTTTCGTTTTCTTCTTCGCTGGCTCGCTCCAAGTATCTAGGTCCTCTTCGATGACATCGTCATCTGTACCGTGTTGTAGTTGAGCCGCTTTGAGGTATTTCCCTACGCCTACATCGCCGCTGTTCTGATCCACAGTGCCATCTGCTCTGACGCGTTTCCCGGTCCATGTTATCTTATCATCCTCTGTGCCACCCGTCCGTGCGATCTCGGCCTTGGCTTCTGCAACTTTATCGCGTTCGGCCTTTTGCTTTTGAAAATCGTCGAAAGGGTCGAGATAGACAACGATTTCCTTCATGAAAATCTTATTCAGTGGTCGGTCTGAACCATCAGTTTCGACCGCTTCCATCTTACTAAGCACATCCAACCCACCAACTACCTTCCCGAAAATGGTATGCTTTCTGTCGAGGTGTTTGGCTGGCCGATAGGTAATGAAGAACTGACTAGAATTGGTATTCTTGCCCTTGTTGGCCATGCTGATTATACCACGAGAATCGTGGGTGTTGGGACCGTCGAATTCATCCTGGAAATTCTTGCCCCATACGCTAGTTCCCCCTCGTCCGGTTCCAGATGGATCGCCGCCCTGAATCATGAAGTTTTTTATATTTCGGTGAAAAGTAACGCCCTTGTAATAACCTTTCTGGGCGAGCCGAGTAAAGTTCCACACGGCCCGTGGCGCATATTCCGTGAACAGCTCAACATTTAAGTCGCCTAGATTAGTCTCAATTCGTGCATATCCTCTAATCTTCACACGCTTAGGCTTTAGCATGTACTCTTCGTCCGTCAATATTGCTCGTTCACCACTTGTCTCGGGTGTCAATCCCGTACTTGTAAAGCTTGCCGCAGCCCTTCCGGTTGTATATGCTGCAGCGTTGTAAGCTGTCTTTTTTTCTTGAATCATGTTTGGTTTTGCAACGCTGCCTGTGCTAAGCTTAGACACAGCGTTGGAGGAACGATTGACGTCGCGTCCAGCTTCGCGCTCTCTCCTTGCTTTCTCAACTGCTTCCTTTGCTCTTAAAACTTTGTCGCCGACTCTCCCCAAGGCGCCAATGTTCACATTGCCTTCTTTCCGCTCAGCCTCTTGCTCATTTGTTAACAATGCATCCTCACCATCTTTGATGAATTTAAATTGGCTCAAATCTCTGCTCGCCATGCTTTGGGGATCTTGAAGTGTGATGATGTCTGAGCGACCAAACTCAGCGTCGTCTATGAGGTCTCGCCACATCTTGGCCTTGATATTCATTCGCTCAACGGTTTCGAAAGCGAAGACATTGGCATAGGTTCCATGTCGGATAGCGACGACGTGCGTGTTATCTGTAAGAACTTTGAAGGTGACAGGATCTATGAAGTCGCCTTTTCCATCGCTACCTCGACCATCAGCCGCCTTACTATCAACATCTGCATTGCGCGCAAATTTGAGGGTAATGAGATCACGAGCAGCGAGCGGGTCTCCATTGACGGGATTTGTCTTGTGTTTCTCCAGCCATTTTGAAATAACCTCGACATCGAAGATGGTACCGTCAAGCGTACAAACGGGATTCTTGAACGGCTGGAGACTTGCAGCGCAAAAGTTGAAGGGCAGGCGTTTGAAGGGAACACCGGTGGTTTTTGATCGAGAACCGGTATTCGCAGAGTAGGCGTCAGAAGAAGCCCATTCGGAATGGGTGATGTAGAGCTTGTCAGTACCCTTACCCATCTTTAATAGATCCGGGGGCTACAAAAAAAGAGCAAACCATCCAATGCGCACAAGCAAACAAGATGTGTGTAGTATGTACGGAATAAAAGAGGTGCTGTAGGTAGAATGGGAGAGTTGACCAAGGAATTCCTGGCGTTTTGGGATTCAGTCAATAAGGTTACCTTAGGTACCTAGCTGGTACCTAAAATACTGAGACTTACCTACCTACGCAGGTACCTATTTCGTACCTACCTGGTACGCTACCTAACTAAGGTACTAAGTAGTACGTATATGTACCTAACCCTCAGGCCTCGTTTTAAGGCATAGGTACCTTACCTACCTAAGGTACCTACCTAGGTAGGTAGGGTAGGTACCTATCGACTCCAACGTGACTGCACCATTGCTTAGGTTACCTGGTACCTACCTAGGTAATGTGGGCAGGAACATACAAGGTACCTAAGGTTCTTACAGCTACCTACCTAAATTAAAGGGCTTGATAGGTACCTACCTAGCGTAGAGTAGGTAGACCTTAGGTACCTAGGTACCTAGGTAGGTTACTATAGGTACTTACTTCGTACACTACCTTACCGTATACGTACTGTAATCACTCTTTTTCCCGATAATCAGAACCTGGATGGATACAAAAATCTGACCACTTCAGCATGTTGTTTGTTGTGATACATAGTATTGTGTTTTCCGAGATAAGCTGAACCATGACACCAACATCAATTTTATTCCGCGATTAAGTACGGTGAAAATTGTGTCTTCCTTAAGTCTCTAGGTACCTAGTACCTACTTAACTACATACCTAGCCTAAGGTATCATACTGTGGTGTAAGTACTTTGTACGGAAGGTAAGGTGCCGGTGACTAATGTAAGGCACCGTACGGATCCGTACCTGCCTTAGGTATCAAGGTACTTCGTACAGTAAATATTTCGTAGGGAGTAACTAAGCTACTCTTAAAAGCTACCTTGTTTTCCACCTAGATACCTCAAAAACTGAGGTACCTCCTCCGTAAAATAGGTACCCAGTACTGGTAGTCAGAACTTGATACTATGCACCTTTTTTTCCACGAGTGCAGAGCCTCGGCCGGGTGGCGAATTAATTAGATAATCGAGCAGTAACGCGCCCCGGCCAAATCTTCTACATCCAACAAATCACACCTGTTTCTCCGCCCATCTTGGTACATATTTAAGTGAGATTCCGCAGCTGCGACCAGCTGTGATTATCGTCAACTACTAAATCCCCTCATCGACCTGACGACCAACTGTCAGCCAGCAGGCTAGCAGGCGACATCATAACCAGTAATTATGAAAGGAATCATTACACCTGCGCGAGGCCGTCCGGCCAAGATCGTCAAACCAACTGTCGCCCCGCGTGGCCGTCCAGTGCGTCGAGGCGACACTGTTCCTAACCAAGATCCGGGTCTCGAGGATCCCGGTGTGCAAGAAGAGGAAGACGACGGTGATGTTGATGCTGAGAATGAACAAGATCACACCCAAGACCAGCATCAGCAACATTTGCAGCAGCAGCAGCAACAGCAACAGCAACAGCAGCAGCAACAGCAGCAGCAGCCACAGCAACAGCACCATCATGCTGACTTCGGCTCCGAAGCCTCTGCTGCCGCCGCTGCCGCCGCCGCTGCCGTTCATCACCAAGCGCAACAGCATCATCATCAACCCCTTGACTTGACTGCAGCCGGCATACTCGCTAATAGCGTGCATAATCCCAATGACCAGCCACACCACTCAGATCTCGGTAATCCACATGGTCCTCCCGTGGACGGTCACCAGCCTGACGCCAACGCTACTGAGAACTTAGCACGCGAATCCGGCTATAACAACGTCGTGGTAGAGAGTGCTCTTGCTAAGCGACTAGCACGGGAGCCTGGTATGCGACTCGCCCAGCAGCGACGTCCCGAGCAAGCCCTGAACTTGCAACGACGTAGTAACGTAGAGGCCTTATTTGCCCACATTGCTGGCGAAGCTGCCCCCATACCATGCAAGAATTGCCATAAGGGCCATGGACCGTGGACTACATGTGTTGTTGTCGACGGGCAAATGTGTGGCAGTTGTGCCAACTGTTGGTTCAACGCCTCCGGAGCAAGGTGTTCTTTCCACGGTAAGCTTGTTGAGTTATCTCCTATGTTGGAATCCCAGCACTAATATTTGAGCGAAGAAACCCGGAACCCGACTTCACACGGTGGTCAGGTCATCGCAAACGATGCCATGGGCTTTCAACTACCTCCTGCACCACCCCAAGCGATGGCGCCCTTCAATTTTGCATCAATTCCGGCATCATCGGACCCTGTTGTCAGGTATACGGTTGAGCAAGCTATGGCTCAAGTGCGGGGCGCCGATAAGAAGACACGGTATATGCTTATGGTCGAGGCCGCTGCGCGTCAGCTGGCTTTCCAGATTGCGATGTATGAAGAAACTCTCCAGGAAGAACAGCAGCAGCAGCAACCGCCTGCCGTTATGAATGACGCAGACGTACCTTAGAACTGCCGTCGATCAGTGAGTTCATAAAAACCTGAATGTATTATCATGGGCGCCGCTAATTTTCAAGATGTAAGTGGGATACTCCTGCTTTTAGCTTTGACAGCGATTTCGGCTTCTCAATCTCCCATATGCTAAGGAGTCTTGAGATAGACTGCGGCTGGAGGTTTCTCACGTAGCCAGGAAAAGTCTACATTCGATATAACCAAACAAAAAAGGTGTTTCTCATGCTTGCAGACTCTGTCTGGATGGGAATTATTGATACTGGCGGGATGAATGGCTTTCGGGTGTTATACTACTTCCTCTACTCATTCCATTCGTTAAGGTTCACAATGGTATTTGCGAGCCAATTTGCCACAGGTTACTAGGGGTTCTCTGGTTGTTGTTTTTTTTTCCTTTGATCATCACCTTTGTCTTAATACTTCGCGTACGAAGATTTCAAGATGGTTGTTTTCCAAGCCAGTTGCGTTTCTAGTCAAGGCGTATCACACTGTAAGGGCCCCTGTCCTTTGATGATAAGCAATGATTAGATGATAGGCAAACGATGTTTGGCCGGCTGGTATTATCTGTTATGCTGGAGGGTCAGAGGAAGTGGAATGAAACTTTTCTAGATTGCAGAGCTACTACATACACACTGGAATTATGTTTCTCATTCGTCTACTACATATAGGCACTGCATAACTCTGAATTGTCTTTACTGTGAGCCTCCTGCTTGAGTTGTGAGCGGCCTCCTTAACCATCATCAGTAGATGATTAGACCGGGACACGGTGAGAAGAATTTGATGAAAGTTTCCGCCAGTATGGAGGATGCATCGAAGTCAGGTCTGGAGACAGGACCATTACTTATCTCGATCCTGGCAGTCCAATGAAGCTTCTATTGTTGTTACTGAGCCCAACAAGCGAAACTGAAACTTATAAGATTGGGCGTGGCACGGGTACAGAGTACCTAGGTACCTGACCAAGTAGTTCGTACCTTAGGTACGGATCCGTACACAGTACAAAGTTCCTGCCTAAAGTACGTACCTAGGTACATGGAGTTTGTTTGTTTGTTTGTTTTGTATTTCCGTGTGTGGCTGGGGCTAGGCCGCAGGCCAAGCCACAGCAAAGCCTATATAGACTATCTAACACGCCGGGCCTTCCAGAGGCGCGGAACTTGAACATAAGAGATAAAGTAAGAAGGAAATCCACCATGACTCTTTATCACCACATGCCCATTCCGTTATTGCAAACCCGCATGTCGGGCAGTTGTTGAAAGTCTGACACCCTCAAATAGGGTAAGTGTCTATGGGTACCATGCGATAACCTCCTCCCACACGTCCCGTGTTTTTTCCTGGACACATCCGTGGCCTAGTAGTTCGGCCCATCGATCCTCATCGCTGGTACCTCGTTTTTTGACTTTGGTAAGGGTGGGACACTTCATGAAGTGTCTTCGCTCGACCTTCTCACCGCAGTTGCATAATTTGAAAGCTTCTTCTGGATGCCCGAATCTTTCGTGGTATGACCAGAAGTCACCATGTCCTGACCGCTCCGCTAGTACACGATGTAGCGTAGGCCGTGCTAATGACAGCTCAGGGACTTTATGGAAGAGTAGTCCCAGCTTTCTATAGCTGTCAGGTTTGTGTAAGCCCCACCACTCTGTGCCGAGTGCCCTGCGGTCTTTCTTCACTTCCCGGCGGACATGTGCTAGAGTAGGCAGCGGGTCGTTTGGCGAGGCCTTAGGAGGTGGGAGGATGGACATTTGGCCTGCTACCTTGTCGGCCTCCTCATTGCCTTCTATGCCTGTATGGCCTGGTGACCAGTGAGTGCCTATCTTTGGCCAGCCGATGTCTTGGCATGCCTGTTTGAAGCTTACAAAGTCGTATTGCTAGCTGTCGCTTGGATGTCCTGTAAGCAGCTGCAGCACTGCCACATTGTCTAGGCAAAAATGAACTTCTGTGTTGTCGGTTCGTGATGGCGTATCTCGGGCCCATTCCGCGGCCATTCTCGCAGCACGGGCTTCGGCATCAAACACCTCAGCCAGATACATCTGGCCATGATCTGAGGCAATTTTTACTCCATTCTGGTAGGCGACCCATCCCCATGCAGTGGACTTATTTATGGAGCCGTCTGTGTAGATGAGTAGGTGGTTGTTGTTGCAAAAATCTGCCTCACGGAGCCATTTTTCGTGGAGGGCTTTCCCTTCGTTCTTCCCTGCCAGCACGCGTCCCTCCCAACTCTTTTGTGGCCACTGTCTCAGTAGAAGGTGTGGGCGGTAGAAGGGTGATGTGAGCGCAAATGTTTCTTGTAATCTGGAGCGAGCCACCCCCGGTGTGCCTGGGGCTCGAAAGTATATTGGCCTTGGAGCCATTGTCGTAGGCGGTGCTTGGATCTCGAGTCTCTGTACTAGAGGGTGCTTTCTGTCAAGGGTTCGCAGCCTGAGTGAGCTGCGGAGGCGGATGCTGTCAAGAAGAACTTGTCCGGGCTCCATGCCAGCTTCTTTGTATAGGATGGGAGTTGGCGTGGTACGCCAAACTGGAAGCACGGCTCGTGCAGCTGTCTTAATAGCACGGTCAATCCGATGGACCAGGTGTGCACTCCAGGTCGACACACGGTGGTCCGGGTTTTGTCGTGAGTCGCGTGTCTTGCCAGGCCACCACACTTCTGCGCCATATGTTGCAATGGGCAGAACACAAGCCTTGGCTGCCAGTGCTGCCGACCTAGGTTGCATCCCTTTGGTGACCTTGTTTAAACCTCGCAGGTGATTCGCGGCTCTAAGAGCTTTCGCACTCCAGTGTTCCACATGGTGCTTAAAGCTAAGCTTAGGGTCAAAGAACACGCCTAGCCATCGTACTGGGCGTGTGGCGGGCTTCACATCAGTCCCTGCGTGAAGCACACTAGCATCGTGCCAGTCTCCCTTGGGGTTGAAGTGTAGTAGATCGCTCTTGGCTGGGTCAAAATCCACCGCATTGTTGTGGCCCCATTCCAGAACGTCTTCAAGGTCGTGGTTCAGTTTCTCCACCACTTCTTCCACTGTCTTTCCTGTGCGCACTATTGATAAGTCGTCAACATACCCAAAACGGGTGCCAGCTGCTCCCTGGTTGAACAGAGGCTCAATGTAGAGGATATATAAGATGGGGGAAACAGGGGACCCTTGTGGGATTCCGCATGTGAGCGGCTGGCTGTCTCCCGCATAGTCTTCAAACCTGATGGAGGCCCGCCTGTCCGTAAGGAAAGACAACACCCATTTTGCTAATGTATCTCCCCATCCTTGTTGCCGAAGGCGTCGTACCATGCGGTTCTTCAACACGGCATTGAAGGCGCCAGATACGTCCATGGTGAGCATAGATGCTACTTTCTTTTCCATGAAAGCCACCTCAACGTCATGTGTCACGGCTGAGGCCAAGTCAACTGCTGATCGCTTAGGCAGCGCGCCGAATTGTTGAGGGTGCACCACGCCATGAGTGATGGCAAGGGTGGAGATCCGTTTAGCGACAATTCTTTCAAGGCCTTTTCCCAGACATGATAACAGGGAAATTGGACGCCATGATTTTGCCGTGTTATAAGCTGGTTTGTTTGGTTTGGGCAAGAAGACTATTTCTGCTGTGCGGAAAGACACAGGGTGATATCCAATATTAAGGCATGTCTGGAAGAGTGGGAATATCAGCTGTTCCAAGTATTCCCAGCATTGGGCCATAAGCATCACGTTGGTGCAATCGCTGCCTGCTGCAGTATTAGACACACCGCAGCAGGCGTACCAACATTCTTCTCTGGAGAGGGGAGTTGCCCACGGGATCAAGTCGCGGTCCGGGGTGAGTGGTTCCCATGGGTCGTTAATGTCCCTATCGTCGGCCTGAAGGTTGAGAATCTTGAGACGGAGATGCTCAGCTTTTTCCCCAACTTCCGTTAGTGTCCGGCCTTCATCTTCAAAGGGAGGCGAGCCAAAACTGCTTTCTGATTTGTACCAAGAGGCAATTTTGAACACGTCCTTGGGCTGCTTGGCTTCTGCTATGGTCGTCTCCCAGTACTTCCGTTTAGCCGTTCTAAGCAGGCTCCGGTATTCGCGGATTGCCAGCTTTGCCTGCAATGGATCGGGCAGTGCTGCTCCGATCACAAGGCGTCGATGTACCTCTGAGCACTCAGGGGTCCACCAAGGTGCGTTCCGGCCAGCATGACTCTTCTTTTTCCCCACGCTTTTCACACACAACTCCCATGTACGTAGTATAAAATCTGTCAAGTCATCCGCTTCTTTCTCATTTGTGCATGGAGGGGGAATGGGCGGGAAGCTAGCCTTTACCAGCTCAGCAAAGTCTTCGAGTCGGTCTTCTGGTACGTAGAACTTCCCGGGTTTCCTTCTCCTGAATCTACCGACAGGGACTCGTCCTGCAATGGTGTAGTGATCTGAGCCTGTGAAAAGCTCAGGCTCAACCCATGCTGTGGCGCCAGTAATATTGGTGAACAGCTGATCTATTGTATTGCCCAGCCGGTGGGTAGGAGTATCGATAATGGTCGGGGAGAGACCCTTGAGGGTCATGATATCAAACAGCCTCCTGCCTGGGCCGCTATGGTGCGGCGGGTCTGGCTGCCAGGACCAGTGAATTGCATTAAAGTCTCCTGCAATTACCAAGCTGTTCAAGCTGCCCGTGTTCCAGCCTTCTAAAAGGTCCAATGTGGGAGAAGCAGCATGTGGGCGTCTGTAAACGTTAACAAAGGTCACTCCATTTACCGTGACAACCAGCATATCAATGTGTGTGAAGGGCCGTGCTTGAGCTGCGAAGATAAAGTTGCTCTTCTTCACATACGTAAGCACACCTGGGTTAGAAGCCTCGTCGTCCGTTGGCCGGAACACTGCGTAGCCTGGGTGTGATTTAGGGCGCAGCCTGCCGTTGTCCCTCCAGATCCATGGGTCTTGAATTAGAACGACATCCATCTCGTATTCCCAGGCCGTGTTGAGAGCTGAGTCTTGTGATGGGCCAGATGCGGCCACATTAGCCTGAAACACCTTGAGAGTGTCGGGCGGTGCTGAGGCTGGGGTTCTATTGGATGTCCTCGTTCGGATCATGTAAGCTGGTGGTATATCGTTCTTCAGCGCGAGCATCCATAGTGGTGTCGTGTTGGTCGTCTGCCCACGATGTGCGGGTTTCTTCTCGTGCATCGTATTGCTCGCGGCAGCTCTTGTGAAGCTCGCGAGTAGTACTTGTGCATCCCACCAGTTTTGCACACGCCTCAGTGAGCTCGATAGCTCCGTCAAGATCCAGGTTATGGTATTTGCAGAAGAGAGATCTGGCAAATACTGTGGCATCTTCATGCTGTATGTTTGAAACAACACCTGGCTGTATTAGCTGCTTCGCAACAGCTGGGGTGATGGTGGCAGCATCGAGTGAGCTTTCTGATTGCCAGTCTCTTTGTTGTGATGACCACCGATGCCCGCCGTCCTGCTTATGATCATCTTGGGTGACTTCCATTGCGGGAGCATTTCGTGACTGAAATGGGTCCTCTGGCAGGGGTTCGCCCCTGGACAGCACCCGGTGTGGGATTGTGATTGGGGCGGGGGCAGTGGAGACAGTTGTAAAGCTCACTTTCTTTGCTGTAGTAGGTGCCGATTTGCCTGGCGAGCGTTGGCGCAGTGCAGAGCGTGAGCGAGTGCGGCCTCGGTTGGCCGACCTCGTGCTGGGGGAGCCAAGATCTGGGCTTGCCTTTGGAGTTGGTGAGGACTGTCTTGGAGTCCTTGGTGTAGTCATGTGGGCATCCTCATCCTGAAGCTGCTCTGGGTTAGATGGGGGGGCCTCGCCAGTCTTCAGGACATTGTTGAGGTTCTGCTCATGCGTTGTAACCTTATCTTTCAAGTAGGCTGCTCTTGTTTCCAGTTGGAACTGTTTACTCATTAGCTGGCGAATGGTTTTCAGCTGCTCGCCCGTGACATGTCGGACTTTTCCGTCCTTGATTGTGGGTTTAGCCGGGCATGCAACATAGTTCGAAGCATGAGGGCCTTTGCAGTTGGCGCAGAGTGGAACCGTTCTGCAGGCAATGTTCCTCGTGTGGGGGTTGCCGCAATGGGCGCAAACTTGTGGCTTGTTGCACTGCTGACCAGTGTGATATTCCCAGCAGTTTTGACATTGTATCACTCTTGGTGCCATTGTCTTGAGTCTGGCCCTTGTCGATCCAAACAGAGAGAATCCTTCTTTGACCTTTTCATTAAACACGACTACCCAGCTGGTGGTGTGTGGCTGAGAGGACAGCAGCTGCTTCACCCGGAGAGGTGTCTTGCCGGTTATGTTTGCTGCTTCCTGAAGTATAAGCTGTTCCAGCGGGGTTTCCTCGCCTTCAACTGAGGCAGGGGCATTGTTGATGTAGTATGCGAAGCTCTCATCTGATGCTTCTAGGCGGAGAGCTTTAGTTGGGGCCTCGGCCAGGAATAGCTGCCGTACTTGGTCTGACGCGGGAGTTACGGCCCATCCACTGCGGGTGCGTTGGGCTTTGGAAATCGACATTAGGCCCAAACCATAGTGTGCCGCAATCTTTTGTCGGGCTTCTACCTCCCTTGCCGTGATGAGCGGGTCGCCACGGTCAAGCCTTAGGAATAGTCTGGTATCTTTGGGCCCAGCAGGCACTGGGGCAAAAGGACGTTTAGACGGTGCCGTGTTGAGCGGCTTTGGTGTAGGCTTAGAGGCTGCAGGCTTAGCGGCTGCTACAGCGAACGACATGCTTGTCTGTGATGTTTGTGTGGGGCTCGGCCCCTTAGTGGGTGGGGCCAGTCTTGTGGGGGCCGGCGGGGCTTGGGCTGCGACAGGCTGGGCTTTGGTGCCCGATGTGGGGGTTGCTGCCTGCTTTGGGGAAGATTGGAGTGCCCCCAGCATTGTGGTGGTGGTGACCACAGGTTCTTCGCCTTTAACAAAGTGGGTGATGATGGCGACGACGAGATCTGCCATTTTTGCTGCTATCTTTTTGGACTCGATAGCCTGTGTGCTGTTGACCACCTGCTCGGTGGCTAGTGCAAAATCACGCATTACTGCGTGCTTGGCCTTGATGACATCCTCTGTCTCAGTGATGAAAGAGAGGATTTTTTGGCTGAGTTGAGTGCCTGTGGCGACAGTCGATACTGCAGTTGGGAGGCTGTCACCCATATCAAGGGGGCCAGGTTCCGGATTGCTGTGTGTAGGCTGGGCCCGGGCGAGGTTGACGGGGCCTGGGGTGAAGTCGTGCTGTTGTTGCGCAGTAGCAACTGTAGGCAGCTCTGCCCCTGAGGGCATTTGCTGTTGTTGTTGGGCTGTGCTATCCATTACGCAGGACAGCTTTGCGGGGTTAGAAGCGCGTAGCGCGAAAGTGAGGTTGTAGATTGTGTGTCTTCTTGACTTGTGATGATTTTTCCGGAGTTGCAGGCGGACCCACTTTTCCAGGAAAAAAAAGATGTAGAAGGGAAAGAGCTGCTAGGTACATGGAGGCCCCACCTTTTCATTCTTAGCTCCCGGTATAGGCTTATCGGCTACGGATCCGTACATACTGTAGAAATGCATGCCTATACCTACATATGCAGATAGCAGGTACGGCTGCCTAATCAACATGTATGCGTCATTCAGCGCGATATAACTGCACATGCGTAAACCATCACTGAATCGCTTGGTTTAGCAACATTGTGCGAGTCTTTTCTTCCAAGCAAGGTGAGTTGAAGGTAATGCTCATGTATCCCTATAGAAAACAGCACCTTCCATCCTGTGCGTGCTACTGTCCAATTGAATGAAGGAGCACCTGCCCCGCCAATTCACCATGGTAGTTACCTACCTTACCTGCCTACGTAGTTAGGACTTCTTCACTTCAACACTTCAAACTTCCGACCATCCTTCTCTTACTAATTACACCACCTATATCAAAGTTTTGAGCAGGCATGTCAAGCCTGCTAGAACGTTCGTTTGATACTTCGTGTACAGGCTGATACCTAGAACAAGTTTTGCCTGCACTTTTTTTTTATCGATCGTACTTTCGTTGCCGATATTTATATCTGCCAACCCAAGCGCATCTCTACTAGAAGACTGCAACTATAATTCTACTCGCTAGCCTCGACTCAGACTTTCATTTCATACGCCAACAGCAGCACCGTATCACCCAGAATGGTGGGAAGCATATTGCCATCTGGTGGTAACGCCACACAGACAATGGATAATGCTGACCTGAAGACGTCTGCTGTATCTGACGAGTCTACGGTGGCAACAAAAGTTGCCCCATCTCCTACGTCCGATGGAGAGTATTTTGCTGATGAAGATTACGTGAAACTTGAAGATGAGGATGAAGATAGCAATGGCGGGCCTGTCAATGTACTCGACGAGGCTTCCGCGCTTAAAGACCTAACGGCAGACGTGCGAGATCAAGACGACCTTGAGCGAGATATTACACACCAGGCCAGCCTGGCATTCATCAATGAGGAGGATAAGAGGGACGAAAAGCGCATTGAGAAGGCCCGTGTCACTATTGCGAAGTTAAGCGCGCAAAAGAAAAACTTAGAAATTCGTTTTAGTAAAGCTATTGGAAAGCCTGAAGTCAAGCAGAAGATTCGAGAAGAGATTGAACGTGTTGAGTCGGAGCTTGAAGTAGCCGAGAACGACATCACACAGTTTCAGAACCGCATCGAGAAGAGACACCAGGAAACCCAGGTGGAGGACCAAAGTGCAGGAGGTAGTAAAAGGTTGCCTACCGAGACTTACCGTGAGTTTTTGATTCGGACGGGAAAAATTACGCCCTTCGATATCGGAGCACGCGCGCTTGGTGTTCAAGGTGAACTGGCCGATGCTCTGGCCGATGTTGAAGAGGAAGCTGCAGCAGATGAGCTTGAACAGAAAGCCGACTACGAACCACGCTCGCACCAGAATTTACGGGCACCGGGCTTTGCTGAAGACGCCGATATAGCCATTACATCGGTGGAGAGTGAGTTTTCATTAAGGCCCCGAAAGAGGCGAAGACCCATAAAGGTTGAGGCGTCGGATGATGAGTATACCCCCCAGGCGGCAGCGCGTCACGAGGCAGAGGACTATGGAAGTCCGGACTCCGATGACTATGATATGACAGAACGGTCACAAAAGAAAGCAAAGAAGACTCACAAGGACTCTGGAAGCATTGATCTTAGAAATCTTGATGATGGTATCGAGGCCAATTATCAAGCTCGGCTCAAAGACTGGGTTGACAGACGAAACCGTGCCAGATTGCGGCGTCAACAAACAGGGCAGGAAGATAATAATTCTGAAGAGCAGCATCAAGTCGAAGAAGTAGATGAATGGTTTAAACCGTCGCCTGACGAGCCCGATCATCAACTCAAGGGTGGGCTTAAGTTACCAGGTGACATCTATCCTGCTCTATTTGATTATCAGAAAACCGGGGTTCAATGGCTCGCTGAGTTGTACTCTCAACAAGTAGGGGGCATCGTTGGTGATGAAATGGGACTTGGCAAAACTGTACAAGTCATATCCTTCATCGCTGCTCTCCATTATAGTGGAAAGCTCAACAAACCGGTGATAATAATCGCACCGGCTACTGTTCTGCAGCAATGGGTCAACGAGTTCCATCGTTGGTGGCCACCCTTGCGCGTTTCCATGCTTCATTCATCTGGATCTGGCATGCTGAGCGTGAGTAGAGAGAATGAGATCGAAGATGACGACAGGAGCTGGAATCATGAGAATGGTCCTCGAGTCGTAAACAAGTCAGCAAAGAGAATTGTCAATCGTGTTGAAAAGCAAGGGCATGTTCTCGTCACTACCTATGCTAGTGTCCAGGTTTACGGCGACATGTTGACTCAAATAAACTGGGGATATGCGGTACTTGACGAAGGTCACAAGATCAGAAACCCTAACGCAGCAGTCACCATGGCGTGTAAAGAATTACTAACGCCGAATCGCGTCATCCTTTCTGGGACACCCATCCAAAATAACCTAGTTGAGTTGTGGTCTTTGTTTGATTTCATCTATCCCATGCGATTGGGGACACTTGTCGAATTTCGCAAACAAATTGAAATTCCCATCAGAATGGGCGGATATGCTACTGCTTCTCACCTTCAAATCATGACAGCGGAGAAGACAGCCCAGGCGCTTAAGGACAACATCAGCCCATACCTTCTACAGCGACTCAAAGTGGATGTTGCCGCCGACCTGCCAAAGAAGAGGGAGCAGGTACTTTTCTGCAAGCTCACCAAATTACAGTACGAAAGCTATCGACTATTCCTCAATTCCAAGGAAATGGAAGGAGTAATGGATGGAAATGCGCAATCTTTCTTGGGAATTGACAGACTTCGCAAAATCTGTAATCATCCAGATTTGGCTGATCCCGACGTCACGGCAAGACACCCTGAGAACTGGGGAGCAGCAAGCAAGTCGGGAAAGATGCAGGTTCTGAAGGCACTTCTTAACATGTGGAAAAAGCTTGGCCACAAGACGTTGTTATTCTCCCAGACAGTGCAAATGCTCGACATTCTCGACAAGTTTGTTGGAAGTATCGGCGATATTAAATATTTGCGGATGGATGGTAAAACACCCATCAAAATGAGACAAGCACTCGTCGACAAGTTCAATAAGAGCCCCGACATAGATCTCTTCCTGCTGACTACGAAAGTGGGCGGGTTGGGGGTGAACTTGACTGGAGCCAACCGAGTTATTATCTATGATCCCGACTGGAACCCTTCCACAGACGTGCAGGCACGTGAGAGGGCATGGCGCCTGGGACAGAAGAAAGACGTGACAATTTATCGGCTGATGACCGCCGGCACGATCGAGGAGAAGATATACCATAGGCAGATTTACAAACAGTTTCTGAGCAACAAAGTGTTGAAGGACCCCAAGCATCGCACTACTTTCAACCTCAATGACTTACATGATCTTTTCACGCTAGGACCAGCGGATGAAGTGGAAACCGAAACAGTGAGGCTCTTCAGGCATTCCCAGGTGGATATCCACAGACCATCGGCACTGTCAGGGACAGGAGAGTCAATTGGCAACGATACGGCTAAGAATGATCAAAGTTCATCGAAAACTGGCGATGAGCATAGTAGATTGCAGCACATTGATGGCATTGCAGGTTTGGAAGATTACAAAGCCGAAGAGGAGCAAAAGTCTGCGAACAAAGAGGAGGATCGGATCATGGAAGGTCTGTTTGCTCGATCTGGCGTTCAATCGGCGCACGAGCACGATGCCATTGTCGGTGACAGAAGCAAGCCTCGTGCAGACAACGCAATTCTTCAGCATGAAGCGAACCGAGTCGCGAATGAAGCAGCGGCAGCGCTTCGCCGAGCCGGAGAACAGGCTCGCCACATTCCTATAGGCACAGTGACGTGGACTGGCGATTATGGAGAGGGAGGCCGTCCTTCAAATATCCGTCGGGGACGCGACGGCCCTTCGTCTGCTTCGGTGCTGTCTCATCTATCAGACCGACAGGGCCTATCATCCTCAGGGTCAGAGAGAGCTCGTCCAGGGCGATCCGGGATGCGATTTAACGACTTCATGAAGGCTATCCCGGAGTTCATCAGACGGCAGGGCGGCAGAGTCCCTACCAAAGCCATCGTCGACCACTTCAATCCGCAATGCAAGACCCGGGATCAAACGAATGATTTTAAAGAGGCTCTCAACCGCGTCGCCAGGATGGACACTCGCGGTTCGTCCATGCGCGCTATATGGGTTCTACGGGACGGCTTGCAAAACTCTTGATTCTAACTGCTCACGTACCCTCATACCCTCATACATATATATTCTCCGTCGACATCAAACACCAGTCAAAAAACGAAACCCACATTCAACTCAAAACACCACGGAATGAAAGACCTAGAAGAAAAAAAAGCTCATACAGGGGAGCAGAAAAGGGGGAAGTGAACAGGTGTTGCAGAATACTGAGTAGTATTGATAGATCAGGTTAATCGGGGGACTAGGCCACGAGGCGGATTGGAGTACAGCACTTCATTCGATTCGCGGGCGTTTACGGATTAGAGGCTTATATTATAGATGCTTCGTTGAGATGAGCGCATTTCTTTCCCTTTGTCAGGAAGCTGCTTGATCGATCTGCTTTTCATGCATGCGTCGTGGTCTTCTAATAATATGCTGGGGGCGTATAATCACTCATAGCTTTCCTTGATGTACTTCATAGTGGCCGATGAGGCTCATCACATTCTATAAAAGATAAGAAACAGTCGTCTTCATCGTGAGTTAACGTTTTCTTTTCATATCTATCTACTGTAGCTGTGCCATAAGCATCATGTGACATTTTGGTAAAGCTATACCCTGACGGGCAATGGAGACCAGGCATACTTTCTCATCATAGAGACGCACGCCGTTCTCCTCGTAAGTGTCAACGCCACAGAGACGACGACTTAACCCAAGCCTCAATGAGCCAGAAACCGCGTGATCCTCTCGAGAACGCTTGAAGAACTGCCCAAGCACCAGCCAAACCCGTACAGGCGATTGGTCGATAGGTGAGAGACGACCGCAAACGGCGCAATCACAGACGACGACCACGGCGACCACCCTTTCTGCGAGTGCTGTCCGAGGGAGTGGGAGTAACATCCTATTTGGTGATATATCAGTATGACTTCAAGGACCCAGCGGAATCGCGGAACATGGGAAAACAGGGTGCATGAAGCAACTTCACCTGCTGCCGACATATTTCAAGATGGGAAATGGAGCGCTTTTAGTACTAACCTCAATACGGCCAATTCTCATACCGCTACGAGCCAAGGCACGGAGAGCGGACTGGGCACCAGGGCCAGGGGTCTTGGTTCCGTTACCACCCTATTTGAATTGTTAGTCGAGACCTAAGTTGGATTTGCAGAATGTGACGTACGGTGGCACGAATCTTGACGTGGAGGGCGTTGATGCCCAGGTCCTTGCAGCGCTGAGCAACCTGTACGCGGAAAACTTTGTCAATTATCTTTTTCGAGGATAGGATTCCATGACTGCTACTCACGTCCTGGGCCGCAAGCATGGCAGCGTAGGGGGAAGACTCGTCACGGTCAGCCTTGACCTTCCTATCGCAAGGTTAGCACGTGATCGTGAGATTGATTTGCGAATCCGAGAATGCCCGGTCAGACAGGTTTCTATGAAGCCTTTCCTTCCGACACCGGCCATAACGCAAGAGGGCATGCTCAACTCACATTCCACCAGTCACACGGGTGATGGTTTCACGGCCCGACAGATCCGTCACGTGAATGAAGGTGTCGTCTAAGTACCATATTAGCTCTCTGTCAACATCGTTGTGGAATAATCTCGTCGGATCGATGCGGCTTGGTGAGCAATCCTGTGGAAATCGCAAGGGTTGAATGTCGAATCGAAGCAGGGAGGAAGACTGAGTCGCGGTGGAACTTTGAGGAATACTAACTGAAGCTGGCGAAGATGCGGCAGCAGCCGAAAACGAGCTCGCCTGGATCGATATGTTAGCTAGGACTGTCGTCTTGAGCATGCTACAGCCTGATTGGCACTTGTAACTCACCCTCCCTGGCATTCTATAAAGTCGACAAATATTAATATCCATGGCTTTTTTTTTTCATTAGATCAAACGGAGTCACGTACGGGGCCGATGGAGATGTTCTCCTGAAAGAATTGTTAGTACTAGCTGAAATTCTGTGATTAATTAGAGGAGCGACATACGTTGGGCGCTGCGGTCTTGGTCTTCGGAGGCATGTTGGCGGTTCTGGATGATTTGTCGTGTACTGCGAGGAAGATTGACAGAGAATGTTTCGCAAACCCACAACCAGGAAGATGTGCGGCGATGTTTGGTGGGGCAGAGTCCTGAAGCTGGCAGGCGGTCAATGCATCTAAAATGGGCAGAAATTTAGTGGTTATGAGGTGAGCCCTAATTGTCTTCTCGCGTTTCGCTTGAGAGGGTTTGACTAGCAAAATAGCGGGGCACCATTATAAAGACGGGGCGTCCTATCTTGGTCCAAGCGCCTGTCAGGACCCACATTCACACAATTCCGCGAGCCTGCAAAGCCCACCTATTAATTCGACTTCCTCGAAACTTTTTTCCCTCTGTCACCAACCCACGCCCAACGCCCAATTCCGAGTCGACAACCAATTCTACGGCCGCTCGCCAATTCGACACAATGGCTCCCTCTACGTATGAAATATCCCCTTGATCCTTTCCCACCTATGAGCCAGAGAAGGTTCAACGTAGCCTAAATGCTTCCTGGATTTTTGCAGATTGTCGTGGTCCTCTCGGCTGGATGGCCTGACTTCTCACTAGGCGCCTGAAATATTGGTGCGGGAAGAATTGCAAACCAGCTCGATCTATCCTGAACTTCTCCCTCTTTCCTCCAGGCTTGAGATATAGCTTGTAGACTGAGAGATGTTGCTTGGGGCGTTGGAGATGAAGGTCTCGGTCTTCTCTCTGAAATTCAGTTGCCACACACGACAAATCTTTTAGCTACGAGGGGATTCTTATCTCATCTGTGGACCAGAAGATTTAGTTGGTGTAGTGTGTATTGATTCTTGGACTTCAGTTCCGAGGTGTTGTCGGTTGAGGGGAATGCTGAGGACTATTTTCGTCTTTGCATCTATGATGTATGGACTGGCATAGCCCGAGAGCATCTCACCGATTAAATTAATTCCCTCGAGTTAGCCATCGCTGAGAATGTCGCACTACATTTGGCAATTCTCCAACCGGCGCTCTCCTCATACATGTTAGCATGTATATTGTGGACTACTACTAATCTTTATTCAACAGCACTGTCCCCACCAAGGACCAGATCCTGGTCCCTGAGACTCTCCTCAAGAAGCGCAAGAGCCAGGAGAAGGCCCGCGCCGAGAAGGCTGCTGAGATTGCGCAGAAGAAGAAGGTTCGTGACCATCTCCTTTATAGTCTATGCCAATGGCGTTATATGATGTATAAAACCCTTTTGCGACTAGACAAAGTCAATGCTGTTGCAAAATAACCATCTTTCGGGTCTGATTGACGAGGAGACGAGTTTACTTAATCTGCTTCCATAAGAGTGGTCACAAGTTAACATTCGTCGCCAGGCCAACAAGGAGAAGCGTGCCGTCATCTTCAAGCGTGCTGAGAAGTACGTCACCGAGTACCGCGACGCTGAGCGTGAGAAGGTTCGCCTCAACCGCCTTGCCAAGCAGGAGGGCAACTTCCACGTCCCTGCTGAGGAGAAGTTGATCTTCGTCGTCCGCATCAAGGGTATCAACAAGATTGCCCCCAAGCCCCGCAAGATCCTTCAACTCCTCCGTCTTCTCCAGATCAACAACGGTGTCTTCATCCGTATCACCAAGGCTACCGCTGAGATGATCAAGATCGTCGAGCCCTGGGTTGCCTACGGTTACCCCAACCTCAAGAGCGTCAAGGAGCTCATCTACAAGCGCGGATACGGCAAGGTTAACAAGCAGCGTATTGCCTTGACCGACAACGCCATCATCGAGGAGAACCTCGGCAAGTACGGCATTATCTGCATGGAGGATCTGGTCCACGAGATTCACACCGTTGGCCCCAACTTCAAGCAGGCCTCTAACTTCCTGTGGCCCTTCAAGCTCAGCAACCCCAACGGTGGTTTCCGCCCCAGAAAATTCAAGCACTTCATTGAGGGTGGTGACCTGGGCAACCGCGAGGAGAAGATCAACAATCTGATCCGCCAAATGAACTAAAAGATTTGACTTACTCCTGGGTTAATGGGTCTGGTATTTGCAGGGTATTGTTTTTGCATGGTGACGGCGTTATAAGCGGCTACCGGAACTATCAATGAATTGAGCTTTGTGATGATTTCACCCTCACAGTCCCCATACCTGATATTTGTGCTGCACTGAGATCTCGCTGGCTAGTCGCAACAATACCATGATTATTTACCAAGTTTCTCAACCTTCTGTGCGTGTCGCCCAAAGTTGACTGTGAGACTTCCCCTGTAGCTTGGTACCAGCTTCCAAGGTAAGCATGTACGTGTGTGCTACGGCTCCTAGGTGGTCCTGCTCAATAGGTACCTAAGTCACTCTGCATGGAGCATCACGCAATAACACAATGACACCATGCTCACTTTTCGCATTTTAACCCGAACATGTTCCCGAGCACTACAATGAACAGATGGATGCATAGACTCATTCAATACACTACCTAGGTAGCTAAACGGACTTTGTATGGTCTATACCATGATAGTATGAAGCATCTTTTTCTATTCCAGCAAATGTCATTCAGTAGAAGCAGTAACTATTTCTCTGTGCGAGCAATGTGAAGCGTGCCAAGCATACTATCTTGCCACAAACATATTTACGCGTCTTAAAACCAGTGTCGTTCCATACATGGAGGTCTTTTCGACGTCAGTCAGGGGAGATAATACAACGTGGGGAACAAGGTCAGAACAACATTGCTTTGTGTCCGTCATGCTTGTTGTGATATCTACATGGCCATAATACTACTACTAACAAATCTTCAATGCCAGCGCAAAGAACGCTACAATATACTCTATCGTTCCATCCTTACATGCCCAGGTCGAATTTTTGCATGCGATCAATGTACGGTTGTGTTCAAAAGGTTGTATGTGGTCTTGAGATGGTCTTTCGGCTTTAGACTGCTCTTTTAGATGGTAAAAGCGCAGTGCGCTAAGTGAGCGGAGTGAAAGACGTGGCGAATGGAGGGATTAAGCAGGCTTGCTCGTGTCGGTGCGTTCACATCTTGATGTCGAAACTGGAGCCACAGCCACAGCTACTTACTGCAAAGGGGTTGTCTACGATCTTGAACTGGCTGCCGATCAATTCCATCGTGTAGTCCACCTTGCTGCCCTTCAGACGCTCTAGACTGGGCACATCGAGGACAACCTTGGCGCATGGGAGCGGGACTGCCGAGGCGTCTTCGTCTGGAGTGTAGGAGAAGACAACGTCATCCTCGTTCAGCACTTGTGGTGAGGGCGCGCTCGACGTCGTTGTGGACGGCGTTATGTCTTCAGCAACCTGTTCTGACTCTAGCGGTGGGACGGCCGCCGATGAATTTGCGGAGGAGATCGAGGAGGGCAGTGTCGTTAGTGACATCAGATACTGGAATCCATGGCAACCGCCTGACTCGACCTGGATGCGCAGCGCAAGATTCGGGTTCTTGTCTTTGGTCATGATTTGGGAGAGACGCTGTGATTGGTAAGCTGCCATTAGCTAAAGTCGCTTCAGATTACGGAGCAGAAGAGAGCGTTGACCGCATCACATACGTTTGCGGCGCGGGGTGTGATTTCCAGCATCATGTCGTTCCCATCTTCGTCTTTGGAGGGGTTGTAGATGGCCAGGGTCTTGGCTAGTGATCTCGACGTGGTGAATGTCCTTCTGTCCGAGATGGCCTGGCGTCGCGTACTTGCGTTCGCAATGGTCCGACTAGCTGCTGATGCGTCACTCATGACAAAGCAACCATTACGAGCTATGCAGGAGGAGAAAGCTCGCACCCGGGTCGACGGTGGCAGCAGGATGTCGAGAATGGAGCTGGGACTCGATGCGGCGAGAGATGAGGCATTGCGGCGCGTGCAGAGCTGAATGAACTTCACAGCCGAGGGAGCGTTGGTGCACGGTACGGGGGGCATCTTTACTAATTGGTAACACCACTCTCGCAAAGAGAGTGATGGCGGTGACGTCGGGTGGTATGTCTATTTCTTCATGCGAACATCGAGACGTGCGAAAGGCACATGTGGGATGATGTCAAATGGTGCCAAATTTGGATGCGATGCTAATGCGCCACAGCTACGGACGTACCTAGCAGCATCTTCGTCATTACGTAATAATGGGGGAGTTATTAGGTACTTACCTAAGTTACTTACCTAAGTACGCAGTACACCGAGTGGCTCACCACCTGAGTAGTACATAGTAGCATATTTTTCTTCGTACTGTGTATACCTCTATACGTACACTAAATATTCCGTACATACATCCGAACCGTGAAACCCAACCCATCGGGCCTGCAAATCGCGAGTCGGTATGCAGTGTACTTATTTACATACCTTAGGTACTTACACCTATCATGCGCGACTTGGTATAGAGGTAGACAATCAATTTTATCTAATCAAGCCTCTCCCTTGACCATTGAGCTGGAATAATACGTAAACCGGCACACATTTCCGGTCGCGTGAATCAAATTTCTAGGGGGTATCTCACTTCCATATCCAGCAAGTCAAGCCAACTTCTGTCCAACTGGGTGCGTATCCGACGTAAACTAAACGGCCAAGTCTTGCTCCTACATCTGGGTAATTACGTCTGGAACACCCAATTCAACACTCTCCTCCAATACAGCAACACCATCCACCACGTCCAACGGTTCCTCATGGAATCGGCCTTCTTCGAGCTCCAGCTCGGCCATCGTTGACGTGATGCTTCCGCGCCGACCATGGCTCTCAGTTGAGATTTGAGCCATGATCGAATACAAGCTAGCTCTAAGCTCTTTGGATTGTTCGGGGGATTCAAATGAACAGATGGACTGAAACTGTTCAACCTCTTCTGCGTCTACTTCTTGGCTCATGAGACCCGCGATAGACTTGATCAGCTGGTGACGAGTCTGGTCGTTCATTTTCAAGGAGTCAGGGCTGGTATGATGATTAAGTAAATGATTCTCCGCACACCAGGGCTAGTGTGTGACTTACCTTCTGCCATCACATACGAACGGGAAGTTTCTAAACGTCGTCGTGCCATTCTCCCGCCTAGCCATGCCAGTCCAGCTCGTCGGAGTGGAAGGAGGAGACCAGGCCGGTCGGATTTGTTCGAGAGCACTGTCTCGTGAGGGTGTCGAGATGACACTGTCAATTGTAGAAGCCTCTCCTAGTTCAGGAAGCAGGTCTGAATCCATGAAATCGGGCCCTATGACCTGATCGATATCCGACACAGACCAACTTGACCGCATAGATGGTGTCGAAGGACAGTTGCGCGATTGGGCCTGGGGCTACACATTGTCAGTAAGCTGTCGGCACTGTAAGTTTATTGGTGCTATATATACCCATGGAATTGGTCGCAGTCCAATATATCTCATTACCCTGACGTCGACAACTGGTCTAGTTCTCATTCTGTGAAATCCGAAGCCGGTGGCTGCAGTTGGGGGCACTTCGCCATTGACAATTGCGTTCAAACTCAAATAGGAGCGCGGTTCACAAGATGGGCGGCAACGATGACAATATTTGGCCTGGCATTCCTCTTCCTTACGAGGGACCCAAGGCCTCAAATTTACCGAATACCCGAATCCCGGGGGAGGCTTCAGCAGACCTCCGCGATAGGTCCCAGATGGGAGGTAGTACTGCTTCGTCGCTCTGCCGGAGGCCTGGGATTCACGTGAGAGAATATCGAGCAACTATAACTCAGTTAGTTTGCATTATGGGGTGTTTATGGATATGTACTTGCATTCTCTCGCTGCTTCAGGATATTCGCAACTTGAATAGGTGAGTAGGTCTTCATCTGTTCAGCGGTAATCTCTTCAAAGAAACTGAGCCTATTTGATCTCCTCTCAGCGCTTCGGGGACCTGGTCTGATTTTATCGATGAGTTCAGTTCCTAGAAGATCAAAACAGACCTGTTTGTTCAGATTACTTTATCAGTATAATCTGATCGACAAGGCTCAAAGCATAGTGATTAGCTAACCGGCTGGCTCTTCTCTAAGGCGTCGGTAATCATATGTTCTCGGTCCTGCGTGCATCGATAAAGCCATCCCTACTGGCCAGGCCGACGACACAGGGCGCAGTTAAAGTTTAGGTCATACATGCGGGTCATTGTCAGATGCGTGCAAGCCGGCTGGAATGTATGAGGTCGGTAGGTTGAATAATTCGAAAGCGGCACGTGCCGGGGCGAATCCGCCTTTCCGGACGACGGGGATTGTCGGCGATCCATAACGTGGAGAGCAATGTGCATATTGGTATTTTCGATTTACGAGAGAATTGAACTTTCCAGAGTGTCAGCTTTTCATAATCCCCAGTTGATTTTTTTCTGCTTCTTCTTCTTCTTCTTCTTTTTTCTCTTTGCTTTTCTTGTTAGTCAGTGAGTTACCGGTAGTCCTTCGGCTATGGTAGCGTAGACTAGGGATACATACCTACTTCTAGCTGCAGCGAGCCAGCAACAAGCACTTGGAAAGAGGAATAAATTTGTAACTCATAGGTAAGTCGAAATTGATGAAGGTCATTCTGGTCATTAGAGATTTGCAATTGAAACGAAGGCGATTGTAGTAGAAGCTAGCTTTATGTTCAGATATCTGAGCATCGGTGATATTTTGGTCTTTGCAGCAAAAGCTGGGTACGCGGTGAAGAGGATTTGGGTACGGAATACAGGAGGCAGGTAGGTACACTACCTAGGTAGGTACTTGAGAGGTACGTATTCAAGGCGGGAGCTGAACAGCTACGGTCAGGTACCCACAGGTATCCACAAATATCTTAGCTGTTATTACCCGCATAAGGTACGAAGTATACGTAGGTAGGTAGGTAGGTACATTCAGACGTAGTTTAGGTAGGAAAGTACATAGGTACCTAGATTTCTCAAAGTCGCCGAGAAAAGCATACAACCGAGGTAGCTAGGTAGACAAATCGACTCAAGCTGGAATTGCCCGTAAAATACCCGTAAAATACCCGTACAAGAACGGACACCCGGTTAGGTACGGACGTACTTACCTAGGTCTACCTACGGGATACGGTTGCAGGTACGGACGTACGGTACGGGCGTACGGACTAGGTACCTAAGGAGGTACCTAAGGAGGTAGGCACTACCTACCTATGTCTAGGTACTTAAGGTAAGGAGACGCCAGGTGAGTACTGAAGGCTAGCGCACATAATTTACCTGCTAGGTCAATGCACCTAGCGTAGATCTTAGTTAGTGTAAAAGCAATCAATAATGAGGACAGAAGTACATCCCGTACTGCGGCGGTATACACTCCGTCTATTCTCCGTATAGAGATACCTATCGGTACGGATCCCGTACGTTATCATGTTTTAGCGTACACGTGCGCCCATAGTGTTCCTCGTACATAATGTGCAAGTGCCCATTTTTCCTGTAGGGCAGGCACTAGGGAGGGGCCCATTAACGAGCCAATCGATTTGCCGATCGGAAGCTGGGGGTAAGACACTAAAAAACAAATCCACGTCGCGAACTGTGAAAGACACGGCGCTCTCTCAAGTGCTCGTCAGCTCCATCCTCGTCCTCCCTCACCTACCAGCCAACCAAGCGAGCGACCAGCCTCCCCCTTCTATCCACCACCAGCTGCCCAATTATTCCCAACAACGACGATAATACCGATGATCTTCTAGACCCCGCCAAATCCGACGGCGACAATTTCTGCATTGCGACCGTAAGCTGATTTCATTTTGATTATATCTTAATTCTTTGGTGATTTCACCAGTCTAAAGTCTACGGTTTACTCACTGCACTGCCTCCAGGAAGCAAGCCTCTTGCGTTACAGCTGTAAGCGAGATCAATACTACTGAGACTTCCCTCCCCAACCTCCCGTGTAAACAAACCTATCATCATCACCCCTACATAATAACCCCTCCCGCGATTGTCCACCGTCAATTCGCAAGTCGGATGCTTTTCGAATCTCGCTGACAATTCGTCTTGTTAGCTCATATACTGGATATCCTTGCGAATAGTTGACCATTCGGAACCATGTCGATCAAGCTCGAGCGGGATACCATGCAACAGAAGGTGATCGATGCCGCCGGTGCCGCGGCTCGCGATGGGAAACTTCCAGGCATCGAGAACCTACCCGGTACGGGGAATCTGTCCGGATCCGGGAACCTCCCCGGAAAAGGGCATCTTCCCGAAACCAAGGCTCTGCCAAGATCCGGGCCGCTGCCCGGGACCAGTGGGAAACATCCTATCGCTGAGGCCATTGGTACCGCCCTTACCGGTGGAAAGATGAATGCTGGTACCCATGGATATCTAATGGTACGCAATCATGCAATGTCGTCTATAATTTCCTCAATTATAAAACTTTCGGTTAAATATCTTCATGTTAACCTTAGGTCGTGTAGGCATACCTCAATGCGCTTGAGAAGAACCCATTGCGTACCAAGATGCTCACGTCTGGTGTTCTCGCCGCGTTTCAGGAGTTTCTCGCCTCGTGGCTCGCTAAAGACCGTAATAAACACGGCAACTATTTAACCTCACGAGTGCCCAAGATGGCTGCATACGGTGCCCTCGTTAGCGCGCCATTGGGTCATTTTCTGACCTGGTTGCTACAAAAGAGTTTCAAGGGCCGCACCAGCCTGCGTGCTAAAATCTTGCAAATCCTGGTCAGCAACTTCATTGTAAGTACCGGATTTTTCCCGAGACTCACGTTCATTCGCTGACATGAGCGGCCTTGTAGATTGCACCAATTCAAAATTCTGTTTATCTTGTGGCCATGGCCCTCATTGCTGGAGCGCGAACGTACCACCAAATTCGCGCTACCGTCCGTGTCGGGTTTATGAGAGTGATGAAGATCTCTTGGATCTCATCACCTCTCTGCCTTGCCTTTGCCCAAGCATTCTTACCTGAGATTGCCTGGATGCCCTTCTTCAATTTGGTCGCTTTCTCCATTGGAACATACATCAACACTGTTACAAAAAAGAAGCGACTCGCTGCCTTACGCAAGAAGCACTTCGGGGACAACCGCCCCGCACCCATGGCCTCTCCCCCTCCGTCCCAGCGTCTGGAAGATTACCCTTCCTCTTCTATGGGACCAAACCCCCCTTACTGAACGAATCTACGAGCTGGTAAAGATAGTGTTTAATGATGATAGCTGGTTCTGACCATGCGGATAATGAACAATTTATCATAGGCTACTGATATTTTGAACGACATGCAGCGTTGGATTATGTTGGAATGTGGTCACGCTGGGACGATAAACGACGTTTAGGAATCCTGTTGTATAGTTGATGTTCGTTGTTTTCTGCTTATATAGTATTTCCTAAAGTATACCCGCATCGGAACCAGTGGATGCCAGGAGAGTATTGCTTAATTTTGGGTTCTTCTTGACGACTGCCACACCACCGCACAGAAGGCGATATATCGAAATATGAGTTCACACTTTCAAGCCCTCGATCGCTCACATTTCTTATCTAGACGTCTGCGCCTACGTATGAAGTCGATACAGCAATCATAGAGTTATCATACCCCAACTCCGTAGCACCATGGCTAAATCAATCACCTATATACGATACGCACAGAATTACGGACGTACCTATGATGTATCAATTGCCTACCTAGCGTACCGGCAAATTGCTTGATTTGACAGATCATCAGGGGCTATCCTACCTATCATGCGTTGGACCCTGAGAATCGGTAGGTATTTTTAGAAAACTTAGTGTCGACGACCAGGTGGGTTTTCCGAGCTTTTGCCGCTAATATTATAGCGTATCTACGCCCTATTACTTATACTATCGGTCAATCTCTATCGGTCGTCTCCGAGCCGTCCACCCACGGCCCAACAAAGCCCACCCGACCCTTGACATAGATGTCGAAGGGGGGGCATCACAGGATTTGTTTCACGGGTTGCTACTTTGGATGAGTTGTCATTAGATCTTGTGTCGGAATAAGAAAAACTAAAGATCAAGCTGCTTGTCTTGCTTTGGGGTGGTCAAGGGTCTTGGTTGTGTGACGCTCGAGAGCGAATGTCGAGTCCACGACGGACCTGATCATGCGTATCACCAGACTGTCGGCGATACACGCCTCGAGAGTACCCTGTTACGCCGTAGGCCCGCGCGGTGTCTACGTACGGACTCTTCATTCGTCCGCTCAAATGCGGAACGAAAGTGTTCCACAATCATCAAATCGTCCCGAGTGGTTCCAGCGAATTGTGAACAATGGCGCCAGGCCACCAAAGCTGTACGCATGGACAACAAAAGACCTGTCGTCCGGCCGTGGTACGGTGACTCAGGCCCTGAAAACGAAGGTCAATAGCGATGATACGTTGGAGCGTCGCAGGATATATATCCTGGGCGTCGGCAATATCGGTCGTCTGTACGCAATGTGTCTGTCCAAACTCGCTAACCCCCCACCCATCACTCTGGTCGTGCACCGAAAGGAGCTTCTGGAGCACTGGGCCGCGGATCCCGGCATCGAGCTCACGCGCGATGGGAAATCGCATAAGAGCGCCGGCTTCGATGTCGAGTGGTGGACGGATTCGCCGCCGAGCGCGTCACATGACGTCGAGATCGCCGGTGGCCGTTCTATTAGTAACCTCATCGTCGCGACAAAGTCGTCTATTGCGCTGCCGCAGATAGACAATCTCCGCCGCTATCTGGACAGCGATTCCACCGTCTGCTTTACGCAGAATGGCATTTGTAAGATGTGGCCGCCGCTAGGGAACGCGTACGTCCAGGCGAGATTCCCGGCCGGGTCGAGCCCGAATTGGATCGCGTGCGTGACGACTCACGGTGTCATATCGCAGGGCCCGTTCAAGAGTATCCATGCCTCGCCGGCAAATGCACTGGTCGGACCCGTGTTACGGGGCGCTGCGGATAAGGAGGAGAACATGAGCAGTCTGATGCAAGATATCGCCAACGCGCCTGAATTATGCGCGCGGCAGCTGACCAGCAGCGAACTCTGGGTCGCGCAACTTGAGAAACTGGTCATCAACGCTATTATTAACCCGTTGACGGCCGTCCTGCGGTGTAAGAATGGCGAGATCTTCACCGTTCGGGAAGATGCATTACCGGCTGTCATTGACAAGTTGGTGGCGGAGGCCAGTGTCGTGCTTAGCGGTCTGATAATGGATCGGGGAAGTGATGGGATTCTGTTCCATGAACCTGCTGGCGAAACGGAGATCACGGAAGAGTTTGTGCATAAGTCGCTGCATGATACGCGTGAACAGCTCGTGAAGAGGTTTTCTCCCTCCGCGCTTAGGAGCATGCTCGACGGTGTGGGCGCCAAGGTGGGGGAAAATAAGAGCTCGATGTTTCAGGACGTTAGTGCTGGTAGAGAGGTGAGTGTTCATCATAAAGTTCTCTTTGTCTCACGCTTGAGAGGCTTGGTACCTTTCCCTTGCGCGAGATCTGATGAATCATGATCATTGCTGACGCCTGGTTTTTTTTTCTTTTGTTTAGACTGAGATCGATGACATCAATGGCTGGCTGGTGGACACGGCGAAAATCATCGCGCTGGATGGGAAGCGTTCGTTACAGACGCATGAGAGATTGATCAATCTCGTGAAGGACAGGGCCGAGCTTTCGAGAGGCGAGCTTTGCGTGAAGCTTCTGGGCGAATCCCATTGCTGAAAACTAGGGATTGTGTCTTCCGTGACGGCCATGTCCGGAGCTTGGGTTTACCTGGACTACACGCAGGTTCATAAGTCTCCTGTAGTGCTGTGAGGGTGAAATCGATCTTACGAAGGCGCAGAGCACCTTACATATTATCGTCCGTTGTCGCACAACGGGATCCAGAGCTTGGCTATCCGACTCTCGTCTTATGCTGAAGTGACTGACTGATTGAACCTCATATATTTTTCTCGGTCAAGTGTAGTGGAAGGCTGGCTCCTCGTCTCTGCATTCATGTGATGCTTCAGACGACGGTACTCCATACTCTCATACAGACAATAGATACGTACGTACCTACCGCTGAATTGCGTACTTCGTAGTGCTATTATGATTATTATTATTATTGCTTCCGGGACTCACGGTAATGATACCTACTGTCGCCAGATATATAATATAATTGTATGTGTGTTATACCTTATATCACGGCAAAACATAAGATTTGCTTGGGTCATATGTATAATACTGATTATAGCGCATCGACTACACCCGGGATGTTTCACGATTTATAAATGTCATCGCCACTTTGTAAGTAAACGCCTTTATGAGATTCAAGTATGATGTCTCTCTGGCGTTTCGGATGACTTGGCTTATTTTGTTTGAGAAGACATATGATAGTCTCGAAAGTTTAGGACTGGATTGGGTATCGGTTAGTCTTCCCAGCGACTTATAGAAGGTTCCTTGTGGAATTTCATGCATCAGTCAAGTTCCATATCAAGAACCTCATTGCAAGTTGGGGCTTAAGATCAAGCGTTTTGCGTGACGACCGTTCGGGATATCTACCTAGTAGGCAGTCAAACCAAGTTCACCAGTCATCGTGAGAAAGACGTCCACCACCCATCATGAAGCTGCCGGTTAGCACTGCATACTGCCTTCCTAAAGACCTGCCATCTCGCAAGCGAGGGCAACGCACAGTGTAGATAGGATTCGCAGCGAAGATCTCAACAGGCAGGAATCAGATTTTTTTTTTCCTTCTCTCCTCCTCGCCTCCTCTCACCGCCACACGTTCGCTTGGCCGCAGATGAAGATTTGATACTTTTGCTCTGCTCTGCTGTTCACGTGCAACCTGACTCGCGAAGATAGGTACGAGGTAGCATTTTCTGACGCGTAACGAATTCGGCAAACTCCTCCACGCTGCTCTCGTGCTATTATCTAGTAAATTGACGATATAGGGAAGGGTGCTTAGTGGTAGGATCGTCGGATACCTATACTTACTTGGCCATAAAGAGTCCCATACCTGCTACCTACTTAGGTAATGAGCCCCAACGCCAGTAATGTATTCCGTAGCTAGGCAAGTATTCCGTACAGTAGTTTAGTGCACCTACACTACTTAGGTACACTACACATCTGTCCAGGAACGGGCAGCTTGCGCTGTTATTCACGAGGCCTCGGTCCACTCCGTTCGCTTGCACTGTAGGTATCCAGATGGTGGCAGGCGGGGGAATATACTTAGGCGAGGCTCCGATCAATTACCTAGTATACTGGTATGGATTGACCCATTACCTACGCCATAAGTATCATACTAAATCTGCGAGATTACCTATCACAGAATTGGTACGTAGTCTAAACGGTGCGACCTTGTGGTTGCGTTCCCTAGGACTTGAATCCTTGTCGAGAAGTGTGCGCGTCAAATAAGACCTGACTGAAGCGGTTAGTTTAGGGGGCAGACTCATCTCGATTGTTCCCTTATTTAGCCTCGTTGAATCTCGGTACGCTACACGTAGCGCGCACTGCCTAGTAAGGCAATGAGATCGGCCTCGTTTAGCTTTCCAACAAATTTTTGGTGTGGTTTGGGACGGATCTTGGGTATGAAGTGGGAAAATTAGGTATGGTGTCCAGGCCGTTGAAGGATTTGACATAGGTAGGCTATTACATTACGGACGTAGGTACGTCCGTACCTTGCGAACCAACGGGTTAGGCGGATACCTATCTATCTACTACCTAGCTTACAAGAGTAGGTACAGTAGGTTGCTAGCCACTTCAAGTGCGCGGGACGGGACGTTGAAGGAAGCTTGACAGTAGTCAACTTACCTAGTCCGTAGTGTCATCTGTACACTAATAAAGACTGACTTGACTGATCCTCAGACGTTTTTCCTAGGGAAGTTGTTAGTCAGCTGGGTCGGTTAAGAAAAAACCACTTAGGACTTACTACTATTCACCTTTCCGACTCAGGAACCTCGCTCAGCTGTTTGTCATCGTTTTAGGGTAGGCAGGTACCTACCGGTAACCCCCCTTCAGATGAACTTGTTGGAGTCATAAGTCAACGGCCCACCCAAGCCAAGAACTTGTCATCTCCAAGTATGGTTATTGCGACCGTTTACGCTACCGGTACCTTTTCGGTACCATAGTGACAGATCAGTGAAGGATTGCAAAATATCCGATTGGTTTACTTAGAGCCATCGCTTATCTTTTTTTTTTTTCCCCTCTGCTAACAACCTATACGTACACGACAGCGGCATGGATGAGCATAAGTTTGCAGCAAGAGGACTACATAATACAGCGCAGTTAGTGTACATATCTAGGCAGTTACTTATCGGGTAGCGTAGAAGAATAGTTACTGTATACCTAGTAATAGTTTGTCATCGTAATTAGGAATGAAAAGCATCATTCAGATGAAAAGACAACTTAACTTCCTCTGTCGTGGAAAACACAAGGAATGAATGAGAAGTTCAAACCGGGGATGAGATCTCAAAAGTTTTACGTGAGACTACCTAGTATATTCTAGTAAGCAAGATGTGTGAATATGAAATGTATATACTGAGGGTTATGCATTGGTGATATTCAAAAAATGGTAATATGCATATGCCAAACATCCAGTAAAATTAATGCCCACGTACTACCTTGGTACCGACGACAGACAACAAACCATACATAACATCATACATCGGGTGAGGTTCCGTACATTTTAAGCCTCACATCATCTTAACAAAATCGCGGATATCTGGCATGATGAGCGCGGAGAAACGGCCGCATGTCAACGGACCGCCGATCCCCATGTCCACCTAACCCAACCTGTCGCCAGAATGTCGCGCATCAAAACTCAGCCCAGCCAGACAAGACCATCACTGGAGATCTGTAGGTACCGTAGTGTGATATGCGTTCATGAGGTGGCCCAGAGAGCGGTCGCAGGTATCGTACGCTGATGGTATAAGTATACCTACCACACCAGATGTTGCGCGTCAGAGCGGGTCGGCTGGCTTTTCCGAGATGCGATGAAAGACCAACGCAGACTACATACTACTACACTACACTATGTAGGTAGGTAGCATCCCATAATTTATTTTTTTTGGATCTTCTCCCAGGAGCATGTGGGAAAAACAGACAAGGCCGAGCGAGGCCACCTCGGTGATGAAAGTGCGCTGGCTCCCGTTCTGGTCGCAGTGGCGGCCGACCGACCTGCAGGCTGCAAGAACCCTGCACAACAACACAAGCCAAGCCCCTGCTCGTCTACCTAGGTATTCGGTAGCGCAGTGTACTTCGTACCCAAGTAGGTACAATGTACCCAACTCGACGCGAATGCTTGCGCTGGGATAGGTCGATATGCTGGGCCGTGAGGGAGTTGCCCAGCGATCGAATCGAATGAATCTGAATCCCCAAGACAAAGCTGTGCAACGGTCTATAGTGTGGTGTATGCCGTATGTATTAAATCCTGCGGAATAACCCCTCATTGCAAGGCCGGCCAGCAGTATGTAAGTTGCGTAAGCCCCGTGTCATGTTGAGCATAGGATGCCTCCCACCTTCAAAGCCCGTTCTGTTGGACCACCAACTAGGTGCTCTGGAGATAGAAGCGGCAGACACAACACTGTTACTCGAAGATCTCATCGGGCAGACTCCAAGCAGAAAACTCGACGCGTAAGCTGGCCGTAGAGACTTTGTGTCCAACGTGAATGAATACGTATTTGGTGACCGGGATAATACGTCTTGGGGTAGGTACCTACTATTACTACTACTGCTACTGCTACCAAATGCAGCCATGTTTTACACCACTCACCGGTTTTGCTGCGAGCTCACGTTGAAACAACTGCGGACTGGACCCAGCAGCAGGCAAAAGGACCAATTTCCACGATGTAATATAGGGTATCAAGTTAATGCTGCTTAGAAATTGTGTTGTGTGTACACTTACAAACGTATCTTTTCTTTGAACGTTGCCAAGAGCGAACCGTTGTGAGTAGATAGTCTCGTGATGTCAGTGCCGTAAGAGCGGCCGTTTTCAACGACCGCGGAGCTCTTGTAAGGGTTTATTGATGGCTTAATCTCCTGTCACTCACACCGAGGTTATTACTTGCCCCCCCAAAAGCTATCAACTATGAGCAATTGTAGACATATGCAAAAGAAAATTGTCAGTTGGCTCACTGGCAGCATGCTGCGATCTAACTATCCATTCCGTATCCAAGCTAGCCATTAGAGAAGAGTGGGAACGATCGAATTCCGCGGCTCGAAAGGCAAGAGAATGCGTAGTGTAGAGATGACAAGAGCCCCAGTTCTGTCCGGGTTCACCTACCTACCTAAGTACGTCCACGTTGGGTCCTCAGATCAGTCCTGAATTCTCCGATCCATAAGTTCTCTGGGAATAGAGAGAGGCCCTTACCCCCTTCTAGACTCGGTATCTCGGTATTCAGGCCTCGCGGCCCAACTGGGAATTGTCAGGGCGATACCGGGGGCTATCAGGCTATAGTTCGAATACTATAAAGGGGTGTGACGACAACAGCGCATATAGTTACATACACCTTTCACACCATCCTGCCATCGAGTTAGTGCAGCATTGCGTGACTTTATAATAATAATAATGATAGGCATTAGCAGGGGACGAGATGTTCCGTTAAGTGATTACCTACCTAAATGTGATAGATCTCGACCTTGCTCGGAGTCGGAGTCTAGTCCCGCCTCCGCGTCTTTTTTTTTTTCTTTGTTTGATGTGGGAGCTTGGGTTCGACTTTTCATAGACTCAATTGTTTGCTAGGTATGTGATAGTGTCCGTTCATTCCCGGATCACTCTGGATCCTACGGGTCTTCTGCCCAGGCAACATTCGTAGTTAGATAGGCACAACAGGTATATCATCATTACCTACAATGACCATCCCGAATGCCTCTGGTCTGGACTACTGACTAATTTAAGACGGTTGAAGGATACCTACTTTGGCCATGTTATACCTAATACCTATTACCTAGGCAGCTCATCACATTCCCAGAGAAAGCCAACCGATACCATAACTAAGGGTCTCGGAAAGCTAATCCTTCAAAATAGCTAAGTTATATCAGATCTGGAAACTTATAACCTATGAGACGATGCCGGTTTTGGGGATGAGTAGGTAGTGAATAGAAGCGGCACAATAAATAATTTGTACATAATACCGTTGACGAACCCCAGATCCTTCCAGTCCCAACATGAACATGGCCTTCCTTCTACAAGTACATAGGTAGGTAGGTAGCTCAGTCGAAAATTAGCTAGGTAGCAATTCTCCTTCGAGCTTAGTTGTAGACTTATCAGCGCTTTTCGCTCTGTAATATTCCTTAAGAAGTAAAGCAGAATTTGGCCGTTTACCGTCCCCCACCCCCTGGTTGCCATGAAACCCCCCTTGACATATATTTTGCCCGAAAGAAATTGCCAAGTTTTATCGCTTGTAGTGTAGGTAGGCAGGTATGTCAAATTCGGCTGCTCTCCATAGGTCATATGTACCATTGGCCGCTTCAACAATTGAGCTCTAGTAATACCCAGTATCATCATCCCCTTCCTCTTCATCGTCGTTGGAGGGGTATCTCTGAAAATTTTGCGCGACTACGTTATGATAATAGCATACATGAGTTGTTTCTCTCCCAAATCTAACTGACCCATTATGAAGCCAGAATGCTAGAAAGATAAAATAACCTATCCGTTCTCCCGAGAACCTGGTTGATTGCTCTCTGCCTCTGTCATTCCATACCAACCAATCAAGTCAATTTACAGTTTGTACAACAAAAAGGCAATGAGGAAAGCTTTGCAAAAGCAAAAAGAGATGCGTGAGGTTTATGGGACGTTGCAGGTGCGTACATTATATACGGTAGTGTGTAGGTTATTGGTTCCAACGGGACAACGATAACGCCAATCAGAACACCCCCCCCCCCCCAGGCCCGGCCCCTTTTGCTTCATCCTCATCGCTGTCTAAGGTCCACCGTCATGAAGGGAAAAAGCAAGTAACAAGAGAGAGAGGGAGAGAGATAAAACAAAACAAACGTGGGCATGGCCATGCGTTGTTGCACGCCTCTAGTCAAAAAAAAAAAAAAAAGCTACCGCCTTGTATGCCGTGAAAATAAGTATTTGCTAAGCCATTTTTCTGTCCATCACTGCCATGAAACTATACAAAGAGCACAAAAGTAGGAGGTGGGGGCTGGAAAATCACTCTGGCTAACTCCAAACGCCTTGCTTTTATCCAAATGATGAATGGAATCGATAGCATTTTCAAAGAAAAGCATCTGGGTTAGGGGTTTGTTGATTTTTGTCGGTCGAATATCGAATATTGTGGCCAGACCTTTGCTCTCTCGATACCAAAATTTTTTTTTTTAAAAAAAAAAGCCCCGAAATGCGTGCTGGTGCCACTTTGCCCAGAATGAAACCATAATTGTTAGGCCGAATTTGTTATTGACAAGGGAAGATGAAAACTCTTTGATCGGATCCAAAAATTTTTGATGTCACTTCTTCTTCTTCTTTCTTTCTTCTTTCTTCTGCTACTGAGGACGTTATATTCCGCTCTAGGGGCGCGCCCTCATCTGTTATAAGACCTCTTCTGCTCCCACCTCTTCTGGTACCTCCCCGGACAGCTGTGCGGCGCGCTCGCGACAAGCTTGAGGTGTGAATCCTGGACCGACTTTGTTCGAAACGTAACGCCATTTCTCGTTCTCGTAGTCTTGGAGAGCTGTCCGAAGCTTCTGGTCCTAAATTTTTCATGTATCAGTATTCAGCAAAATCCCCGGTTAAGGCAGATACCGGGTTCTTCTGTTCGTGAAAAGAGAAAATAATAATAAAAATAATAATAATAAAGATAAAGATAAAGGAAGGCGATCTTACTGTCTCGTCCGTCCATTGAGTTGTCTTTGCTTTCAATTTTGTACAGTAGCGTACTTGAAGAGTTCCGGAAGATCTGCCGGGGAAAAAATCTGCTATTTGCTTCCATGTCAGGCTCTTATTTTCCTTCAAGTCGACAAGTAGCGCGTCGTCCTCCGGTGTAAATTTCAGTTTTGGACCCCTTGGTCGTGGTGCGGGTTCGGGCATCCCGACTTGCCCTACCACACTCGGTGCACCTCCGCCTCCACCTCCCATGCCTTCATCTCCGTCGCGTCTCATCATTTTGGACGGTGGTCCTTGATCTGGAAGTCGGTGATGATGATGTGTCGGGGCCGTCGAAGCAGCTACCTGCGAGTAGGCAGCTCCCAGCGAAGACTGTTGCATGGGGTCAAGATCGCTTTGTTCGAGACCAGGGATCCCGGGAATGGAGAGGTTGAGGTCATCTGGGCGTGAACGTTTGGGGCCTGTGCTATGGGACTGAGTTGCTGTCAAGGCTGGGTACATGGGGCCCCCCACAACAGCATGAGATGATGGGCCCGGACCATAGTGTGAGGGTTGATGGCCTATGTGTCGTGACGGCGAGTGTGCACTGAGATGCCCTGGGTCTATTAAGATCTGGTGGTGAGGGTGGTGGGCGGAATGGTGTTGCGACATGGCGTGGTGAGAGTGTGAGGAGGACTGCTCGGGTAAAGTGGTGTGTCTTGGATGTTGCTGCATTGAACTAGCTCGGTGATGGTGATGTGAGTCATATGCGTGCGGAGTTTGGCTTTGCTCCCCAGTATGCGATTCTTGTGGAGAGTATTCGACATGGTAGTCTGGTCCTACACGATAGTTGCCCGCCAGCGTGTCGTCGATACATGGATCCCGCCAGAGCGAACCGCCCTGAACGGTCGCCGAACTCTGAAGGGAGGGAATCTGAAGTATGCAAACCCCTTGGGGTTTCTGGGACGGAGGCAAATGTAACCCAAGAGGGCGTTTGTCGCGTATCTCGAGAACGCCGAATGTTCTGCTCGTTCACTGTCAAACCAAAGATCGGATGTGTTAGGCGACCAGTAACCGAGTGCATACGCGTAACGATTCCCGTAGACGAAGCCTACAATATGGGTCGGTGTTTGCAGCAGTCACCGTAGTAAAGCGTAAGCAAGTAAGTAGAAGAGAGGACGACGATGCCTAGGTGTTGTTGTTGGTGGTGGTGGTGATGTTGATGTTGATGTTGTTGTTGATGTTGTTGTTGGTGATGTTGTGCTTGACTTCCAAATAGTAGGTAGTAGTAGTAGTAGTTTTCTACCAGTCAAATAAAAAAATTATAAGGAGGGATCGATATTAACACAAGACTTGTTAAACGGTTCAGCAATGGCTGTCATCTAAACTCTTGAGTAGGGGGATGGATCCTTTCTGTTTCCCTGAACTGTTCTATTATGTGATGACAAAATGTCAGAATACTAGGGCATGTGGGTAGCGGTCTGCATTATATCGTCCGATTTCCCGCTTCGTTACCATCCTAGACCTGGACTAGATCACTTTCATCCACAAGCCAAAAGCACTTGACAGGATTTGATCTGTGCGAGACAAATACCTACGGTTCCTGAACTGGTGTGCAGGTTCGCGTACCTTATTCGACTATGATGGTAGCATATTTTTGGGGGTTCTTATGCCATGGTCTGCTTGGCCGATATAGAAACGAGATAAGGACTCGGCCGGAGGTGATGATGCACTGGGGGGGGGGGGGGGGGGGGGGGGGGTGAAATGGCCACCAAAGCGTAACAAACTCAGTCAGATAGGTAGAAATGTAGGGACTTGGGGACCAGGGGAACACAAATGGAGTCAAGCGCTACCATCCAGATTTGCAAGGTTGTATCAGAGCTAATCTCAGCAGCATACACTAGAGAGGTCCAAGGAGACTCGAGTTCAGAAAATGGCATGGAAGAACACAAAGAAGACTTCAGAGAGGAGAAAGACAAGCTGAAACAGACCGTCAACATACGGTTGGGCAGTGCGTGTATGTAGAAAACATGACAAGCGAATGATATGCCTAGGTGTCCCACACCTCAACTCACAGGTCCCTGCTAACGCTGTTCAAGGAGGCAAGGCAATGACAATCCCTGAAAGTCCATACTGCCGGTTGATAAGTGGCGCAACCAAGACCGGATACTGGAAAAAAAAATGAGAATTAAGTAGGTATCGGGGAGTTGGGCCGTTCACACACCTCCACTAGGAGGGATATAGTTGAGACCAGGGTACTTATAACAAAGCACGGTGAGCTAGGTACGATGCTGACATGCCATAGGGTAGTTGGGAGCAAGGTTGCAAAGTAGCCCCAGGTTACGCCAAATAGAATTGCCGAACAAAAAAAAACAGCCAGGCAGGGGGGATGTAAGTAGGTAGGTAAGTACGAAGTACGAAGTACTGGTAGGTAGTTGTCGAATCGCGGCCTTTTAGTAAGGTAAATTTGCCCTGTGTGTACGTATACAGGCGCGAGACGTTCAGAGATCATAAGTCCTGAATAATTTTTTTTTTTTTCCCTCGGCAGAGCTAGAATTTCAAATAGTATTAAGCCAGAAACCGGGGTAGAATGCGACGCAGAAGAAAAAAAAAAGAGAGCGAAATAGGCCCAGATCAGGCAAAGTCTCTTTGCAACTCCATAAGTCATACCTAAATTGTAGAAGAGGAGTTTCCACAAGTCCCATGGAGACCCCTAGGTCTCCATATGCGTCGATTGATAGGACTCGTGACGAGTACCTAGATGGCGCTTATTAGGCTGTGTTTGGTCAACAAAGACATCGTGAAAATTAGCCAATCCTTTGCCTTCAACCAGCATCGGTACCTCGGAGATGGCGACCCTAGTCACGATTGCGCTCCGGTCTTAATCTCAGCGAGGCATCGAACGGGCTCGGACGTCAAAACAGTCAAGTAAAGGTGGACCGTGGGAGGACCCGTCATCCTGGTCCTCGCACGCGTCCTTGTTACTATTGCGCAATCCAATGCGATGGAGCCTCGAGCCAATTTAGCATAGTGGGAGCTATACGTGGTAGGTCTTCCAAGAAGAGTTTTTGCATGAATGAGACGCGTCTCAGCAATTTAATAATGATGTGTTATGCCGAATGACCAGGGGAATTGACAGGGGGGGGTTGGTTTGGGCTTCTAGAAGGGCTTAGGTAATGAGAGCATCTTATCTTTGTCATCAGTGAGAAGGTGAGTCGGGTCGAGAATCAAGCCTCACCACACACGCATAAGCCACAGAATAAAGGATAATAGGCTAGGTACCTTGTATGTGCCGGCAGAAGAACAACTTTCGGGATTGGGATTTGTTATTTTTAAATTGACACCAGATGTCCGAAAGTTTAAACAGACGGTTACTAACAAAAGAAAAAAGAGAAAAAAAAAGAGTGGAAAAGTACCAAGTACCTCCAGTTGTTAGCAGAAACGGGAAAGTGAAGCCAGCCAAGAATGCAGCTGCAGGGGTTCAAGTTGCTTTCGTTTGGTTGCTTTGCACAAGAGAATAAAAATATGGGCTGTGCCGGCAAAGACCAAATGCAAATGGATTCTTGACACCAGAGCATTCGACACTACTGCGTACTTACGAATACCTACCGGTAGTGTGAACCTCAGGGGCCCACGTGATCCACTGTTCTTCCCATGAACGGAGCGCAGCTCATACACTATGCAAACTACCTACCTAGGTACGGACTACTGCGTACATAAACTAGGTACATCGTAATATCTACCGTACCGACTTGGCAGGTGCTTTCAGCTGCGGCTAACTACCTAGCTACAGGCACCTCAAGCTCCTGTTTTTCACCCAGTTTTCAAGAATTGCAGTTTCAAGCGAATTACGTACACAGCATCCCGAGTGCGGTCGGGGAGCTCACGACACCAGTGGGCGCGTCGCGGGAACCCACTTTTACGGTACTGTGTAGGTAGATAGTAGGTAGGTAGGTAGATAAAAGTGTACCTAGTGCAGTGAGAGAGGGGGCTGAGTATGGATCCGTAGAGCTTCCCTAATGCAGCTGAGAGCCCCAACAGCGAGCGGTAAGAAAGGGGATGAAATACCTACCTAGGTAGTTAGCTACAATGGCTACCTACTACTTAGGTAGGTAGATGGATAACCTAGGCTGACTTGACTGTCCAATTAATTGTGAATAGGTAGTAACAAATTACGTGATTGAACTGCCTGACAGTTTAGTCAATAAACAGAATACTTAACTAACACTACCTACCACAACATGTATCGTAACCCCCGACTGCATTCAACATAGCAGTACGTCCGTACCTTAGGTAACTAATTGCACAGCTCGTAACTACAAAGTATACCTACTTCGTACATCGCGTAGGTATGAATAAGGACTACCTACCTACCTTCGAACTACATACCTAGTTGGCGCCTTAAGTCGGCAATTGGTACCGGCCAGTTTCACCTGGGCCCACCCATCATCGCTCCTCCACCAATTAGTTAAGCCAGCTTCCCTATCAGATACTTACCTACTTGCACATCTTCTGTTGAAGGTAAGTTCGTAACTATTTTAAGAATTGCATCGCATACCTACTACCTACTTACGGATCCGTGTACCTACACTATCCGTACTCTGTGTAGTGTATATGTAGTGTACCTACCTAGTGTATACTTCGTAGGTAGGATAGGTAGGATAGGTAGATCCGCTTACACTACCTACCTACACTACACATCGACGCGGAATAGTATACACTGCCTAGCTAGGTACACTAATGTACCGCGTACACTAACTGGGTACGGGATATTAGGTAGGTATTGATGTGGGCATCTGGATGGGGGTAGATAAGTACGGAATAGATACCGGTGTGTGTCACGAGAGCACTTGGTCCTTCGCACAGTAATGTACGGATCCGTACCGAGGATCAGGTGAATAGGTAGGTATTCGGTACGGAAGTCGGATTTACCTACATGTTGAGCTCGAGTGTATGTGGTGAGACCTACACTAAAAGTTTTGCGCCGCTTAGCCCGCGGAGATCCGCTACAGTGCCAGTAGGTAATATGGCGCAAAACTTCTACAGTAGGTAGAAGTGTAGGTAGATGAGCCTATGGTAACTTATTTCCTTAAGTCTGCCCGCTTCAAGGCTGCCTACTTTCGATTCAGTTACTGACGAGGTTTGGACGAATCAAAAATCTGTCGATTTATACCTGCCATTATTAACCTATTGTGTGGCGATCATAAGTCTTCTATTCAGAGTACGAAATAGGTACTTCATACTTTTTTTCTGGGATATGGTAAAGCCAGTGACCCAATTGTATAGCCTTCGGACAGTTAAGAAGATACTTACTTAAGTACAGTACTTATTCCGTATGGTATTGTACAGTAGGCTCTTACCTCCGCAATCTCTTTAGATCTCGCATTGAAAGAAGCTTGGGTCTGCCTGGGTCACCGTATAAGCAGATGCTTGAGGTACATACTGTTGTTATTGACTGACAGGTACCTACCTAGGTAGTGTAGATACACTAGGCACACTACTACCGACTCTACGTAGATACTAGGGGTTAACATTCCGTATTCCGTAGTTACGCGTAAGATTTTAGTTGCGGGGCTCGGCACCGGCGTTGCAGCTCGGGGCGCTGAAGAAGAGACGTGCTGGATACGGAAATCCGACTTGGTCGTACGAATACCTTACCTACTTCGTAGTCTGTAGTTATTTATGCGTGGATGTCTCGATCAGGCCAAGACGTAAGTGTTTGCCGCCTATGCATCTAGGTACGTAGGTAAGTATATGGGGATCGGAGTAAGTACCTACTACCTACCTACGGATTAGGTACACTTGATAATCCCACCAACATTCTACCTACCTATTCCACTTCACCAACTGAGAATTTCCATGACATGGTCTACCCATACTAGGTATACCTACCCAGTCAGACTCCTCTGGCCATCATTTTCTGTATTCGTGCGGTCCCCTTCCACTCAAGTCCGTATCTGAGCTACCTACCTACCTACCTACCTTACCTACTCGAGGGGGGCATTGACATCATGCAGAGGTCAGACAGTTAGGTACTTACCTCTTTGCGATCGCGCCCCGCCGCTTTTTTCGGCGCTCCCTGCGCGTCGCGTGCCTTTCGTCCAAAAAGGAAACGCGACTTCTACACCATGACGTCGGTACCTAGGTAGGTAGGTAGTGTAGGTAGAACATTGAACAGCGCACTTGGCCGGATATCGGCTTCAGAAGTCTCGATCACCTAAGACCGTTGAGACCCACTGCTACAGTAAGTACTTAGTTCGTCCACTCCAAACCACAATCGTTGATGGAGACCTTTAAACCGGTTCTCTGTACGGGATCCGTACGGACTACGTACGTACGGAATAAGTGAAGCAAAGATGCATGAAACCTACCTACATATGTCGGCACCTATCGAATACCGGTAGATTATTGGTCATGCATATAACGAGGCTACCAATTTCTGTGATCGGGACTAACAATTAGATCCCGAGATCCAGGTAGTGTAGGAAATACTTCCGTACTTCCGTCAGGCGAAAATCCGTCGATATCTTCGGTATCTACGTACAATGGACAGTGGTAGGTACCTACCTACCTAGGTAGGTAGGTATCACATGATTCCGCTGTTAGTACCTGCTCGCCTTAAACAGGCACCGGGCCTTCGGACTTTGGACGTTACAAACAACATGTGACCATAAGCCGGTGTTTACGCAATAGACAGTTGAGGCAGTCCAACCACAGCGAATCTGTAAGACCCTAACTTACGTTTTTGACCATGACGCCCGAGTCAAACAGTAAAACCGTTCCGCTTACCTACCTATTCTTGGACCCATATGTCAGACCCCATTACGGAACCCTTTCTCTCTTTCCCTTTTTTTTTTCTTTCCCCCTCTTTCTCTCCCAAATGTTTGTGAGAGTCGGTCATAAGAATCGCGGCCTTCGCGGTGGCGCCGAGTCGCGCGTAATCTACGTGAGGCAGATCCCGACTTCTCGGGCTCTTAAGACACCGGGGCTTTCCTTAGGAGACAGGTCATTGACAGGTGGAGTAGCAGGCATTTAGAGAGCTTGCAGAACTACCTACTTTAGGTAGGTATCATTGATCATTTCAGCTGACAACAGGTAAAGTCGCGAAGCTCCCCTGCTCGACATAGGCACGAAGTACGGAATAGTATACCTAGGCTACTACCTAGGTAGGTATGTTTCGTCCTCCACGTGTTGGAGTACCTACCGGTATCAACCTTTCTTGGCATACCGCCTACATACATCTGTACTCGGGTAGGCAGGCATGTCATAGAGTAGTACCGCATCTAAGCCAATAACGGTCGAAGAGAGGGAGAGAGAGAGAGAGAGAGAGAAAGATCTAGATAAGTAGATGCCGGAAGGTCAGGTACCTCCCTTTACTGCATGCATGAGAAGACTACGGATCCCGTACCTACCTATGTCCGTACCCTAAAACACCTATCACGTCAACCTGTATGTACGTATGTCGCATGTATGTAACTATGCTACATTCCTAGGTGGTTGCCGGCAGTTGTATTTCACTAGTGTAGGTACAAATATATTTCCCCTTACATTACGGCGTGAAGTGACTTACCTACCAGTGAAGCCATGGGAATTGTCGAGGATCCGTACCATTACACTACGTATCGACCCACACACATCAATTGTTGAACGTAGTCTTATATTGACTACATACCAACCTACCGACACACGGAATAATACGTCAACAAGTCTGCAAAGTCAAAAACTACTTATGTACAGAGTCGAATTGCCGTAAAAGAATCTAACTTAATGATCCCTACCACTACGAACTTACCATAGGTAGTATTAGTGTACGGACGTACTTAACAATTAACGGATCTTCAAAGGTCAATGCACCTCAACTCAACAACGCTGAGTCACCTGACAACCAAACTACGAAGTAGGTACACTAGGTAGGTAGGTACCTGTGAAATATCTTTACACATATCATTTGAGTTGATAAGAGAGGCCTTTTTTTTTCATGATTCTACCTACTTACCTATCTACTACTACGTTACTAGAAACTAGGAAGTTATAACTGCGGCCATATGGCCACAAGATGGGGTTCAAGCCCCATCCGCCGGCATAGGTAGATAAACTACCTACCTACCTACCTAGTGATAAAGCATCATCCATCATCATCACACTTGCGCTACTGTACGCTAACATACCTAATCATGAATGAATGGGCACATTTCGGTTCTCCCGTAAAGCGACAAATGACATGTTGCAAGACAAGGAGCTCTGAGAGGAGAGGAGGCCGTCGTGGGCATCCCATACCTACCTACCTACCTGCCTACCTGCCTACCTAGGTAGTGTACGTGATTCGTGCTGAATAGGTAGGTACCCATATCTCTGAAGCAGAGCTCGTTTTTTTTCGGGGCCTACCTATCTTTAACGTTCAAACCCCTGGCTTCCGCTATTCCAGTCGAAGAATACACAACATAGGTACCTACCTACTACCTACCTACCTACTCAGTAAGGAATACCTGGGTACCAGTGATTGGGTGACGATGGCTTCATGTCCACTGCCCTTACGACCGTACTTACCCGCCAACCAACAACTAATCTCAGGTAGGTAAGCTTCTGATGAGTGAATAGGTAACTAGGTAGGTACATGTACCGATACTAGTTATGCATGCGCGAAGTACATATTTAGTTAGGTAAGTGGTTGAGACACTTCGCTTCGTAGTTTACGCCCAACCGTTTGCGATCCCATAATTTACCCGTACCTACCTTCGTCCCACCTTTCTTCGTTGTCGCCGAGGGTTTCCCAACTAAACTGTGATCAGAATCGAAGTACTTCGTAGAACGGGGTAACTACTGTAAGTTAGTCAGAAGAACGCACCAGCTTTTACCTACACTACTTCGTAAGTTGACAAGCCTCCGCGAAAATGAAAAGGGTGGGGTCACGGGTATGTAACAGTGCATTACCGGCAGCTTAGTGTAGGTAGGTTGAGCGGGTTCCTAAGTAAAGATGCCGACGCCTGCCGGTCCGATCCCAGCTGTCACCGACTCACCCTCCTCAACCCAAAGTGGAATGAAGTTTTTATTATTATTATTATTATTATTATTATTATTTATTATTATTATTTTTATGTTTTTGGAACGCATTTCTTCAACACCAATCCATCCATCCATCCATCCATCCATTCAACCCTCATTGATTCACGGGTTTTCCGCTTCTCATAGTCTTGACGCCCACAATGCACTGTTACGCACACGTTGACCCATTCAGTCCAGAGTAAGCACCAGGCAATTCCTCTAAGTAGAGATCCTTGTTTCCACCCCGTGTAGCGGTCTAACGCAAGCTGCTACCCAAAGAAGCTAGAAGAGAGGGATCGAGCCCACATGCGTAGGTAAAAGGCGGCTCTTTTGCTATTCCCGTGTGCGTAGAGTTGTGGAAGCGCTTCCCTGAAGTTACAGGATTACCATGGATGAACAACCCACGAACCCAAACGCTACTTACAGCATGCCTTCCTCCTTCCCCTCTCCCCGGGATCAGAGGCTGCGGCAACTCAAGTCCGGCACTGTATTCGTGACATCGCCTTCGCTATCATTATCCGATGGGAAACCGCTTCATTTAGTTGGTTGACTGGCCGGCCATCCCGCCATTCCACTTACCTTAGGTACCTACCCTGCAACAATCAGATATTCAGCAACCCAACCAGCGGGTTCAGATGTGTGCCTCGATAAAATCTCCTGAGAGATGTGCGCCCGCACACCCTTATCCATGCATAACAAAGACCTTGACAACTGCCAGATCACAAAATAGGTAGAATGTTTTCTTCTGCATTACGCGTCACTTCACTCTCAAGTGGATCAAAGGGCGCCCTGGAGAAGAGCAAAAGCTGATGATGATGATGGATATGGATTGGATCACCCTGACGAGTCAGACATTACACTACACTAGAAACTACGGTTACTAACCCAGATGATTGAAGCCCTTCGATGAATGCCAGGAGTGTATTCGTAGTGTAGGTAGGTAGCTGAATAGATGTAGGTAGATAGATACCTAGCCAAGCAAAGAATACCTATCTACTGTTACCTAAGTAAGCGAGCATCAGGGACACATTGCCTGCCGTTCAGTTCAACTCCTCACACGTGTCAGGGTGATCGGCTGCTAATCTCCCATGGTCCTATCCGTGCACCAGGAAGCTTTGCATGCTGTTTGGTTCAGATAGGGTTGATAGGTAGGTGACTGGGAGAGATTACGGAGGTGAAGAAGCCTGCCGTCACTTTTGTAACCGTCAGAATACGTACAGACATGTTCCTCCACAAGTGGTAGGTTAACCGCCCGACCTCCCTATTGCTGCCGGAAATGCCAGAACGATTGCGCGTCCCGGAGATCTGATCTGCTCTCACGTGTCGCGCGTTATCGGCACTTTTCTCATCAGGCCATCGTCTGATAGTAATACGGTTGCTGGTTCTGTGTCGTCATAGTCAGTGATCTGGGCGAATGGCAGACGGTAGTGGATGAATTCGTAATTGTAAGCCACCAGTAGGGGGAATGCTATGATAGGTTGAAATTAGGAAGCTCGTGAGCCCTGATACTTACTTACATACTCTGGTGTGTGCATCGCGATGTGTGTGATAGGTAGGTGGTGAGTTCTGGTCCGCGAGTGAAATTTGCTGAGCACTCACTTGCCCTAACTTGAGTATTCAAACTCACTCGTGGGCCTGGTGGCTTACTCCGGTGCGTACATCAAGAAGGCGCATAATGGCTGGGCATCGTCGACGACACTCAGGTAAATTAACCGAGCACTCTCAAACAGAGATATCCTATTACTTTTGGGCCCTGATTCTTACTCCGACGATGTCTTGCTCGATTCCGCAAGACAGTTTATATGAGCATCGTCAGTGAATCGGTTTGACTTCCCCTCCGTAGTTTAATGCTCACTCGTCGCTGCGTGAATAAGTAATAAGCGTCGAATATATGCTCGGTGGATTTCCCTACAGCATCTAGCTTTGAGCCTCTTGTAGCGTGTTTCGGGGGGGGGGGGGCATCAAGCTGATGTTTTTGTTCTTAGAGCGTCGAGCATGACAGAGACAGGAGATCACGCGCACCGGATCGGACCCTCCTCATTCGCGATCCCGGCTTCCTGTCTATGCTTGAACGCCGGAGCCGGGACTAGGATTTCAGGTAAATAGGTAGGAGGTAGTTAGGAGATAGGTAAGTTTGCTGGAGTGTACCTGTACGTGACACAGCTATGAGAATTGTTAAGTTCTCCCAGCATCGTAGCTTGAAATTTCGTTCGAGTATAGGTAAGTAGGTAGGCTTGGTTGTCAGTGCAACGATTTATGACGTTCTAGTGAATTCCACGCGTACCGGATCACGCCTTCTCATTCACAGCACTGGTATCCAGTCTATAGTTGATGCCGTCGTCGGGGGATATGATTCGAGGAGGTGAGTATTCTCAGAGATGTGCCGTGACGATGCGTCGTGAGCATCGTAGCTTGATACTCAGTCAGAAAGATATTCGGTCGTCATGTACACGACGTATCTAATTAAATGAGTATTCACCGGATGACACTCCTCTCATTCGCAGCACAGGCGCCCGATACGTGGTTTCACATTGTCGTTGGGTCGTGGTTTCGCAGATAGTTTGATAGAGGGATATACCATAACACTCCTACAGAAATGTTGGATCTACAATTTTACATATTTCTGTTACTTCACAGCACTGAAATTTAGGCCACATAGTCAAGCTTGACACCGTCGTCGGGAGTAAGGCTTAAACAGGGAGGCAGGTAGGTACTATGTACTGCTCGAGGAACACGTCTGAGTCTGTGTGCGTTTTGCCGGATATGCGACCATACTCATGACGATACAGAATAACGCGAAGTAGTTGAGTCTATAGTCCTACAACGTTCTCATACATTCATTATGACGGTCGAAGTGTACCGGTAATCAGTCCATGGTTGGCAGCACCGTCATGGAGGCCTGTACCCGACAGTCGACGAGTCGATACCGGGATTTTCATTGAATGTAGGCAAGGGGGGTGAAAATCTGGTCGAGTGTCGCATGTCGAATGAAAGCGGTGATTTAGAGGCAGCATTCAAAAGGCCAACAAGGGCAGAGTGGTGACGAAGGCACGGTAATAGCACATGGGCGACGACGAGGGCGGCACTATGACGAGGGCAGGGTGACAACATAGAATTCATAATTCAATTCATTCGGTCAGTCAAATGCCTCAAACCACGCTTTGTTTCATTCAATTTTCGATATGTTTACTATCGACATCCCTAACTATATCGAATGTCGGCGACATTCAACACTCGACGGCCTAAACGACATTCGATATTATCGACTATCGGGCACAGGTCTGCCGTCGGGAGTAAGACGTTGAGGAAGCGAGTTTGTTAGATGACCAGGCGTGGATATCTTAACGCTTTTACAGAAAAGTTATAATATGGTAATCGTGAATAGGATCGGCGAGGACGTGAGGTCTACTATTTTACACATTTCTCAAAGTTTCATAAACCGAAGTATAAGTGACTATCGGTCCACGGGTTGGGGCCGTCGTCGGGGGTCGGATTAAGGAGATGTTGCCAAGGAGCATAGCGGAGTTTGTGAATTGTCTTGCAAGCCATGCTATCATACTCATGAAGAGCGTTGGTTCTCTTGTTAATACCCTTTTCAGGACTCCCCGCGGCCAGATATACTGGTATCGGGTCTATGAGCGGATATGTCGTCGGGGGAAAGGTCGAGTACGTAGGTATTGGTAGAGAAGCGCGCCCAAGACTACAATTCTCGTGAAGATTAGATCGAATGAAGGTTTTGATACGATATTACTATCGTCTTCATAAAATTGAGCACAACGAAGGTGGGATGTTGAGTCCATAGAGTCCGGCCCTACGTTCTAAGCACACACCGGACATCTCTCATCGCAATCTTTCCCATAACCTAACAACACAAAAATCGATTTCAATAGTATGAATAATATTTAATGACTATGTTTCTATCAATAGATGTGTCCTGACAGACTAGGTTAGTTATGCGTTTCTCTTTTAAATCGTAATATGAATCATTATAAGCCGTATTAATAACTCCGCGGCAGATGCAAAACTCTTTCACTGATGAAATTCATAATCATCTCCCGACTGATGGGCGCAATTCTTGGCACGAAGCATTCTCTCAACCAGCGCTCTACATCGTATTCCATCGCGTAACCCATACCACCATGTGTCATAACCGCCCTTTCACAGGCCGTAAACGCAGCCTCCGCGGCAAGGTACTTGGCACTGTTTGCCGCCACTCCGATGGCGTCCGGCTGTATCGACTTGTCCGTCTTACTGTTGTCATAGAGTCTCGCCGCGTGGTACGTCGCAAGCTTCGCCGCTTCGAGTTTCATGTACGCGTCGGCCAGGGGGTGAGCGATTCCTTGGTTCATACCGATGGGGCGCTGAAACACGACGCGCTCGCGGGCATACGCAGCAGCCTTGGTCAGCGCAGCATAGCCGAGACCGAGCGCCTCGCCGGCCAGCAGGCAACGCTCGGCGTTCATACCATGGAGGATGATCTTGAAGCCCTGGTTCTCGGATCCTATGAGGGTGTCGGCGGAGATTCTGTAGTTGTCGAAGAAGACCTCATTGGCGACGACGGCGCGGCCGCCCATCTTCTTGATCTTGCGCATGTCGAGACCGGGGGCGCTTTGGTCTAGGTCGATACAAAATAACGACAGGCCCTCGCTCGGCTTCTTCACTTCTTCGAGCGGCGTTGTTCGGGCCAGTAGCATCATCTTCCGTGCTACCGAAGCACATGTGATCCAGATCTTCTGGCCGGTAACGAGGTACGAGCCGTCGGACTGCTTCTTGGCGAGGGTTCGGAGCCTTAGGGTATCTAATCCGGTGTTGGGCTCCGTGACACCGAAACAGGTCCGCCACTTGCCGGAAATAATGTTCGGTATCGTGCTCTCTAACTGATCCTTGGTACCGAATTTGGCCAGGGGCTGCGTCGCATATACGTTTGCGTGAATAGCCTGGGCACCAGCCATACCAGCTCCCGATTCCGTGATGGTCTGCATCATCATCGTAGCCTCAGATATGCCCAATCCAGCACCGCCCAGCGACTCCGGCAACGCGATTCCCAACCAGCCATCGGCAGCCAAGGCAGCGTGAAAGTCCTTAGGATCTTCCTCCTTCTGGTCATGCTCTTGCCAGTATGTGTTGGGAAACTTTGAGCACACTGCACCAACAGCCTCCCTAACCGTCAGCTGGTTTTCTGTGAACCCTGTCATCTCCATGATCCTCAGACGGGGTGTCGTCGAGAAGGCATGACGGCCCAGAGCTGCTTGGCTGGCGAGTGGCGAGGTGCCAGCTGCAGCCCGCGTCCGCCAGACCTGTCGCGCAAGTATTCTAGACATAATTGGCAACAACCACGCTCTGCTAGGCGGTATCCTATAGCACAAGGAGAAGTACTTAAGAAAAAGGGGTGGGGAGGGGAGGGGGAGAAGATTAGGTAGGTAAAGGTATGTATAATAAAGAGCCCGCGAAGATGGAATCGAATATTAGTAGCGGATTTGGAAAGCTTCACCTCATAATATACCTGATGGCAAATAAAAGCCCTTCAAACCTACAGCTCCTAGACTTACGGAATTTAACGGCGTCAATAGTTTGCCGCGGATATACGATATCTCTACCTCCCTTACGGACCACCTACTTGGACCTACCTCTCTACGGACGTACTACCTACGCTGTAGGGGACTCGACTAAGGTCGTTGGCGTGTCCACGGAAATAAACCGGACATGTGAAGCTTCGAGCTCTGCGCCGTCATATAAGTGGAGTAACTGTGGCGCGGCTGTGGCACACGCAGCCTGGAAATATCGCGGAAATGTGAAAGGTGTTATTACATTGGCGCCAGCTTTGCTGAATTCAGCTCTGGAGCGTCGTGCTGAACGTGGGGTTCATGCGATGCGATGCCGCCGCCGTGGTGCATTTACCGACCCCGGTTCGCTCACCCAACTGCTAGGTATTACTTACTTACTTACGTACGTATCGTCATAGACGATCTCCTTCGCGGCCCAAACATGTCTCAAACGGATCGCGAGAAACGGTATGTTTCAGTGAGTCAACGCCTTCACAACATTCCCTACCTATCCCATGGACTTTGACTGAATGAACTCGTGATGTTTTTCTTTCCCGATTACCGAAGCTTTTTAGTCTTTCCCGTAGGACTCCGCAGGGATGCTCTTTGGGCCAGCCTCTCCGCGAATCCCCTGCAATTTCCCCAGCTTATAAAAAAAAGTGGGAGTGTTGTGACTGGTCCGGCTATACCTTGGTAAGTGCAATCCCCCACTTTAGCGATCTACATTCTAAGTACCATGTAGTGACGACGCTAGTCTACTAGCGCAAATTCGAAGCATGTGCTCGATGCTTTAAGCTGTGCGGCTTAATCCACGACTACTTCCACATACGTAACAACTTTTACATGCTATGCTGTAAGTAGTACCAGGATGTTTAAGAGGCATGAAATGTCGGTAGGTAAGTTCTACGATTGAAATGTACGATCCCGTATTCCTTATCGGGAGGTGAGATCTACACTACACGTGTACCGACACTAGGTATGTGCAGGTAACATTTCTGGGCCGCTTCATCCTGAGCGGTAACAATTCCGTGCTTGTGACTGATCAAACTGGGCCCTCGAAACAAAGGAGAGTTTGGGCGTGTAGTAACGATTTTCCAGTGTACGGACAGATTCATCGACGTTCTATATGCCTCAATTTACCACACTTCAATGTTCTGGAGTAATTTTTGAGGTTGATTGGCCTTTTGGTACTGGCAAATCTTGAGCAGAAAGCATACCTGCAACTTATAGGTATCTTGGCTAAGGTACCTATTCTCTCGAGTCTCTTGATAGGTATCAAACTCTTTCAGGTACTAGCCACGCAAATTGACTGAATAATACAACATAATAGCTTCGGTAGAATTCGATTAACATCTCTAATATAAACTAGTATCTAGGACGGAAAGAATGTGTCGACGTCACATGTTCATTCATGGCACTTAGTCCGGCAAAGCTATTGATAGTAATACCGAAATATAGCAACTCGTATAGGGACACCTGGGGGTTCGGCCTGCGGACAACGTAGTTACCTTACGGTCCTTACCTAGGTAGGTACGGATCCGTATCCCGTACTTCGTTAGCATGATGTTGCTGAGCTCGCTTGTGCGTTTTTATACCTTAGGTAGTACGGATCTGTAGTAGGTACGCAATAGAGACGGGCCTTGCCTGTGAGGTGTCAGCGTTCTTCACACATAAAAGGGGTTAGCTTCTCGTAGGTTGGTCACGAGGTCATCGGTGATAACTTCAGTACGGACTAGGTACCTAGGTAGTTCCTAGGTACGTCCGTATTTGTTTTGCTTTTACGTTTGAGGACGTACAGTGCCAATAGTCGAACAGCTTCTGCAATCTGGCTATGTCTCACTGTCAACGCTTAAGTACATAATATTGTGGCGATGGGGGTCCGGAGCCGGCGTGGCGCAACAGTACCTACCTTATTTCCGTCTGGGGTAGTGTAGACACTGGATAAGTGAACCCGTAGGTAAGACAGTTGTGTAGTTGTGGGCCTAACAACTCCATCTTGTGACGCCGACTCTGTATCTAGTGTATACCGCCGTTGGCTTTCAAAACTCAGCTAATTTATGGGACTTTGGGACCAACTTCAAATGCAGTTCGCTATGCCGCTAAGTCCTCCTAATCCTGCTCGCTACGTTGCTAAGGATTCCTAATGCTGCTCATCAGACACCAACAGGCAGGTAGGTACGGACGTACCGGTAACTGATCTGGAGCCTGTGGACGTGTCTAGGTACCTTGCTGCGCAGTAAAGAAGGAAATGAAGTCGCTCATCGTACACTTGTAAATGGTACAGTAGGTTACCTGGGTACGACACACGTGGGACCCCTAGGTACTCTTAGCAATAATCAATAGCCGTCTTAAACCCGGGACAAATATCAATGGCCAGCCTCGGTCTACGGAATAGGGGGGAGGGAGAGAGAGAGGAGGGGAGGGGGGGGGGGGGGGTCAACGAGAACGAACTCTGAAACTTTTGGCCTCTTTTCAAAATATCAAATCCGTAGCCGGTTAATTTTCGCGAGCTAACGGCTCGACAACCCGATAGGTATAGTGGCAGTGTATGGTTCAGCCGGCATATACAATCATAACGGCTTGACCTCAGCTTCGATTGGAGTGTTTCTGACTTGGTGCTTCGTTTATCATCGCAGCACGTTCGCCATGGCGTTCAGGCTTTCAACTTCAAGATGGCTTCTCCCAGCCACGTCGCATCTAACACCAACATTTGAGACATTTCGACCGCTAGGCGTCTCGACTCGTCTAAAATCATTATCCAATCACAACACAAATTTCCGGACTCGACGACAACCCGTCTCACAGAGAGCACATTATGCTACGGGAGACAGAAAACACTTACCCCTCGATGGCGTCACGATCGTCAGCTTAGAGCAGGCCATCGCCGCGCCATTTTGCACTCGCCAACTCGCTGATTTAGGCGCCAGAGTGATCAAGGTGGAACGGCCGGGCGTTGGAGACTTTGCACGCGCCTACGACACGAGAGTCAACGGTCTGGCATCGCATTTCGTCTGGACAAACCGGTCCAAGGAGAGTCTGACCCTCGACCTAAAACAGGCAAAGGATCTCAATGTGCTGAAGAAACTGTTGAAGAAGGCCGATGTCCTGGTCCAGAACCTTGCACCAGGTGCGACGGATCGTCTAGGAATTTCATATGCGAAGCTCAAAGACGAGCACCCGTCTCTGATCGTCTGTGATATCTCCGGCTATGGTGACAACGGACCTTATTGCGACAAAAAGGCCTATGATCTCCTTGTACAGAGCGAGGCCGGCATGCTCTCTGTCACGGGAACCAAGACGGAGCCGGCCAAAGCCGGTATCTCGATCGCAGATATCGCATCCGGCATGTATGCCTACACGGGCATCTTAACCGCGCTGATGAAGCGAGGCAAAACCGGTAAGGGATCCAGGGTGGACATCTCCATGTTGGAAGCAATGGCAGAATGGATGAGCTTCCCCATGTACTACGCATACAAGGGACAGCCACCGCCAAAACCAAACGGCGCTTCCCACGTATCAATATACCCATACGGGCCTTTTGAAACCGGCGGAAACAGCTCCGTCATGCTCGGAGTTCAGAATGAGCGAGAATGGGCCAAGCTTTGCACCGAGGTGCTAGAGCTGCCAGATTTGGCCACAGACGCCCGCTTCATCAACAACTCGATGCGCTCACAAAACCGCGTTGAGCTCAGGAAGATCATATGCGATCGTTTTGCCGGCTTATCGGCAGAAGAGGTATTGCGCCGGCTTGATAAAGCCCAGATTGCGAACGCACAGGTGAAGGATATGCATGGCCTATGGAATCATGAACAATTGCAGGCAAGGGGGCGGTGGACTGAGGTAGAGACGTCAAAGGGGATGATTCCGGCATTGCTGCCGCCGGGGATCGCGAGCGTGGAAGAGGTGAGAATGGATAAAGTACCAGAACTTGGGGAGCATAACAGCAAGATTCTGGCCGAGCTGGGTCTAGAGCCATGAAGGAATGGGCAGGTGACAAACACACACGAAGCTTAATTTGATCATGTGCACACTACCAAATGAATAAGGGGCACACACACACACACACACACAAACACCCTCCACTACCGGCATGTGTGTGTATGCGTGTGTGTGTCTCCGTCTCCAACGACCTAGAGTAATAGTTACCTAGAATTAGTAACAGACTAGAAATATTACTTATACAACCCAGACTTATGATTTGTTTCCATGTGCACTACCTACCTACCTAGTTAGTACCTCGAAGATGTGCATGCACACGACCACCACCACCACCGCCGCCGCCGCCACCACTGCCGACAGGTAATACACACTAGGTATCGGTGTCGGTAGGTATAAGGGGGAAGGTGGAAGGCAAGAAATACTACCTCCCTTCAGTTAGTTAAGGGGACTTTTGGCGTGATATTGCGCCTCGATGATGAGCCTCCCAATACACCCATGGCGAAACATTGCCGACATACCTACGTTGCCCTCGTGGCGAATGCCACCCCACCATCTGAGGAAGACAACTCAGCCCAGGCACGCGGGGAGGGATCTAAGCCCAGCCAAGAGAAGGCTATCCGCAACCTATCCAACACTACCCTAAGCAAAAGGTAATCATCTCTACAGGTATGATGTATTACGAATATCTAGGTACACACATATCATCGGCTACCTGAAGATAGAAACCATCTACCTACGTAGCTCATTCCAAGTCGGCGCGCAACTCCTGGTATAGCGTACCTAGGTAAGTTTAACTTATTTTCATCAATACGGCTTAAATACATAAATACATAAACTTCGAGGCTAAGTCCGCGACCGGCGTCACGGGATTTCTCTACCGAAGAGACAGACTACCTAGGTAAAAGCAGAGAGGAGTAGGTAGGTAAGTCGGATAGCTAAATCCATACCCCTTCCTGCGCGCGTGCGTGCGTACGTACTTGTACGGAATAGGTAGTGTCGGGGCTATATTACCTATACCTACCCAGGTTGTGTCTACCTACCTAGTGTATAGCGCGGATTGGTAGCGCTTATAAAGAGACATTCATATTTACTTAGGTAGTTTAGGAGCGATGGGTGGGACTGCGAAGACTTACGAGTGTACCGTTTCCATCTTGGACTTGCTTTGTGAGTGGGAGGCTAGGTAGGTAGGCGTAATGAAGAGTGAAGTATTACCGGTAGGTATGAGAGTAGGTAGGTAGGTAACTATCGTCCACATATTACATATTCGCTATGAAAGTCAGTCAGTCAGACTTCAATTGCTACCATCTACAATAATTACAGTATGGATGTTGATCTGGGGGCTGTTTCTGGCTTTGTAAGTTGAATGTTTATACTGTGTTGCATCTGATACGGCAACCCTCGACGTCCTTCCGAACCCCAGACTTTCGTGGGATCCTCTCTGGGGGAGAAGACTTGTTACCACGCCGAAGCCCCAACCCAACCCATCCAACCGGGGGTCACGAATCTAATGGTGTGTGAAAGCTAGCGTGTGGGCTAAGCATGCAGATGAGGTGGAGGAAACTACCTACCTACCTACTTCTATCTACCTAGGTACGTATACGGACTTACCTACTACCTACACTACGATTCAGTCAATCCTCCGCATTTTCAAACCCCGGACTTTGGGGATGAGAAATCTCACGCTTACGACCGCTAGTCGGGAGAGAATAACCGCCTCAATTGGGGGTTTGACCGCCGACAACCGCTGGTGTCCTATGTACTCACACTTACCTACCTACCTACACTTACCTAGGTACCATACGATGATCCACTGCCTAGTGAGACTGTCCGAGTCTCAAATAAAATCTGCCAGTCTGGCCTTCTAGATGGACTTGTGGTTTTACTTCGATATCGGTAGGGTGTTCTCGACTGTTTGCGATATGGTTCGGTGAAGACAGACAGACAGACCTATCTATCCCTTCATCAAGCAGCCATAGTCGTGGACAAGAGGGGGCCCTCCTTTGTTTTACACCTGTACTTCTTTTTCTTTTCCCTTATCTCTTGAGATTTACCATCTACTTCTTCCTATATAGTTATTTCCATACCTATCTATCTACCTACTCAAACCTCTCTACTCTTTCTTCGGCAGAAAATGGCCAACAAGGATGCCGAGAGAGGCCTTCCAGAAGATCTGACCAAGTCCGAGGTGACTCGGATCGAGAACCAGAAGGAAGAGCACGTCGACGTGGGTATTGACGAGCAGCTTTCCGCGGTCGTAGATAGCAAGTTTGACTATCACATCATACCTTGGATATTCGGGATATGGTGAGGAACCCCCGCTCATCTACGATCCATCATGAGCTATTTTACTTACAAGACTCCTCAGGCTCCTGGCCTTCATCGACCGCAGCAACATCGGCAATGCGAAGATCGTGGGCTTGACAGATGACCTGCACATATCCACAGGCAACTCCTTCAACGTGGCCCTGCTCGTCTTCTACATCCCGTACCTCCTCATCGACGTGCCCAGTAACTGGATCGTGAAGCGCGTCAAGGCCGGTATCTACCTCCCTGCCCTCATCACTGGATGGGGTCTCGTTTGTACCTTCCTGGGCTTCACCCGCTCGCTTGCAGGGCTTATCGTTTGCCGGCTACTGCTCGGGTTGTTCGAAGGCGGTCTTCTTGGTGGTATTGTGGTGTATATTTCCATGTTTTACCGCAGACACCAGATGACTAGACGTGTTGGATATTTCTACTGCGCGGCACCCCTCGCGGGAGCGTTTGGTGGTCTGTTGGCGACGGGATTGGCTAAGATCCGCCATGGAGGCTACAACAGATGGCCGTGGATTTTCTTCGGTATGTCGGAGCGCCGTGCTTTATTCATATTAAATCTTCCCAAATTCAGTACTGACATAATGGTTGTTCGCAGTCGAGGGCGCTGTCACGACTCTGTTCGGCATCTGCTGCTTCTTCTTCATGCCCCACACCCCGGGTGAAAGCAAGTTCCTGACGCCAGAAGAGCGCGCGCTGGCGCTGTCGCGCATGAGAATGGACAGTTCCGGTGCGACGGACGAAGACGACGTGAACAAGGAGAAGTTCGACTGGCACTGGGTCAAGATGGCGTTCAAGGCGCCGCAGACGTGGCTTTCCTCCTTGATCTGGTTCTTCCTCCTGATCCCGCTCTACGTGAGTTGGCGCCACCCCTCCCCTTTGGCACACGAACGAACAAAGACTGACTTGGATAACAGAGTTTCTCCCTCTTCTTACCCACTATCATCAGCGGCCTAGGATACACATCTACAAGGGCGCAACTCTTCACCGCTCCGCCTAATCTTGCGGCTTTCTTTACCGTTCTGATCGTAACAGCGTTATCGGACCGCATGAAGGCACGTGGTCCATTGATGGTCGTGTGCTGCTTGGTCGCGATGATTGGTTACATCCTAATGTTAGCGACGAGGTCGAACGGAGCGCGATACGCAGGAACTTTTTTCATTGCTATGGGAGTTTACCCGAACTCAGCGTTGATTATGGTGAGCCGAATCTTTGCCCCCCTTTTTTTTTCACCTTATAAACTTTGAGACTAATATGTGTGGGAATATAGGGTTGGCTCTCAAACAACCTGGCGCCTCACTTCGTCCGTGCCACGGGCACAGGCTTCCTTATTGCGTTCGCGAACACATCTGCTTTCATCTCGACCTTCATCTATCTACCCAAGGACCAACCAGACTACATCCTGGGCCACTCGATCAGTCTCGGGGCGCTAGTGATCTGCGCGATTCTATGCTGTATACAGGTCGTATATCTGTGGTGGGAGAACAGGAAGCGGGAGCGCGGAGACCGCGATGATAGATTACTACAGGGCGATGAACACAGGCTTGGTCATCGCCATCCGGCGTTCAGGTATACGATTTGATGAGTTGCTGCGCTGGTTCCGGTTAATGGGGCGCTCTATTTTTTTTACTAGAGAGGCGAATGCTAGCGATAATGTCACTTGGGCGAAGCGTATTTGTTTTCCATATATGATATACCTAGTCTTCAGCTGAAGTGTTGATACCATGGAGTTTTCATCCTTTGTGTCTGAATAGTTTGGTTATAGCGTATTATACAGTAACTGAGTCTATCTCTACCTTACCAATGCCTGGTCTCGAGGCTCATCTACCATAGGTATCAAGCACAAACCCAAGCTTATCAGGTGGATACACTACATACACTATTATGAATGAATACGGGAGAGAAAGCCCCTATTTTCCTACTAAAGCAACGGACTCCGACGGAGATGAGTTCACTTTGCGCTCATGTCGGTAGTGTAAAGGCATGCGACTACGGAATACCTGCCTAGGTACGGACTACACTTAGATAGGTACAGTAACATGCCGCCGCCGCCTACCTAGAAACATTCCAGGAATGTGTCTCATCCTTCACTCTCTGGTCGTCACTGGGCATAATGTGGGCATATGAAGACTGAGAATAGGCCTGACTCTGATGATGATCTAGCTAGAAGAAGGTCTCCAGCATACATAAGGAGAGCAGCAGCCATAAGAGGGTCCCCCCTCATGGATGCCCCCTTCCAGGATGGTCTTGCCTCTCGTCATCCTCTCGAGCTCTCCCTTTGGTTTCTCGCATGATGCTACAGAATTCAACGACGATGACGCTACCGGAGGAGGAACGGCGACACGGCGAAACCACTTTGATCAGTCACCTACGCTACGGTACCGGCAGTATAGATCCGCCTTTAACGATGGTATAGTGTGGCGTAAGGATTCATCCACCTAGCTACGTAGGTAGGTATTATCACCTACCGGTACTTACATCCGGATTATGAAGACGGTAGGCTTTGTGAAAGGCGAAGTGCCTTACCTACTAGCATTACCTACAGGAAACAGGCCACACTCACCTCACCTCGGTAGGTGCCTACGGCATCATAAGTCCACGATGAAAGGGGGGACCATCGGCCTCGGCATCGAGAAAGGCTGATTGCGTAAGGGAAACGCGCACTAGTCCATCTATCTGAATCACACGCGCACTGCGCGACTCATAAATCTGAATCGGCATCCAAATACCTATCGCAAGACATACACTACATTCCGCCCCGACAGCCTCGTGACGACAAAGTGATTCTAGCTCCCCTACCCTACGCTAGGTACCTACCTACACCACACAGCAACCATACATAGAGGATATAAACTAAAATCAAAACCTCTAGTTTCGAACCACAAAATAGTACCTAGGTAGGTAACCAGAGGGCAGAGGAAAAATTAGGCCACGTACGGTCACATACCTACCTCAATTTCGATTAGCTGCTACCCAAATTCGGCATGGAGTTCGTACTTAACTTCGACCGACCCTGAATTTCGACGACCAAGAACGGCACCACACCCACGCATCACCCCGCAACTCCATGCGAAACCGTGCCATCCCATCCCATGATCGAACCTGGACACACCGGCACTATACACTAAGTAGATATATACACATACCTACTTAGGTATTACACTACCTAGGCACGTGCCGGTAATCCCTAGTTAAGGGTCGATCCAGTCGCAGCACGCGGGAAACTCAGCCGATACTCCAATCCAAATTTGGGTGCAACGTCCGGATTTTCTTATACGTCCGGATCCCGTACGTGCGGTACGTATACGAAGTACGGAATACTTATAGGTAGATTACGGCGCCGTAGATTACTTAATTTTGATACGGATTTACAATACAATACAATCAATACCTACCACTTCCTACACTACTTCGTACATACAATAGGTACGGACATACATACTTCATTATTCTACGTCCGTACTTTACCTGGGCATTGCCTCTATCTCTCGCTCTCTCTCTCTCTCACAGATATATAAATATATAAAACGGCCCTCAAAACAGATAGTACGGACGTAGTACACGCAAAAACTCCCACACACACACACTCACACTCACACTCACACTCACACTCACACACAAGCACGAGTAAGTCCAAACAAAAACCAGCCCTCACCTTCGGCACGCACTCAACCGAACCGAGCCCACAAGTCCTAAAGCCTAAAGCCTAAAGCCTAAAGCCATCTTACGTAACTCCGTGTCTTATGTAGTGTAGGTAGTCTAGTGTAGATACGCAACGCTACGGAATTATACAAATAACCGTAGTCAACGACTCGTGTATAATACGAACGTCGGCTTTAGCAGACTTAAAAACTACCTACTAGGCACCTGGTCTACGGATCCGTAAGTAGCAACACTACAGAATACACTATCTAGGCGCAGTAACAGGAGTGTACCTACTACTTCGTAAGTAGTAGGTCAGTGGCGCCACAGTACATATCAAGTCTCGCACTATACTCATAGGCGTGAAAACAGCGTGAGACAGTGCTCATATGCCACTTTCCACACGGTGCAGGTATCCACGGATCCGTACTCACTTATTTTGTTAGCGCCTCAGCACCACACCTTCGCGCTTAGTAATCGTGTCCTTACAAGGGTGACTCCTGTAATTCTGAGAAGACCGGACCCCCTTACTGTACGTTAGGTCAGGTCGGTAAGCAACATCAACCTTGCCGGCTTCGAAGAAAAAAAAAAAAAAAAGAGAGAGAGAAGGATGGCGAGCTCTGGACAGCTGATGCTGCGGAACAACGGTGACCCTTCTCACGGATAACAACTTGACGTGATCAGGCGGGTAGGTATAAATTGCTCTCGTCTGCCTCCCCACTTACCTACCTACTACGGACGTACTTATACATGAATTAGGTAGGAGTTGTACGTACGGAATACACTACACTACACTACACTACATCATGGGAAACATGGGAAACTGGAACACCTAGTTGCGCCATCGTATGTAAGTTCTGTATTAAAGATTTGGCTTCAACGAGAGTTGTAGGGCAAGGGAGGTGGACTGACTGGCATGGAACCACCAGGATGTCAGAAAGCAAGGTAATTTGTAACCCACCAGTAGCGGATGTTTTTATCATACGGATTCATTATCATTCGCATGTTGAGCATGAAGTCGATACCTAGTTGCATCTATGTGATAAACTTGTGGTTAAAGAACCAGTCTCCTTCTAGTATCGATTCGCAGCCACTAATCCCAGTTCCGAAACTTTTGTACATGGAAGGTCGACTGTTAACACAACGGATGGAGAAACAGATTCTGGCGTAGTCTCTATTAAGTCGTACATCAATCAATGCACATCTCCGTCAACGCCCTGACTGGAATATGCATCGTGACCCTCTGTCACCGCCCATGCCCCTCTTTTTGAGGCTGGTCCTCCTTGCTACGAAAGCAAAGTATCCATCGGGGTATTGTCTTCTGCCACATTGATTTCAGCTTCCCGTACGCATGCAACAAACCGTGCCCTGCCTGTCTCCGTAACTGTTCCCGATTCAACACTCCCCTGAACGCCTTCAAACATTCCCAGACAGTATATGAGCTGGTTTATTCCTTCATACAGTGCATTTCATGGAAAAACAAGCACATGCGACAAACCTCTTGAAGTCTCCGCGGCCATGCCCCGAGACTCGATGGAAAAAAAAAACCGCATCTGCTGGATGCCGGGCCATCATTCTCCATCACTGAAATTGGCCGCACCGCCTCCACTAAAATTCGTACCGCTGGATACCAGTTTTATCCTGGTGGCATTTGCGGACGGCTGTGGAGTCCCCGTGCTGGTCGTGGCTGGCACCGAAACAGACGGGTCTTCAAGATCTGCCAGCTCTGGATGCTCGTTGAGCTCTTCTTGAACTTTCTCATTGAAGAATTTCTATATCGACTTAGCGAGGCAAACACGGCTACGAGGGAAGAGACAAACTTACCATCATCAAATTGGCATCTGAATAAAGCAGACTGCCATCTTCGTTATAGGTCCTGCAATTGTTGCACATCAACGTGATATCTTTACGCATATCGTTGATACTGTTGTATTCTTCCCTTTTCATCTTCGCCTGTATTTGATTCATGCAAATAGGGTTTTGAATGAGGACGTAGTAATCACCGTAATCACGTTTTGAAGGCAATTTCACAAACGGACCGATGATAAGCCGCTTTAACGGCTCTTCTTCTTCATCCTCTTCGGCAGGCTCTTCCGAAGGGAAGTCAACTTCCAACGTCATTAAACCTTCAAACAAATTGCGAAGGCTCTTCTGGAGGACAGGGCGTATTTCTGCCGACACCCGGGACTCGACAGCCATCGCCCTCGCACGTCCCTGAGGACCACGACGCTTTTTGGCAGGGGGCTCACCCTCATCATCGTCTGCTTTGCGCTTCTCGTTTTTACTTCCTGGTTTACGACCCCGTTTTTTCGGAGGTGTCTCGGCTTCCTCTGTGCTGGCACGACTGACCGCCGGCGAATCGACACTAGACGCATTCATCGCGGCAAGCCGCTTGAGCTTGTTTGATTCTCGTTTGTTCTTTCGGGCTTGCTTTCTAGCAGCTGCAGCTTCTGGTGAATCTTCGTCGTCGTCAACCGCCATGAGCCATTGCTCTTCTGTGAGACCGTCATCATACTTGACACGAGTACGCTCACGAGCGCCGCGACCAAGGGCTTCTTCTTGTTCGTCCGGCTCGGGATTGCCTTCGTTGAGGTAAATGTCGGGAAGTTCGCTCTCTGCCATGAGACGCGGAACACGCTTGGACCCTGGGACCGATCCATAGATGGGATCCTCTGCCCGTTCCTCGTCTAATCTTTGAAAAATACTATACTCTTCCTCATTACGGGCTAAGAGCAGGTTCAGTTCCTCATCATCCATTTCGTCCTGTTCACCCGACTCAGTCATATCCGCGCTTTCAAGCAATGTCCGCAGCATGGCATCGCGGTCAGTTTCGGAGGACTTGTTGTCAAAGCGACCGGCTTGAATGACCTTGCCATCCAGATCAAGTTTGTACCTAGCTCGCTCAAGAATCTTCTCTTCGACAGAGTTGGAACTAATTAGGCGTAAAATCCGTACTTCATTCTTCTGCCCTATACGATGAGCTCGATCCTGAGCCTGCAAGTCTTGGTGTGGGTTCCAATCTGAATCGTAAATAATGACTGTATCCGCCGTCTGCAAGTTCAGACCCAGTCCACCAGCCCGAGTCGAGAGCAGAAACATGAAATAGGGCGAGTCCGGTGCATTGAAAGTCTTCAACAAGTCAGACCGGTCCTCTGATTTAGTGGTACCATCCAATCGCAGATATTGAATACCTCGAAAGCGAAGAAAGTCTTCCATGATATCCATGATAGCAGTCATCTGGAAGAACATGAGAACTCGGTGTCCTGTCGCTTTGTACTTTGGTAGAATGCGGTCAAGTAATTCGAACTTGCCGGCCGTACGCCACAGCATATCATTATTGATACTCATTGGGTTCATCTGATTTTCGACTTCGTCAAAGACGAATGGATGATTGCAGAGCTTTCGGAGCTGCATGATCATATTACTCAGGCCGCGGACACCAGTCTTGCCACCCTTCCCGTCTCCGACAGCAATCTTTTGGTGCGTAACCATTTGTTTGTAAAGTCGTGTTTGCAAAGCTGAGAATTTGCACTTGATGACCTTCTCTGTCTTGTCTGGAAGATCCTTTTCGACATCTTTCTTCAGACGCCGGAGGAGGAAAGGCCGAAGTACTTTATGAAGACGTCGAATGACGAGAATTTGCTCTTCTTCATTTAGCTCCATTTTATCCTGTCCGCCCGTATTTGCGAATGGCGTATTGAACCATTCATCGAATGTCTTCACAGACTTGAAGATATTCGGAAGAACGAAATTAAGCATGGCCCAAAGTTCAGTCAAGTTATTTTGTAGAGGAGTACCCGTCAAAATGAGGCGAAAACGAGTGTTATAATACTGGGATATGGTTGCGCTCAGCTTGGAATTCGAATTTTTCATACGGTGACCCTCGTCGATGATCATGTGGAACCACTTGATCTTGCTCAAGATAGGACGATCCTTGATGATATATTCGTACGTCGTCAGCAATACCTGGAAGGTCCCTTGCCGGATCTTTTCTTGCTGTTGTTTTCGTGCATTTGGCGGCCCCTTGTATACCACACGAGAAACAGAGGGTGCCCACTTCTCAAACTCCAGATTCCAATTGGTAAGTGTACTAAGAGGAACAATGACAAGATATGGCCCCTGCTGCATCTTGCGCTCGATGAGGTATGTGACTAAACTGATGGTCTGAATTGTTTTACCGAGACCCATTTCATCAGCGAGAATACCATTGAGATTGTTGTTGTAAAGGGAAAGCATCCACTGCAAACCCTTCAGCTGGTACTCTTTCAACGTCCCGCCAACAAGCATGTTGGCTTGCTCAGTGACTTCCTCCCTGACACGATGAGCAACGGCATAATAGTCAATCTTGCGATCAGCTTCTTCATCATCTTCATATATATCAGCCTCATCATCTGGAAGTGAATCCTCGCCATAGCGCTCAGCCGCTTGGCGCTGTTGGGCCTTGACAGACGAAGCAAGCTGGTGGAGGAATCCATCAGTCTGCTTAAGCAGGTGAGTGATACGAGTATCCTTGGCCTGGTCGAGTAGCTTGAGATAAGCCTCTTCATCGTTGGCCTTCAGAGCTTGCAGACGTTGCTTGGCTGTGCGTTCAATGCGCTTCTGCTCTTCCTTCTCAATATTGAAATGATGAGCAAACATAGCCTTCCCCATCTTTGTCATTTTATTTCTCGCAGAAGCGGCGGTGTTATGAATATCGGACTTATGGTGCTGAACAGACTGAAGAAAGTCAATGTGTTTCTTCTTCTCCCGATGTTCACGAGCATCCCGCTGCTGCTTCTCGAGCTTTTCTGTGATTCTGGCCTCTCGAACACTTTGCTTTTTAGTGCGGCGGTATTGACTCCTATTAGTTGTCATGGCCAGATTGTCATAATGCATCATTGCACGGCCTATCTTCTCACGTAATGCTCGCTGCTTCGAGTACAAACTGAGTGCCTTGAGCTCGATTATTGCCTTGCGCTTAACAGTGTCATCCGGGTCCAGCGTTTGTTTGGTCGTATCCCAATGAGCTATATTACCTGGAATGGCTTTCAATTCAGCATACCGAGCTGCCATGCGATTATATACTATAATTTCGCGTTCATGTCTCAGCTGCTCAAAGTCAACGCCGGTGGGAAAGATGCTAGGAATCATGAGGCGATGTTTGCGTTGCCCATGGTCAAAATAACTAATGTCTTTCCGTACGAGACCAGTTTCATATGGTGATTTGACACTCTTGTATATCTTCGCCTTCGGGGCTACCTGAGCCTCGGTCTCGGGCTCAGCATCGGGTGCAGCTGGTGCAGCAACTTCAGCAGGTTCAGCTTTGTTAATGTCTGGATCTGATCCAACAGAAGTAGTGGGGGCAGTAGTTGAATCTGATCCGTCAGAGACTATGGGGGCTGAAGAGTCTTGCGTCGATTGCCCTGCAAATGCTGGTCGTCGCTGTCGCTGAACACTAATTGAATGTTGCAGTGTAAATGGCACGCCGGCATTCTTGCTAAGTAGCCTGAATGCGGCAATCTGCTGTCTAAGTAGAGACACTTGCTGCTGGGAGAAGGATGGGTGGGAAGGGATGGGCAGAGCAGACGAGGTACTGTGTTGGCCGGCAGAGCCAGCGACAGTTGGCACGGCCAAGGAACTCATAGAGGAAGGCTGCTGGCTGGATTGGGCTTGTTGGCTGGATTGGGCCTGTTGTGTCCCATTGATATGGCTGTTCGGATTATTACGAGATAATTGCGACTGCATATGTTGTTGTTGTTGCTGTTGTTGTCGCAATTGTTGCTGGTGCTGGAATTTGGCGAGAAATTGGCTCGTTTTAAGAAACTCGGGGTCATTTGGGGAAACACCCTGCTTTTTCATTTGTTGAAACCTCTAATGCTATGATCAGTAAGAGCTGACGAACATAGGGCAGATAAGGATAGTTGTCAAATCCAAGTCTTCGGGTACCGGACCAACATACCATCAGCATTTCTTGTAATTGTGCTTGATTGAAGGGAGCCACCCCCGGATGTTGAACGGCGGGTGCCTGCTGAGGGGAGGCCATTTTGGATTACAAGTACAGAGCGTTTCTTTTAAGCTTTATGTAAATCCAGCAAGGCCTTATCTTTACCCAAGCTTATATGATTACGTAGTCATATCTCACAGCGACAGCAGGTGTAAGTTGCCTTGTTCGAATGCTGGGCCGGGCAGCAGCAACACCTGCAGTTTAAGGAATGTCGGGAAGATGGGAGGATTGTCTACTGACGGTAGAGTCGCGTAAAAGGGCAGTCTTGTTGCTAGCGAGTTGCCTTCGCGAAAGGCAACAAGAATAAGATTGCGCCGAAGGCAGATCCGGCGCGGGAGTGAGCGTTGAATTTGTCGGTGGTGGATCGGGTAATCTGTTATAGTACAACACAATGCAGCTCGCAAAGTGTAAGCCGCACTGAATTTTACGAACAGCCTGAACCTTGTTAATCAACAGGGGAAAATGTAGACAGCGCTACAGTGGGTGGGATGCAAGTAAGTACAGGTACACAGCTTTTCGATGGCGCGGCCGGGACAACTTTGGTGTGAATGCGGGAAGATGACACAAAAGTCAGAAAACCGGAGTAGTTGACTGGTAGGCGCGTAAAAAAACGGTTAAAAGGGGGCGGCGGCGCGATAAAATCGCGTAGAACAAAAGGTGCAAGTAACTGTGGATGCCCGTCAATGAATTTGGAGGGGGACGGGGTGATGCGGTCGCTTTTTTGGATGCGCGATTGATGGCGTGGAAGGAGATGGTTTGATGAGAGGAATGCGCACAAGGAAAACCGTCAGACTCCTCCCCAAGAGGACCAAGCCCCATTTTAGCTCGTGACTTTGACCACTCCACGTTGAATGGCCAGAATCAACGCTCGGACCACGGAGAAAACATCGGCCGGGGATGGCCCCAGTTTTCCGACCAATTAGAGACCTGATCTTGCAGGTAGGTACAGTCTCCTCATGTACCTACGGATCCGTACTCTACCTACCTAAGGTATGAGCTACCTATGTGCACCGGAGGATACTTCCTATGGTACCTAAAGTACTATGTGTTTAGCTGGGTAAGAATAGTACCTATCCAAGTACTAGGTAGTGATGAGCCTGGTGAAAGTGAATACGGTCCATTAGGTACCTAAGGTACCTACATGTAGGTAGGTACATGTGGTTCCAGGTACCTTGTGGTGCTGCTGCTGCAGCAGTAGTACCTAGTGTACGGATTACGTAACGGCGCATCGTTTCTTGTCTGCGACACGACACTTCCTATGATTTAGGCACCCGACGTACGGATCCGTACGGATCTGTAGTATCCCCCATTTTAGATACTTCAGTCGCGAAGATCATACGCCTACAAAGGTAGCCGTCGGTTACCTACTACCTAGATACGCTACAAACTCCATAACAAGTGTCTAAAGAATCGCAGTTACGGACCTACAATTCGATGGCGAATTCCGCTTCGAAAAGTAGGATCTACACTACGATGGTGTGGTGATGAGTAAGTTCGGGGCCCTGGCCGTGTATTCAAGCCAGCCATGAAATCAGAATTATGGCTCAGGCTTAAGTACTGTCCCCATAAAGTCGAAGGGCTAACCTGCTTATTGGTGTGTCCATGAAGAGGCTATGCTGGATGTAGCCTAGACACTCTCCACTTAGGCGTTAGACTTCACCATGAAATACCAAATCTCGGACGGCTATGATGGATTCAGTATGGCCGGTAGACCTCCGCTTTAGCGTGGTACCTAGACAAGGGCCTGAACTTTTGCCTGACACCGCAGTAATCACAGTGAGATGACTCTACGGGTACAGTCCATGATTGCAGGTACCCAGCTTTGTGGGACGACATGCTCTCGCATACATTAAGTACATACCTTGAGAGCTCATGGTGATGAGCTTCTGTGGACGACTATGACCAGTCGCAATAGACGCCTAGTAGAAATTTGTAAAACCTTGATTTATCTACAAGGGATGGTCAGTGGGCCTGACACCGAAATGCTGGAGGACACGACTTTCAGTTGTCGCACGTTCAAGCCCGCTCATCTTTTGATCTTTTTCTTGTCGGGGCCTTCTTCCTCATCATCACTCACGTCCGCATATTGAGTGACTGGCTGCGTCTCTTTCCACGCGTTTGTAAACATGGGATCCTTCTTGGCAACATCTGCATACTTAAGCAGTGCCTCTCTGGGATCCTCATGCAACATCCGACTTAGGGGAATGTTCTCGCTGATGTGTTTCTCATCTGGCTGGCTGCGCATGAACGGTGTTTGCTGAGGAACCTGTGGCCTCCTAGGGTCTTTCAGCTTCCCAGATGTTGTCACTCCAGTCCGCCTTGCCCCCGGGAGTGCGCCAGGTGTTACGATGGAGTCCCCTGATAGACCAAGCGACATGTCGGTGGTAAACTCGGGGTTGTCGTCAATATGTCGCTTTTTAGGGGCACGGGACATAACGTCCACGGCGCCTCTGGTGGACATAGAGGGATTATATAGAACGCGTGTCTCTCCATTAGCAGAGCCGGCAACTATCTGGTTGATCTTTGTGTGCCAATTCACGGTAATCAATGGAACACCAGCAGTGATTGGTGTGGTAAATTCGGGTTGCAGATTTCCCGGGTTCAGTATGTGGAGATGGCCAGTTCTAGAGCCGGTGATGAGAGAAGTGGAATTAGGCCCATACTTAATGTTAGTCATGGGATATTCATCGGAGGTTGATAGATGCTCAACAGTAACCAGCGGTTCCTTAAACTTCCGCGTATCCCACAACTTTATGAGATCATCGCCTCCCCTCGTAACCACCATACGCCCATCAGAACTAATGTCGATGCCCCCAGTCCAGGTATTGGCCTTGTGGGCCTCTCTAATCTCCGCCGTAGGACGTGAAAAGGGGCCATCTCCGCTCCACATGACTAGAGTTCCGTCCAGCGCCGCCGAGACGAGAATGTTGCTGCCTCCCTGGGTGGGGCTGCCCCAAGCGACAGCCGTCATGCGACTCCGGCCCGCAGTACCTTGGGCTTTGGATTTGAAGACAAGGATCTCCTTCTGACAGCGCTTGTTGTTGATGTCCCAAATGCGCAGGGTGCTATCTGTACCTGCGGTCACACAGAGGTTCTTGTCCGTAGGGTGCCATGCCCCTGTTGTCACCTCAGAAACATGACCCTTGGTGTGATTCATGTCGTGTAAATACATATCACCTTTGACAAATTCAGCCAGGACATCGCCATCTCGCGACATGATTTTAGCTTGAGGGTGAGCGGATACGCATAGAAAGACACCTCCTGCCAGAGGATTGAATTCAACATGATTTATAGGGTGTGTTTCGGAACCGGCGGTCGAACGCTTGCTCTGAAAGGGGTCAATGCTTTTGAAAGCACGGATGGTAGTTGGGGTCATGGAAGAGAAGTCGTGAAGCTTAACGGTGCAATCTATGGACCCTGAGATCAAACGGCCACCGGCAGGATCAAGCGACAGAGTGGTGACGGCACGATCGTGGGTCTTGATGACCATTTCATGTGAGGTAGGATACTCGTCTTCGTCGGAGTCGTCATCTGAATCGCCATCGCTGTCGCTCGAAGGGTTGGAGGCTGAGTCGCATGATGAGTCTTGACGTCTCGCCGTTTCTACTGCATCCTGATTCACAGTTCTCCTACTTCGATCCAACTGCGTCGCTATGTCGGCTTTTTTGGATTTCTTGCCGAAGGAAGTAGGTAAGAAGGCGCGCATAGGGTCACCTTCGGCTAATTCAGGTATGTCAACCTGGATATCCTCGTCATTCTCGCTCATTGTTGTTTGTGAGAAAACGCTTGAGCTAATTCCCCGACTTGGATGAAAAACAGCTTGTGTAAGGGGAAAATCAACGTTCGGTGTAGAGTTAAGAGGTGTCTGCCAGAGAGCTACCTATCTGTCATTGTATATTTATTTACCTACACTACCTACCTCCAGCTCAGATAGGTATTTGGGTCTGAACATACGGACGTATGCACATAAGGTATAGTATGCGCCTACATAGCTCATGTCCTGGCCAGTAAACATGCACTAATCAGAGGTATGTAGGTAGGTAGTTAGCCACTCTACGTCCGTACGGACGTACTCTGGACAGCAGCGTAAATACGTAGATCTTATGTAATACTTAGGTAGAGTGAATATTCGTTCTCCATACTGTGGTGTGTACGCACTACGGAATACCTACTTACATGTACGGATCCGTAGGTAGGTATGGGATAGGTACAGCAAGCTACAGTAGGGGTACTACATACCTAGGAATGTTAGGTCGTCACGCGTACCCTACCGTACTTCGTGCCGGTACCTAAAAGCATCCTTCATCTACAGTAGGCTGCGTATGAATTATTGAGAATAATGCGCCTTACGTTGTACAGCTTTGAACGGAATTCTCATATGAATGTATTTTGAGGAGGTATACTTACCTAATATACCTACCTGGCTTGTTTATAAATATCACATGCCGCTCGATTTTTCATCGCCCCGAACCTGAAAACTTTGCCGCGCTGTGGTACGAATTAGGTACCAACAGTGGACACTGCCTAAACTACAGGGTGCCTAGGGCACTAACTTGGCTACCTAATGTCCCTGCACTTTTTTGGTATAGGCACCTAAGTAGTGTAGTTTTCCTTATAGGTACATAATCTATAAGAAGCCTCAATACGTACGTATCACGATATCATAACGTGTGCAAGACAGCAATAAATCGGGCTTCCATATATTATGCACCTAATGTGTAATATGATCACCCCTCCCGCTAAACAGTCAACGTGATATGTACTAGCCTCTATTGGATTGGCGTATATGCAAATACATCTCACCAAAGTCGCTCAATAACCCGCAATAACCAAGGCCCATTAAACTTCCCCCCAGCTCATGGGACAAAGGAGACCTTCATATCTACGGATCCGTACCTACTCCACACATATCAAGCAGTCGGTACCTTTTGGTGTAGGTACCTTCGCAGCCGGTTCAGATCTTGTGTGTATTCTCTTCTACCTATTGCTGATGTCGAGTAACTAGGTGCCTCTTCATATGCTCCTCGCTTTGCAGCTGGACTCTCGTCGCTGTACGAAGTAGACGCTGCCCGACCTGTTCTCAAAACCGCACGACGTTTCCAAAGTCACCAACGTTCGTCCCGCCCCACTAAACCACTCTATAAATGACCTCGATGGGATGCCTGGTCGCGTCCATTTCCAACAGGAATTGATGCGATCCTCAACAACTATCCGCGCCTTCCGCTAGCCACTGCGATCATTCGCTTACCCTGACACCTCTGTATCTACCTGTCGTATGCGATCACCGTCAGGATCATGCCCGTCTTACTGACGATTGCTGACGGCAGTGTCGGCACTGAGGACTCATTGTCGCTCGTACCTGTGAGCGATGGGTCAGGCCACAGTGGCGGCTCGGGCCTTGGAGAATGGAGCTCTCTCATCGGAATCGTAACGGCCATAATTGGGAATGTTCTGATTGCGCTAGCTCTCAATGTTCAGCGTTATAGTCATATCCAATTGCACCGAAAGCGTGTTGAGGCTCGAGAGCGAGCTAAGGAGGCCTTGAAGCGTGAGCAAAGCAGCCATCGTATCGGCTATGGTGCAGTCGATGTGGGATCCAGCAATATGCCAGCCGAAGAAGACGACGATGATGCTGCTACGGAAGCCCACCCTCTCGCCCGCTCTTTCCAGTCCAACGGGTCGAACTGGACTGAGTCCTCTAATGATGTACCTAAGGTTGCATCAACGTATTTGAAGTCTCCTTCGTGGTGGCTGGGTCAAGTGTTGATGACAGTCGGCGAGATGGGCAATTTTTTGGCCTACGGATTCGCGCCAGCATCGATTGTATCACCGTTGGGTGTTGTGGCTCTGATATCAAATTGCGTCATCGCGCCCATATTCTTCGGCGAAGTATTTCGCAAGCAAGATTTCTGGGGGGTTCTCATTGCCGTTGGGGGTGCTATCACCGTGGTTCTCAGTGCGAAGGGGGAGGAAACCAAATTAGACCCCCACGATGTCTGGGACGCCATCACGACCATGGAATTCGAGATTTATTTGGGGATAACCAGCTTCTTCATTGTTGTGCTGATGTGGGCGAGTCCCAGATATGGAAATAGAACCATATTGATTGATTTGGGTTTGGTTGGGCTTTTCGGTTCGTACCCTACACTTTCCACTCTACAATTCCTAACAGAACGCCAGGTGGTTATACTGCTTTAACGACTAAAGGTGTCTCCTCTATGCTTTCTTCGACCTTTTTCAAAGCTTTCGCTACTCCAGTAACCTATGGCCTTGTGGCCGTTCTCCTTGGAACTGCAGTAATGCAAGTCCGTTATGTGAATAAGGCACTCCAGAGATTCGACTCGACCCAAGTCATACCTATTCAATTTGTATTATTCACGTTATCTGTAATAGTTGGGAGCGCTGTTCTCTACCGAGACTTTGAGCGCACAACTGCAGAACAAGCTGCTAAATTTGTTGGTGGTTGTTTGCTGACTTTTTTCGGTGTATTCCTCATCACCAGTGGGCGGCTTCGGCGGGACGATGACGACGAATTATCGGGTGATGAGAATATCGAAGAGACCATTGGCCTAAGGGATCAAGAAGGCTTCAATCCTTACCACAGTAGCACAGAAAACCCCAGAGAAAACTCAACACGAGCGATATCAGCACCAACTTCGAGAAGTTCATCTATTTCCTCACAAAGTAGCTTCTCGCGCGATGGCAAGCCCTTCAAGACTCGGAAACCTACAGGCGCACCTTCAAATCGGAGAGCCGGTCAATTTGCGTCGGATTCGATTCTACCCGCTCCTATCAACACGTCACCTCTGATGTTTAGCAATCCCTGGCGGTCTTCTGTTGAAGACCACCTTCTGGTTCATCCTGGCCTCCCCCGACCTCTTTTAGCAGATAGTATTCCTACAGATCCCTCGGTACGTTCTGTAGCTGCCTCGGAACCTGTGCATCCTGCGTCCAATGTTCACACACCGATTTCTCCACCCTCCTCTCCATTACGCGCAGGTAGCCCGCATCTTTCTACGCTAGCATCTTGGCCTCACAACCATCATCATCACCACCACCGCCATTACTCCAATCATTTTATATCACCATCACCCCTATCGTCTACAGTCAGCGCCGTGGTCACGGACACTTTACTCAAGGGCGAAGATAGCCCTATCAAGAGGAGGCGATCAATAAGGCGACTGAGACCCACCATCAGATCTTGTCTATTCGTCCCTCAAGGTGAAGATGACGATGGGAGCACTCCTAATCCATCACGGTTTCCTGATATTGAAGGGCAGAATGCCCCTAACAGAGGCGATCCACGTCTGACGAACCAAGAAAATAGTCGGGGGAGGGCACGAAGCCTTAGTAACACATTAGGGCAATTCTTGACGCGAAAAGAAAGGGAAAGAGGAGAGTCAAATGCCGAGATTGATGAAAGCTAATAACGCGAGATTAAGAGCTCTCTTGTTCTTGGGCAGCTGGACAGGGCGTTAAAAATTAAAATGAAGCTGTTGAGTGTAAAGAAAAGTCCGGGATTCCTGCCCCCCATTGGATACCTAGCATTCGTCATTAGCATTTCCATCGAAGCCATCACTGTGTGTCATTACTTAGTCGAGCTGTCTTTATAATACCCCTATTTGTGTCTTACCATCTCCTTCTTCTGCGAATGATATCAAATCAGAGTATTTTCATCAATGCTAGAAACAGTCATATCCGTTTTACCACCCAACGCGATGGTCTAGTCTTACATATATATATATTTTTTAACGCTCTGCCCTTTAGTTTGTAGCCTCTCTTTTTTTCTAGGCATTGGCCATGGCTTGCGGACTCGATATGTTCGTAAACACCAGATTAAAAATGTAGTCATCTTGCGCTATATAAGGGCCAGTTCTAATCTAGTAGCATCGCGCGAGATGAAGCGCCACAATGATAACTGTTAAGCATCATGCTGCGATGTAGGTAGCCAAAATGGGGGGTTCTGTTAAGGATGATTTCCCGGATGGAACCCTGCTGACGCATCGCCTCCACGAGCGAGATACTCATTGGCTCTCTCTTCTGGATGCTCGTTTCGAAGATGCTTGGTCGCACCGCTAGAAAGATTTGAGAATATCTGGCATATTTAAAATTGGATTGCTGATGCTGCTCCCTACTTCATAGTAAGTTATATCTGAACATTTCCGCAAGGGAAAGTGTAGAGTCGACCTCGGTGTTATCATCTACCTTGGATAAACCATACGGAATCAGTATAATATGGATAGAGGAACGTCACATGCTAAAGTCGTCACTGTTCGTTTAGAGATTCATACAAATTTCACAAGGGAATTGAAGTTAAGACTCTGACCAAGTTGTGCTCAATAGTCGCCTAATGGCAACAGCTTGGTTAGAGGTTGAGTGAACACGGGCAGTTGAACATAGAACTCTAAGCATATCAGGGGCCGTCGAAAAGATAGAGAAAGCAGACTTCTTTCGGAACATTGGCAGCAGGTTCCGTACAGATGATAACATACTTCAAACAAACAAATAAACAGGCAGGCAGGCAAAAAAAGCCAGCATCAACTCCAACTCCAACTCCGTATCAGTAATAGAGATTTTTTTTTCCCCAACCATACCTATAATATTTATGCCTATTTCATTTCCTCGTGATTGAATCGTGCCCGGTCGTACACCAATTTTCAAAGCATCTAGCAAAATGAGTGAAAAAGAAAAAACCATTGCTACTGCGTAAATACCAAACCCCTTAAGGCATGGACGCCGGGCCTAAAAATGCCGAACCATCAGGGCCCCCGGGATCACCACCCTCGCACCGACCAAACAGCCAACGGAGCCTCTCCATGTGAGAGCGAAGCTCATCCCTCTCGCCCTCCAAAATGGCGCATTCGCGCTCCAGCGACTTGATGTGTCTTCTCGCCATCTCGAGGACCTCGGCCTTGCTGACGCGCCGGTCCCCAGCTTCCAAGACGTCCCCGCTCTCCTCTCCCTCACCATTCTGCATTGTCTCGGGTAGCGCGCTCAGCAGGCTCTCGAAGTGCGCGTTCAGCCTGTTGCGGTACTGCTTCTCGACGTTGTTGTGCGTCTCGCGGCTCTTGCGCTCCTCGGCCGTCACGGGCGGGTTGTGGTGCGTGTTCTTCGACGTGCGCGATGCGCTGCGCAGCTTCGATCTGTTAGTGCCCAGAGTCGGCGACGTCAGGCTGTCGGACGAGAACCCCTGGTACGGATGCTTTGGTTTCCGCTGGCGCGAGGCTGCCTTGTTTTTCTTGTGGTGTTGCTGCTGCTGCTGCTGCTGCTGCTGTTGTTGTTGGGGGTGGCGTAAGGTTGGGGAGGGAGCTGGCGGACTAGCGACTACGCCTGCTTGCCCCTGGCTGTGCGAGAATATGTAGTTGTACGCGTCAATGTGGGCGCCGAGTCCGGGCTCGGGCGTCACTGGTTGGGCGAATGACGAGTCGTAGGAGCCGGACCTGGATGCGATGAAGGATGCACTGCTTGATGACTCCGGGTTGCCGTCTGTAGGACTGTACTCGTTTGCTGGGTAGACCGGGCCACTGTTAGTTCTGTAGAGCACATTGGGGTTGTTCTGGAACCCGGGGTGCGTCTCTGTGGTGCCGTGGGCCGATATCGTGGTGGGATAATACCCCTGAGTCGTACTCTGGTGGATGTTTGTACCAACTGTTCTCGCCGTGTAGAAGGGAGCTTCAAGGGCAAGCGTCGAGGGTTGATAATCCGCTGATGACATCTAAGCCTCTCCATTAGTTATCCCCTAACATCCAGAATTTCTTGTGTGATGTGGCCCGATTATCTCGTTGTAGCATTAGGCATTCCGCGTTGCGTTGCGATTTACACACAAGGCCATCTTCTAAATCTACCCAGAAACGATAAAAGGAACGGTTCGTGGCGTAAAATTTGCGCCAGTCATCCTGTCGAGAAGAGCCCACTTCGTCGTCGATAGGAGGTAGACCGTGTATAGAAGATTTTTTAGGGAACAACGTACATGGAGTTGGACGACAGAATCATCGTAGGACCGATCTAGATGTGCCACGTTCCACATCTTAGACTTGGGATGATTCGATATACTGGCAGTGACGTATGGCAGTAATCGTCAGATCGATATCCAGCTACCAATGACTAAGATTGTCGTGTGTGGTTGTTTGGTGGTGGTGTTGTCACTCGACGAGCAGTATATGACTATCGTAACCCTGTAGCGTCCAGGTAATCTTTGCAAAATTATCCCAATGGATCTTAAATAATCCATGGTCAAACGCCGCCGCAGTGGCTAAGGCATTGGGTGTCACCGTATTGCCACAAGCCGATCCAACGTCGTCGGTTACAATTTTAACCCCTGACATAGGTGTTGTAAGTAGGAACCCTAGCAAGACAGTCTATCCCCAGCAGGAGCAGCAGCAGAAGCAGCGTCACTATGCTACGTGCCGGCATGTTTAAGTCAATAGGCATGCCTGTGTGTTATCAAAGTGATCGAGTTTTCATTACTCTGCTTTCTACGCTGATAGGACCACCCAAAATAACTCGAGCGCGGAAGCTCGGTACTGTGCCTCTGCAACCTCCCGTGGACAAAATACAAGATCCGCACTATCTACGAAAGTCGCCGGCGTTCCACGTGGAGATTTGGGATATCGGTAGACCCTGCTGAGCCAATCAAGTCGACTTCAATCTAACGAGCAGGGTATGGTTTCGATATCCTAGTATGGTAGCTATCCTTCGCAGCCGGCCACTGTGACCGAGTTCAAGGGCAATAGGGAGGGCTACGATAGGGCGACGAATGATCTCTCTTTGGTCGAACCGTGTGCCTTGAATGGCAGAGTGAGTCTCAAGTGGCAACCACAATATAATCCCCGCTTTAAGCGATGGAAGCAAGCTCATAGTAAAGCAGTCAGAAGGGCCAGTAGGTGAGAACTATTCGTTCTCAGACACAAAACGAGCGGTTCTGTCCTACCAGGAGGATGTCTGGCGTCCTATTTTGATCCCAAACGTGTTTTGACTTGTTACAAAGCCAGCTGGGAATAAGATAGCCACATGCAGATCCCGAAAACTCTTTCTTTGGACTGGATCACTCATCCATCGCACGAACTTCGGATGAAAACCAAGACAGTGACACGACAAGGTTCCCAGCAGTTTTAAAGTCGGTGCGCCGACGAATCGACACTACAGGTAGGCGGGATCTCGTACGTCATCCTCGAAATGCGGTACAACCTCGAAGGTATAGCTTCATATATTCGTATATAAACTATACTACTCCATCCGAGAGACGATTTGAGGTCACTCTCACTTGACTTGCAAGACCCAAGACCCTGACGGCTTGGCAATCTACAGTCGTGTACCTAGCCAGCAGCCAATGCAGCCGAGTCGAGCTCAGCCAATCCTTCAGGTGGCTTATAAGTCAGAAAGGATGAATCTCGAAGCACCAGACGTTCCGGTGCATTAAACCCCGTCCAGAGAACAACCGTGGATGAGACCCGTTTCGCTACCTGCCCGGCAGAAAAAACTTCATCTGCAAACATGGGCCTGTGTTCGACGGGGAGGAACCCTTCTGCACCGAGGACGTAACCTGCTGTTCCTATTAGTGTAGTAGAGCACGAAGAATCAATTATATTTTGGGATTTGACTGCAGGAACTTTCGGTCCCGATAGGCTGTGACAAATTCAGGCAGGGATGGATCTTATGCGACTCACAAAGAATCCTTATATAGTATATACATGCATCGATACACATACACACATACGTTAACTTGTGTGGTTCCCTGACACAACAGTATTACCTAGAATAAAGCCCGCTCCTCTGGGAGTTTCCTCGTAATCATCTCCTTCGTCCGCCCGTGTGTTGATGCCGTCCCGAGGACTCGCTCGATGTCTTTTGAACGAAAAGTATTGAGCCTTTGCTTACGCGGGTGTCAGCCCCTACCCGACCTGGGGCTTGCTGGACTCGCCTCTCGCCGTTGAAACATAATCAGATGCAAGGTTGCTACCCGCGGTATGAGACTATAGCAGCGAAAGAAAAGACCCTGGTAATCTGAATGAAGAGGCAGATACACAGCATGACCTCTTTTGTGAACCCCAATCCTCTTCGATCGAAAGGACTTGGCTTGCCACAAAGATGGCAGTACAAGTCGAGAGCTTTTTTTTTTTGTTTATTCAGCTACCCGTGCGACAATGGGTGCGACCAACATATTATAACAGGAATACTTCGCTCGTTTTCGCTTAGTTGCCTTCTTTCGAGGAATTTATGAGCTGGATACATACTAGCTATTTGGTAAGATGGTTTTAATAAACACCAGGCTATATCCCTCAGCTTCAAAGCCCACGTAGATATTTCACCGATGTTCTTTCTCATCCGTAGGGTCTCCCGTGGCTGGCTGACGGTCACAATATACGTATGCACTGCACTGACCACATCTACTTGACAGAAAAGTACAATCTCTTACTCAGCAAAAAAGCTCGAAACTTCCGCCATCGACCCATCTCGTTTATTGTTTTATCAACAGCTGGGGGGAAGTCTTCATAAATCCCAGCCAGATTCGCGCCGTCACCCGAGACGACTCGGCACTCTTGTCTTGCTGCGGGCTATACCTTGGTTATATAAGGCATATTATACAGATGGAAGAGTCGGCGTATCAATGCCGACCCCAGAAATGAGTCCGCCTGCCGAGTTGGGTCGAGGAGGGGACGGCCTCCTATCTCTCGGGTAGCTGCAGGATACCCCCGCATATCCAAGTAGTAACACTCCGGCAGGTAATTGGCGGCGAGAAAACCGCCGGCGGCTACCTTGGCTCTGCAGTCCTCGTCCTCTCGCTATCCCCACTCTCCTTTGTTGGGAATACATATCCTTACGCATCCGGGCATTGAAGGCTGGCGGTTCTTCTTCCTGGGTTGGGGGAGATTTTATATTGCGAGCCTTGGTCTGATTCTGCGTGGCAACGACAAGCCTACACCAACCTTTGATCAGAGCTTTCCCCACGACCAGGACTCAACTGTGGTCAGAACTGGTCAGCTCTTCCTGGCGTGGGTATGTACGACAATAACAAACTTCCCCCGTGCGTTCCCCCACTTGCCAGAAGATCTAAGTTATATCACTGGCTCTCCACCGTTGCAGTTATCGCCACCAAGGTAGGTGGGCGCCCGCAGCTAGCATGTCCCTGAGTGGCGGCATCCTTCAGCCGACAGAAGAAAGGCGAATTGGATTACGGAAAAGCTCTGAGACACATTGGGGATGGCGCGGATCTAGGTGATGTCGCATTTCTAGATCTGCGCGAACTGCATACTGACGTATCACATATCTTGAGCCTCGCGCGACAACAACCTTCTCGTGTTCGGCTGCGTTTTGACACTAGGACAGGTATCGAGGTGGTTGACGAATGATAGACCAGTAGGTTACGGGGGGCACCATACCTGAATTGCGTAGGAGGCGTTCTGCTCAGCCCGGTGGCGACGCCGGACCGCAATTGAACCCGTGTCCAAGCAACATTGGGCATCGTGTCGCTTGCCTACATACATAGATGGAACCCTATCGTTTGATTAGGCTGTTCGCCGCCAGGAATGAAGAAAGCGTCAGCTAATTTCACGAACGGGTTCTGAGATGAAATGTCATTTAGGTTTTCTTCCCCAATGGCCTCGGCCGGCGCCTCATTCCACTCTACTCTATGCGAGCCTTTCGGTTTACTACTTTTACGATGGTCGCGCCTCAGCCGTCACAATACAATGCAAATTAGCACTATCTAACACAGCACAGGGTAATGGTATGGTGACTCAGAGCGTTGCACCACAGATATTCGGCCTTGTGTCTTGAACGCGAGCTGGGGCAGTGTTGAGCTCCCAGTCGAGTCTAGCGGGACAGCATCTGGAGTGATCAATAGGATGTCTAGCCGCGAGAAGGGTTAGAACAACGAAAGCCATCTCAAGCCATCTCATGCCTCAGGCCCTCAGCGGGCTGTTGTTTGCGAAGGCTCCTAGCGTGACAGCGTGGGGTGATCGGTGCCTAATCTCATGAGGGCATGGGAGGGTCCATGACGAAGAATGAAGCCTGACTTATGTAAAGGCTGTACAGATAAGTTTTGAGAGAGTGTGTGTAGGTATTATCTTTCTACAAAGTACGGATCCGTACGTCCGTACATATATAATGATAAAAGGCTAACTACATTCAACGCTTGCAGACTAGGATGTGTATATCGTACTGCGTTTGGCAATGCCCTTTCCTTGTCTGTGAGAAGTCTGTGAGACAATATGATTCCTAGAAGTTTCAAGGTAAGATGGCTGTCTCGTGGAACGACGTTACTGCGATGAGAAACACGGACGGACGTGATCATTAGTACTATTTCACTCGTCGAGACACCGCATCGAGTCCGTCAGTTGCCGCCAGCAGCGGCGCCGGTCTCCATTTCTTGAGTGAACAGTCGGACGATCTTGGCCGAGTCGCCGAAACCCTCAACTCACCCAATGTTCTAGCTCTTTTCTCCCGCTCCCGGCAAGTCCGTGAGCGGTTATTGGGCCGGATGAGTAACAAGGCGGCAGGCTTGAGTCTACCTAGTATATCTACCTACTATACTTCGTTAGACTGGTTTATCTATGGACGTACGTAGGCAACTATCTTGCATTGTGGGTTAAAGTACGGATCCGTACGTCCGTATTCCGTTGGTATGTAGTCCGTACGGACGTATTCCGTTGGTATGTAGTCCGTACGGACGTATTCCGTTGGTATGTACGAACATAGTCCGTAGGTAAGTACGTCCGTACGGACGTAACTATCTAGCATCGACACGTGAGGTAGGTATACCTACCTACATGACATCAGCAAACATCTGTTGCCACTTAGTCTACTGACGTACGGACGTATTTCGTCGGGACATCATCAGTATCTAGATGAAAGATTCAATCTGCATCTACCTACTGTAGTGTAGAGCGGAGTAGCTGAGTGCTGATCTCCTACCTACATTGCCTATCTAAACGGCTCTTCAACACTCCTTCGACGGCCATTCTATTCTGGCCCATTCAAGAGTAAGATTGACATCATTTCAGCTTTTCAGCAGAGCTTCGAAGCTTTGGGACAAAGGAATGAAGCCAATTTCATTTTAAGTAGGTATCTGTGCTCCGAACCGTACGTACGGACGCTCACTAGGGGAATAAGGTACCAACACTAGGTACGCCTAGGTACCTACGTCGTCGAAACCGACGATCAGGGACAGGGCCTGAGCACGCTACCTACAAGCACGGCCTCGTGTCTCGCCTGGCCCTATACCTACACTGGTTAACGACTCGAAGGCTTACCGGGAGGAGCCCGGTTGATTACCTACACCATGGACGACACTAATGTAGGCGTAGACATTCCGTACCTAGGTACGGATCCGAGGTAGTAGCGTCGTGTCAAAAACCCCGGGCTGGATCTGGCCATCGGTGATACCGTTCTTGGTACGCTAAACTACACTACCCATGGTGGTGTCTATAAGTAGCAGTATCTAATACCCAGTAGTGTACGGATCCGTACCTAGGTAGGTTGTTGGTACATAGCGTAGGCAGTACGTCCGTAACGTAGGTATGTATGAACGGAATACCTCGTAATGAATGGTGAACGAACCGGCTAGTGAAGAATGACCCGGTTCTGTCTTCCACAAGCTGGGGTATCTAGCCCAGCATATCACTCCTCGTTCAACTCACGTACCAACTTTCGTACGCTAGTAGGTATGAAGCTCTTCTCTTTTCATAAATCCAGCGAGATTAGGATCCATCCTGAAGCCTTTCCAGATGCTCGGGTCAGAGATGGAGCAGACATTCTGAATTAAAATCTCACATAATACCATCTCTGATTGGCCAACGGATGAATATGGAATTCCAATGACGAAAGGCTCGCTCGCTCATTCTGTTACCCGAACCGGCGGTCAAGATCTACCTGTGCATACCTAGAGGAACAAAAGCTCACGACCTACCATCCTAGCGTACCTACCGACCTATACTACCTACACTACGGACGTACACTAGCCAACAAGAGCTTCGGAGCCAGCTGGAGAAGAGGAAGATGAACCGGCGCGCTTCCATCATTACTGTATCATGCCGCGGTGGGCGAGAGGAAAAAAGAGATAACGAACGCCACGCAGGGGCGGCTGTCTCGAGCGCAGGCAGCGTCCCGACAGAGCACTACGCCATATCCGCGAAACCACTGACGTCTCGTCGTGGCGTGGAAGTCTGCATCTGAGGCTGTTTCGAAAAAATGACAAGATGCAAAGCGGACGGGCTGCTCTTCCACATCGCGTATGATTGGACGCCCGTCCGGCCAGCTTACTCCGGGGCCAGGTTCAAGCCCCCCCTCCATACAAAATAAGTTATGGATCGAGCCCTTTCATCGCCCGCGGGAAAGACAGACGGAAAGCACCTATTCCCCGCGGCCGCGATTTTGTGCTCTAGTAAATCTACGCTAAGGAAGAGCCGGTGTGATGGCATAAGCATTACTGTGATTCGGTCGAATGGCTGCCGCAACACCGGACTCAGAATCGGGCTTTTCAGTCTCGATGGTCTCGGATCGCCTTGAGCCGGATATCAGTAAACGTATGATGACCTGGAGGTCATTGTTTGAGCCAGAAATGGAGGGGAATCGCGTTTTAGCAAACGTACGGATAGCGACAGCGACAGAGGGGAAGAGACATCTATCTACCTAGTGGGTTTTGAACAGAGAAGGAAGAGGGGGGGGGGTATATGATGACCCTTTATATCATGGAAGAAGGGCTTTTTTTACAGCTACCCATTGACAAACTCGATACGACATGTCGTCCTGAGGTCTCATTGCTTTTTAGTCAACGCAGGTACCCAAGCGAGTTTCCGGTTCACTTTCCGCTCATCACGCGCTGGTGCTTACGCTTTCTTTACGCCGTATCGACGTATATTATTCGCTACATATACGTACACTATACAATTATAGAATAATCTAGAGCCTGGCTGCGTCATTGCAATGCGTGCAACTCCACAACATGTACGTCCGTATGTAAATTCATTATGGCGATGTAGGTATCTCGAAATACCTAGGACGGGACGTGGCATGATTCGACATGGCTGTCTTCTTCCGCACGTAAGAAGAAAACAGTTGTTAGGCCCATCTCTTCAAGCGCAATCTACCCAGGCACCTAACTTAATCATGAAGCATACGAGCTTAGTGTTCCTTCTTGAGATTAAAACTACCTAGGTATATACATCTATCTACGTCCGTTTCTATATATCTATCCATCTATCCATCCATCTATCCATCTATCTATCCATCTACCATCTCCGTTCTTGACGATTTTTATCGAGAGCCCACAGGAGTCCCGACAGATCGGAGGCTCTGGGATATTGCCTGCACTACCTAGCGTACCAACACAGTACAAGCACGAAGTACCTACATCGCCAACCAACCTGTACCTACGCTAACTAATGTTTTGCCTGCCCAGCGAGCGGCAATAAGTTCAGCTCCTACACTAGTAAAAGTAGGGAGAAGACGCCTGCATTTCCCTACAGAACAAAGACCTCATTCCTTTCGATCTCCACCGATTGACTACGAATTGGGCAGGTCGCCAGCCCGACCTAGTCTTAGTTGGGATTCGTAGTCTCGACAGCCACGTTGTTACCACGTTTTTCCTACCACGTTCCTCTCTGGGGTAGGCGTCGGCGCCTACTTATAGGTAGTGTAGGTACTGGAATTACGGAGGTATTGTACGTACGTCGTCCTCACATACCTACCTAGGTAGGTAGGTAGGTAGGCAGACATCATTGAAAATTTTCGACAAGAAAACCCACTCAGTCAAGCTTTACTAGGTACCTAATATTTTATACCACGATGACTACAGACAGACGTAGGTACAATGCGCACATTCGTGATCGAGGGACTTAACTACTGTAGGTAATTCGTACATCCAACAATGAATTAACAAATTCGTGAATATGCCCCAACTACGACATACACGGAGTCCTGTAATAACTACCTAGTTCATTATACCAATACAGTAGAAAGCTCATATACACGACAACGCCACAGGGGTGCCTGCTCGATACTAATTAGAATCCTCGACACAGGCAGAGGCAGTTATAGGTACAGTACGGAGTCTAACCGGCAAGAAGTGAGGCACAGTGCGTAGGTACATACTACCTAGGGACCTATTCTACTTATATCCTATCCTATATTACATTACCTATACCTACCTAGCACACGACCACGAAAATGTTTTCCATAGTTTTCCCTCGTCTAAAATATTCCGTACGCTAGTACGTCCGTAGGTAGGTAGATATTCCGTAGCCAGCTTCGTACAGTATTAATAGTGCAAGGCACGGTACGGACGGGATACCGGGACTCATCCTAGTGAAGACCCCCCGGCCCTTTAACTAGGAGGTAACATTACCTACTGCGTAACTAATGCAGGTACTGTCGTGTAGGTGGTGGAGTTGCGGACATAAGGGAGTTACTTCGATCAAGATTACACGTTGATGATAAATCCAGGTAGGTAGGTAGGTAGGTAGGTATTCGTTCAAACAAACTCGCATGACAGCGCGTCTGTGACGGCACCAAAGTCGCATGCGCTTACAAGGTGCTTTCGTAATTCTCTCTTGCCCGATTTCCTCTCCAATTTTTGATGAAGCTTGGTAATTGTTAGTTACACTAGGTTAGATACGTAGTATTCTCTGCCTTGCTTGCTTCGTTGCCCCGCCTGCCAAGTCTTTCTGGCCCCCTGGGCTCTCTATCTCTCTCTCTCTCTCTCTCTCTCTCTCATAGTGTACACGCTGTCGGTATTGTATACCTAGGTAGTAGGTATTCTGCCGGCTACACTTTGTAAGCCTGTGCCGCTCTTACACATGCCAATATATCCTCTGACAGCTATCAACGGTAGCCTTGCCAGTGCTTATTTGCCATTTCATCAACGGTATACGCGTGGAAGCGTCGCTTGGATCTTCGTTGCTACACTTCCTAGATCTAGGGCTTCTCGGCCTGTCAAAGTGACCAGTTGTATAAAAGTACCTAAGGTAAGCTCGGTCCGGTCTAGGCCGCTAGATCTCCATTGGCCCGCAAAGTCGACGAGAGCCTCTGGGGATTTACCTACACGTACCGGTATGTCACTACGGCAAGTATAAACGCGTCGCTTGGACGCCGAAAATGTAGGGAGATACTACTTCGTACGTAACATAGGTAAGGCGGTGTACGTACGTACCTATCACCTACCTAGTCATACCAGTCAATCGCTTGGCATCTCCACGCTACGGCGTGATTAGTCGACAACTACGACGTCTTCAGTTAGAGTTGGGCTTCATGACGTTGTTGATAACGTAGATAGGTAGGTGGTTGTTAAAGATAGAACCTAGTAGTACGGATCCGTACCTAGCTGTCTTTCACGATGGGTATGAAGCGAATCTTCCGGCCCGGAGATATACACTACCTACACTGGTAACGAAGCCTCGTCGTTTCGCTTGTAAGCGGATGACACTAACGGCGTTCCTCGTCGGCCCGGTGCTCTGGGTTCATAGTGTACCTAGTCGGTCAAGAGCGTCGTGATGCTGGGTAACGCTCTTACGGGGTGCTGATCTCGTCTAACCGAGTCTGACTACCGTACCTACACTACCCTCGGTTGCGAAGTCTTCATTCATTCATTCGAGTAACGACGTACCTACCCAGTAGTAGTCCGTAAGTACGGACAATATGTAGAACAAGAGAAGGGCGCGATGTGGACTAGTTACGGTGTAGGTGTACACTAGGGGGCATAGTGTAGGTAGAGGACTCAACGGGTCCTTCCCCAATGTTTCCAAGCCTGCAGCAGCGTTTTAATTCACTTGGAAGATCCAGCGTCGCTCCCATGGCGCTGGGAGCGAGGATAGACGTTCTAGTAAAAGATCTGTCAGCCCCGCAAGTCCGTGGAGGCTCTTCGGTTCCAATTCTACAGACTCCACCAGGATTCTAGGCTCTTGTTAGTAGAGCCTTGTCAAATTTGATACCTACCTAGCGAGGTTGGGAGTCGGCCGAGTTGGCTCGGATTTTTGAAAAGATAAGTACCTACCTATTCGTTTGACTTTGCGGGTCATCGACGACCTGTCTGGCCCAACTGGACCGAACTTTGCGGAAAGACCCTTGCGTCCGGCATTGCCAGTTGCGTTAACACATTCTGTTTTGATGATAGCGGCGGGATGCCCTTGCGTCTTCCACTGTCGCTTACATACCTATTGTAGGTACAGTACAAAACGTCCGTACATACCTACCTAGTGTATTCCGTAAATAGGTACCTATACCTGCGTATTCCGCATGCGTACTAGGTATGAGTGAACTCGTCGATCGCAACTTGAATGGTATCGAGCCTAAACCGCGTTGGGCACTCACAACGCAGTCACATTTGTGGCTGTAAGAATAGGTACCCAAGTAGGTAGGATACGGAAGAAAGGAACCAACATGGCATGTCCCTACGGACTATTCTAGATACCTATCTACACTACCTAGTGTACGGATCAGTACATTATTTATTACCGTAGTTTGTAGGTAGGTGATTTGGGTAGATGATGAGATGCTTCTCATGATACCTAGGTAGGTACTTACAATAGAGCCGTCAGTGGCCGAGTTGTGTTGTTGTTGTTGTTGTTGTTGTTGCGTTATGGCGGCCAAGGAGATAGGTACACTAGGTATCTGACGAGAACACCGAATGATAAGTCACATGATGGGAAAGCCTTACCACAGCGACACCCGGTTTTTCGTGATCTTGGACGTTATTTTCAGGGAGACCCCCTATGACAGTCTGGCTCCTTCAAAGCCACATTTGGCCTTAGGAAACGTCCGGCACAGTGTGCTAGTATGAATATGGGACAAAGTCACACCGTGTTGGCGGGGTGTAAATTGAAGGCCCTCGAGTCGAGATTGACCAATAGGAATCTTGTTAGTTCTTCAGTAATTAGCCAATAGGAAAGCCGCTAAAAGAACATCGCGTTCGGATCCATACACAGTATGGGATCCATACAAATTTGTAGTGTATGTACTGTACGGATCCGTAGATCCGTTCATAGCCTGTAGGGATCCGTAGGTACCTAGGTACCTACGCAGTAAGTGTCCCTACGATGACTGAGGTAAGCAATTCTTTCACGCTCCGTGCCAATGATGCTCACGATCACGCTCACCCTCTGCAATCTATGGCGCTCATGAAACACTGACATCTCAAACTCCCGCTCTCCGTAAGTTGAATCGAAATGACTGCATCTTGGGTTCTCACCAACATGGTCTTAAAATGGAAGCTTTGCCGGCAGAGATTTCGCTACTTATCACCGATATAGGCAATGCAGTTATGTAGTGTACTTCGTACTTTTACTACTTACTTACTTACACTATGTACGGATTACTTACCTCTACCTACACTATCCCCAAACCTGACTTGCATGCAGTGAGATTCCTTGCGTCCGTACCCCTGATCTTATACCCTGACTTACACTTACTTATGTACCTACCTAGGTATAGGTATATAACTAGGTACCTACGTTAAATGAAATAGGTTCCGCACACGGCTGGTAAGGATCAACGTCAATGAAAATTGAAATGCATAAGGGTCACAAATTTTCAAGCGTTGGGGCTGCCTACTGTACGTAGAGCTGCGTCAGCGTACATACGCTGCCGGAGTCACCTACCTATCCTGTCGCAAGGGGAACTGTCAGGAAGAGGGAATGTCGCTAGTTTCATTTACGCTAGGTAGATGGGTAAATGTTCCTACCAAGTGGTGGTTATGACCCAATTCCTCAGTTGTGAATCCATGATCAGCGCTGGTTAGATATCTGGCCTACCTAGGCATTCCGTATGCTGTCAGTCGAGACTCGACATCGATATCTACTTATACACTGCGATGGAGTCGTATCCGGCCAATCACATTATCTATTACTCTACATCCATGCCCACTTGCGGTGGATGTAAGCTTTCTGGAACAGCTTATGTGGGAAGATCCCGTCGTAGGAATGATCCAAAGGACCCGAGATCAATCATTCGTCGAGGCATTTGAGGAAAAAAAAAAGATGTACAGTAAAGTGTACCACTACTTATACGAGCGTACGGATCCGTAGGTTAAAGAATCGTTACACGGCAGTAAATATATTGCCAGCCTGCTGCGGAATATACAGCAATGCCGGTACCTGGTACCTTACATGAGAGGTAGCTGGCACTGCATAGACAGACAGTTATTATCCTATAGTTACGGTGAGCGCGAAGATAGATATTGCTACTTACACGGTTCTGAGCATTGTGAAGCTTCTATGTAGATACAGATAAGTAAACAAAAAGAATTATTGTACGGAGCATGTACGGACATACCTACGCCTCGTTCATACAGATCAGCGCTCAGATGGAAATTCGTTGGAATAATGAAACATTCCATGGGCTACGGCGCCACGCTAGTTAAGTATGGAATAGGAATCGCTTGCAGGAGGCTCCAACCCGAAAGCAGTTTAACCAAGAACCCAGGGTTAAAGGTAGGTAATCCGTACTTCTTCCTAGGTAGTGTAGGTAGTCCGTACTTGTAAGTCGTTATCCCCCAGTAAACCCGTGAGCCGTTATTGGTATAGAGGAACTTCGCAGGTACGTGAACGAACACTGTACCTCACTTTAAACTTATAAAGTTCTCACCTTGTAAGTCGTTCATTCAAGGTTGAGATACCTATTATAGTGTAGGCAGTCTTACTCAGAATATCTGAGGTTTTTTTTCCGGGTATGGTTCGGGTTGTCACGTCTGACTGCTGGTTAGGCTTGTTCGATGCCGATCTCCGTTGATGGATGACTTCTTTGCCATCCGTGTAAGACTGGTTGAAGGTTCTTCCCGCACACCTGCATACCTACCTATCTCTTGTGAGGACCACTTCGCACTCACTACTGCGTACGTAGTGTGTATGTACACTCCGTACGTCCTTGGGTACACTATATTTAGGCATAACCCCCATTGTAGCTATTCCGTACAATTGCCTACGCTCCATCACGTATACAACTTTGTTATCGCACGAAAAAGACGAGATAGAAACGGTCCGCGCCAAGCTGACCCAGAGAGTTCCATGAGATTTGTGTGTAACAGGTGTACCTCCACTACGGAATGAGTGAACAGAAGTACCTACGATGAATGCGACCTCACGGCCTCCGTTACTGTCAACGCCGGAGACCGATGAAGATCATTGGCTTTTGGAACAGAGTTAATGTGCGCTGCATTAAATACATAGACACACGCACATACGCCCACCTGAATCTGCTTATTCATAGTGTAGGTATAATATGTAGCTCAGCCTCAGCAGTTCTCGGCCACTCCTGGGACTTGTTTTTACGGTTTTTTTTTTTTTTTTTGTTTTTGGCTCAGTGAACGTTCAATCCCCCTTTTCGCAAGCTTTCCCATGACGACGATCGTGTATCAGCTTCTCAGCTTCTCAACTGGGATTTTGATTCGTGATGTGTGTAAGGTGCCAGGCGTGTGCAATACTCCATCAGACTGTGACATACATACATACATACATAGGCAGGCGGTGATACCTAACATATCTATGCACAAGTCGTCACTATTCTTGCGATCTCAACAGGGGGGGGTTCACCCAGCAGCGCGGAACCTTCCATTCCAATAACTTGGGTTTGTTCGCGCGCTTTCGGGGGGGGGGGGGGGGGACCGGTCTAGGATCACTTATGTACCCATACCTACAGTGGTTGTCCAGGCCACAGCCAATACCGTCGGAACTTTTTCTCGTTGGTCTTGTGTGCATGATGCTGTCTGCATAGGGTCGCCTTATGAGATTGTACCATAGTACAGGTATGTGTGATGTGCTTCTGCATTTTTATGGATCTCCAACCGCGTGTGAAGCAATCATGGCACGAACATTTACTCCAATATGTAATCCGTAATACCGAGCGACTTTGACAGAATCGATCCCGTTTTTTTTTTTTTTTTTTTTTTTTTTGCAAAAGAACGTCTGTGGGACCGACGGGCCGCTCTACACTACACACTACCTACCTACACTACTGCGCTAGGTACAGCGTACATACACATCAATTTTTTTTGTCTCAACGCCGTCTCCGGAAACTGTGCAGTATAGTACGCGTAGGTACGGATTAGTAGGTAGGTATATGCATTCCATATTTAACTCGGGGCTTGGCTAGGGTTGTCAATCTTGCTGATCGGATCTGCATCTACCTACACAAGCCAAGCTTACCTGCCTACCTCTCTGGAGGAGGACCACGCACCATATCATCGCTCCCCTCGCCCCTGTTGACCAATTTCCGAATTGCACATGAGACAGCACGGCTTTCATGTGTCTGTGGTCAGAAAGAAGAGCGCGTAGCATATAGGCGAACCAGTGGGAGAAGAGGGTTGAAAGAATGGCATAAACAAGTCGGTCCCTTTCACGAGTCTTCACCCACATTGTGCAACATATATATGCAGTTATACCTACACTATGACCGCATCATCGACCCTGGGCATATGGAAGCGATGCCGAAGACGAGAATCTGGTGTACGTACTTAGGTAGTCCGTAGTGGAGTGAGTTACCTACATACCTACCTAGGACATCAGTAGTTAGTTGGTTCCGTCTGTTATACGGATCCTTACTGTATAAGTAGGCACCTCACATTAACTACCGTGTTTGGGTATCTCTACGTATTATACACTAGGTAAACTAGGTACTTCGTACGTTCGTACGTAATCCGTAGGTACCTACTTGCCGGTACGGATCCGTACACTAGGTATAAGTACCTCAGGTAGATACACTACGCTAGCACCGTATTGTACGTATTACTACGGATCCGTAGTCCATACTGCGTAACTAGTCCGTAGGTAGGTAGCATACGGATCCATAGTGTAGGTAGGTAGTGCAGCGTAAGGTAACGGATCCGTATAAGTACGGATGTAGCTTAGGTATACGGATGTAGGTACGGATACAGAATAAATCCGTACTGTAGGTAAATCAGCTCACCAGCATTCGACGCCGGTGCATTTCATATGGACGTACGAAGTACCTATCCTAGATTAATTCTATGAGGAACCAACTAGTTAACCCTAGCGTGCTGAACCTGGTTACCTACCTATAATTTAGATCCCTGGTTCTGGTCTTGGCTCCCTGTTGCCGGAATATTGGATCCCCGGCTTCTGCTCTGGTCTGCTCTGGTCTGCTTCTCTACTGCGTTGTGTATCTAACCTAAGGTACGGGATCCGTACCCACTTGCCTACTACCTACCTACCTACGGATCCGTACCTAGAGGTACCTACACTAGGTACTACTACTAGGTAGGTACTCCTACTACCTACTACTACTACTACTACTACTACTACTAGGTACTAGGTTCACTACATACGCTCCCCCCCCCCTCTCTCCCTCTCTCTCTCCCCCCCCCCCGGCATCAAAGAAAAACAAAACTGGCTGCCCACCACTGGCCCAGGTCGCATCATCCATCCTCATCTTGTAAGTCATTAACTACCTGGGTGATTCCCATGCCAGGGCCACTATTTCGTATCCATTCTCATTTTCTGCCACTTATCCTCCACAACCGATCTCCTTGTTCTTTCTTTCTTTCTTTCCTCCTTTACTTACAATTGTTTTTTTTTCTTGCACAGCCTGCGAGATGTGCCTGAAGAGCACTACGTGATCATTGACTGGCGTGGCCGTAGAGTGGCGAAGGCGAGCTCAGACCAGAATCTGGCTTCCAATTATCGATTATCGATTTTTGATTTACACGCGTATCAGAAAATAGCCTATTAGTTTTTGAGCACCATGTTTTCTTCAGGTTCTGCCTCCACCAGCATCAAGGGGCTTCGGAGGAAAACCACAGCTGAAGGTGCCTCCTCAAATCTGCAAGTTCCTCGTCCTTCCACAGCAGTTTCGTTAGACCGTCAGAATCACGCCATCACAGAACTACTCGAGCCCGCCATGGACTGCCCACCTTCGCCTGAAGGCATTCGTGCATTCGGTAGACGAATGAAACGCGGTTCCATAGCAGAGCAACACAACAATGAGCAGACGGTATCTTCTAGCTCATCCTCACTTCGTTCTGATACGCCAGAGATACCATGGGAGCGTGGTCCGGACAATGGCGTCATTTCGCGAAATCCGTCTCTGCGCGCTTCAGCCTTACCTACCAAAGACAGACCCGAGAGTGTGCAGCTATTTGCCAAGAGTGTCTTCAGTCGGAGACCCAGGCTGCGCAGGGAACAGAGTGAACAAAGTCCTCTGAATAACTCAATCTGCCCAAACGAGGCATCGACAGATGCTAATCCAGATCCTGCTCGAGAGCAACGTTTTATTCACTCCATGTTCACGCGACGAAATAGAGGCGCATCTGAAGTTGCCCAGAGGAAGGTTCAGATATCTGGCCCTTATGACTTCCAGCATGTCTCACATTCATCGAAAGAAAACATGGCTGGCCTTGAACGTCTCGACCGCAATGAGCCGCTCACCAGCTTCCCGGGTACACGGCCGCGAACGACGACTGCCTCCTCGGTTTTGTCCATAGGCCTTAGCTCGGTCAATAAGCCGCTCCCAGCGCCCCCAGCCTCACCCTGTGACACTGAGAGCATCTCACCACGAGGTAGCATTCAAATGTCACCCCCCCGTCTGCCGAAATCTAACTCCGACGAAATATTAACCTCCCAATTCCCGCTACCCCCTCGAACATCAAGCCATACATCAGTTCGCCATGATAGAACTGATTCTTTCAACGCGAATTCCATCTCTAACCACCAAGCACAACCCATTAGAAATTCACCAACTGATGGGTCTTGGCCCATTCCTTCTTCCCATGCCTCTAATGCCCATTCAGAGCAACGCCAAGCGGGCAACGATGAAAGGCGCACCCATTCTAGCTCTCCCGCAGATGAACCAGGGTGGCCCCTAACTACTTCCGTGTCTTCTTTGCCCCAAGTTCCTGAGGAGGAGGAATCGCCCCCTACTAATACCTCAACCCGCCCGGGAGGACTTAAAAGAACTCCCACCTTACTTCGGGGTAGTATCTCTGTACCGCAGCTGCGGCGTATTTCTTTATGCAAAACATTGCATCGCTCCCCAAGCAATGCCTCCGAAACATTGGGCACATATGGTGTCGCCACAACTCAACGCCATTTCCAGGACTTTGACGATATAAAAGCGATTGAGGATGATTTGGCTCGGGGAAGCTGGGAGGACGATATCGACTATTGCTATGACCATGCGGCCGAAGCTGATTGTGACTTTGCATGGGAACGGCCTTCTTGCGACATCGAGCGTGAAGACTGTTGCCCAGAGAGCCCGATTTTGAGCCATGGCTTTGAATCAGTCTCTGGTCGCTTTGGGCTTGTGCCACCGATGAATCTGTCCAACGACGTTCCAGGATTAAGTCCTACGAGCAATGGCTCCGCTTCGACACAAACCGAAGCTTCTACACCTACAAACCCGATGATGCTTTCTGCCTCCAACTTCTCGCTTCCGAAGTTGGATACTACTCTTCAACTCAACCGTGGTGACGCCCTATCTCGTTCAAGCGTCTACAGCTACCAAGGGCTGCAAGAATTCAATTTGTCGCCTTCTCTACTAATCCCAGATGAGTATCATGAGAGGATGCTCCAATTAGAAAGAGGTGATTTAAGCTTGCGTACCTCCAGCAGTGAGCTCAATCTCTTGCAGCACTACGACCGGGATCTGAAGTTTGGCCAACCCGGAATATTCGTACACCCCCGGTCTAGCGCGTCAACCATGTCGACTCTGTCAGAGCATTCGGGCTCTTCGAGTCGGTATCCGTCCCCGTCATTTACTCGTTGGACGGGTAGCAGCACCTCAAGTTGGCAAACATACGCTGATTCCAATCAGTCTGGTGGAACGACACCGAATGAGAAGGAGCACGTTGTTAGCCCACTAAGTGATACAACAGTGGTGAATACCACCGAAATCACGGCATTCCCCGTGCCAAAAGGAGTCGGCCGTGATGCGCACGGTCGAGCGTTTTCGGAGGCGAATGTGCTGCTGAAGATGAAGGCCCTCCATGACACAGTCGCCCATGAGGTAAAGACCACACCAGAGTCACCGAAAGCTCATAGACGGACACGAACTGCTAGCAAAAGCCATGCCAATGGGCTGCCTCAATTTGCTCTGTTCCCCCAGGTCTCTCAGCGTTCCTCGGCCTAATTGGAATCTATTGATCGATCTCAACGGATTTAAATATCTTTGTTGATATGAGTGCGATAATAATATACCATTTATATATACATATACATATATCCCATGTATCCATCCTTCGTCGAAAAAGTGTTTTCCTTTGATGTTTCCTTATAGTACGTGCTTGAGAAAGAGATACTGGTTTTATTTTTTTTTTTCGCTACATACCCATCTGAGCATAGGATCGCCAGTCTGTTTGTCTTTCCTTTTTTCCCACCGAACCTGTATGCACACGCACACGCACACGCACACACCCACAGTCATAAGCACCTTTGTACACCCACCCTACCAAAAACACAAGAGCGCCAAGCCAAAGGCCACGAGGTTCTCTTCTGTTATCTGTGCAATATACCTCCATGTTTTCCCACACGACGCGTCGCATCGCATCGCATCGCATCGCATAGCATTCTAATCGATATTGTAAAATGCATCACTGTACTTAGAATCTTGGGAACAGAGCAGGCCCCAAAAAGAAAAAACAAAAGCTGAGCATGTCACAAAAGTTCAAAAGAGAGAGAGAGAAGAGAAAGCCGGGGGGGAAAAGTGCGGCTCGGATGAGAGGCGTTTACCGTTTTTTTTTTTAGTGTTTGTTTGTTGGGGATTCTGGCCCGAGCGAGGAGAGGAATAGGTACGGGAACATTTACACTACATTTAGAAATGCAATGGGGTTAGCGGTCGATCGATTTCTTTCTCTCTCTCTCTCTCTCTCTTTTTACTACGTATCCTTACCTTCTTATTTCCCTGCTTCATTCTACTTATCTTTTCTGTCTACCTGTCGCATTTCGTTTCATCACGATTATGACTGATATGAAGGGGGGGGCCGGGGAGGGACATATGTAGCGTCCGACGCTTCTTGGATGGGGGGAGGGGAAGGGGGAAGAGGACTGTGTACTACCTATCTACTTATATTACTCGTCCAATGATAATTTCGTCGTCGACGTTCTTTGTGTTATGTTGTATTGTGAATTTTTTGTTGTTGGATCGCTTTATTTACAAACAGACTCGAATTCTTCTCTACTTATGTGGAGGTCTAATGTAGTGTAGTATAGTGTACACTTAAAGGGGGGGGGGGGGGGGTTTAGGGGATTAGGAGAGGAGTGTGGGGAGTTAATTCATCAATTCAATTCAATTCATTAATCAATCCAATCCGATCAATTTCAATACACACATATATACCTATATATTCACATTTATTTATCGATCAATCAATCGATCGATTGATATATATTTGCTGGCAGTGATCAAATGAGTGTGCACCTACCTACATGTGTAAGTGAGTCGAGTCGATACTTGATACTTATAAGTTGTTGGGTGTAATGAATGCACCGACTAGATAGATAGATAGATAGATAGATAGATACACACAGCCAGTGAAGACATCTCCATACCTAATACATATGCTCATGGGTAGTAGGTAGTAGGTAGCGGGCCCCGTTACTCTCACTCTCTCTCTCTCTCTCACTCTCTCTCAGAATCAGAATTCACGGACGCACTGCATTCATATAATTGTGCATACCATACATACATACATACACACACTCACTCACTCACTACCAAGTACCTACCTGTCGTACGCACACACAACGCATGTAGTGTAAGTCGCTGTAACTGTAGCTGTGGCCGGTTACATAAATTTCCCAGTCAATCAATCGACGAGGAACGTCGCTGGTTGGCGAGAACGAAGTGTAGTTAGTGTAGAGTCGCATTTACACTACCTACTACAAACATATCATCAATATACTTACCCAACATATAAATATGAATAAATATAAATATATATATATAAATATACATCTAAATATATTGTGATGCAGTGCAGTGTACTTGGCCGGATCTTGAATTCGACTTTATTCGCATCACACGATATCCTGCCTACACTAGCACATAACTATGTATGTATTCCCTACTCCCCGTGAAATATTCGAACATGGTCTTTTCACTATGTAGATCGCAGAGACTAATAAGTATACCTACATGCATACTAGTCTGGGTATCATCAGGAACTTTTTGAATTTTCTCTTACCCACCCTTATTCATTCATCGTCTTCCTCGCCCTCACCCTCATTTTTCGCCTCCGCCTTCAGCCTCACCCATTCGGCTGCCTTGGCCCTAACCTTGTCCTGAGAATTCGAATCGCCATTCTTCTCTTCCCAGTCGGCCCAGCGCTTGAACCATTTCTTTGCAGGCCGCGCCTTGAGTCCCTTGACCTTTGTTGCCCGGACGAACACATCTCTGATGACTGCCTTGTCGCCATTAGGCCCGATTTCGTGATCGAGAAGCTGACTCCACAAGTCGAATCTCTTTGGGAACGTGCCGATGAGCCCTTCGAACATTGTTCGGCCACGCTCAGCACTGCCGTTCGGTGAGTTGTATTCTAGAGCGGCAAATTTTGTCATCAGAGGAAGGCGTGCGTGATCTGGCAATGCCTGTGTGGCCCGTGACAGTAATCCGCGAGCCCGGTCAGGTTCGTTTTGGACCGCGTGAAGCCAATGGGCGTAGTTGTGCCAAACTTCTGGTGAATTCGCTCCAAACTTTTTCGTAATTGTCTGGAAGAGCGCATCCGCTTTCTGGTAGAGTGTGAGACCATCATTCAGATATGGATATATATGACTTTCGCTTACCTCAGCTTTGTTGTCCTGAACATATATGCTGGCCAGGCGCTGGTAGATCTCCTGCTGATCATTGACCTGGCATGCACGCTTGAAAACACCGTCTACTGTGTCATCGTTTCCAAACCTCACCTCTAAGTTGAGATATGCTATCCAGGCATTCATTTTCTCCGTCTCTTCTGTGCTGTTAATGGTGGTTACGGCGCGCTCGGCAACCTCACGAGCTTTAGCGAGCTCGCTGACCTGCATCTGGAAGGCCATATATCGAGTCCATAGGTCCGCTGAGTTCGGTTGGCGATTGAGGAGCTGCTCGTAGTCCATAGCGGTCTGCGGGCCCAAGATATTTAAATCCCCACTCTTGTCAGTTTCGATCTGGGCCTTCCGCCGCTTCTTCTTCTTCTCTGTGGTGTCCGGATTTACGTCTGCATTGGCTGGGTTCCTTTCGTCAAGTGCACTTCCAGTCCAATCAAATCCACCAGCGCCAAGGGAGTCGACAACGCTGACTTTCACTCCGCCCATCTCGGTGTCATCAACATCAGAAGATGAGTCTTCGGCATGATCAACGCCTTCGATAACCACGGAACTGTCGGCATCTTCCATTTCCTCATCATCGGGTTCCTCATCGTCTTCATCCCGCAGAAGTCCACCAGCAACTTCCTCGTCTTCATCACTATCATCTTCATCCGTATTGCTATCCTCCTCAAAATAAGCAGGCTTTAACCCAAAGCTGACCCTCTTTTTCTGCGAATCAATGTCCAAGATGATTGCCTTCACGGCATCACCCTCAGCCAGAAGTTTCCTCGCGTCCTGTACTGGTTTCTCAGCTAGCTCACTTCGGTGGCACAGTCCGCTGACATTGGCGGACCCATCGATAAGAATAAAAGCACCATAATCTTCGACCTTTCTGACTTTCCCGGTAACGACCTGGCCTGCATGGAAATCTTGATAGTTCTTGAGGGGCACAAAAGCTTTATCGACCACTGATGACTTGAGACTCATTTGAATTTGTCTTGTACTAGAGTCGATCGTTATGATCCGGCCTTTGACCAATTGATCAATCTGAAACTCATCCTTCCAGTCCTTGATGAATCTGTCGGAAAGATCCGAGATCCGGACCATCGCGGTGACTTCACCACCCAGACCGACAAACAATCCTTTGTCGGAAACGTTCTTGACAAAACCACGAACTATGTCACCAACGTTAAGCTGAGAGACATCAGAGATCTCACGATCCTTGATGGGTAAAGATGAGTTCAAGACTCTTGACGGACGTAATGAAAGTCGCATGCGCTTATTGCTCTTGTCAATATTAACTACCGACACGCGAACAACGCTGTTTTTGCTGTATGACATGGTATTGGCATCATCATAATCATCACCGATGTCAATTAAATGTGTGGGTGCCGAAACAAGATCACTAAGTTGCACGATGATCTGACGTTCATTGATCTTGGTGATCCTGCCAGGCAAAACCATATTTTGCTTGATGGTATCCCAAGTAAGGAGAGCCGAAGTATTAGAAGCGCGAGCTGACAAGTCCAGGCGGCCTTCTTCAGCATTAACAGATAGAACGCGCACTTTTAAAGCCGACCCAACTGGATAGTATGTGGGAAGTTTGTCAAGAAGCGATACATCATCAGATATCTCAAGCATGTTGATTCTCCCGCGTATATTGGGTGAGAGATTCACCCAGAGTGAGTTTTGTTGAATGTTGTTGACAAAACCAATGTGCGTTGAGCCAAGTTCAAGGGTCTTGAGAGACAGCTCGGGTGTTGCATCAGCCTTCAGGTCGCTTGGCTTTGCTGAAAGTTCGAGAACGGAATGTCTTGATCTGTGTGAAATAGGCAAAAATCGATGATTTTTAGCATCGTGCACGCCAAGAATCCGTACTTCTATTATTTGGTTCGCGCGGAATCCGTTGAGAGGAGATTTGGGACTCGGGATAGCGTCCCAAGTATCAAATACTTGGCTGATATCCACACGTCCTTGTATATTGTCGGCTAACTTGACATTCAGCTGAGTACTCTTGACTGAAACGACCTTAGCTTTCATGACCTTTCCAATATGTATGTCGTTGATGGACGTTAGCGTCTCGTCCACTGGATTTTCAAGTTTGGCCGCTGCAGACGACTGAGCTGCATCAGTAGAAAATTTATCGGTATAAGCGGGTGACGCGACAACCAATCGGTTATTGTCTCTATCTATGGAATCGATTTTCACATCGATGGACTGATATCTCTTTAAGCCGAAGTCTGATTTTTCTTGGTCTTCTCGAGCAAGTTTCGTCTTAGGTAGTAGAGCAGTTAGTTGACCAGCAAATTGTACAAAGACAGCGGTAGCAGTAATATTTCTGACGAAGCCTTGACGGATCTCTCCAACCTCAGCTTGATCTAAGGCTGTGAGAAGTTTATTATCCTGGCTTGCTTGCACCAGACTTGGCTTCTTGGACAATGAAATCGACCGGCGACTATCATTCTTGTCCAACACCACGAGTTCAGTTAGAACTTGCCCGACACGTATACCTTTCAATGAAGACTGGTTTTTGCTCGGTCGGTCGGTAAGTTGCCCCAGCGAAAGAAGCGCCTTAAGGGAGCTGCCAACCAATTCAACATGAACATCATCTTCAGTCTTTTGTACAACCTTGGCAGACACGATGTCTCCTAGTCGGAGATTCTTAAGCGCATTTTGTTTGTCCATGCCAAAAGCAGAAGGATCTTTGCACGATACAAAGAGTTTCTGTGCTTCTACATCGAAGTTCAGTATATGCACAGTAACCACCTGGCCCATGCGAAAATGCTCTCTGGGATCGCGAATGTAAGCTTCACTCATTTCTGAGACAGGCAGAAAACCTCGCAATGACCCGTAGAACTGCACGACGGCGCCGTTATCAAGCACTTTAACGATAGTAGCGGGGCTCTGTGCTCCCACAATGAGCTCCTTGTAGGATTGCAATGGCTTCGCCTCGGAGTTTACAAGAGTCTTTTTCAACGTAAGTTTGATTTGTCGTTTGAACAAATCTGTTGACAAAACTCGGGCTTTAACTTTGAGACCTTCTCGGAATTTCTTTTCGGGGTGCTGGAGATGAACATCTGCTAAATGCATTTCTGGAACGTAACCATGGATTCCTTCCGCAAGTTTAACTAGAAGACCACCGACACCGTCTTGATTAATGATGAGTTTCTCGATCTCGCCACTAACCACTGTACCGACGGGGACATCCTCGATTCGGAGGAACGGCTGCTCCAAGACACTTGACTCGAATGACAAGTTATATACGCCATCGACAGCGTTGTAGCCAATAACTCTGCCACGATGGACAGTACCGACTTTAAAGGGTCCCGACGACTCAGAGAGATGGTCGGTTTTGCCATCTTTGAGGCGGGAAATATGTACAAATCCTGGTATTTGATCGACACCGACTTCAACGAAGACACCCATATCAGGGTCCACCTTAAACACGGTGCACTTTTCGACGGCTGAGGATATGGGAAGCTTGGTAAGGGGAGAGTCGGCCGATGCGGTTTTCTGAGTGGTTAAAGTAATAACATGATCAAGCAGCGAAATTCCTAACTTCGGATCTTTAGCTGTCGGGAAGTCGCATACGACACGGGCTTTGATTTTCTTTCCGATTTTGTATTTGGCCTCTAAATCTAGCGCTTTTGGTCCGACGCCAGAGTGAATCAGATCGGCCGTGACATCCAAGGAACCCATGACCTTGCCTACGAGTCCGCGCCTGGAAATATCCGATACCATAAGCTCAATAGCTGATCCCGGCAGGAAAGTTTGGATGGTTGTTGCTTCCGATGCGAAGTTCTGTACATTGCCAAGCCTGCTTTGGAGTATTGACAATTGTATAATCTTGTTATTCGCCCCTTTTCCTGTTACAAGGCACAAGAAGACAGCACCGGGCTGCATACGGCTTTCCGGAAGATCACTGGGAATTTGTTTTCGAGGAAGAAAGCCTCTCGCGTCTGAATCGGACAGGCCAAGGTCCATCACAAAACCATGATCTTCCGCACTAGAGACCGATGCCATTACAACGGCGTTCTCGACGAGCTCCTGGCTCAATAAGCCCGTATTGGTGAGTTCCGGCCGTAACGACAACTCAATGCGTTTCTTCGCTTTCGTCAGCGTGCCATTACTTTCCTCCGTCGTAGATACCACGTAGGCACGAAGATATTGGCCAACTTCAAAAACATCCTTTAGATCAGTAGTGTCGGTCTCGTTATCATCGTCAAGAGCCTCGGCCTCGGCTGTTACCCGGGCACTCATTACATCCGAGATAGAAGTGATTGGGACCTGACCAGACAAATTGTTTGGTAGGGCAAGAACAACTTGTAGCTGGTGAATTTCGGTGATCTGGCCCAATACGAGAGAACCTTTAACTAAGCGCTGCTCCTTGTCAGAATCTCGTTAAAAACCCTGTGCCAAAGATAACAACTTACCTGATAATTCAAGCTCTCTATCTTGACAACATCCTCAGTCGATTGGGCACCGTTGGAGGATGATTTGTTTTTGGACGTCTTAGACTTTTGACGTTTTGTGGATTGCGATCGGTCCGCCTTCTTCGCCCCCTGACCGGAGTTCTGCTCGAACAAGACATCTTGCTTGGCCTGGATAGATATTTGTCTATGTTCAAGAGGGGACAGCACACTTCCGCCACCTCGAGGAAACAATGGCTCCTCATCCTTCAGCCTTGAGACACCAGCAGCACTGGCGGGCTTTTGCTGCGGCGCTTTGGTGGACTGAGAGGGATTCGCATTAGACTTGGACTGAAATTTGTCGGATTTGGATCGCTTCGGAGATTTTGCAGCCGGCGCGCCGGTAGGGGCCTCTTTCCTCTTGAGAGAGCTCATTTTGTCATATCGAGGGATTCAAATTGACTGTATGGTTCTGATGGTTTGACAGAACAACTTGGTATAGTTACCAAGACCTTTCAAGGAGAAGAACGGCGGATGGTTACCTACCCATTCAACTACCTACCTTCCTCTCATCAATTTCCCGAACTTTTTTTCCATCGAGCTTATCGATAACTACCTACCTAGGTAGGTAAGTAAACAACGGAGCCCTAGCAGATAGGTAACTCCACTGTAGGTGCATGGGGCCCACAATAGAGGGGCAGTCAATTTGGAAGCTACATACCTACCTACCTACCTGTATTGTACCTAACCTACTTAGGCACAGCTTATTAGGTTAGATTACCTACCTAGGTAGGTACCCCTAGTGGACTTTTGGTACCTGCGCTTAGGTATCTACCCATTAGTCTAGGTACCTAAGGTAGCCTTATCAGGTTGCATCATTAAGTGGTTACTATATAGGTACCTCCAGGTACTGTACCTAGGTACCTAGGTACACTACCTACTTTGTTGTCAATACGTCCGTACCTACAGCATGACCAGCGCATCCTATGACTTTACCTACCTATTGAAGGTGCCAGCAGATCACGTATCTTTTTGTTGTCTTACAGCTACGGAATTCGAGGAAACCTAACCACCTACCTTACTCATGGAGGGAGGCAGTCTGGGACCTTCGCCATGAACCGAAAGCGCGATCAACCTAATCCTCCTAACAATAACGCTATAGATTTGCTGTCTACCCCATCCCGGAGGACTGGAGTCGATTCACAGCCGTCGTCGTCGTCACCATCTGGCATGCCATCCACCCAGCCAAATCATCTAGACACTCGCAACACCACGCCCTCTCTAACTGATCGAGGGGTGAGTGATTGATACAGACTCTAGCTGCGTGTCTCTTGTCCTAATAAGAATGTCTCAGGTCCGAAAATTGACAGGTTGGCACGGTTCATGGCTGCGGGTCTCAAAATCGGCCGCATCCACTCAGATAGCTCGGGAGAACATAATGGCCTTCGAGACGGGCAAGGCGGATTCCTCCTCCAAATCGGATTCTCAGTCCACCAAGACGCTACGCACCTTCACTGAGACTAATATCGAGTCATCTTCCACCAAGCAACCAGAAGCGGTAAATGCAGGTGATAATCTAGGACATCTGGTATCTAGCAACCAGGCGGCAGCTGCAGATCAGGGCATAGACAAGCCTGATACGCATAGACCTTCAGAGGTCGTTTCTCAGGCACCATCATATTATACCGGTTGGCTGTCTTGGCTTAGTGGCTCAGCAACAGCTCCGGTAGAAAGTGAATATACAAATGATAGTGCTGGGCGTGATCATATAGCCTTGGAGACAGCTCAAGAGCATCAGTCCAATGATTCGGATTCTCAGTCGCCTCTATCATTACCGCCGGTCCAGCCGCCCCCTCCGTCAGAAGCCCCGGTGACAACCAAACCGACAAGTTCGTCATGGTTTGGCCTATGGTACTCGACGACGTCAGCGGCTCCGACAACTACATTAAATAACGCAGAGGATGGATCAGTGAATAGAGATATGATGTTAGGAGATGCAAAAGCGAAAGGAAACGAGAATGTGTCAGTGCAAGATGTCCCCATGCCACCAGCAGCGCCAACACCCGCAATCGCTCAACCACCAGCTGGATCAACATGGGCGTTTTGGTCCAGAGATACACCTGCTCGAAAAGCAAACGAATCGGCTTCTTCTGCCGAACAGGGCGAACTGGCTGTGATAGGCGATGGTTCGGAAACGAATCCAAGAACATCCAATGTGGAGGAGATTATCGAGAGTAACAATAAACAGAAAGAGTTGCCAATCAAGTCTTCAAAAGAACAGCTGCCAAAGGACGCTGCAGTCAAGAAAACCAAAACAGGTCGGTCACAGTCCATAGACATAGACCAGGCCCCCGGTAGCCCGAGTGCGCCGATTGCCCCGCCGTCAAAATCAACCACGGCTTCAACCCATAAAGTGATTGCGCAAAACTTACTTCTCCCATCGTTTCAAAGCACGTATCGTATGAAAGAGAATCCCCCAATCATGAAGCAGATTACGCGGTTAATATTTAGAACGGCGCAGCCGCCCACGAATCACGTATTTCTTTCTAAAGAAACCCCGAGGATAAAGAAGGCTATCGCGATTGGGATTCACGGCCTCTTCCCCGCTAGTTATTTGAGACCCATGATCGGTCAGCCCACAGGAACCTCCATCCGATTCGCAAATCACTGTGTTGAATCGATACGGAGATGGACTGAAAGCCACGGCTCAGGCAATTGTGAGATAGAAAAGGTGGCTCTTGAGGGAGAAGGCAAAATTGCAGAGCGCGTCGACAATCTGTGGACGCTGTTACTGAACTGGATCGAACACATCAAAAACGCTGATCTTATTATGCTAGCATGCCACTCCCAGGGCGTCCCCGTTGGCATAATGCTTCTGGCGAAACTGATCGACTTGGGGGTACTCACTAATGCGCGGATTGGAGTTTGTGCTATGGCTGGCGTATCACTTGGCCCATTCCCAGACTATAATAAGTCCGGCGTGGCGATGCTTATGGGATCAGTAGCTGAGTTGTGGCAGTTTGCGGACCCTGAAAGTGAAATTTCCAAGAGATATGAACATGCCTTGAAGACTGTAGTCGATCACGGCGCCCGCATTACAGTAAGCTGCTGGAAGACTCTGTTATCATTTGTCCCCGTTCCCTCCTTGCCGAAAGTTGAAAAAAAAGTGAATACTAATACTATATCGTAGTACGTAGGTAGTATTGATGATCAACTAGTGCCTTTGGAATCGGCACTCTACGGCCCCGCCTCTCATCCGTATATCCATCGGGCTGTCTTCATCGACGGTCGGATTCACGCCCCTGATTTCATTGCCCATCTCGTGGGCTTTGCGCTCAAGCTCCGCAATCTGGGCATCCCGGATCATGGGTTGATTCGGGAGCTATCGCTGCCACTCGCAGGCAGCCTATATTCTGGAGGGGGCCACTCGAGCCTCTACGACGAGAGCCAAGTGTATGAGTACGTTATATCCAGTATCCGGTCTTTGTGACTTCCCGAAGTGCTAACGAGCGAAGCTTGGCTATAATGCACACGCTGGAGACTACAAGTGTATCTGGCATCCCTTGTCAGATCAAAAAGCACCAGGGCCTCACGAACCCTAATCCGTATATTCTTCCATGGATTATGCGCGGCTTAATTGAAGAAGAAATCGTCAAGACAGAGTTGTATTCAGAAACAGCAGAGCTGCTGAAGCAGTTTGATGACTGGGCACCTGCTACAAAGGCACTGAAAGATGTCAAGTACAGACTAGAGGCTGTTAGATCGAAACCGTAGCATTTTCGGAGGGGAGAGAAGGGGGGGAGCGGCATTTATGTTTATATGAAAGATCGCAATGCTTAAGGGATGGGTATGACTGGGGTTTACAGGAGTTCTGGACAAAGACTTGAACGGTTTTATACTAGGCGGTTGGCGTTGTTCGTATTGGATAGCCATTGAGGAGTAGGTATGAGGCGTACTGTATGCATTTTCTTGGTGTCGGTGCGTTTGCTTCTACCTGTCTAATCTAAATTATTTACATAGTCTACCTACGGAAGCTCATCAAATCTAGAATACCTACCTATTTTACAATGTTCTCTTATTTAAGGTGGCGGCGATCCCGATGCGACAAATCGCGGTGAGTGCATCTGGTCCCTTAAGTATCTGTTGCATTACATTACAGACATTATGTACATAGAAAGGTAGGTAGTAGGTTAGGTAGGTAATACAGTACGTGTTATCCACGATTCATGACTTGCCTCGGTATTAGGGGGAAGCTTCAAGTTTACCTTGGTTAAGTACCTTACTTCTCTCTCTCTACTAGGTACTTATCAATGCATGCAGGTTCGAGTCCGCAATTCTTAACCAAGATATACGTTTACGTACGAATTCGTATCGTCGACATTCTTACGAGCCTACAGTACGGAATAGGTACACTACCAGTAGGTACTTCGTAGGTAGCTCGCCCTACCTCCTAGTTATCCTAGTCATGATTGTTTACTTGCCCTAACCTTCAAAGATTAAGGGGCGAAAAATAGTCAGTATGGTGGCACCCGCGTACCCTTAAAGGAGACCCCACTAAATACCTAAAGAAGACAGCTAATTCGCCTAACGAATGCCGTACCTTATACTTACGTTATCAATCGGATCTAGTGCATCCAGAGCCGCAACTTCGCGAGTCAATGGCCATTTACGTGGTAGGTACAAGTTCCAGGTAGGTACCTAGGTAGGTAGGTAGGGTAGGTACCTATACGATGTATCCCTATGTGGGTACAAGGTAGGAAAGGTACTTTAGGTACCGACCGACGTCTATCAGTACCTTAGTCTACCTACTACGTGAGCTACCTACCTACCTACGTATACAATTTCCATATACTTTTTTTTTCAAATCAGCCAGCCTTGTTTGCTTAAACAAGTTAACTATCCATCTGTCTATCTGTCTAAGAACAACATAATCGCTCGTAATTCCGTGGCCAGATTCACTCGCTCGTTTTGTTCACTACATGAAAGGCCCCCTTCTCCAATCTCTGTTTGTAAGTATTGACTTACATCTGTCTCTGTTCAGATCAATGTATGCCCTCGCCACAACCTACAATACCTAGAAGTAGCAAACTAACTCAAAATTTCGTTGAAGTCGAGCTGAAGAGATTTTTCTTCAGAACCACGTTCTTCCTGACACTAAGACGACCAGGGCTTGGATTAATCATCTTCATTCGTGGCGACAGAAGAACCAGTGGCAGCCGAGCACTCTCCAGCGTCATTCAGTGAGCTCGACTCTTGACCACGGTGCAAACTACCTAGTGATTGTTCAGCGAAATGCATTCTTGCAAAATCTTGAGGCCTGAGTGATGCTAGAATCGCGAGTACCCGACCCGGCCATGTAAGCTACACTATGGACTACGCGGTACCGGTTTGATTAGCCATACCCTGGGTTGTACTGATAAATACACCTTTCTAGCGAGTACAGTGACACGCGCTTTGCCTGAAGCGTCATCGTTATGGCGCTCCTCAATCCGACATTCCTCTTCGGCGTCTTCGTCCTGCTATACCTGTCGACCTTCGTACTTTTCGCCGTACTTCGCATCGTTACCGGTTTATCAATACAGCGAATCGGCTACCTCTCCCTGAGACGTCTGGCCTATGCGCCAAAGGACGGGATCAAACTCGAGATTCGCGGCCTTGGCCTCCATCTTCACCGCCCAACTTTCTCTCAGCCTACCTGGCTCAGCATCGTCATCAGCGAGCTCGTCGTGACTTTGGATATCAAGCAGTTGGAAGGTCAGAAAACGAACCTGTCTGTGGAGAGCGCGAGTGAGAAAGCAAAAGCGAAAGTGAAAGAAAATGGGAGCGGGAATGAGGAAGGGAACGAGAATGGGGCCACTCGAAATAACAGTCCGGGGCGGACTACTTTTGATGGCGATCGTAGCGCGACCTGGCAACAGTTGACCAAACTAAAGGAACGTCTGAAAAAGTTACATCGGAATGTTCGCTGGATACGGCTGGTCGATATCGTTGCAACAGACTCTACTATTCACGTTGTGGACGTCGGTAAGGTGCAGCTCGGCAGCTTCACCATTGCTCTGGATACCAGACACCGTCTTGTCGATCGTGCGCGGTTCTTCTTCCAATCTAAAGCCGAGAAGCAGCTTCAGAAACAACCTGCCGAATGGATCATTACTTTGAGGAGCATACTCTTCACCGCCAAAGGTAGCGAGTCCATTGAAGTTCTTGAAAGTGCTACCCTGAACGTGCATGGCTTCCTGTACGATAATATGGATGGGCTTCGTGACGCTATTATTGCCCTGAAGCTGGGCCGCGTACATATCCCTTATGATGATGTTCAAGTCTGTCTGGAAAGATCCAAAAGGCTCCGGAAGCGAGAGGCGAGTACTCCCGATCCAGCCATGACATCTATGGAAAATATTATCCGAGAAATCGATGAACCCGGTAGTACGGATTCGGAGTTAATACAGACTGTCTCCGATTCTAAGGAGTTTGTGAGCTCCATTCTTCGTGGTATTAAAGAGGTTCAATTCGCGGTGAGCTTTGTATCTCTTACGAAGAAGGTACTGGCCGTGCAATCGACCGGCTCGCCGTTGCTTCTTAATGCATCGATGAAGGAGGTCGGTATTGACTTGCACAGGTTAGATCCCAAATCTCCAGCACATCGTATGTATTTTCCATCCGATGCTATAGCTCACGAGGCTTTAGCTGCGGCCCTGTCTATTTCTGTTGGTCTCGATGACGGTCAGGGCAAACCAGAAAGGATAGCTTATGTGCCCATGGCTACCACGACAATGAAAACGACTCTGCCTTCTAAGACAGTCGAATTATCAGGGATCAGGAGTGCTGAAGAAAGAAATACCAACATCCTTTTCGCTAACTCTGTTGTCACGTCACCGTGCGTCGACTTGGACCCGAAGCATCTTCCTGTGCTCCTGGCGCTCCTTCGGCCTCAGCAAAAACCCCCAAAAATGCGCTCTCAGAAGAGACACATGCTTATGTCTCGACTTCTCCCCAAGGCTAACATCAAATTTTCAATGCACGAACCAGTCATTAGAATTGCGTTACCCCCGGTGCAGAAGACGGAGGATTCCGATGACTTTGATCTTATTATCTCGTCCATCTCATCCATTTCTCTTGACGTTGAATCATTTCACTCTGCAGTAGAGGACTTGCCGTATTCATTGGCCTCGTCAATGCGAATACAGACGCATCATCTCTACTACCAAACAACGCAAGGTAGTCGCTTTGATCTCATTGATACCGATTCTTTCGATCTGAAGTTGCAGTTATCGGCATCACCCGACGTTCATGTCGTTGCGAATGGTCACTTGCAAACCTTCGCTATTCGAATGACACGCCCCGAAATTGCCCAGGGTATACGCCAAATTATCCTTCAGCTCAAACCTAAGGTTGAGCCTGATAAACAGGCCTCCTCAAAAACGCCAATGCCGCCAAATTTCTTGCGAGCTTTACCACAGTGGCTTTTGCATTTCTCTGTCCAGGTTGATGACTTCAGTGCTGAGATTACTGGAGTTGACGATGACTTTCCTGAGGCCACGCGAGGTGTGGTTCTTCAGGTAGACACGTGGTCCGCTGAATACCGCGCTCAGAAGATGGACCATGTACGACAGCGGCCTCTGTCCAGGAGACGAGCCGCCAGTCGATCATTAGTACCAGACCCTGAGATATTAAAGTCTGTGTCTTCACTATTGTCTTACAAAAAGTCTCAGAATGAGGGAGACGGTCGGAGAATTGCAATACACATTAAAGGTCTGGAAGCTTTTATAATGGAGGCGCCCGAAAAATGGGAGGTTGAACCATTTATTCATATGCCACGCTTTGAAGTTGCATTTTCGACTCACAGTAATGCGCAGAATCCTATTCTCCATATTCACTCTCACCTTCGCACTCTTCTTGTGCAATACTCTCTCTTCCGCCATTATTCCGTAGGTATTGCTGTCATGATTTTGCGGAGAGCTTTCATGAAAGACCTCCAGCACTCGGCCAAAGCGGGTCCTCAGAGCCCTGTCGTGCAAAACGCTTCCGAATTACCATGGTCAGGCGGGATCGACGCATCTGTTAAGATATCAAAAGAGCTTGTGACAATTGATTGCAAGGCCGGCTTAATCCAAATCAAAGCAGAAATGCCTGAGGACCCTCCCCTTATGCTGCAAGCATACGACATCGAGGCCGGTCGCCAAAGATGGCTACCGCCATACTTTGGTTCCAAGTTGATACGCCTATATGCTGGTGCTCCCAGGATGTCAGGTGTTTGGGCTCGGATTGCCAGTTTGAAATCTTTCCGTCTAGATGTGCGAGAGTCGCGAAAGAAAACGTCTAATGGCAACTTTGAAGAGGAAAAAATGGTTGATGTAGTGATGGACGCCGTCAGACTTGCCGTTCCACACGAACTCGTCATATACAAAATATCTGATAATCTGATAAATGTCGTCAAAGCGAGCGAGCAGCTTCATCATCGCTTTAAAACCGGAACCAATGAGTATGTTCTCGACAAGCCGCCAGAACAACCAAAAATCGTGCCCAAGGTTTCCCTAAGGGCTCGCAATTTGATGTTTGAATTAGAAGACGGCGCGTTCGAATGGAAGCTCGGCATGATATATAGAGCAGGCCGTGTGGAGCAACAACAACGGATTGCGCGAGAAGATGCCTTCCGCGTCAAAGTCAGAAAAATACAGGAGGAGATTAAGAGAGAATCAGACCGTATCCGCAACCGTTCAGTAATGACGAGGGGCCGAGGCATGAACGCAAGCCCGCCGAGACGGAGCAAAAGCGAGGATCGTCTGGCACAACAATTTTCAGGCGAACGGTCGCACAGTGAGGCTCCAGATAGTCGAAATCCTCGCTACGACCCAGAAGATATTCGTGATATGACAGGCAACGCTCATATTACGATTCAAGAGGCGAGAATGCGACTGGATGAACACAATGCACAAAGCTGGAAGAAGCGCATAGATCATAGTTTTCTCAATGCACGCCAGGGAATGCAAGAGCTCCGCAGCTCGTTCTGGGGGAGCGACTTTGTTCCTGATGAATTCGAGGATATAGAAAAGATTCTTGAAGTGCCACAGCGGCCGGCACTCATGGCCACCACCATCCATGACCTTCATATTGTAGTCGACAAACCATCGTTTCCTTTACAGAAACTTCCCGATTTTCTTCACCAGGTCGGTAAAGGGATGCCAAAAGATATGAAGTACTCTCTTCTCGTACCAATGAGTATTCAAATTGCAATGGGCGAAGCGAAGGTAGCACTCCGCGATTATCCTCTTCCTTTGCTCCATGTTCCAGCGTTGAGGCCTGGCCAGTCATCCAAATTGCCAGCACTATCTCTCAAAACGGATTTTGTTATAGCTGAGGAGTATCGTGACCACAACTCGTCTCGAAGGACGAAGGTTCAGATCACGCCCCCCCTTAACGTGGAGCCAGGAATGCCAAATGGCAGCTTCGCCATAGATGTTCGCCGTACTATCGGCCCCGTCAAGTCGTATTCAGATATGCATGTGTATCTTAATACAGCAAACCCAACTCGGATTACCTGGGGTCCTTCATATCAGCCCGCTATCCAAGACATGATGATGGTCATTGAATCATTCACAAAGCCACAACTTGATCCATCGGAGCGAGTCGGTTTCTGGGACAAGATTAGACTGAGTTTCCACTCTCGTGTTCGGGTTGCGTGGATGGGGGGTGGAGATGTGCATCTAGCCCTAAAGGGCTCGAGGGATCCCTACGCAGTCATTGGCAACGGTGCAGGATTTTTGATGTGCTGGCGAAACAACGTCAAGTGGAATCTGCATACAGAAGATGACCCGAAAAAGTTCATGATCGTAGACAGTGGCGAATACGTTCTTGCGGTACCCGATTATAGTCATTATGCTCGAGATGAGACTCAAGGAATACGTGACAACGACAGCATAGTCAGTGACTCCAGCTACAGGACCGGTGTAGCCTTCAAAAAAGTCATCATGAAGCTGTCAGGCAACGTCCAGTGGATGGCGGGTCTCGTCTTTGAACGCGCTATTGACAATGGAAAGCGAGACTTCAGCTTTAAGCCACACTATGATGTAGTTCTGAAAGCACCTACACATACCAACCCGCACGATGGGAGTGCCCCGTACGACGCATTCGATGGTTTCAGAAGCCAACACATTCATCTTTCCATTGCCGTCAAAGCACCGATGGACCGGGATTGGACATCGTCTGAAGTACAATCATCGACCAGGAGTTATAATACCATACATTTAACTCCGAGGTTCTTTACTCACTTCTTCGCATGGTGGTCACTTTTCAGCGGGCCCATGGCACTCCCCATCCGTCAAGGTTCACTTTGGCCAGGCAGAGACAAGAACAGCAAGAAATTTGGAAGGCATTTGGGCACCATCAAGTACAACATCATGCTCGCGCCCCTATTCCTCAGTCACATATACAAGCATAAAGATGCTGAAAATTACTCTGAGAATGATGTCTCAGCAACTGGTATCAAGGTCAGATTTGACAGCTTCATGCTCGATATTCACCAGCGCCGCGAAGAGTTCAATACGCAAGATGTCGGTGTCAAAACTGACGAAGCAAGCAGCAGGACAACTGGAATCAAAATCCATGCTGCTCAACTCGATCTCTTAGCTGTAGATGTGCGTGCCGTCTCTGCTAGCATCAGGGGCACCACAACTGAAGCAGTGAAGAGAAATTCCCTCTCAACCTTGCTTGCACAGCATGATCTAGAAGATGGTGCCGATGTTTCGAATTTCATGATACCCGATCATGATTATACTTGGATTGATATGGACGATTTTGTTGAGCTCGACTGGATTCTTCCATCGGAACCAAATCCGGATACCAAAATTCTACCGCTCGCATACTCTCCCCGCGTCACCTACTTTCGCCAAACTGATATTGGTGGCACAATTGATGGTGACCCAGACCGCACAAGTCCTTTTGGAAACGAGCCTACACATTTCTGCATAATGTGCGAAGATGATGATCCTAGAAGGGTACAAACTCAGCTGATCCAGTCGCGACTTAATCAACTTGACACTCAAATCGCTGATAACCTTCACAACGTCGCCGAGGCTGAACTGCGAATGGCCATAGATCCTGACGTTCGGCCTGAATACGAAAGTCTCAATAAGCACACCGGCGTTCTTCGGGATAAGCATTCATTCATGGAGTCCATGTTACAAGAAATGGCCTATAAAATCATTAGCAGCAGCAAGAATCAAAACTTGTCGCAAGACAACTTGGATCAACATTCGGATAGCCCCATCGAAATCGGAAAGGAAGACATGATAAAAGGCCCAATAGGAGCGGAATTTGCAAGCGATTTCAAGAACAGGTTTGTTGTCCACAACGTGCAGCTGAAGTGGAACAATCTATTGCGCAATATTATCATCCGATACAGTCATCAAGTCAGCCAGCGACGCGGATTTGTTTACTATCTGTCTCGGCCTGCTGTGAAGTTCATCATTGACATGGTAGAAGAGCAAATGAAAGCAAAACAAAACAAAAAGACCAAAGCAGGCTCGCCAGCTTCCAAGCCCCCGGAGACTACGAAAAACGATGGCCAAAATGACAAGATGAGTGATGATATAGAATATCGAATCAAGCAGATCCTCAAAGATGGTCGGAAATTTGTCAATGCTGATAAGTCTGCCCCGTGCGAAGGAGCCGCCAATACGAATATGGAGGACATTACGAGCGGTATAGCTGAGGATTTTGCGCCGCAAAATAGTTTTCATGTTCGCCTTATCGCGCCCCAAATTCAACTTCAAAGCGACAAAAACAAGAAACATGCTATTTTAGTGACAGCTAAGGGTATGGAACTCAAGATTGTTGAGGTCATGGAGAAGGCTAGGCTATCTGACCCTGTCAGCGGTCTCGTACAACGGCGGCTCTTGATGCGTATGGATAGCGCACAGTTCTTCGTTACACATCAGAAATGGTTCCTAGACCAGATTCTCTCAAAGTACTCTGGGAATAGATATGGCACGCCATCTGACTCTTCCTGGCCACCGTGGGTCCCTATGGAGGTCATGTTCGACTTTGAATCGGACCCATTCGGCTTCAAGCGTATCGTACAGAAAACCTCGGCCATGCTAAGATATGACACTTTTAACACGCTTCGACTCAAGTACAATGACGAAGTCGACGATGTCGAAGAAGACTCGCCAGAAGAAAGAGAAAGCAGGATAGACAACCTCTGGGTCGAGTTTCCTCAAGCTCGAGCGCTCTGCAATTCTTCTCAGTATTATGCTATGTATGTCATAGTGCTTGATTTACTTCTATACAGCGAACCTCTAGAGAAGACAAGGAATGAACGTCTGGAGAAGATCATGCTGGCTTCAGACTTCAGCAACCTTCGCGGAGTCCCCGAAATGGTCATTCAGTTACAAGAACGCATTCGAAACCTCGAGGAGATCAAGAGCCGATTTCAGATTCATTCTAAAAACTTGGATAGAAAGGGCTGGGAAGACCGGCTGGTATTGGAGCGAGATCTTGCAGCTAGTGAGGACGAATTGTTCTTTTTGATGAAAGCTATCACATCATTGCAGAGGAAATACGACAGCTCTCTTCAAAGCAATGCTCTCCTAAAGTGGACCATCTCTGCCAGAGAGATTGTTTGGCATCTTATACAAGATAACCACGAACCTTTGGTTGAGCTTCAGTTAAAAGACGTCGAATATGATCGAACGGACAATTCAGATGGTTCGCACATGAATCTGTTGCAGATTGGCAAGATCCTGGGCCTGAATTTGATGCCTAATGCAATCTATCCCGAAATGATCGCACCCTATGTCGAAGACGAGAACATCCCTCGAAGCGACGTAAAGGACACGCAGATGATACGTGTCTACTTTCACATGCTTGAAGCTATTGCAGGTATACCTGTGATGGATCATTTTGAATTGAATACGTTTCCGATGAAGATTCAGCTGGAACGTGAAGTAGGGAAGAAACTTTTCCAGTACATCTTTCCCGAAGTGGAGGCCGTCCCTGCTACCGATATTAGTAACTTAGCTGATATGCCGTCCATTACGAGAACAACCGATTCTGGCACTGCTGTGGACACTATAGTAGACGATTCTATGTCGGTGTTCGGAAAATATGGGTTAACAGTTACTGACAGAGAGTCACTCTTCGATACAGAACCCGGCTCACTCGAACTGCGCCTTCGTCCCACCCTGAGTCTTGAGGATAGGCCTTCCACGGCGAAGGCCGCTAGCATTTACTCTGGAGAAGGTACCAACTCGTTTCGATTACTCGGTGCGAAGTCATTGGGTAAGAAACGCTCTTACGAATCCCTTCGGTCAACAAACAACCTGCAAAGGCCTAGTACTGCACGATCCACTACCATGATTTCGACCAGCAGTGAGAGCAAGAAGGCAACGCGCTTCCCGCTCACTCGAAAGGCTAGCAGTATCGAAGTTGAACCATCGGATGATCTATCCAAGATGCTCACGCGGGCGTCGAGTTACATGACTTTTGCCTACATCAAAATGCCCTCCGTAGTCTTGTGCCTTAGTTATAAAGGCAAAGGCGAACGTAACATCGAGGACGTACACGACTTTGTTTTCAGGCTTCCCACCATTGAATTTCGCAATAGGACATGGTCCAATCTAGACTTGGCAATGAACCTGAAGAATCACGTTATGAAGGCACTTATTTCACATACTGGGGCCATCATCAGCAATAAATTCAGCAAGCATCGACCAAATACGGCCCAGCAAAGCAAGCTTCGTGAGTTGGCTACCAGCAGTGTCTTGCTGGCCACTCCAGGTCTCTCCAGCACCACAGACAACAGCGATGATTCGTCGAGCTTTGTTGCCCAGAGTCCGGTAGACTATTCTCGCTCTCCACCAAGAAGCCTTAAAGATTCGCAATCGAGCAGTTCGATTCTGCAGCGACCAAGCAGTAGGAGCTCGTCTATAACATCTTCGCATTCGGTGAACCAGAATGGAAATGACTTCGGTATTGCGAACGCGCCGACCTTTTTCAGGCCGACGTCGAGCAATCGGACATTAGCAGGCCTAGGAATTGATGTGGTGCGACCGAAGACGAGCAGTGGTACCAGCCAGTATCTGGAACCCATACGGCCAAAAACCAGTGGAAGCAGTATAGGTGGCAGTCAAGAAAGTAGGAGACCCGGTCCTGGATTTTTCCGAGGTAAATTTACTGCTTTGACCAATCGTCGAAAGGATCGAGACGACAGTGATACAAAAGAACAGGGCTTCGAAGATGAACAGGCTTAACAAACGCAAAAGATCTCTTTACCCCGGCTAGTGATCATCCTCCATTTGATTCATACAATTTACATTGGAAATCTTGTCAAGGGAAGGCGCTCTAAATACATATAAATGGAATGGTCGGGCGCATTTTTCCACAAAATCTCGGGAGGTCTGATTTGCTTTTGGGACGGGCATGCATGGCATGGAGTAAAGGAGTCGTCAATTCAAAGCAGCTACAAGCTACTTGCTTATCCAACCATGTGTTTCTTCTTCCTAATCCTTGTTGCATCCATGCATATTTCACTGGTGCATATATTTGCCCTTGTTATTTTTTTTTTTTTCTGCTCGTTCATATAAGGGGCAGCACGCAACATACATAGAATAAGGGAGGGGGGTCACTTAGAGAACGTGAAACGAAAATAGAATGCATTGGATTGTTGCCATGTTATTTCGGGGCGGCTCGCTTGAGTATAGTGATGACAAGATTCTATTTTCTTATGTAATATGGTAGTGGCGTGTGGCGTGTAGATACTAGAAGAGCTTGAACCTGTTTCTCAGCTCGAGATGATATTATAGAACCAAGAGTTGCTAGTCAAACAGTTGACGGTGAATTATATCACCGAATATGTGATCCGCGCTTCGCAATATGGCAGGTGACAATGGCCCATTTCTAATAAGTGAGCGCGTAATCGCTTATCTCAATTGTGTGACCGTTCTTGAACTCGTTGGACCCGAATCGGATAGTCGTACCGGCGACAGCACCAAGTTCTACTCGCCTCGATGCTCGTTTGATTCGGTCGCAACGCTTTCTCAGCCAGCCAAGTCGCCTTTCGTGATCTTAGAGACTGTGATGTTTGACACAGCACAGCCAATACCTCTTTGTAGCTTATCGTGGTGTTGCCCAACAATGACTAGACTTATGAATATGCGAGTGATATTCCCTTCAGATCTCGCTATGTGTCACTCGGAAGGATATATATAGGTAAATATTTCATCTGTTGGTTCCACCTCATCTAAAGAGTCCATTATATGGAACTCGGACTCCAATACTCCCATTCAGGGGCCTGCTTATCGACCCATAGCATGCCTTCGCCTAGGATATCCGTTAGTGCGGTCTGTGCCCGGGCTCTCGTCCAGCGCAGATTGGCCATTAACATAGAGACATTAACATAGCCCAGAACCTGAGCGGCCTCGAGGACGGCGCTCTGGTCGGTGCTGAGCTCCTTGGGCACTGATCTTATATACGGTCTATTGCCAACTTTTATGACCGAATGGCTGGAGCCGAGAGGCTTTAGCGTAGCCACGGCCCGAAGTATGTCGTCTCTAACACAATCATTAACATTCATATGGATTTTCATGGAAACTGCCATCAGAAGGCGACAGCGAGAGTTTCACATACTCTGTCACTTCAGGTGCACCCTCCATACGGCCCTTCATGACCCTATCACTGAGTTCCCGGACGCCAATGAGACCGCCGTTTTCTCCGCGCGTAGCACTACAGACCTCGACAACGCGCACAGCAAGCTCAAAGTAGAAGTCATTGACGCTTCGCCCTAGAAGTTGCGCCCAGATGCTTCCGCCACTGCTCCCGCCGCCGCTATTGCTGGACGAGGCGAGGGGGTCCACGCCGATAGCGGCACACATACGCGCGAACTGCGCGCGGAAGGAAGGGTTCGACCGGATGTCGCGGGCATGTGTCTGCGCGAACTGTTGCAATAGCGACCGGAACACGGCCAGCTGAGTCTCGAGCGCCTGGGCGTTGGTGCTGCGGAGCGAGTTGCCGTGGGATGCAAACTGCGCCGATGTCAGGCGTGACCGGTCAAAAGCCGCAAGCCCAACGCCCTTGCGTGACATGGTGCCCAGTTGGGGACGTTCTGATAATACGGCTGGGAGCCCGCCGGTGTCTCTATCAAGATAAGGTGCCTCGAGATGAGGATGCCCCGTAAATAATCACGATTCCGTCCAACAGACTTCATGAAAGACTACTCGACACGGACTGGTCGGGCTATGACGTCGTCCTTGTATGAAGTGCCGGGATCTTCCTCTCGGAGTATTATCGGCAGATCATGCAAGCACCAGACTCATTATATTAGGTAATATAAGTGTATGCACTTGCCCGCCACTATGCAATTAAGAGGTAATATCATCCTTATCGGTCTAGACTAAGCCACATCAAGAACAGCCACAAGCTGGCGAGAACCGGGGGAAAATTACCCACCAAAGCGCACAAATCGCAACTCCACTACCACGAAAATTCCTGAAGGTGAAGTTCGCTCGCTGCGTTTCCATAATCGACAAGCCCAGTTCCGTCTTCAGCCCCCATTTCGACGACAATCTCAAGAAACCGCCAAACATGGCCTCGGTTCAATCAGTTCGTATGTGCTTCCTCGGATCCGAATTGCTCTCAATTTCTCAATGCTGTAAAACCAAGACATTTTGCTAATATGGTGTTTTTACAGAGTGCTTCGGCGTACGACCCCTCCCATCTGAACCTCCCGACTTTCTCTCTCCTTGCGCAGAAATGCTGACGAAAATTGGTGATATAGAAGAAGAAGTCTGCTACGGCAGTTGCGGTATGGCCAAGAATAGCTTCATTTACAGGTAACGGATATACTGACATGACGTGATAGGCCTGCAAGGCTGGCTCCGGCCTGATCAAGGTTAACGGTAAACTCGACCCGGATTTTGCTTCCCTTACCGATCCACCATTGTCTTCTAATGCGTTGCCATCTCAGGCAAGCCCCTTAGCCTAGTCGAGCCCGCCACCCTCCGCTTCAAGGTTTACGAGCCTCTCCTCATCATCGGCCTCGACAAGTTCGCCAACGTGGACATCCGCGTGCGCGTCAGTGGTGGTGGTCAGACCAGCCAGGTCTACGCCGTTCGCCAGGCCATCAGCAAGGTAAATCCGACATGAATTTCGCCCATGCAGACTTGGGATCATGAGAGAGAAGCACGAACTAAGCAATGGATAATTTTAGGCCCTGATCGCCTACTACCAGAAATACGTCGATGAGCACAGCAAGAACCTGCTAAAGCAGGCCCTTGTCCAGTACGACCGTACCCTCCTAGTCGCCGACAACCGACGATGTGAACCCAAGAAATTCGGTGGTCCGGGTGCCCGTGCCCGGTACCAGAAGTCCTACCGTTAAAGCAGAACCGCCCAGGTGCGTTTTACTTGTGCGGATGCGGTTCTGGTTCTGGTGGGGGATGGGGGTGGAAAAGAGCGGGCCAGTCCCCTGGTACGGAGAAGCACGGCATGCGAGCGATGGGATCATATCAATCGATGCGGGGCCTGGTTTTTGTCTTTTATCCTAGTCTCTTCCCCGTGTTTCTTCGCGAGCTCGGAACGGTAGGCGATGGTCGGACTGAAGGGGGAGTTTTACACACATAAAAGGAAATCCGGCAAGGCTCACACTTATTTGGCCCCATATTGCCTTTCCTACGGTCATTGCATTTACATGGCTGGGAAGTTCTGTCTGGTTGTAAAAGGGATTAGGCGAATGAAACGACAAGAAATTCTGAACAAACCAAGAGCCTGACAAACAGGTTTCAAGTGAAGAATCCATATACTAATGCAGGTTCTTGTGGGAATTGGATCGCGAAATTACGCCCTTGAGTTCGTTTGACTTGCTGATCTACCTTAGGAGTCAAGTGACGACAGCCTACAGTTGTTAGTGGACATCTGGACCTCTCATACCTCTCAAGCAAACAAATGAAAACACCAAACGCAGTAACAAGGATATCTTTGCAAGCCAAGCTTCCGTAGACTGTTGATGTTGACCTGGAACGGTATCGAAATGAGGAATATAAGTCAGCAAGCGCTGTCCTATACCCGTGTCGGCGATGACCGCTTACGGCTTGCACGACAAGCATACTTTATTAATTGGTTGGTTTGGTCGTGTACTGGTTGTATAACCCACACACCTTAACCAGCTCGTATTGGATTCCGTCCTGGATGTGAGTGACTACTGGATTCCAATAAGCTCAGCACTTCTCAGAGGAAGTAGGTAGGTAGGTGTGTGCCAAGAATACCCAGACCAGCATTCGGCACAAGTCAAGCCTAGGTGAACAATCAAGGAACCAGAGAGATTCTCATCTCGACATCTACATAAAACCGAGAGAGCAAATCCGACACCTATCTATTCATTCATTCATTATAAGACGGTAGTCGTCTCCGCAATAGGTGCGTTCGCGCTCTCAAGACACGATCGATGACGGCGACGAAGACGCGGGGGACTACGCATGATTCTGCTCAAACAACCCGCAAAGTGACTCTGTAATTGGAAAGAATAAATAACGAATACCAGGTCCGCTGCATAATGTGCGGACGCCTTCATATACGCACTTGACCATTGCAATCCCACGGATGATATATCTGCAAATAGAAACGCCGAATCCAGAATCCAAAAAAAAAAAAAAAAAAGGAATGAAATACGCGTTATCGGAGTTGATGGAGGCGCTGGGTTGAGCAAAACCACCGAGCACGGGAAGGATGCACTCAGTCTCAAGTTGAGACCCTCAAAGCCACCCGTCCGATCGATGATCTATCTACATAAGTCACGAGCGGTTCGATCTGACATAAAGAAGACAATGACGCGCATTACTACTTCTAAACCTTTGCCCACGGCCTGGGAGTTGATGATGTGACGAGCTCCTCATTCTCGAGCCATCAACCACGAATTCAAGCTTACGAAGATGCACAAGGATTACCGCTAAGGTTGATGCTTGACTTACGCTGAAAAGTGGCGTAAGAGGCTCATAACTTGTTCGTCGTGCGGTGAAGTAAGGACCCCATCGTCATTATCTCTGCATATTCCCCATTCCCACCAAGATGTACCGTTGATCCTCCAGGATATCTAGCCATTGAAGCATACGTGGTTGCTATCAGGCGTCATGAAGTTGTTGATACGGAGGAATCGGTCTCTCGATGGTACGCGCCATTCCTCATCCATGAGCAACAGTTTGTTTAACTTGGCTTTGACTTACGTTGGGACGTGGCGGAGACAAAAGTAGGCGCGAGATCCGGCCGTATGTCTAGATGGGAGGTGTAAGTACTAAGACCGGGCAGACGGCAAAACAGGCCGCGCTCCGCAGTTGTGAGCGGATCAGAATACTGGCCCGGGTTCATAACTATATACTAATACTCCCAATGAAAGTGGCGCTGGAGCTCACCCCTACGTCCCTTTTCTTTTGATGCAAAGCGGGCAATGTAGGCGGTGGCGCTTAGGAGCTCACCATTGATTTGTAATGACTAGTAGAGAATAGTTACGAACGTAGGTGATAATGCCCGTCCGTCAGCTGTGCGTGAACACATTGCAGATCCGAGACCTCGAAACGGTTCCCATATGAAGCCCAGAGACTATCATATAGGTGCTATATGAAGCATGGACGTCCGGCCCAACCGCTGTTATGGGGGCAAAAAGCCTCAAGATTAGAGTTGCCGTTTGCTCAAGAATTGACACCCGTACACTACATTATGTCCTGTTTTCATATCTGGTAGTCTGACGGGGGCACATATGGGTAATACGCACACATACCAGTCTTTCTCGCATCACGTAGATTAATCCCACGATAACAAGCCAGCCTCTCTACCATTTTCCATCTCGACAATTGTAGGAGCAAACTCGCCCCTCTCGTCCTCGTCTTCGAAGTCTGATAGTTCTGCTTCTACAATTTCCCCATCTTCAAGCATCAAATTACCGGACCTGACATAGTCGCCCTTCAAATCCCATCCGAGACGCAAGAGCCAAGACTCTAGGGACGAAAAGGCTATACTGACAGATTGCTGATCAGGCGTGCAGAGATCACCAAGTTCCGAAAGCTTCTCGTCCAGGCGGGCTTTGTACGTGGTAAGTGCTAATTTGAGTTTTCGGATTTTTCCTGGAATCAACTCGAAGATATCCCCTTGTAGATATCGGTTGTTATACAACAGCTGAGCGTGGAATGTCTGGATGAGGCTGCGAGCTAGCTGTGGTCTCTGGACAGTCAAATTGAAAGAACGAAAGATGAGTTGAGCGGCCAAGAAGAACCACTGCTCGAGACAAGAAAGGTTCCCGAGGTGCGTGCCAACAATGAAAGCAAATTGAAATTCTCCAAGTAAGTCCTCCAGCCCATAATCACCGCTGGGATCTTCGAGCTTGTCGATGATCCATTTCGTCGGGTCCAAAGCCTGAAGGGTTCTCTCGGCTCCGGTGGCCTCTGGATTAATGAGACGAGCACCCACGGTGAACGCGAATCGCAATTGAGACATCCCTTGCGCATACAGATGCGCCTCTTCGGTTAGGCTTGCGTCTCCTGCCACACCGTCCGTCGTTGCGACGAGCCAGGTATCTTTCTCCAGACCTGTAATCCTGCTCAACAGTTTCGGATGTATCGCAAACGTAAGTTGATACCAGATATTGCTTTCGTCAAGAAGATCTGAAGGACTCTCATTCTCATCGGACAGCGCAGGAGGCCTCTGGGAAGATTCCGCGCCGGTTGCGCCGAGGTGATAGGGAAGGAGATGCTCAACAATCTGCTCTAGTTTCTGCTGCTGAAACTGTAACTCGGCCTCACCGGTGGGGTCTCCTAGTACCTCATTGAATTGGTCCCATTGCTTCACATAGACGTGTCCGAGCTGTGAATCGTCTTTTTGGGGAGTGCATATCCAATAGCCACTCCTCGAGGACGTAGACTCGGAGGGTGAGACCCATATTAAATGTACTCCAGGAGGTATATCCCGAAAGCCCGGGAAGGGTGGCTCACTGTTCAAAGATGTTGTATCGCAGCCAATAGTGGAATTGGGCGACAACCCATCCAGAATGAAGACATCTCCGCGACTAAGAAAGGTACTCTTCGAGCTGGAGTGTTCCATGAGAATAGTGAAAAGTGAAAAGTGTACAGGAATCAGATAAGACGATGACCAAAGCCAACCACTCTCCAGTCGCTAGCTCGCAGCCGCACAGTTGATGTTGATTGTTGTCGTTGTGTGGAGAGCGAGGCGGAAGGATGCAATGGAAGCCGGCAGATGGGGAAGTTGACGTTTGGCGTTTCCAACCCCACCGTGCCCACTATTATCCGCTGCTGCAGTGCCGGGTGTCTGTCATCATCCTATAGGTAGGATATCCACCCAAGACGTCCATGAATGAATTCATGAAATAGCTGGCCGAGACATACCGGGTTAACAAATAAAAGATTATCCTGTATGTATACCGAGAGATTGGAGATCTCGATATTTGTGGCTCCTTAGTGAGAAGTCGCACCAAGAAGACCTGCGACTCTCAAATAGGTAGCAGGTACTTTTAGGTAGGTACCTTAGGTAGTATACGTCCGTAGGTAAGCAGCACGTTATCATAGTGGATAGGTGGGGGTCACTCCCCCCAACAAAGTCTGCCTCAGGCCGCCATATCAAACTAAACTGCACTGCAGCAAACGCAGGTACGAAGGCATATGACTAATAATAACTAATTAACTATCAAACGATGCATCCGAAAAGCCGGGGCGTTGACCATCTATATAAAAGTACGAAGCGTTACACCTGCTTTTCAGGTTACTGGAAAGTCACCACTACTTAGCGAGTTACGTAAGGCATATATCATACCTCGTCGTATCTTTGCTAATACTGCCGTCATCCATGGCTGGTTACATGCAATATAGCGAGAGTGAGGTGAGTACCTAATGTATGCCTCGGCTAATATACAAACAAATGTGGAAGGACGAGCACACGTCCTGCAGCAGGCCTACCAGGTAGGTCAGGTTGCACGGATGAGGGAACCGACGCGGGAAGATCGAACGGGCGTTCTAACGTAATCAATAAGTTGCGCTGACTTACCTGAATTGGAACTTATCGCATGAGCACGCCATATTATAGCCTATTATGGGTGTGTAGACGCAGATGCAGAGTATAACGTAACAATTAAGGTTGCATACAGAGCGAGAAAGAGAGTTTAGGTGAAAGACTCAAGATAAAATAAATAAGAATAGAACTTATAAAAAGAAAATTAAAAAAAAAACAACAACGAGTAGGCAGATAAAAGATGAATAAACATAAATAAGTAGGTCAACAATTCAGGAGCAAGCATTCGCTACACCAACTCCCTCCCCTTAACAACCGTACATAAACATATTTAGACCTCAGACATACATGATGCACCCCAGACAAAGCTAAAAAGCTTCGGCTGGCAGGCTGTCTTGTGTCTACACTACCTTATACGTGCGTCTACGAAGTACTGCGGTCATAAGTACGTGGACAAGGTAAGTAGTAGGGAAGTACCCAGCATAAGCCCTTGCCGGGTTTGTTAATTCTACCTAATAAGTAACCGTTCGAGCTCGGTTCTGGCCTTCCCACGAGGGATTACCGGCATGACAACCCAAGACAAACCGTTATCCTTCGTCGGGACGCTGCATCTGCATCCACTAACTACTACCGGTACACTACATACATCCACACTTGCATTACAGCACATCGACCTGCCTACACATACTTATGTATTAGTATAAAGTACGTATGACACGCAGCAAGCATGTGCCGCACGCCAGAGAACGAGAGATCCGGGGTGCGAGGAGGACCATGTCTAGCGTTGCCGTAGCGTTGGCTTGGTCTGCTCATCGCCGCGCGAGCACCCCCTTGTCTAGTTCGATGCCTGTCTGCCACACCACACACATCAACCACTACACGCCATCCATTCATCATCACTCTTGCCCACACACCCCCCTCCCCTCTCCTTATGCCCGTCATCAGCCCCGGACTTCCCACTTGTGAGGATCCGGCCCATTCGGCTCATGTGCCAAGGCGGTTTAAAAAAGAACCAGCCGAATGACGCTATTCTGATCTACCGCCCGCAAGGGCACAAGCATTACAACGCCTTGCAACGTCGCTAAAATAGATCGCCCAGGCCTACACACCCGGACCAAACCAGACTTGAACCGCCCGACCCATGTCTTGTATCCCGACGGTATCGACGAAGGTACAGCACTAAAAGCTGGGAGCTGTGTGGTCTGCAGCCAGCAGGGCCAGAACCGTCCTCTGGGGCTGCATTGCATACGACGAACCGCACAATCAATCCGGGAATTGGGAAGGAAAGTTCTTTCTCATGACTGGGACAGCAAGAGAGCTGAGAAATCAAGCAACCAGAAAGGGGGGGATAAAAAGAAATTCCGTACCCGATATCAGTGTAATTCAGCTACAAAACCCGCCGCTAATAATACCACTCTAGGTACCGGGGTACGTACGGCCTCACCCCCCTTCTCATCTTCTCTCTCTCTCTCTCTCTGTCTCCTCTCGGATATTTTCGCTCGGAGAATTTGCGAATGCAAAGCTTAGGCATGTATGTACCCGATTCCGCCTTGCGATCACAAGCGATCGGCACTTCTGCCCAAGCGAAACATGCTGCATTTGGAAGAGAGAGAGGGGGGGGGGGGGGGGGGGGGGGGGGGGGCGTGTTATCTGCACTTTGCGTGACAGGTGTGTGTATTTATTTATTTATTTATTTATTTATGTGGTTCACGGGCGGGCTTTTGAACACGTGCTTCTGCGTGAGGTGTAAGCAAATATGTAGGCATAGGCAAATATAATACGGACGTAAAAGAAAAGAAATTCCATAATCGTTACCAACCTATAGAATGCCACAACGGGACATTATTTCTCGTCCTGCTTCTTCCTACCTAATCCAATAAATTACTACACACCATAAATAACGAAAAGAGCACTTATTAAGTCCAGGCCCTTATTGTTATATACCTATATAAGTAGGTTATTAAGCGACCGTTGCGATCGCGTGTTACCTTTGACGCCCTGTCGATTTATTTATACTAAAAGTAGCATTTACATACAACGCCGCGGCGGGCATTCGGCCGATCCTCCCAAGGCTGTGGATCCGGAATCTACCTACTTACAGTACCTACATGAACGGACAGGGGAATCAACCAGCCATGCCATGTGGTGTGTAGGATCAACTTACCGACCTACCTAGGTAGATCAACCTACCAACCAAACATAAGCTACCTACCTAGCATACCTATCTATCTATCTATCTATCTATCTACTACCTAGGTATCTAAGGCACCAAGGACTATCACAGACTAAAGCCGTACCGGCGCCGCGGGGGGGGAAGGGCGGACAAAGGAGGAAGCACGCCGGCGGCTCTAAGCCAAACCCTCAAGCTACCTTAAATAAACGACGGCGGGAGACGCCGCGACGAATCCAGTGGTGCTTGGCTCGCCCTCCGTCCCGCCACGCCACACTAGTAGAGCAGAGCTTCCCGCCGGGCGCGAAAAGTCCGCCGGCGCCCCGGACCAAAACGCCAAGCGCGATGCAGATTGCCTACTACACACTAGACTTAGGTAGCAAAACAGACTTAAAAACCAAGGGGATTCGGGATTCGAAGTGCTCCTCTCGTTTGCCGTCTTAAGTAGACTTTTACTTGCTTACCTACCTAGATGATCGATGTGCGCTACCTACTTTCCTGCGCTACCTACACTAGGTGCTAGCCCACGGTGTAAGTAAGTAAAGTAGGTCGGTCGGTAAATCGGTCGGTCGGTCGGTCGGTCGGTCGGTCGTTCTCGATGTGACCTTGTTTAGAGTAAGTAGTACCTACTACTACCTACTACTACTACTCCGTACACTATATCCCGTCCCGCACGCACCAAGATCGGGGGGGGGAGGGGGGAGAAAAGAAAAATCAAACTACCTGCTGCACTAACTAACGAAAAAAGCCCGTCGCATCGCGGATCTAACGTCCCCTGCACGACGGACGGCAAGCGCATGGAGAAGACGCCGTCGACGTTTTTGTTTTTTCTTCCCCCTTTCCTCCTCCTCGGTACCGGCGGACATATTTAGTCACATAAGCTAGCCTACCGTACCGTGCCTTAGGTAGCTAAGGCGAAGCTGAGCTGAGCTTGTCGACCCGATCGTGGCACTTACTTAGTATGTATGTATGTATGTATGTATGTATGTACGGACGTATGTAATTAGGAACGGGGATCGACGACACTGCATCGTTCGTCCTTTACTAGCGACAAGTATCAATCAGTAAAGGGGACGGGTCCATCTACCTACACCACCTACACCACCTACACCAAATCCCGCTCTCTATATAATACCTACCTATACACACATACCTATACCATGCAATGTACGGTAATCACAGCATCAATCCCACATGTAAGCAGTGTAGGTTACGAATTCCTCCCTGAATTCAAACTTATAAACAAAGCCGTCCTACCTACGGCACTCACATCGGCAACCTATCAACGTGCCCTATGATAATGCTCATACATACATACATACATACATATAGAAGTTATTCCTTATATACCTACATACACACATAGTGTATATATATATATGCCTCCAATGAATTATGAATCGAATCACCGCCCTCTCTCTCCCTCCCCAACTAACCTCATCCCAATCAATCGCATCGCACCTCAGCCCAGATCGTCAACAATAACAAACAACAACAACAAAATAAAAAAAAACCGAGCATAATGCCGTGTAACCACACAACACCACGCAAAATTCACACACACACACACACACACACACCTCTCTCACCTCACCTCACTTCACCTCTTACATAGTATACCCCTCCCCTCCCCTCCCCTCGTGGCCAAGTACCACAGACCCAAGCCTATCTTTCCACGTACCGCACCGCACCGCACCGTATCGCACCGCACCGCACCGTACGTCGTCGACAAGGCGCGAACCACACCACACCACACCCTACCCTTCCCTTCTCGCTTATGCCATGCCATGCCATGCCATGCCATGCGAATGCTGGCCCTACATACCTACACTTAAACAACGTACATACCGACCAGCCCAAGTACAGTAAGAGTCCACACACACATACGTACGCGGGTACAGTAAGGCAAAGCTCGGCACGTAAGTAAAATAAACAAGGCGTCTGAGACACAGCTGCATCAAACCGACTACCAACCTTACCAACCTTACCAACCTAGACTAAGAGTTAGAGTAGAGCACACACACACACATACATACATAAAGTCCATGCATAGACATGGAAGTCGTCGCGAAAAACAAAAAAAAAAACCAAAAGAAAAAAAAAAGGAAACCCATTTCCCGTAACCAGGTTTTCGGGATTTTTTTTTTCTGCCTTGGGTACCCAAGGTACGGAATACATACCTGGTAAACCTTTTTCCGCTTCAGCTTTTGAGAACATGCGAGGCGAGGCTTGGCAATGAGCATTTAGTTTCTACGACAGAATTGAATTGAATTCAATACGTATATAAAACACGCACACACACAGGTAGGTACACATCTTCTCCGAAAATGGGAAGAACAAACGTTTAGATTCAATTAGCGGTTGATGCAACGGGTGCGGGTAAAAGCCATCATTTCCTCCGCATGTGTAAATGTAGAAGGGGTTAACTTATGGCGTCGCAAATCATAGGGCACCATAGCATATCATACGAGGACCTTTTTTTCCCTCGGCGTCGGCCTCTGTAAAGCCCACCCATGCATATCATGAATTTGCTGGAGCAAAAACAAAGGTCAACTCAACGTATCGAATCTCTCTTATTTTTTTCCTCTCCAAGCCAGACCCCCGCCCCCCCCCCCAAATGAGGACAAATTTCCTCTTGGATAACCTATGCCGAGGTGGTTTGCCATGAAACGAGGATGACTGATTAAAGCGCCTTATTGTTCTGCTAGGGAACGAAAGGATTGAGCCTCAAATTAGTAACCGTGTGTGCGTAGACACCATACACTAAGCTAAATGATGCGCCATCTCTCTCGTGTTTGGTCGCGGACCAAACGGGTATACTCGAAATGCAGTCCTAAACTAGCTACCCGAGTCAGTTGCCAAGAACAATACCGCCGACTTGCTCTTCTGCATGGTTGCTTTCACTTACCTACCTAGTCCCTTTGATTATACATCTGTTGACTCTGGCCTCCATAAGGCGGACTAGGCTGATAGTTGTCCGCATACATGTGGCCACTGTTACTGTACTGAGAGAGTGGTTGCGGTGGCACAGATCCCGTCGACGGGGGATACTGGGGACCATACGCAATGGGGGGCAATTGCCTGCTAGAGTAAGAAGAGGTAGGCTGTCCGGCTTCCGTCGCTTGTGGGTCGGCATTTCCGTTCTGCGCCTGAACAGCCACCGCCGTTGATTGTGCGTGACGCTGGCGGTCCTGTTCCTCTGCAGCCTTCCGCTGCTGGTCCTCCTCCTTCTTACGGGCCTTCCATTCTTTCCGAATCTCCTTGAATTCTACACGGTCCAGTTAGCTAAATGCACGCGCGTTTTGTCTTGGAACCTTATCAGGGCCCTCCAGTCACAACTTTTTTTTTTATAGGAAAGTACAACACCGCAACGGAATACGAGCCGAGAAGCTGTGGTCAGGCGCCCCATTGGGGCCAGAAGTGCTCATCATCAGTTACATGACTCGACACTCCGACGCGTCCGTTCGCACTACCTGTAAGCAAGAAACAACTGTTTGTAGCTCTTACCTTCCGGTGTCCGTTTCTGACCATGACTTTGCATTGTGACATGGGCATTCAGGTGGTTCAGGGTTCCATAAGCCTTTTCGCAGCCGTTCCAGCCGCACTTATACATTCTTTCAATTTCCTCGTATCGACGTCGAGGTCTCTTGTGTTGCTGGGCACCTGGAATCGGCACAAAGGAGTAAACCTGTTGTACACCATACTGTCAATATTATCAGCCATTTCATGTATATAGTGAAGAAAAAACCGCAAGACGCGTCCAATTGCAATTGCAGATTAGTCGAAGAGGGTCAAACGTAAGGGCCGATAGGGGGAGGGCCTGTGAGCCGCAATTCTTTTGGTTTCCTTAATTGGATTGGATGGGTCGCGACGACGGAGCGCGGAAACGCGTATTCCATGGTACGTATAGATATAGATATATATATAAACTTTTTCATTGTGCAACAATCGCAAGCACCTACCTGAGTTGGCCGGCCTGGGGGGGCCGAGGTCGGGGGGTGCGAATAGGGTACTGAATGGGGATGTGGCATCTGCCCTGCCGGGTGTCCATAGTTGCCCCAGTCAGGACGAGGTTGGGTGTACATGCCGGTCGGCGCACCTTGTGGGTAGCTGTGTGACATGTCTTGGGGTGGCGGCGGCGGCGCATAAGGCGAGTATTGGCCGTGAGGGTACGGTGGGCTAGGTGCCGCGATGGATGGATCTATGGGCACATCGCTGTCAGATTTGACTTGCTGGGATTGATGATGGTTGCGCCCATCTGGCAAAGGCATAGACGGACTTGTTGTTGGTTGTTGCGCCATACCTGCGCTGCTGCCGTTGTGGTTGCTGGCTGGGTGGTATTGGCGGATACTATGTTCTGGGAAAGAACTTGTTGACCTCGCAGAATGCGGGTACGCACCGTACTCCGAGGTAGGCGTGGCGGAGGTTGAGTAGCTGGCGGGACGTGCCTCTTGATTGCTTGGGTAATGTGCAGCAGATATATGATCTGCAGAGGAGGCTTCAGACTGAGTGTCGCCGGAGACGCTTGGATAGGGCGAAGGCAAACCTGACTGCGAATATTCGGAGACGTTTCTTTCCATAGGATGGTTCAAGAGTTTGCCGAGATTTGCTCCTGGACTCGGGTTTTTAAACTGACGCTCAGGCGCACGTGGTAGGGATGCACAATTGCGAGCCAACGTATGATGATGTGATTGTTGAGTTGGCACAAGGAACATGCTACAACTTTAAAAGAGTGATAGTGAAGTGAGAGGCCAGTGATCCTTTTTAGCTCTTGGGCCGGGCCTAAATCATATGCGGGTGGGTAAACAGATGGATGGTCCTCTTGGATCGAGATAGTGCACAACTCAAAAGAAGAATAGAGTTGCACCCAGGGATTCGACTTGACCCGCGGCTGCGCTGGTGGTTATTTAGTTCCGCCTGTCTCTAGTGTAGGTACTGTCTGACTTGATGTAGATCGTAGTGGGCCTAGCTCAAGAGATGTATACCAAGTAGTGTAGTGTTGTACCTGGTCCACAACAGCCACCAGAATCGTGCTGAATACCTAGGTAGGTAGGTAGGTATGTCCACAGTCCAGCAAAGAAGTGGTCCCCGGAAGCCGATCGAAAAAGGAATGGGACAAGGATGAGATCCTTCTTTGCAGCGTTTTAAGATGACTGACTGACACTTAACCCCCCTCACGACCCTGACTCTACGGCGACGACCGGCGGAGGATCAGAACGTCCTCTCGCAGCTAGAGTCTCAAGGTACGATTAACCCTGGACCGTATTGCGTCTGAAGCCGAGAAGGCCAAAAGGTTAATGAGTCCGGGGGCAGGGACAGCGACACTTGCACACGGTGACGCGATCAGGAAGAATGGATATGGCTTGGAGGTTGAAGAGTTGCCACGGGTACTGTACTGGTCCGGGGTACCTATTGGACAAAGCTAACTTGTCAATAGGTACCAAGATGTGAAGACGATAACTCTACTAATGTACTAGCAGGAGGTGGTGGGGGCGACAGCGTCTACACTAAAATGGCGCCGTCGACAAAATTGGTACGTGAATTTTTTTTCCTGGGAAAATTCAAGGCGATGCCCAAATCCGACTAGACTGAATGACTAGTGAGGGTGCGATACCTGGACGGACCAGGGTTGGGGGGGGATTGGCGACAGGGAGGTAAGGAAAGAGTGTTTTGGGAACCCGACCAGGTTACTGACTAGTCGTTGTTCTCTCGAGAGGGGCTAATTGTGCTGGAGCGCGACGCCACTGGCCGTCAAGCCGAGCTAGACTGACTCTTATTTGCCTCGCGCGGTCAATGATAGCGAATTGTGTGATGCGATGGCAACAAGAAAGAAGCCCAGCGGTGACGTGCAGTAGACTGCGCGCGACTCGATGTCTTTTTTGGCGGCTATGCTCCGTACGTCTTGGCACTGTTCCGACACACAAGATTTACTCCGGGGTGGGTAGGGGGGGGGGGGGGGGTTTTCTGAGCAGCGTTGCAGTGGGCTCTACCTAGTGTACTTTCGTACAATACAATACCCTACGTGCTCTGCGCGTGCTATTGTAGGTATGTAGGTAGTATGTAGGTAGTATGTATGAGATATGTATGTGTATGTACGAGTTGGCTTTTCGCTTGTAACTGATTTTTACCGTACAGTGAAAAGCGCCAGTCCCTACTGGAGAGGCAATAGAGAGAGGAGTAGGTAACGGATGTAGAGAGGTATAATGTAATATTATACTCTAGAGGGAGGGATGGAGGGGGGAGTAAAAAATGTTGGTCAAGTGGTGGATAGAGAGAATTCACCAGCTGCAGCTTATTGATGCAGATAGATAGATAATAATGACGATGTAATTTTTGTGCTGTTCTTGTTATTATGGTGGTGGTGGTAGGTGACGGTGGTAGTGATGGTGGTGGTTATGATGGTGGTTGTAGTAGTGGTGATTGTTGTTATTGTTGTTGTTATTGTCGTGGTTGTGCTGTAGGTATGTTGTAGGTATGTATGTATGTATGTAGGCAGTGTAGGTACCTAGTGGTTAGGTAGGTTAGGTAGGTAAGTAAGGTACCTACTGGGGATTTGTTATAGGTGTTGTTGTTGGTTGGTCCTTGTGACCGCCGATGCGCGTTGAGTAATGTATCTGGCTGTAGTCTGTCTGTACTGGATGTACAAATCCGAACGAAGTTGCCGCCAGGCCTGCACCGGCGCCTTGAAAATAGTTTAGCTGGTCTAAGTGAGGTTAGCCAGAGAGGTTAGCGCCTAGTAGTGTGGTGAGTAGGCCGCGGATGGTCTGCGAGGGGTTTTATTTGGGTTATTTTACTTTTTTTTTTTAATGCGGCAAGAGGTAGGCCACGCACCAGATAGGCGCAAATGACGGATGAATGTGAACACCAACTGACGGTAATACAGTTGTAAGAATGTAATAGGCTCGCAAGCGATGATGATTCAATTGACTGTTTGTAGCCCCCCTTCAGTCTTTTCCGAGATGAAAAGATTTTCGAAAAAAAAAAGGGGGGGAGAGGAGGGATAGGATTCAAAGCAAAAAGATTTATCATAATAATGAAGGACGGAGTCAAGTCTATCGGTGTGTGTATGGGATACAATATGTGGAAGGTACCAATCCGGTACTTTGTACGCCATGCTGTAGAAGGTACAAGTACCTGTCCAGGTAGTGCCCCCATCTCAGATGGCAGCGTGGGTACTTACCTAGGTACTTCGGTACCTACACTACCTACAAATAATGGGGTTCGTGGTTGGGCATGTGGATCCTGACTGCTACATCGCAGCCCCGCTGCGAACGACACTGACTACAATTACGTAACTTAATCACAGCTGATTAGAGTTACTGATTGAGGTCAGAAGATAGCACTGATCCCACAACCAAGTGACCCACTTATATTGTGTATAAATAAGACCACTTCCCCCCTCCTTTGTTAAGGTTTAAAATATATACAGTACAGTCTCGTCTACACATCTACACGCTTGTGATCTACCATAGTAGTAGGTCCTGAGCCACGTAGAACCGTAGTCAGACGCACAAAAAGCTTTTTGCTGCAGCCACACGGCAATTCCCTGCACTACACATAATCCCTTTTATTCAATTGAAATCCAAAGCCGCGTCTTCACGCGCCATCCTCCACTCGTCAATCAAAGCCGCAACTTCGTTGCGCCACTGCACTCTACCACTTCTTGTCCCATCACTCATCATGTCTGCTGCTGTTCCGAGAGATGTCCCTAGCGAAAGCGAAGGATCCAACACCTCTAAGCGCGACAAGCGAACCGTCAACTGGGTGTACGATAAACTCAGAGAGTATGGTACACACACTGACGCTCGCATTGACAAGATAGAGAGCAAGCTGGATGACCTCATTAACGTTGTAAGCAACCTTAGCAACGTTATTCGAGCCTCGTCGTCAGCTGCGCCCACTGGTAGAAATGCCCCATCTGGTGATCCCCTTCCTGCACTCCGGACCTTTGACCCGTATGCCCAAGGACACAGCACTCCGCCCCAAGGACAAGGCAACAATCCACAGGACTTTACACCTCGCCCGGCTACCGCTATTCGTCAACCTGCTTCCACGTATTCTGATGATCCTCTCACGGACCCTGCTAGAAAGGATGCGACCTTCCCTGGATCCTATATGCGCATGCCGACTCACGTCACGCCCAACAAACGTCTCGCGGATGAGTCTCTCAATTTGCATCGCCTTACTGGAACCTCGGAGGCCACCACGGAACAGGAACGACGTGTTCAATTGATTTTTCCGGAAGCCATTCTCGCCAAGGATGTTGCTCGACTCGGAGTCTGTGAAGCCAAGAACAAGGTAGTGTTCCCGCCTACCTGCAAGCTCGCCATCGCGGATTATACGGCCCTCAGCAAAGTCAAGGATATCCAGGACCGACTCGTTCAAGCCCTCGTTCCATATGAACTCTGGCCTATGCGCATGTGTATGGAACTCAGTGGTGATTTTCACTATGTTGGAGAATTCATCCGAGGATACCGACCCGCCACTTGGATGGACGCCTTGGAAGCCATCATCCAGGTACTTCGGATTCATAACGCCCTCCATGCACCACTCACTGCGTTCGTCAGCTTGTTGCCTATGCAAGACGAGTCATACGCCAATTACATGTGGCGTCTTCGTGAAGGATTCTACCGACTGCCCCGCGGCCACCGTGAATCCCAGCAAACCCGTGAAGTCATCTTGGATAAGCTTAGCAACTTTGCGCCTACTCTTTGGTTGAATCTTGAGCCCCGGATCCGCGACCTCAGCAACGGAGAAGTCATTGAAGAGGCAACTCGTGTTTCCAAGATCGTCGCCCTGTCCAGCATAGAAGGAAAGATTTATGGACAACCTGAAGTCACTGTCTCGCTCCAAGGCACAACGGCACCTTTCTACAACTATCACATTGGTGCCGCTACTGCTACCCGTCCTGGAGTAGGCTCTGTCGTGCCCGTCAATCCATTGGCCTCTACACCTTCTTCGCTTCGCCCAATCATCTCCAATCCACTCACAGATGACCGTGAAGTCAGCCGCGTTACGGAGACTGAAAAAGGTTATGCAGCTCAAGCAAAGGAGAACGTTTGCTTCAACTGCGGTAAACAAGGTCACTGGGCGAAAGACTGTCGACAGAAGGTGCACTTTCCCAAGGATTCCAAACCCGCTGGCCAGGATGTCACTATCAAAGGTAAACTCTTCCACAATGACCTCGCCAATCGGTTCCGCAACACATACAAGTCATTCCGAAATAAGACACCTCTTCGCTCGCACTCTCCGGCTCGTCAATCCCGTTCTCCCGGCCCTCGTCGTGTTCACTTCATTGAACAAGATGAAGGAGAGGAAGGAGACATTGAACCTTCCGCTCTGGACCAATTCGAGAATGAGGACGCTCTTGTAGACCAGGAACTGGCCGAATTGTTTGACTCCCTTGAGAACAATGACGCTTAGGAAGGCCCGGTCCACTTGGTCGAATCGGACCTGGGCCGCAACCGACCACCAGCTCATCGCGACAAGCTTCGTGACGGATACTTTGATCGTCATAACTTGTTCCCGGCTTTACTCTCTGGTAAACAATACTCGTTCACAGTTTTTTGGGACTACGGCTGTACCAGCTGCTACGTCTCTCGTTCCTTGGCCCAACATCTTCAACCTTATGCATCTCAACGTCCCGGTACGATGCAAGGTGTTGGCGGCAAAGGACCAACCATCACACAAGACTGTCGCGTTATTGCTTACTTCTTGGATTCGTCGTCGCAACCAACGGCTGAATGGATCATCACGGCTGGAGTTGTTCCCGATGGTACTTTCCCTGGAGATCTGACCCTTGGAAAAGGTAAATTCCATGAATGGGGTGGCGTCTTTGACAACGACAATGGTCAAGAGACGCTACAATTGACCAAGTTCGATGGTCATCCCATTCTTGTTCCTCTAGGTCGAGAATTTGCTGCTTCGTCTACTGAATCTGCTTTTGTCACCACGGATATCACTTGGCACAAAGACACACCAAATGATGCTTGGACTCGTGCCCGACTCAGAGAATACGCACAGGAGTTCCCCGAAATCTTTGACCCGCTGAAGAGAAAGTCAGATAACCAAATGAGAACGAAACATTATATCGACACTGGTAATGCCGCGCCTATCAATCTACCACCCCGTCGCTACAGCCCGTCGCAAGAACAAGCGCTGCGTGATTTCATCAAGGCTCATGAACATGTTCATATTCGCAAGAGCATGAGCCCTTGGTCCGCACCTGCCTTGCTGACACCAAAGAAGCTCCCAGGCAGAACGATTATGCCTAGCCGAGCTGAAGCAGAGGCAATGGGCTCCACGGTGTGGCGTATCTGTTGTGACTATCGCGAACTCAACAAGGTTACCAAGAAACGGGCACACCCATTGCCCAACGCGATGGACCAGATACAGAAGGCAGCAGGCCACCGGTATTATGTTTTCGTCGATCTCAAGGATGGTTACTGGCACGTACAGATTCACGAACCCGATCAAGAGAAGACTGCTTTTGTGACACCATTTGGCATCTACGAATGGATCGTTATGCCTATGGGACTTTGCAATGCTCCCGCGACGTTTCAATCCCTTGCAGAAGAAATCGGTTCGCCATTCACAGATTGGTTAGCTGGCCTTCTTGATGATATCTGCATTTGGGCCGACACTCGCGAGGAACTTGATAAGCGATGCCGTTTACTCTTCTCACGCTTACGAGATTACGGCATGGTCATCAACGCGAAGAAGTCTCTCATGTTCGTCGAGTCAGGTATATTTCTTGGTTTTCACATTTCGGCAAATGGTATCAAAGCAGACGAAGCCAAAGTCGCCGCAGTACGGAATAGGTCTGAGCCTAAGACCACCACGGAGATCCGCGCATTCACCAACGCTGCTGGATATTTCAGGCACCTGATCAAGAATTACTCCCTTATTGCTGCACCGCTTACGGCACTCACAGGAGGTTCGAAGAATGAACCTGTGACGCTAACACCCGAAGCTCGCGCCGCATGGCAATGCATCAGAGAGGCAATCACTACCATGCCTGTTGTCCGTCCATTTGATTGGAGACTCCCATCTGTTATCGACACAGATTCTAGTCAATTACACGTTGGCGCATGTCTCATGCAACCGCATCTCCATGGTGATAAATCGGCACTGCACCCGATCGCTTACGTCTCGCACAAACTCTCACCAACTCAGTCCCGCTACTCAGCCCAGGAACGCGAACTATTAGCTGTCCTAATGGCTCTGCAACACTGGCGACATTGGGTTGAAGGGGGAGAAGTAACCGTCCGTACTGACCATGAATCTTTGATGACTCTGAAGACCAAGATGGAACAGCCCGCCCGCATCGTCCGTTTTCTTGACACTATTGAGCACTACAGTGTACGCATTGTGTATCGGAAAGGTAAACTCAACGTCATGGCCGACTGGTTATCTCGTCCCGACGAAACACTTGCTACTGTTGAAGATCCCGACGCTGACGCTGAAGATTTTGTGCATCGACCTCAAGACTTGAATCGCATCGACCTACAGGCAATATCAGAATACTTTCGATTCAACACTTCACTGCCTGCACGTCTTGATCCCGCGATGGTACAACGACACTTTGTCTGTTATGATGGTCGACTCTACAAGATTGCACATGTCTCTCGTCTTCCCGGTGATCCTCCGCATGCCACAGGGTTAGCATCACAAGCTACCGTGATGCTAATCGTCCCTGAGTATGATGAGTTAGCTCACGCTACTAAGGCAATTCATCAAGACTACGGTCATGCCACAGTAGGAGTTACACTTCGTGAGGTTGCTCGTCGATACTGGCACCCCGAGATCACTTTGGTCGCTCAACAGATTGTCGCTGAATGTCCGCACTGCCAACTGATGAAGGTTCCCTCTGAGATTCTACCCGACCTTCAGCCCATCACTCCACCAGCACCTTTGACACGCTGGGCTATTGACCATACATCAATAGCCGGATTCAATATTCTGGTCGCTGTCGAGTATGCTACCTCTTGGGTTGAAGCCGCTCCCGTTCCTGATGTCGGACTTGAAGCCACAAAGCCACTCATCAATTGGATTGGTCAAGTATTTGGGTATCCTCGTGAATTCATCAGTGATAATGGCGGCGCCTTCACCAGTCAAGAAGCAATCGCCTGGCACAAGTCGAACGGATCAATCATCAAGCCTGTTACTGCCCTACGACCCCGAGCAAATGGTAAAGTTGAGAAAGCTAACCGTGACATCAAACGTATCATCCTTCGTGAAGCTGCTACGCAAGAAAACCCGAACTATGCTGCGCTACTAAAGTCTGCAGTACGAATACACAATCGTACTATACGACCTAGCGGATACAGCAGTTACTTCTTGATGTTCGGTACGCAACCACCACAGCAGCCTCAGGAGACAACTGATTACGTTCGTGATGCGACAGAGGGGGAGGAGCTCGAATTTGAACGCACACTCGCTACTCAGCACGAAGCACCCATCGCACGACAACACTTCAACAGCCTCAAGACGTCTCAAGATCAGGTCCGCGCCTACCTTCAAGAAAAGAAAGGCCTGATTAGAACGTTTGGCACTGGTGATTGGGTCTTGCGAGTTAGACAGCGTCGAAACAAATCCGAACCCTATTACGATGGCCCCTGGTGCATCGTAAGCTGTCATCACGGTAACACTTATCGACTTCGCAGTCCTGGCGGTATTGCACTGAACAGCAAGTACAATGGCACAAATCTCTTCCCTGCTTTCAGTTATGATGGTCATCCGGTTCGCAGCCTTTGGTACGCAAGCAAGACAATGCTTGAACAAGATCGCAAGCGATTGCAAGAGCTGAATGGACTCTAAGGTATTAGCTATATGGTTAACGGTTACGGTATTTCCTTTGTTATATTCTTCAGAAGACGATTGGGACAATCGTCTACACCGAGGGGAGTGGTTGTGGATCCTGACTGCTACATCGCAGCCCCGCTGCGAACGACACTGACTACAATTACGTAACTTAATCACAGCTGATTAGAGTTACTGATTGAGGTCAGAAGATAGCACTGATCCCACAACCAAGTGACCCACTTATATTGTGTATAAATAAGACCACTTCCCCCCTCCTTTGTTAAGGTTTAAAATATATACAGTACAGTCTCGTCTACACATCTACACGCTTGTGATCTACCATAGTAGTAGGTCCTGAGCCACGTAGAACCGTAGTCAGACGCACAGGCATAGCTCCGTACCACCTGCGTACATATGTGTACCACCTGTTAGGTACGGAGTAGGTACTTGTCTAATGTACCTATACGTACCTCTACGTACCTACCTATACGTACCTACCTACCTACCTAGGTAGGTACCTAATACGTGCCTATTCCCTACCAGGGCTGGGTAATTGGAAGCTGCTGCCAAGGGACCCTTTCTGTACATCATTCATTCGTTTGGTAGGTACGGAAGACAGTAGGAAGGAAGTGCCTAACCTGCCTGCCTTAGGTACGAAGTAGGTACAGTCTTCAGAACCTCGGCTTGTGAGCCCGCCCTTTGCAGTTCATCCGTGATCTGTACAAACTACGGACTACCTCGAGGTAGGTAGGTAGGTAAACTGCCTGGCTAGGAAGTCTCAAGTTGTTCGCCAAGTCTGGATTCCGAAGAATGTGGGTGTGTTATAATTGTTTTTGCTGCTGAAATTTACCTGTCTCAATTGCGATTAGGTAGATGGATAGATAGGTACGGACGTACCTAGGTAGGTAGATCAACCAATCTACCTACCTGACCTACCTAGGTAGGTACCTAGCTTAGGTACTACATGGTACATACATGTTCAAATCAAACCGTTCTTGCCGGTACTACGGATTACCTGTATAAGAGCTGATGCCTCCAGCAGTTCAAAGCGCCATGGCTGTCCGGAGAGGTTTAGGTAAGTAAGTGTACCTGCTACCGGTAGGTACTGGCCTTAGGTACATATACGTAGGAGGTACGGATCCGTAATCGTTACATCTTCGAGGTACGAGGTCACTTCGATTCGTCTTTGACCTTCTCTACCGCTACCTAGGTACCTAGGTAGGTACCTATACGTACATGACCCCATACCTACCTAACCTACCTACCTACTTACTTACCTACCTACCTTACCAGACATCCTTCGGACATAGCCTTGTTGACCAGGACTAATTCGTAGTGTACTTGGTACGGAATAGTGTAATCTATAATCTGAAGATTTTAAAGTAGGTAGGTAGTATAGGTAGCTGATGGCGTAGGTACCTAGAATGACTGGCAGCGTTCCAGCATGCGTGTAGCGTATCTACCTAGTGTACGCAGTAGTTTAAGTACCTACCTAGTTTTGATATTCAACTTGAGCCTCACATTAGGTACCTATTCCACCGTAATCTCTCTCGGGTACTTTACGTAGGTATCTTGAACAGCATCCCCATAGGTATTGGTCCCCTCGTCTCGTACGCTCTGCATGAACGACAAGCAGTTCTCGGGTTAGGTAGGGAGTTGTATGGATGTAGATTAGGTACCAACTGTAGCACTTGGTAAGGCCCCACTGTTTGGAAACTTCATCCATCCATCCCCACGAGCGACAACAACCTGCCCTGCGAACGAGAAAAAGGGCCGCAAAAAAAAAAAAAAAAAATTGAGATCCAAAAGAGAAAGCCTTTTCGACCCACTATGTGGCACTGTGTAGTAACAATGCAATATTACGGTGTAGAGAATGCCTGAGCTACCTACCTACCTACCTATGTACCTAGGTACCATGCCTACATGTGCCATGCACATTATGTAATCATGACAGGAAATCACCCCGACGAGCTGTCATCATAGCTTCGTTACCAGACCCTCCACTACCTTACCCTACATACTTCCAGCTGTGCTACTGTACGAAGTGTAGCAGCAGCAGCAGCAGCAGCAGTAGGTACTGTACGTACAGTAAATTATACATGGATGTCACATGAAGGGTTTTTCTTCCAATCTTGTTCCGCGTGTGATGGTGGGGGATCACTGACACCGGATTGGGACGTTGAGAGAGTTGGAACCCTGGGCGTTCAAGAAAACCCAGGTAAGTACCTACAACGTACACGAAATGTATCTCTCATCTCATATACCTACCTACCTACACTAGACATAGGGTAGGTAGATAAATTTGTATTTACTCGCTTACGTAGGTAGTAAAACTGGACTCTTTTTTTTTTCCCCTTCAGAAAATCAGGATGAAATCTCTGGGTGATCCCATGAGCCCCCCCCCCAGCAATGCATGTTGCGGATACCCCATTTTCCTGATTCGGTTGATAATTCTAGGTACATTTGCACTAGAAGTACTTATACGAAGGACATTGCCTAGCTCACATTTACATATTAGCCCGCTCGAGAAGTGTTGATCGCGCTTAGCAAGTCACGGGATGTTGTGAGCACTGAGATGAGCGCGCAGATACTTACCGTACCGTACAGTATCCTACGTATGGGTTAACCATATCTGGTACTGTGTAGGCTGCGATTACGGATCTAGGTATAGGCAGGTACTTGGCATGTGGTGCGGACCTTACTTAGGTATTTACTTAGGCAGTTACTTAGTATACACGTGTACCTAGGTAGGTACGTAGTGTTGTAGGTAAGTACAACTCAGAATTACGGCGGGGCTCCAATTACGGCGTAGTCGATTAGGTAATCCCGAAAACCCATAACGCACCTAGATTTGTCTCCGTTGCAGGTACGTACGGGATCGTGGGTGTTGCGTAGGTACGGACGTAGGTAGGTATGTAATAATGTACGGAATAAGGTAGGTAGACAGCCTGAGGCCAACTTACAATTCCCGAGGTCGCTCCGATATCAAGAATTCCCCAGTTTATGCGCTGGTTGGCCTACCTAGGTAGGTACACTTACGCGCACATACATACCACACTTCCTACCTAAGGTAATTTACCTCCACTACTTACACAACAATGCACGCAACACACACAACAAATCCTCATACCTAGGTAGGTGATTCCTGTTCGGCACTGCCATTGATTGGTTTGCCGGTCGTGGTGCTGAGAGATTGGGTAATGACTCGCTATGCATATAGCCCCTGTCAGGTAGGTATCGTACGTAATTAATTCTGTCCAAGCTAAGTACCTTAAGATACACATGTACCATTGATTAGGTAGGTAGGTAAATGTAGGTACGTGTAGAATCGGTACGTACTTCGTACCTCGTCCCACTGAGTACGAAGTACATACGATGTGTGTGTGTGTGTGGCCCCCAAGTGTTGCGGTCTGCCTCGATGGTGAAGGAAGTTGAATACATAAAAATGATCAGGTTACCAACTGTCCGTTCTGCCCATTTGTGACGCTCTCGGTGGTAGCAGGATTGACGGTGTACAGACAAACAACAGGAAAAAAAAAAAAAGAATCCGTTTCAGACTTGGTATCTACAGGCTCGGGAGACGGGAGATGTCTTCGGGCCGGACTGATGGATAGGTACCGTATGTACACGGCCCTTCCTGGTAGGTATCTTGTCGTTGGCTACGGAATACCTACATAGTACCTATTGTTCGCGGATTTAGGAAGGGGGGGCGTGGTGGTGGTGAAAGGGGGGGGAAGATCTATTTCCGAGCCAATGTCAAAGGCATTGTGACCCTCAAATCCGATGATGACGAACAATTGTCCTCTCGCGCCGGGGGTCCCATATTTGCCATAGGATTGATGAGCTGGACTCTGCAGTGGGTAGTGTACCTAGGTAGGTAACTGTGTGTAGGTATTGATCAAGAATGTGGAGACAAAGAGACACGCTAGTACACGATAGTATGCATGACGCTCAGTTGCGTCACTTCATCTCATTATCATTGCGCTCATCGCCGTTGATGACCGTGTAGTGTATAGGTACATTACGCCAGAGAGTCGCTGATGGCAGCAGAGAGGAGAACCCAGTACGGATCCGTAGGTAGATGGCATACCTACTACTACCTACGTAGTTGAGAAAAAAAAGGCGATGCTGATGAGCAATGGATTGATTGTGTTATTCATCAATTGCCTAAGAAGAAGAATAATAATAATAAGAAGAAGAATAAGAAGAACAAGAAGAAGAACCAGCAGGTGATCAGTCGCGTGGCAGCAAGCCAAGCGACCACACAACAAGAAGAGTGTGTGGTCCATCACGACAATGGATGCGAGCTTAGGTATGAAAGACGGTGTGTGAGTAGGTACCTAAGGTACGAAGTAGGTACAGTGCGTATATTAACTCCTATACTGTCCCATGCTTGGGACGTGAAACCTCAAATTGGGCCTGCGGGATATTACGCTAGGTCAGAAGTGGGTAGTGTGCAAATGTACCGGTATTATTAGTCAGGAACTGTATCGGACCACGAACCTCATCAGTTCAAATGAGGTTCATGATGTACCGACGTCGTAGTACACTGCCTGGCAGGTAGCTGGTGCCCCGGTCCCGGTACCTACCTAGGTACACTACAAAGTACCTACCTACACTAGGCACTACCTATACCTACCACCTACCAGGCACCTACGAAGTACTAAACATGTGCCAAGCAAGTTTGCCCACCTCATCTTGGCTAGGTACTAAGGGGGCAGAGTGCTTGATTTCTTTGTAGTGTAAGTTACATGTTTGCCGGCTGAACTTGTGGTTACGTATACGGGACTCCAGGGAAGGGTGAGGAGGGGAAAGCCGAAGCCGAAGCCGACGATACATACTTACTTAGCAGCCATGGCCCATGGTACCTACCTATCTGCCATGCCTGCCATGTGAAAAACCAATATGGGTAACCCGCCGTCCCGGGCACACAGGATAGAAAGTGGATACCAGAACCGGCTAAGTTGTGAGCACCTACGGATCCGTACTTAGGTTAGGTTAAGTACCTACTTCCCTACCTAGGAAGTACCTAGGTATCTACATAGGTACCTGAGGCAGGTACTTCATAGGTACTGTGGCAGACGAATCCCCGGCTGATGAGAGAAACTTGCAAAATTTTAGCGTGTCTACTACCTAGGCTAGGCACCTAACCTACTCCACAATTCCATGCTCCCCATGTACCTACGCTACGCTAGTGTACCTAAGGTAGTACCTACCTAGTGTACTGCGCAGTAGGTACACACGACCCTGCAGTTTTCAGCCTACTATCATCTAGGTAGGTACATAAATATACCTAGAAGCATTTAGGCCGGTACACTATTGTACATTAGTGCACGATGCTTATTGCTGTAGCGCATCGTACCTTTCTGGTATCGTCCTAGCGCAAAATGGTACATGGCGTACCTGGTGCCTATCGTTCGTGTCGACGCACTGATCAGAATTATATTTACCTAATCAGAGCTAGTCGTGCCGCGCTAAAATGATATACCTGCATAAGAGCATATTTAGCGTACACTAGTGTGTCTATCTAGAGATTGTCGAGGTTGAAGGTGAAGGTCTCTCTCTGCTCTAGCCAGGTTCCCGGGCCATGACCTTACAAATGTAATGTGTAGGTACTTATATACGAAGTACGTAAAGTATTTTACTCATTCTATCAACGTGGACCATACGGACGTTGGATAGGGGGTTGAGCCATTTCAGCTCAGATCAATATATTTGTAGGTGTGAGTTAAGAATAGGAAGGTAAGTACGGGAATAGGTATACAAGTTACCTACTACCTAGGTACGTACACATACCTACCTACTTGCCTACCTAGGTAGGTACCTATACTTATGTACTTACTGCGTATGCAGAGTGGGGACCGTTCCGGTCATGCAAACAGAAATAAAAAGATTGATTACATTACTGATTACGGAATAGGTACTAGTAGTTAGTTGTAGGAACATGTTGAGTTGAGGAAAGTCGATGATGTAGTAGTGTAGGCTCTGCAGATTGGCCAAATGAAAATCTCTCCTTACGCAGTAGGTACCTACCTACCTATGCGATTCATCATTGTTCTCGTCATCAATTGATTAATACCAAGTTTTCAGCTACGCAACTATGACTAAGATTGCTCAAGAAAGCATGACGGAACATGTCGGAGATGAAGGTCCAATTGATCGGATAATGCAGTCAAGTCAAAGTTATTAACTGAATTCCGGATAGGTATACACACACACACACACACACACACCTCTCTCTTTACACATACCTACACGCTCTATATTATGATACAACACACACCCCCATATAATTAGTATACACATACGCTCACACTTATTGACTTTCTTGTTGTGTTAGTTGCTTGTTTTGTTATGTTGTCGTAGTATACATGTGGCGACCACCACCATGGAGAACCGATGAGACCATTCGAAATCAACTTTCCTTGGTCCAAAACTACCCCAGAAAGATTTCCCGCTAATGGACATCGGTAAACGCGATCTATCTGGGCCCTGGAATGGCGTCGGCAGCATGATAGGTAGTGTCGTAGGTAGTGAAGTAGGTCGCACACTTAATACACTACGGTAGGTACGTGGAAGGCAGATCTTCTTTTAGTGGTCGACCCGAAGCTCTGGGAGACACTAAACAAGCGTGAGTCCAAGGTGAGGCACAGCAAAAAAAAATAAAAAATAAAAAATAAAAAAAAGGGCTTTACAATTTATTGCCATCCAAGATCTATTATTCCTCCAATGATAAACACCCCATTCCTGACGACATGTCCTTCAAATTCGCCAATGTACCAGTAATCATTCCCACCCTCAAAAAGCCCATCATCTATCGGTAATCAATCAACCTGTCCATTTGTATTATTATCATAATTATCGTCATGATTTATATTTTACCGTAATAATTAAACCCAACCACCGTCACTATTACCCAACAATAGTACCTAACAGCAGAGCGAAACTGGAGAGCCAGCAAGCATGCTTAGCAACAAGAGCAGCAACAAGAGCAGCAACAGCAACAGCAACAGCAGCAATATCACAACGCCAGCGCCACCACCGACAACAATATGAACAGCTTGAATAACATGATTGACCGCCACACCAGATATTCGACGCATCGCCACCAGTTTGGTCCCTTGGGCAGCATCCCATCCCCACCTGCGCGCACACCGCCATCAACCAGCGGCTGAACGCCAATACGATCATTCACATCTTGTAATTACCCATTCTCCCTCCCCCTCTCTCAAATTTCATTCCCGCAACATAGATATGCGGGAACCAGGTGACTTGGGCAAAAAAATTTCTGCGTCCGGATGTTGATACAACCTCCTTCCTACATAAGACATCAGTTCGTTCTCATAGGTCGCTGCGGAAGTTCCGTTGCCCGTCAGCATGCATACCCAATATATCACGATAGGCGGCATCCTATCAGCCGAGAACCACCATCGAGATTGGTGGGAACGGATATCATGGCACAGGTATCTGTTTTTGGTCAGACAAGGTTCTCCTCCAATAGACACGCAGCCACGGCATGCTTATGTTGCAGTCAGAAGGTCACAGGATAGTCACGAAGATCGCAGCCAAACCCTGAGATTGACCCAAAAAAAAAATCACAAGGCCTTAGGCCTGCGCTTCAGGCCCGCGTCTAGATTTGTATGCAGTCATGCCATTGTGATGAACACCAAGCAGCCTCGTTGGACGTGTCGAAATTTGCTTTAAACAAAAACATCATGGCCAAGCCGCAAAAAAAAAAAAAAAAAAAAATCAAACAAAATAATAACCAATGCGAAAAGGCGTCACATTTCCCATCTTCGCTGTATCGTAGGATCACTGAAAAAAACGAAGACTGGAAAATCGGCACAGCTTGCGAGCTCTGATCATGACAGGTAAGGTAATCTATCCCATGGATGATCACATAAAGACACAACGGAGTAATTATTTCCATATAGGAGGTATGTATTGGGGGTACTGCGCTGAGGACCGCGCATCGTCGCGATTCCCCTTGTTCTGCCATAAGACATTAACTCTAATTAATGCGCCGTCTAGGGTCCCCCAAAAAGCCTGCCTCCACAATTGCTTCATCGACACAAATATTACTTTTGCGCAATTGAATTTATTTCCACTGCGACAGACGGCTCGCCAGGTTGTTTATTGAGAAGTCTGGGTCGGCCTGCAGGTGATCCGAATGACCTTCGCTGTCCGATGAGTCGATATATTTCAATAGACTGTGGTTATCAATATCAATATCTTTTTCAATGGCACATCCCGCCCCGGTGGATGTGAAGTAGGTATACCTGGGATGGACGAGTGTTTACCACAGCCAAAAAGGCCTTTTGCGCCGACGGACAAGATCACCCAGGAAATCCATTCGCACCCGAATCCACCAGGGAGATGAACTTGAGAGGAAAGGGGGCTCATTGTCGATCTTTCCTGGCTTGCTTGCAAAGTGATGTTATTGAGCTAGGTATTTGGCCCGTCCACGTGTAACTTCTGAAGTTACGAGATGGTTTATACAGTCATGTGTGTTATGATCGCCTCGCCGACGTCAGGCACCTGGAAGGACCCAACGCGCCGAAACCCCCCCCCCCCCCCCCTTCCCCCCATTCCCATCGGTTTCGGAACCGATCGGAGGTATCACCCAACAGTCCCAAACAACCAGGTCCACCGCGAACCTTTTGCCACCAAGGGCGCCTGCAAGCGAAAGCTCGCTAAATTGCTGAATTGAGGTGTTGAATTCTTTCGGTCATGCAGATCAACAGACAAGACATCCTCAGCTGACCAATTTCCACCTCGTATGTTCACAAACAGTGTACAGGCATAGGGCTCAAAGCTGCAAGCCCATACCGATATCGTCCGGCCGGTGCGAGCGTTCAGAGAGCGCTCTCACCGCATTGCACGTTCACGAGTCGGACCTCCATTCTTAGCGCGTGGAAGCGGCCTTCACGTGCTTCGCGTAGGTAGGTATTCTGTACAAAGAGCATATCCCGAGTCGGGGATCGCATCTTTGTCCCCAGACCGCGTACTGTAACAGGTCTGACTGTCTTCACAGCCACGACACGACACGACAATGAGGCAATTGTAGGTAAACCTCACCGGTACGCGATCACCGTAAATGACGTCCACGCACCTTGGATTTTCCACCTTTGCGAGGTACTAAGTTGGTACGCTACGCTACATGCGAGGAACCCCTGCTGCCAAGTATGCAGTGGCGACTCCGAAGTAGGTAGGTCGGTATCCATATGTAGGTGATGGATCCCAACGCGTCTCGTTTGACATTGCAACAGAGACTTTGAGCGCGAAAAAAAAAAACAAAAAAAAAAAACACACACACACACATACACCCCACTCGCCAGCATAGAGACGTAAAATCATCATCATCATCATCATCGTCATTGTCATCGTCATCATCATTCAATATAAAGCCCAGAGTAGTACCTACATACATACCTAGGTGCCCAATGTACTTTTGTACCCATCTCGGATATCTTACAATAAGAAAATTGTACGACCGGGCAAATTAATTACCATGATAATAATAATAATAAACAAAAAAAAAAAAAAAAAAGGTTCTACCTACCTATACGTCCGTATACATTGCCTACGAAGTACGGATCCGTACATAGTACTGTACATACGGGCGTACCTGTAGGTACTTTAAGCTTAACGCTCAATCTAGTTAACCGACATTATTTACCCGGCAGCATGGTTCCTGGGTTTATTTCTACGTTCCGTGTATGGACTCGTTAACCATTAAGCACAGTAGACTAAGGTAAGTGGTAATAAGGTACCGGAACGGTGGTCCGTATTATTAAATAAAAAAAAATAAAAATAAATATAAAAAAAAAGTCGATGAGAAAAAGAAACGTGCGAACCAGACCAAAGGAATACCTAACTAATGAAGCTACACTACCTACGGAATACCTACCTATAGGATCGGGGGATTACATGCATTACATAATAAATCCTCTGCCTATAGCAGATGCCAAGTAGGTATTAGTTGATATGTTGATGTTGCAAAGTTGCAAGCATTTGCCATTTAGCCTACCTACGCTATGTAACTATGCAATGTCACATACCAGCAGTACCAGGTACAGTCAGTGAACGCTACTGTCTACCTAAGTAGGTAGGTATCTGTCTGTCTGTCTGTCTGTCTGCCTGTCTGCCTGTCTGTCTGCCTGCCCGACTTGACTGCTCTACCTATTCCTATTACCGCCATTGACATCGAAAGTTGACGTCACCGCTAGTTAGTTTTAACCTGGTATGTGTTGTCAAATCAGCATGGCCGCCATCCCCCTTTTGGATATTTTTTTTTTCTCTCTCTTCCTCTGCTTTCCTTCTCTTGACACAGTATGTTACAGTTTCGTCCAGGGTTAGGGGTTGTATGTATGTATGTACGTATGTATGTATGTACGAACCTATGTTTAAATTCTAGTGTAGGTATGGCGATGAAAAAGAAAAAGAACACCACCAAAAAAGACTACAAACTACCTACCTATCCATACGTATTCCGTGCATGCATCACGTTTGTACGTGAACGGGTCTAGTACAAACTCCCTACCTACTTACACTACACTATAGATAGAGAGTATAACCTACCTACCTACCAACCTAAGTAAGTAGATGCTAGTATACCTACACACACACGCACAATCAGCGAAGCGTACGCTATAACATAGCGTAGTGTAATTAGAGATACAGTCTACACCACAACCGGAAAAATCTATACATAACACGCCCTCGACCTAACTCTCGTAAGTATAGGTGGGCAAAGGAAGGAACGCGACGGTTCCAAACCCCAAATCTCTGTCTAAAGCAAGGCAAGGCAACCCTCTGTTTTTCTTACGCCCGCGAAGAAGTTACGAATTGTAACTTAACTTACACTAGGTAGAGGGGATATCAGGTACCTACGATATTAGGCAATTTCCCCGAAAACCTCACCGCGAGGGGGGTTGGGGAGGCCGGGGGGGGGGGTTTCTTTCTTTCTCGAAACATTCCTCGGAGAGGCGAGAGAGGCTTAGCCCATGACTAGGTAGGTACCCAAATCTACGAAACAAGTACCTAGGTACGCACACTAGGTAGGTAAAGTAGGTAGTGTACAATACCTAGATTTTTTGCCTGCCTAGATCCGTACAGAATAGTACCTAGTGTAGTTGCGGACGTACCTAGTTAGTCTTATGTTATTCAGGTCCCATCAGTCAACCTAACTAACTAACTAAGTTAACTGACTAACTTGTTAGTTAGCTCAACACCATTCCATGTGGGGGAACAAGATAAGGCATTGCAAGTTGCTTGCTTGGTTAGGTAGGTAGGTAGGTAGGTAGGTAGGTAGGTCAAACGTTTCTGGCAGCAAGGCAAAATAATCAAACAAATCAATCATCAATCAATCAATCAATCAATCAATCACAAGTCCGTATTGTAACCTACCTACGTCCGTACATTGCACCTATTCCGTACACATGTATAGTACTGCCTATTTTAGGGATACCTACCTACCTACACTACACTAGGTACGCTCGTACGTACTTCGTACATACATACCTACACATACATACCCTATGATAGGTATCTATTTTTACGCGAACACCTGATTCTCTTTTTCCCTCTCTCTACACTACGAAGTACCTACACTACGTTCCCTTTTCCCGCTCGCTTCTGTTTTAGGCGAGGGCCCCCCTCGGCACGTCCGAACGAAACAAAAACAGATATTCGCTCCCACTACCTACCTACCTACCTACCTTACTCTCTTACCCTTACCTTACACTACACGGGGACGATTCAAGCGCAGAAAACGGAAAGAGATCTTCTGATCCGGCTTCTGCGTGCGTGCGTGCGTGCGTGCGTATCCGTACTTGTACATTCCCTACTTACGTACCTGTGTTGCTCGTAACGTCCGCCATCCTTCCCTTCCTTCCCCCCACACCCAAAGGAGGGGGGGAAAAAATTAACTCTTGTTGCTTCGTTGTCAGCATGAAAAAACATGGGGTCCGACATGGGGAGAGGAGAAAGAGAGAGAGAGAGAGAGGGGGGGGGGGGGGGGGGGGGGGCCGGAGGGCCATCACACTAGGTAGGTAGGTACTTGTACCTAAGGAACTTACCGGTGAACAGCGAATGAGGTATGGATCAGGTTTTTTTTTTTTTTTTTTTTTTACTGATTTGCCTGAAGTGTAATATGCGGTTGGTATTTGTCCCGGCGGGCCTTCTTGCTCGCTTCCCTCCCCTCTCTTTGCCCGCGATGTACGAAGTACTCTACATGTAGGTAATTCTCACCTCACCTCAACTCTCTCTCTCTTTTCTCATGACAGCGCGCGTACATACATACCTACATAACCCACACATGTAGGTAACAATATACCTACAGAGAGAGAGAGAGGAGATAAGATTGCTATGCACTGTCCTTTCTTTGATCATCAATACGTCAGACATGTGGGCCCTTTTTATTATTTCTTTCTCTTCTTTCTCTTCTTATCCTACGGATTACTTATACGTAGGGATATGAGATATTAGATATCTAATCTACCTACATCGTAGGTTACAATAGGTACGAAGTACATCCCTAGACTAGGTAGGTACACCTACTCGTGGGTTTTCTTTGTTAGCCTATACAAGAAACAGAGAATCTCAGGGCCGGTTCAGCGGGTCAGTTTGTGCTATATTTCATCTATATTGTCCATACAGCTTGTAGGCATTGACACAGATTGGCCCACTGAACCGGCCCTGAGATTCTCTGTTTCTTGTATAGGCTAACAAAGAAAACCCACGAGTAGGTGTAGAGGGTACGGACGTAGGTAGGTATAGTGTAGGTATCAGATATCAGATATAATCTCGACCTGTGTCAAAAGCGCGGCAGTAATAATAAGTACTTAGAGGTAGTATCAGCCAAGCAGGTAACTATACTAGTTCCTGTATCTAAAAGAAACTTGAGACAGGCAACCCAAAAACAGAAACAGGAAACAAGGGAAAAAAAAACAAGCATCGTTCATCCCATTCCTTGGTTCCATTACCTTTTTTAGTTTTCCCTGGTTCCGATGAGCCACGGTCCACTGAACAGGCACAAGCGCAGGTCCCCTACTGCGTACACCTACCTAGACCGCCGCGACCGACCACCACCACCACCACCACCACTACCACGACGGCAACCACCAGAGAGCGATCCGTGCCAAGAGCAAGAAGAATCCAAGCATGTGGTGTCCTCGCATCCCTCTCTCACTTCTCATTCTTTATTTAGGTAAGGTAAGTTACCTAGTGTAGTGCGCCTCGTGTCGCAACACACTAGCGGTGTCGGTTATGTTTTTCTGGTTCCGGAACCGCTAACTAACTACCTACCTACCTATACGTACCTAGACCGACTAAAGCAAGAAAATAATAATAGTATAAAAAAAAATGAGATGAAAATGATAATGAAAATAGAAAAGAAATAGAGAGAGAAATACCTACACATAAGTACGTACACTAGGTACCTAAGGGTACCTAAGGTAGGCAAAAGAATGGTTCCAATGGTTAAGGTTACGGTAACGGGAAACCGGTGCCCTCCTGGCCTGCGGGAGGAGAGAGGGGGGGGGGGGGGGACAACTTTGGCTTGGTAGGTAGGTAGTGTAGCATCTTGAATTCAGTCTAAGGTAGGAACCGAGAGCGATCTGGCAGCTTCTCCCAGATGATGCATGATGGGCTTGTCGCTTATCACGCTTCTGACTGGATCGCCTTATTTCTGCTAGCTAAGTAGGCAAGGTAGGTAGCCTGTCAGGCCAGCCAGCCAGCCAGTCAGCCAGCTTAGACCTATAAGTAGATCCCGTTACACATGGCATCCCCAGAGTCGCTAATGATGGTCTAAATCAAGTCTCACGATGGGCTCTGATCTTCGCTCGTTGTATGTCTGTGTCTGTGTCTGTGTCCATATATGTGGCTACTTCGTATGTATGTGTCTCCATGTATGTATCGTGAGTTTCATATCCGGCTGTCCGAGCAGGAATATGATGATGCATATGAGAAAAGAGACGGTGAGACAACAGAAGGGGGGGAGGGGAGGCGGGAGGGAGAGCAGAGAGTGAGCGGCCAGATAGACACTCTGAGATAGGAAGTAGGAAGACACACATACGCACACACGCACACGCACAGAAAGGAGATGATGACTGCAATGCCGCTCTTTCTTTTGTCCAACTGCGTGCCCAGACGAATGAAGCGAAGTGGCACAGGGCTTGCATGCCGTCCAGCTACAAATTTATCAACCACTACACTTACATACCATACCATACCATACCATGCCATACAATAAACACGGCAGTATTACTTCCTGCATCCATGGGAGGCGAGGTGGCTGTCTCTCTGCCGTAAAGCCACCGAGTCCTCACGTCCCCAACACACACACACACACTCTCTCTCTCTCTCTCTCATAATCTCAACATGCGTCCGAAGGGCAAGAACCAAAGCGGAGTCGAGAGCGAGGCAACGAGGATGAGCCTTGTGGCGAGGATCCTGATTGACGAAGCTGAAAAGCCGGGGCTGGCAGTTGGGATCCTGGAGAGAAGAGGTCCTGGTTACAACATACATACACTACACTACATTCATTCATACCTATACACACGTACATATGATGAGGGAAGTGAACCGAAATCTCCCTTGCGTGCGCCTCAATCTGAGATATTGGAATCATCAAACTCACGGCGCAGCGATAAGAATGAAATACATACATATTTTAATAAGTATTCCAATGTTTTTCAGTTCAGGTCTATGATTTACATTATATATATATCTATTTTTTTTGATCCCCCTCCCCCCCCTTTTTTTTTTCACCCACGATATCGTGTTTCAAAGTCGTCGAGGGGGAGAAGATTATCATTCCAGGCGAGGGAATATGATACATGGGTGGCGATGTCTGTCACGCACATACCAATACAATACCGACAAAGTTTTGGAATTTGATTTTTTTTTTTTTTTTCCCCTTTGGTATCGGGACTCGGAGAGCCACCGATTTGACATGTCATCTAAAGACTGGCTATAACAGCCTTGTACAATGCGAGCAGTAGTGATACCATGGTTAAAACAAGTTTTGTGCTGTGCCCTTCTTTTGTTTTTTTTTCCTCCCTTCCTTTTTGAGGGCGTCTTGCCGCCATCGTACCTATCGGCGGTTTTTTTTTTTTTTTTTTTTTCCCGCCGCGGCGCAAAGAATTTCCATGAGTACTTGAGGTTTGATATCATGTAGGTTATATGCTATCTGTGAAGAGGACCTCGACGCTGATGTGCTGATGCAGGTGGTTTTTTTGTCATGACGGCGGTTTGATGTGGCGTAGAAAACGGAAAAGGATTTCGTTGGCAATATAAGACACGCTCAGTAATATCAAGCCGGATTAAGCCCTTACTCTCTCTCATACATGGTAGAGATAACATGGGAAAGACGATACGATACGTCCCTGATAACAGCCCTTGCTCCAACTCCAAGTGAAGCAGTGAAAAGTCCATATGCATCTCCCCCTCTCTATACCAAGACTCGATTGGCAGCATCTGACTAAGAGACACATCACAGACGAAGACAAATAAAATAAGACCGTGGCTCACTGGACATGAACAAGCAGTATCAGCTATCATATGATCTCACGACGCAAGCTTATGATGACAATGACGCCTATCTATCTATCATCTACTCAGCTGAGCAAGCATTCTTTGCCCCCTCGCCTCTGGCCGTCTCATCAGAGTTGCGTACGTACCGCCTCCCAGGAAAAGCACGCAAGAGCCACATGATCGAATACCGAGTACTGTACCGTGCAAAGCCAACCTAATCTCATCTCACACTCACGGAATAGAGAGAGAGAGAGAGAGCGAAAAAAGCATCAGGTAAGGACCACGCGTCAACGCGCCATCAGCCACCTCAGCGCAGCCCTAAGCCATGAACCAGAATCATCGCTCCAGCCCAATACAGCAGCAGGCGAAGGAACAGCGTACTGTGCCGGCGCCATATCCCCCGTGATATCTCGCCCAGTACGGATTAGCATCCGTGAAGCCAACTCTAATTCCCCAGTCCATATCATATGTGCGAAAGCATAGATCCCACGCCTAACCGTCAAGCGACGACGACGACGATTCCCCGGCTCACATAAATAATCCACCAGAATTGCCCCTCCCCCCCCAAAAAAAAAAAAAAATCTTCTGTATCATTCCCTCCTGTACGAAATCAACTTCACACACACACAAACACCGAATCGACTAAAACAAGAGCAAGAATACGCGCTGCGAATTACATCAATCACCTATCAGATCCACATCTCGATTGGTCTAGTGGTCAGGATACCTGCTTGTCATTTATAGCAAGTCCGCAGGTGGCCGGGGTTCGATTCCCCGATCGAGAGACAATTTTTTCGCCGTTTCGATATATATTTTTTGGTCCCTTTCATTTTCCACTTCCCACATAGAGTTCCTCCTGCCCTCCTCTTTCGGGTTTTTTCTTTTGCAATTTGGAAAGTAGGAGTCGGTTGGTGTCGCTCGCACACGAGACGAGCCTCAATCTAGTGTAAAAATCTCTAAGATAACGTAACAGTGAGCAAAGGTACATAAGTACTATTACTACACAGTACTCACCCTTACCTTCGTTAAGCCCTATGGTTAGTACATAATCAATCTATCGGGGTGCACAACGTCGTCTTGCACGTTGCAATTGGGAAGGCTGAACGGGCTGGTGCATCGAATGTCGGGGTCGGGGGGTGTCTAAACTAGTCGGAGAAGGGAGGCTCCATATCAGAAAGGCTCCTCTGCCAGGCTGCCAATGAGTGACTGGAATCGGATTCGCACACGGAGGGAGTTAATCTATGCCATCAAGTCATAGAGTGCAAGAAAATTACAATAGCAAGGGGATAGCACAATAGGTAAAAGACATAATGGACAAAGGGCGGGCCGAGATGTTATTAGAGATAGATAGGCATATTGGGAACTGTGCTGAATAGATCACACATTGCACATTCATGGGATGGTCTCACCCATCTCAGTGTGTCAGCCAGACCTCCGAAATGCAGATATCAGACCATTCCGTTGCTACATAATACTCCTCTGAAAGTGATTGACACTTTTCTGAAGATTGGTCTTAGGAAAACGTATTTCTTTTATGCTAGCTAAGAAGTCCAGTCCAGTGTGCTCCTTAATGTGTGCATCGCGGACAAGCAAGCGTATCTACCTGTGACATGAGCGACTTAGAAAGTCAGATATGATGTAACTCAGCAGTTCCAATCTAGAAACAGGTCAGCAAGTACTGAAGCCTACGTCCATCCCACTGGCCGATTAAGGGTACCGGTGGATTTCTGAAAGGCGGGCTTTCAATGAACGGCCATTAGCGTGTGCCTTGAGCTGCTGAGGTACTCCGGTGCTTCCTGAATGACCTGGGAAAACTCGTAATAGAATCAGGGCACGAAGTGCATATCTTAGAAAACAAAGTACCCCTCGAGAAAAGCCGATATTACCATGTCTAATCAGCCGTATCCTCTAGACAACGCCGTTTGTGCTTTTTAAAAAACTGCGAACTTTTCCACAGACGTTACAGTGGCATAAGTAGAGGTTTGTGTGAGGCACCTAAAGTAGGTGTTTTTTATGTGATCACCATCGTCGATTACCGAGAGGCATGGCATTGGCGCCGCCACCGCCGCCGCCTATCAATCCAGTCAGTTTCTGGCTATTCCAGAGTGAATATGATGAGACCTACCACGGTGACCACCGCGACCACCGTAGCCACGACCGTAACGGCCGCCGCCACCACCTCCGCCGTAGCGAGCCATCTCAGCTAATCTCGGGTCTACTTGCTGTTTCGCCTCTTGAAGAACCCCAACAAGGTCACGAGCCTGCTTTGAATCTAATGAGGTGGCAATTTAGTTTCACGTCAAGGCACAAGAGGATTGAGGACTGGAATGAGACACTTACTGTCAGTGGTGAAGAAAGTGATGGCGGTACCCTTGGCGCCAGCACGACCGGTACGACCAATACGGTGAATGTAGTCTTCCGAGTTGTTCGGATAGTCATAGTTGATCACATGAGTGATGTTGCGCACATCTTGATCACAAAAGGTTAGCTCTAGAAAACGAGTTGCTACGGGGCAAGTCCCAGCGGCGGACTTAGGGCGCCATAAGCATATTGTTCTGTGCTTTCTCCATCGAGAATGGGGCTGTCTGTTGCATCAACACTGCCAATCTGGAATTGTTCCCAATAGTCTGGTCCGGGTCCTCAGGATTCGGGAATCTAAGAGACAGCTTGACAGAATCAAGAAATGCTCAAATTCGCCTACTTGCACCACGGGATATCAGGTACGAGGCGGAACATCGACACAGCCCATAGGCCGTACCACAGTTCCCGATAATCCGATTAAAAGGAGAACCACGAGACACGATTAGGCCAGACATATGTGCGCAATCAAGAAAGCCCCTAGACGTCACAGTCAAGCACATTGGATATAACTCTGCTGGAAGGTGTGTAGGGGTGGGGGGTGGGGAATTAATATCATACCAATACCACGAGAAGCCACGTCGGTGGCAACCATGATGGGACTCTTGTTGGTCTTGAACTGGTCAAGGACCCAATCACGCTCGTTCTGCTGCTTGTCGCCGTGGATCGCTACAGAGATGTCAGTGACCAAGAATATATAATTCGAAAGCTGGAACGTACACAAGGCCGGCCAGCCATCCTGGCGGAGAAATCTGGTGATTTCATCGGCAACGCGTTTTGTGCCCACGAAAAGAAGGCACTTGTTCTCCTTGTTGTCCATAATCTTCTCTAGATGCTTAATCATACGGTCACGCTTCTCACTCTCGGAAACAACCTCGACAATTTGAGTGATACGATGGTTAGCAGATAAATCCATCGAACCAATGTTGACTTGAATGAAGTCAGTCTGGAATTCGGAAGCCAGAGCTCGGACCTCCTTGGGCCAAGTGGCAGACCACATGAGTGTCTGACGATCAGGCCGAATCTGGCTGATAATCTTGCGGATCTGGGGTTCAAAACCCATGTCCAACATACGATCGGCCTCGTCAAGGACCAGGTAGGTGACACGACGAAGGTTGGTCTTGCCACCCTCAAGCATATCAATCAAGCGTCCAGGGGTGGCAATGCAGACCTCGACTCCCTTGGACAAGTCTCGGATTTGGGGACCGCGAGGAACACCTCCGTAAACACAAGTGTTGCGGATCCGGGATGATTTGCCGAATTTGGTGATTTCCTGTTGAATCTGGACGGCCAATTCTCTGGTGGGAGCCAGGACAAGCACGATAGGACCATCGCCAGGTGCAAGTAGAGGCTGAGCATTAATGTGAACAATAGCGGGAAGACAATACGTAAGAGTCTTTCCAGAGCCAGTCTCAGCAATACCGACAACATCACGACCGGAGAGGGCCATAGGCCAACCCTGAGATTGAATAGCGGTAGGGGCGGGAAAGCCTTGAGCTTTAACCTCGTCCATAACATATCGGGGGAATCCAGCCTCGTCAAAGGTTTCGACAGGCTTGGGGACTTCTCTGCCGGCAATCGTAATCTGGTGATCACGTCGGAATCGCTCGACCTCGCTGATGGGCCTCTGGGAGACAGCATCATCCTCCTTGTAGAAAGATTTCTCGAACTTGGGTAATTTTCCAAGATCTGTGGATTGAGATTAGTATAATTGTATAATGAGTCGTATGGACAAAGAACATACCCCACTGCGGCTTGCTGAGACCGGCTCCAAGATTGCTCATTCGGTCACCACCACCACCACCACCTCCACCACCATAACCGCCACCGCCGTAACCACCACCACCACCGCCACCGCCATAGCCGCCAGAGTATCCGTTACTACTTTTAAGACAAAGATGTTAGTATAGTGGCTATCAAAACAGATTGTAGACAATTTGAAGCGATTCGAATGCATTGGATGACGGATGATGCTTGGCAATGCAAAAACGAAGCAAAAATAAGGCGCAGATTTATGCTTACCCATGACTGCTATATTCGTGACGACCACCAGAGCGGTAGCCACCTTCATGGCCGTGTCCACCGCTACCACGCGAACTGTAGCCGCCACCGTAACCACCACCGTAAGACATGATCGTGTTGTGGATATGTAAAGTTTGTGAGGCTCGTAGTATGAAGATGGGGGATGAGCAGGTTTTATGCACGCGAGTTCAGATAACAACTCAACGCGAACGCGATTAGAATTACGCAAAGCCAGGCAATCAGGAAAGACGAGAGCCTTGAGCTACGCAAGACAAAGGCAGGAGCGCGACCTGCAGAAATGAGCGGGGAGAGACGAACGTGGTTGTGTATGGAGAGATGGGGGTGGGATGGGTGAAAGGGTTGTTGATTTTGGGAAGAAGACTGGGAATGCCGATAGTTTACTTGATGGAGGCGAAAATTCACCTCCAGACAATTTTTTTTACCACTAGGTAAGCGCGCCCCACAAGCACTTCTGAAAGGTACCTGCTAACTTAGACGACTTATGTATGTATCCCGTACCTGCCTGCGGGAAAAACAGTGGGAAGAAAGGTCTCGCCCAACCGCCGTGCCCCACGGCACTGCGGAAAAGTGGAGCCTATGTACCTATACGTACTGTGGTTACCTGACTAATGCACCAATACCCGCTACAAACATATTTGGATGTAACGATCTTATCGATAACCAAGACGTTCTGAGGATGGAAGGTGCTTCTTTTATTCCATAAATAGGCAGGTACCTATCACCAATGTATCCATGTACCTTTGTTCAAGGAATTCATCCCATTGGTCCCGTCTATCGCGAAGCAACTCTTCCCCTTCTTATCAGATTGAGCTTTGAAGAGAAAAGACTTCGTGAAATCTTCATATATATGATCAATCAAGTAGGTGATAGGTAGAACGAGGTCTCTGACTATTTATATCTCCATCTAGTCTTTCTTCTCGCCAAAGACTACCTAGTTTAGGTGCTTTGCCAAATCATACTCTGCAGGGACTGTGAAAAATGAGACGGTAACAGAAACGCATGCAACAATGCCATGAGTGAAATAAATAGAATAAACCCTCCATCCTAGCCGAGAATCTGCACACATGTTGTGTTGTCTCGCGTACCCTTGATAATATGTAGACTTAATCCGGGTAGCAGCTAAGCGGACGGGAACATCTCCCAGAAGCCAATCTCCATCTGCTGGCAATGTCAGTAATTTGCTCCGACAAATCATTCATTATCCCCAACTCTCCTTATAATCCAACTCTTGCTCACGTATGCTCAATTTAAGATGGAGACAGGGAACGCTTACCTTCGTAGCGTGGATGAAGATCTTAACGAGCTCGTCAATTCTATGCGGAGAGTGCAAAACCGCGTTCCGCTCCATGAGCTCTTTGCCACAGCGACACATGTAAGCCTCCATCCAGGGTAGTAACCGAAGGCGACTTACCACGTCCCGTATTCACAGCCTGCACGTAATCGTCTGCAACGTAGTTCAGAATCCACGGCCAATACTACGAGGGCCAAAGTCAGTCTGTGCGGCACCCCCTCCCCCCCCAAAATTTGCCAAGGAACCGAATCTGCTCACCTCGTTCCCCTCAATTTTTGTGCGAGAGTCGGTATGGAGCTGCTTCGCAATGGCCCCGTAGCCCAGAAGACAAGGCGCCAGTGAGACCTGGAGACCGAGCCAATCTTCACTCTGTCCGATGTCCAGAACATATCGCGTGTAAGCCGTGCATGCTGCATACATATCCGTCAGACAAGTTCTCCGTGTCAGCGCGGGCCTTGCTTACCTTGATGCTCCTCGGTAGCCTCGATCTCCTCCTTCTCGATGCCAAATTTATTGCAGTAGTTGACATGTAATTTCATCTCGCTGTAGATATGCATGACAATTTTCGCGCTCTAGTTAAGAACAGAGCGGGATCAGTACCTAACCTCACCATCGTGTAATATCCCGTCACATCTCCGACTTACAGCAGCGATATCCTCAATACTCTTAGCCTTATACGACGCGAGCGCATTGGCGCGGGCAAAATGCACCAGGTACAGATAGTCCTGTATAAGGTACCTCTTGAACGAATCCAGCGGCAGCTGGCCATTCCCAAGCGCGAGCACAAAAGGATGATTGGTGAAGCGGTGCCATACAGGGGCTACGTCGGGGCGAGATAACAACCATTCCACAAATCGACCTCTTAGTATAGTCAACTAATTAGTTTCGCACGAAAGGGGGTGGGAGGTTATACGCGAGAGACAACTTACGGGGCAAATGGTAGCATGTACGTCGAGTGGAAATGGTTCAATGGCCCATAGCCCTTTCCGTAGCCCGGAGCAGTTCGGATGGCCACATGGACATACTGACACGCAGAGCGCACCGCGTCAACAGTATCTAGGCCCTTCGCAAGATTCGCCGCAATAGCCGCAGCGAGAGAGCAGCCAGTCCCATGCGTGTTTGTAGACGCAAGCCACGGGTTTTCAATCCTGATTGCATCCCCATCAGGGCCAAGGAGAACATCGACAACGACGTCCCCAGACGACTCGCCAGCAGTCCCATCTTTCATCAATGGAAGATGTCCGCCCTTAACAAGCACCCAAGTCGGACCAAGCCTTTTCAGCTCCCTCGCCAAAATCTCCAAATCCTCAACTCGTCGAATCTCCGGCGCTTTCCGACCGCTTCCGGAGAGCAGAAGTAAAGCCTCGGGGATGTTCGGGGTTAATATGAATGTCAGCGGGAGCAGGAGTGCACGTAATTCATCGATGGCTTGCGAGGGCAGGAGTTCCGCCCCAGCAGTAGCTACCATGACCTTTGAACAGTATTATTCAAGCTGTTTCAATGAAATGACCCAGAACAAAACGCTGCCCACGATATGGAGTCGCGGATTGCTTACAGGGTCTATGACCAGCTTCTCAACCTTGTAATCGACGAATGCCTGGGCAAGCATCCTAGTGGTCTCAGCAGAGCCCAGCATGCCTAAGTCGATCAGTAAACAGCAGAGATCTAATTAAGCCGTAGCTCAACGCACCCGTCTTGACAACGCTTGGTGGGATATCCATGAAGACGGCATCGATTTGTTGCCGCGTAAACTCTGGCGGAACGAGGTGTATATCGTCGACACCCAGGGTATTCTGTGCGGTCAGCGCCGTGGTGGCCGTCATGGCGTAGCAGCCATGTGCAGCGATGACTTTCTGGTCTGCTTCAAGACCTCTATCCATAGCTCTCTAATCAGCTTCAATCCCCGGCATTGAGTCAAGCATCATTTCATATCCACAAATACAGCATCTATTGAAAATCGCAACTCACGCGCCACCCGATGAGTCGCTTCCCGCGACGACGAGGACCGTCTTGCTACTCATTTTTTTTTGTTAATGGTCAACGATGTAGTGTAATTGGACGCTGCTAGTAGGTAGCCGAAAAAGGAGGAACAAGGTAAGGTGTATTTGTATTCCGTAAGGTACCATGAAATCTTGACTCAGAGCTACGTAGCGTGATGGCGGCGAAGGAATCTAGGCGCTACCTTTTCAAAGGTGAAGTGGGGTTGTGAATCCGAGCTTGAATCTTTACATAAGGAGGCAAACACACACACGTCGAAACCAGATCTCGGGCCTACGAACACCCGGCCTCCTTCTCATCGCACCAGCCCCTTTAGATATTGACATTGGTGCTATGATCATTCAGTCAATTTCAACGAGAAATGTATTCTTCATGCTGATTGTGATTGGTATAGTGCATCCGACCGAAACCCTATATAGCCCTAGGAAACTCCCCAGCTCCTAATGCCTCTCATCTATGTGCAGCAGAGGCCTCCTGTGAGGATTTATGACCTTTAACGCCGCCTTGCTACTATTCCAATGGAATAGTACCTGCCGACAATGCTATGAAATGCGAGCCACCTATGTAAACTCCGTATGGTGAGACATGCTCAATCCATGTCGCGCGCCTGGTATCATACAAAGGATTGTTTTTTTTTTATCGGGGAATCCTGGAGCTCATATCCAACTGGTATTTCTCAACCAGCCACCGAGTACTCCGCTATATCGAGATTTGTTGAAACCTCGTCCTGAAACTCTCAAACTCTGGTGGTCCGCAGGTGCTTACTTGTTCCTCTGTTAATTCCTCGGACCCCGAGTTGCTGTCTTCGTCGTTACTGTTTTCACCATAGACGGTCTGCCGTAAAACGCTCTTGTCAAAAAGCTCTATGATCAAGTGTCGATCAGCAAGCTTGTAATTGCGGTTCTCTAATAGCCCCAAAACACGCTGGAACATAGCGGGCTGTCGGAAACCGGGTACTTTCCGATGTCCCAATTGATGTAATTCCACCCTAGCCTTCTTGTAGAGAACCATGTCACCTAGTGCCACCCCAGCAAGCTCTAGAACTCGCTTGTTTGTCTCATCAGACTCGTCGACGGCTACCAACCCCGGGTCAGGGGTTGTGGTCTGAGATTCAGGCAGTTTTATCGATAATGGAATCTCATGCTTCCAAGGCTGATATGATAGAAACTTAGAAAGATCATCAGGAATACAGAGGCCCAAAGATCTCCCAAGCAAGGTGGTGTTAGATAGCCAACCATGTTCAGACAGAATTTCTAGTCCATGCACCGACCTCGAGATCAAGCCTAGGACAAAAAAGGCGGTACCCCGGAGACTCATCACCTCATGACTCTCCGCAATCTGCACCACGTTTTCAACAACGTCTGTTGACTCGAGAAATGGAGCACCCAGTTCCATGCAGCCAACATTACCCACGGCCCACAAACAGCCCTTCACCTTCGTGATGAGTTCTGGGTCCTCTGATTGCATGCCGTACTCACGAATAGTAGTTGCAAACTCCTGAAAATGACCCTTGTCTTCGAGCAATTGACATCCCTCTTTTGTGCGCGTCAGTTCGCGATAAAAGTGAGGTGGTATGTGACTGTCTTGGTCCCCATCTACATCCACGTCCTCGTACATGCCCATGCGGTTATGTTGGTCATCGGTGATGTTAAAGAAGGAACGTGCAAGACTTGCTTCGATGAGACTGACATAAGTGTCGTTGCGACCCAGGAACCAGTCATCCATCTCATTGCTGATATAATCCAGCCCATCAAGATAATGGTAGCCGATAGAGGTTGATAAAAAGCGGAGGAGCAAAGGCGCGCCGATTTCTCCCAGATGGTCAAGAGCTGGCCGACATTCCACGATGTACTCCAGTAATGGTTTGCTGTTGCAGGCTTTCTCCAAGATTTTGACAGCAGTCGCACACACCTCGAGTTCCGGATCATAGAGCTGCGTAACCAGCAGCTGAATTGCCCATTTAGCATCTGAAATGATTTCCCCTGCAGGGGTTATTCGTTGTGTGATGGCGTATTTTCGGAGAACATTGGTGGCATGAATTCGCATGTCCTTGGTGCCGGCCGTCAGGGCCTTGGATAATAAGACACGAGGATGTCCTTGCAGGCTGTAGTCGAGAGTGGCGAGAATCAATTTAATGAGATCAGGTCGTTGCTTAAAATCGATGATGTGATACATCATATTGAATATGCGCCACCTCTCGAGCATCTGGACTCCCTTTGGATCACTGCTAAGAACACCGAGCATGGAAAAATAGCCCCCACAAAGCGTATCAGTCAAGCGTTCCGGTGCGAACATTGGATAATTGGCGGTAAGACCGCTTGTCTGTTTCGGTTAGCGAACGCCTCAATATTAAAACAGGATGCGGCAGGAAAGATCTTACTGGATCGCATTGAGCCAAGCATTCGGCAATCTGCCTAAGCAGCTTATTATCCGTGAGATATCGCACACCCTCAGGTGTCTGTAGAAGTGTGTGTATCAGAGCACATCCTACTCTAACATATTTTTGAGTGTTACGTGTGCTTGCCACCTCCGAAAACTTGAATTTGAACGGCCGATAGAATCCTATGACACTCTTAATAAACTTCGACGCCTTGATTGCCTCCTCAAGGCGTTTTCCGTTAGTCAATGGACCTTCTATAAGCTTGAGCATGATATCCCACTTCCACTTGGCGGGATTGGAGCTACTTAGCACATTTGAGTCAACTAAGAGCTGGCGGAATGTAGCGTCATCAGTGTTGGCTGCACTGATATGTTTGTGTGCGTCATCTAAAGAGCTAGATATTTCTACTACGCCCATGGGAGAAGAGCCGGTCCCGGAGTATCCCGAAGCCGACGACCGATGAAGAGTTCGGCTCACACTGCTGATCTGATAGACTATGCCGGTAGCATTGAATCGTTCCTCATCACCAAACTTAGCTGCGGCGGAAAAGAGTTCGGGCAGCAGCTGGAGCTCACAACTCCAAGAAGGTGGGAGAATCCGGCTCGCAAGCTTGAGGGTTTCCCCAATCAACAGAGTGGCCTTGCGCTTCAACATAGGTTCGGAGGAATGTTGCGCTACTTCTAATAAATTCGGCATCAGGCCAGATTTAATGAAGATAGCCAGAAGAAGGGCGGTGTAATGCTCAACAAAATTTTGCTCCATGTTTTCGTCTTCGTATGCCATCTCGCATTTATTTGGACCCGAGGAGTTTAGGGTTGCAACTCTTCCATAAGTTGTTAGGCGGCGCCCAGCGAGATATGAAGTAGCCCATGATGGTGGTTTGATGCGGAGAAGTGAATACAGTAAATCAAGGACAGTATCTCGAATGTTATCGTTCGGTAGCATTAAACTCGAGATCAATGAATGTATCGCTCGACAGTTGAACATGGAGAGGCTCATGAGACCAGACCAGGTCTTCAATGCTAAAGATACTGCCTTGGCGTTTTGCTTCACGATACTTTCGTATTGAAATAGCACGTCTGTAAAGGCCGTGAACATAACCTCTAGGTCATATCCTGACCGAAGGTATTTCCGCGTATGTGGTGCATCGAGTAAATATAGGAGAACGCCACATAAGGACTCGGGAGATTTATAGGTACCCTGAGCAAGGGCCTCGGATATCGGGGCGAAGCCGCCGGATGCGATGAGCAACGCGGGATCTCGAAGGAGGATTTCAGCAAGCGTCTGTATACAAATTGGGCGCAGCCTATCCTCAGCATAGCCAGCTACTGAGGTAATGGCTCGGACGAGGGCTCGCGATATCTCACGAACACCGTCTTTAACATCGAGGAAAGCACGAACAAATTTGAGAGCCTGCTCGCGTTCCACATCGGCTTTTCGATCTTTGGCGAGCGAAACGACAACCATGTAGTCGGTCTTTAGAGCACGTATTTTTTTCAGGGAGGCGAGGTCCGAGATGGCGTATCGAAGCACCCGATAACCTGCCGCAACAACCTCGCGGCTGCCACTGAGTAGCATCAACTGCATACGGACTCCAAATACCGGCCAAACCAAGTCATACTTCAGTGTAGGATGTTTCTTAAACAGGGTAGCGAGACTGTTTGCACGGCTTACATAGTACTCCGGCGCCATCCCCTCTGCCTCGAGAGCCTGTAATATTTCGGCGAGAGCAAACGTAGGGGACTCGGCCGGCTCCTCCAACTCGGAATTAACTCCACTCCTCGATGCACTAATGGGTGATCGTAGACCGTTCTGGGAAAGAAATCCATCGTTCCGGGTCCTGACCGGAGTAGCAGGAACCACCTTGGTTCGTTGCGCCCCGGCAATCATTTGCCTCAACTCCTTTATCTTCTGGTTGGAGGCAGTCAACTCCACCTCAACTTTATGACGCTGCTCTTTGGTTTGTTTCGCCTTCTTAGCGTTCAAAGCCTCGAGCAGGTTCTCGCTCCCCTCCTTGATCTTCATTTCGCGATTCAGGGATTCCTTGAGGGCGTTGATATTATTCTCCTGCACAGCCTCGTCATCCTCATCTAATTTCTCCAAATTGTACATGTCGGTTCTTGAACCAGCTCGAGATTGTGTCATCTGGCTTCGTATTTCGGAATTGAAAGAGCCCGGGGTGACCGACTGTTGGTTGGTGGGATTTGCGCCGCGAGGCACAAAGGAGACAGAGGAGGCAGGCATATTGCGCGTGGAGACATTTGCGGCGGAAGGTTGGAAATTTCCATCTCGTTCGAGACGTTCGGGGCTGAGCCGGGAGGATACGGCGGTGGAATTAACGGGTGTAGCGGCAGTTTGGTTATTGGACGACTTCTGGTGAGAGGGATTCGCTAGGGAAGTTAACATGGTGGCGATCCCGACCAAAGGTCCGCTGGGGACTCTAATGCTAACAACGGTAGTTGCATAGATAGGTTGTCGCACGCCAAGGGTGGATGGCTTCTAAGGACTATGGCCGGGGCAGCATGAACAAGGCGCAAGTATTTGGGTCCCAAAGCGTAGTCGTTGAACTAGAAGGCTAGTCTAGGATGAATATGCTGTATCTACCTAGATTTATACGAGTGAGTTATTGCAAAATTGGAACGAGTGGGAAACGACAAAAAGCTTAATATGAGGGACGCCAGGTCAGTGATTTGCAGATCGGTAGGCCGGTTAGGCAGTTGTCAAGATGTACCTTTTTGTTGTTATAGTGCCAAGCAGGCGGGATGTACGTAGATAAGTAGTAGGTATGGTATGAACTGGACGAGAAGGGAGAGATGGCTAGCCATAAAACAATCGGATTATCAATGAATGGTCTGAACGATTGTGAAGTAGGAAACGGACAGACAGAATTGCTTAAGAGCTCAACACTACTACCTACTGCGTAGGCAAAGCCTCGAGGTAGTCAGTGAAGTCTCTACCCAGGTAGCGAGTAATAGGTAGTCGAGTCGGTACGTCCGTACAGGAAGAGGTGAAGGACGAGACCAGCCGGTCTGGTCGTGCCAAGATTTGGTTATCTAGATATGTACAGTGTGATCTTGGTATTAATATTATCCACACGGTATACAGACTCACGGGCGTTAACTCTTTCACTACGAGGTACGGATCCGTACGGACGTTAGGTACCTACATTTATTGCGCCCAGCGCGGCCGACATTACGTACCTAAGGTACCTAGGTTAGGTAGGTATTCTGCAACGGGAGACCTACCTAGAGTGCTTCGTATAGGTACCTTAGGTACCTACGGATTAATAAGTTTAAGTTAGGTACCTACGGACGTATACGTACGTACGTACAATGTGCTTGTACCTATTTACCATTTAAACTGTATTTCAACTGTATTTCAACTGTATTTCCACCTTCAGGCGACTATTCTAGCGACTAGGTCTGCTAGAACTTAGCTATCTTGAGCACCTATACATGGTAAACTTAGGTACCTAATCTACCATCTAGATAGGTAGGTACCTAAGGTATACGGCACAGTAGAGTCCCTCGTCGGCGCACACGGTGACGACAGTCTTGGCCGCAGGTGCGGAAGGCCGCGTCTTAGGCCAGCTGTGCAACCCACTTGATAATGAGGGCGGGGTTACGTCCGTACGTAGAAAACTGCTTATCGCAAACGCCGGGCTTTGTTCATGCGTGCGTGCGTATTCCGTATGTTTATCTGTGTTTAGATGCACTACGATGTGCATCGTGACCTTCGATATTGAATGGTCTATGTAGTAGCTTGCAGGGAGGTTATCCGAATAGGTAGCTGAATAGCTACGTACGTACGGATCCGTAGACAGGGCGAAAATAGGGGTAAGGTGAGGAGTTGAGTTCACAACCTTCACACGCACACAAGGTAGGTATAAATGACCTAGGTAGTCAATATCCACACAAAGGAACTTCCTTGTATGTATCATCTCATCACCATCTCCACATCGGCGAAGTGCATCGTTGTCCTGTCCATCCAGGTGATCATGCAGGGCCATTGTGTATTTTCAGAATCCGTGTGACAACAGCCCGTGCTCCTTTTCTTTTTCCTCACCTTATCACTCTTGCTTACCAGCCTGCTCGAACACGGTACGTGAAGGGGAGGTAGCAATATGAGAAATGGAACGGATTCTTGGTTCGTTATTATATGGTAGAGAGAAAAACAAAAAAAAAGATCAGATGCATAAGGTCGGGATGAAAAAGAAAATCGAAAAAAAATAAATAAATTAAGAACTATCATCAAAAACTCTACCCAAGATTTAAACGAACAACAGTGGAATTTTTTTCCCATTTTCTTTCCTCATTACATCGTGTGAAGCCGAACTCGCAATGCTTGGGTATCGTAATAGTAGAAGTAGTAATTGTAATTGCCGCCCATCGGAAGTGTGAGAAAACATAGTCTATATCTCCTGAATCCAGATCTATCAAAAGGGGGGCCCAGTTAGTTAGTATTATCTCGTCGAAGCAGGAGAATAAGACGAAAACTCACCTCCAATTTCCCAATCTCCTCCCGCTTTTTCCGCGCTATGGATTTCACCCCCATCATAGCCACATCCAGATCATCCTGGTCTCCCATCGTAATCATATCAGACTGCGGCGCGTCGTCATCGCGCACCTTCATCTTAAACCGACGCTTGAGGCCGAACTTCTCACGGATCTTGTCCACCAGCTCCGGGTACTGGATACCCGTATTCACCAAGATATATCGAGCGTCCTCAGCATGTACTTTGACCTTGACATGGTGAATGTCCGGCCGCCTCGAGCCACCACGTATCGACTCATTCAACGAGTTCCTGACCCGGGCCCGTCGGTCCGATACGATCTCGAAATCGCCCTCCTCGTAGGAATCGAGATCACTTTCCCCCTCTTCTTCCTCGATGTATCGAGGCTGATGCCGTCTACTACTGCCCTGTGACCTCCGCGCACCAGCACTATTGCTACCGCCGCTGTACATATCGTAGACGTCGTCCGGATAGCTGCTCTCGTCGTAGTTCCGTGAACCCCGGCTTCTAGGCGGCTCAACCCTCGGGTGGGCCTTTTGAGGGGGTGATCGCGCTTCCGAAGCCGCTCTTGCGGGCAGTCTGCGGTCGCTCTGCGGGGAGCTCGTCTTTTCAAATTTGTTGCTTCGGCCGTTGGAGTCGGGAATGTGCAGTCTAGCAGGCATTGGCTTAGACCCGCTTCGGACCGAAGGACCTCGAATGACGCCAGAAGGCTTATCGTTCTCTGGGGGCGGTGTGGGTGGAAAGGCATCAAGGCCACTCGGCGGCTCCGACTGTTGTCTCCTGCTCTGTAGTCCCTGTTTTACAAGGTTTGTGGCTGCGAACGAGATGTTGTCCGCCGGCCGATCGTCTCTTTCCACGGGCCTTCCTGCATTCTTGATCTCGGCTCCGGAAAACCCCGTCAAGGCATTAGATCGATCCGACGCAGCCACCAGACGGGCTTTGCCCAGGTAGTCTTTCGTTTTCAAGTTCCGGACCTTGGCCTCGTTGGGTCGATAGACCACGCCCACTGGTATTGAGAATACCGTATAACCCTAGATAGCCATCAGAGCCTGAGCGATCGAACAGGGCGACAAAGACATTTCCTACCTCTGCCTCTTCTCGTATAGCCTCATCAATAACGTTGTGATCCTCGACCACCTTTTCCTTGACCGCATAGTTAAGATCGTTCATGCCAGCCTCCTTCTGTTGCAGGTAAATGTAGCAAAGCCCGCGATTAAAAAGCACCTCGCACGAGTAGAGTTTAAAGAGCAGTCCCAATTGCGCATAGTCGATCATGGTGTTTCCCCTCAAGAACAGCAGCGTGTCGTTGAAGTTCGCTAACGCCTCCTCGAAATCGCCCATCAAAAAATTCGACACGCCTTCCTGGAAATATGCGACGGCGAGGTATTTGTCTAATTGGACGGCTCGCTGGTAGCACTCGACCTATATTATTTACTCGCCGTTAGCCTCGTTGCTGTCACAAGAGACCGACAACCCTCAACTGACAGCTTTCTCGTGCTCGCCAAGCGTTGCATGGATCACGCCCATATTAAATAAGATCTTGGACGTATCCGATATATTCTCGAATTCTCTCAGCGCCTCCTCGAAATCATTGTTGTCGTACCGGCCTAGGGCCGATACCCAACACTCTATCTCCTGTCGGGCCAGATAAGTTAGCCACAAGACTTAAGCTTGTTGGTTGGAGCATTTTCACGAAGTGCTCACCTGCTTCAAAGACATTAATAGTTAAGAGCGGCCAGGTAAATCGTATCCGCTAGGTGTATTCAGAAAGTAGAGGTGCACAGCTACCATAACCACCGCAAAAGTGAAAAGTGGACGTCGTCTCGTTGTCGCTATCGTGGGTATTTCAATACTCTCTGAAGTCACCGTCTCCTTCTGAAGTGGGAAAAAAAAGAGGGTCTTGAGATGGTTATTTATGTAGGTATAAGTATGTATGTAGGTGGGTAGCTAGGATGTGTGGTGCGGGTTTCCCCGCTTCTTGGGTTTCTTGGCTTGATTGATCTGAATCACTACCGGCCCTTTCGAGGATGAGCTCTTTCGGATTGTTTAATTCGATCTGCAAGGCTATTTCGTTCGAGGATCAAGAGCGACTTTTAAGGCAAGGCGGGACCGGAGACGAATACCTGCGTAGGGAGGCAGTGTTGCGCAGTCTGCGCTCACCTGGGCAATTGGGGGGTTGGTGTGATCAGTATGTAGGTAATGTAGGTATAAAGGCGCAATGGGAGGAATCCTTCGCGTAGGTGAATACGTATTTCCCAGACTAGCTTCGAGGTACGTCTGTAGGTAGATGATTCTCTAATCCGAAAACTACCGGTATCCGTGTCGACTGTACGTCCGTACGGATTACCTAGTAGGTATAGTTGGTACGGATCCGTATAGGTAGGTAATTACACGTGTAGTAATGAATATGCTAGGTAGTGTACCGGTAGACTGACGATCTTTAATAGACAGGTTATCTTATAGATGATGCAGTCGGTTCCTAGAATAAGTGGATTGGAAGCACAACGACAATAACGAAAATTACCAGTGCCAGTCGTTACGGGCACGAGACGAGATCAGATGGCAGAAAATACAGTGGCAGGTCAGCATACCTAAGCAGGGACAAGCCGCAAGAATAGGTAATTCATCCAAGTGACCAACCACAACAAATATCCAGCAACAAATGTAACGAAGTACGGGACAGGGTACGAAGTAGGTACCTACAGTGCAAAGGGACTATCTAGGTCTGGCCGGCGCAGAAACAAGATCCATACGAAGTACACAGCCAGGTCGGTATGACTGAGTTAATAATGTGTATTACCCACGAGCATGAGACTAGGTATGTCCTGTATTCCGTAGATATCTTTTCTATAATCTCTCCACGTACATAGTTCTTGTAAGCTTCGAGACATGTTGTCTCCTCCGTGTTCCACGTCGGCCGACTAAGGCGCCTTATTGCTAAACGAAACAGCTCTGGTTAGTTAGTTAGTTACCTATTTGTCGGAGCTCGTGATTCTATACAACCCGGACTCCAAGTTCGAGCGAGTCGACTACCTACTAGTGTTTGTTACAGGAGTCACTTACGTAGTACGGAATAGGTACTTTCGAATTCAACATGGGCATCAATTGACTTAGGTAGCATCCCTTGGTATACTTGTACTTTACAATGGTTAACAGGTTAGCAAGTCAAAGATCCAAAGCAACAACGAAGAAAGGTAGGTAGTAGTGTAGGTATACCTACTTACACTGGGCAGACGTATACACTACCTAGGTAGTGTGTGTATTGTACTTAACACTTACCCACCTACCTACAATTCCCGATCAGAGGACTGTCCAGTCTAATGCAAGATTTCTTCATCGGGAATTGTGACGTGGAATAAACCCCCATACCTAGTTTTCAGGCGGTCATGGAACAGCAGAATAAGTGATGATTGGGTCGCAAGACTCTGCACGATGCGCTGCTCTGGAGCATCATATGTTCCACTGGAGGCGCGTAGGTACTACCTACCTCTAAATTACCAACCAATGATCATCGGAAGTACAGGGATGTCCATCGTGGCCATGAATTCCTTTCCTTTCCTTTCATTTTCGAGCCCCCACTCCTCGAGAGCTTCGTAGTGTAGGTAGGTTCTTCTTCGTATAGGTAGGTACCAGATCCGGCCCGAGTTTTCCATGCCGGATGTGCTGTTTGCTGGACTTTATGTCATACCTCCTAGCCCTGTGAATCAATTACCTATCTATGTCAAGGAATTTGTTTTCTGAAATGAGATGAAATTTATCGTGTGACATCCCGAGTAGTGCACAGTAATAAGTTACTCACCCCGGGCCGGCAGCTAGTTTCGACGCCGCCGGCTTTTCGGACTTTGATTGGTCTCAAAACCCTCTTAAGCGCCGACGAGGTCGATAATTCTCTCAAATGACTGCATATGCGACGTGATAGGACTACCACAAATCGTACTACCCCATAGTGTAGGTATTTAGTAAGATCTCTCCCATCAACGACGGAACTCGATTACCTTGAGTACGAAGTATAACACTCACCTAACCTTGGTATGACGTGCTTTACAGTTTACCACGTTGTTGCCATGTCTTCTTCAAATTTGCCCGCCGCATGAAACTCCCGAAAAGCGGGTTTTCCGGGATCCAGGTAGAGATACCTACCGGTAGGTGATGTACGGAATACATACCTAGTAAGGTCAGTCAGGGTCGGCTTCCTGAGGCGAGAAGAGCCATCTGCCCAAATGGGGGGACGATGTACCTATATAATGTCAAAAGGCAATTCGGAAAGTTCTACGAAGTAGGCACTTCGTACACTAGGTATTGTACAGTACTTCGTACAATACCTGGGTAATCCGTATATGCAACGGTGTTTCCATTGGTCGAGTCCCCTTAACGACCCCCAAGTCCTGATTCGCTACGTAAAGAATGAATGGGGGCCGACCACAAAGTTGTATTGTTCTCGGGGATCGCATGCATACACTCACAAACGTAAGAAAAAGGCTCACGCAGACACAAACCCTGATATAGGTTCGAGACGTATCCTGTCGCCTGCTTCCGATTACCAGGAAAGTGATCCTCAGCGAAACTCATCAGCCCATTCGGTCTTTTAAGGAAGAGCTCGACAAGATCTGCCCCTGCGATCATCCTCATGATTTGTAAACCATGCAGGGCTAGAAAGATGGCAAGCAGCTCGTCTCTGCACGACATACATCCTGTAAATACCGGTACCTACTGTATGTTCATCCTGTGTCGGAGTTGCTGCCAACAACATCAGCATCCCTGATCAAGGACCTACCTACCTACCTTGTATAACGCTACCTCCCAGGCTGGAAAAAGGTAGCATCGTGGTAACCTTGGAATCCACTATGACTGCTCAGTATCAAAGACCTACTGTAGTTACGAAGTACCCTTCGACGCAAACCGGCAGGCTCCGGATCATGCGTGAGGTTCATCGTCCCACTGCTAAAGGTGGCATCGAAGCCAATTGGAGAGTTTCTGTCCCTGAGCATTTAGAGAGACCGGATGCCCGTACTTGTGTAGTATCGAAGCTCGTCTTGCAGAAGTGCTAGCCACAACAGAGACCGATTTGGCTTCCCCTTCATCGTTTCGAACGCTTGGCTGTCTCTGCAAGTCTCAGATGAAGGTGTGGGCATAGAACAGCTCCTGCAATCCCACCATGTAACAAAACGCCCGTGGGGTCGTAGCCCTGGAAGCATGGCGTGGTGTGATGTGATGTAGACTATGGTGTCATTAATATATTATATCATACGAGTGCTGCGCCGCTACGCTCTTACACTTGGCAAGATCACCAGAGGACTGAATGGCCAACTTGGAGACTCTGAGAAGGGGTCTAGCGGCATGTCGCTAAACTCCCATATAGATGCGTTTGTCCGAATGTAGCCTGTTATTCTGAATTTGGTGACCACACGACAGATGTGTGTCCCAGGTAAGGTAAACACGCAACAGCCTTGAAGTTGCCTTGTCCAGATGGCTGGGTAGATTTCAGGCCGGAAACTGAGATACGTTTTCTACTTTTCTCAAATCATCCCTTTCTTCACCTCGTCCTTCCTCTCTTCCCACAACGTCTTTCCTGAGCAAGAGCAGACCGTTTTGTCATTATCCCACATACCCGCACTCCTAGCAATGACACCAACAACAGTATTTTCGTCGTTCTTTAGTGTGTCTTGGCCTTCTTCTTGACTCGAAAGAACCATGGCGTGGCCGATCACCTCCCATATCTGGATCGGGTGATCTAAGAAGACTGCGCCGCGGCCATCTTTTCCGATCTCGACCGAACCTAGGATGCCTCTGGGCTGTGCTGTGCCACCACCGCCCATCCATACAGGGCCCGTAGATGTTGCACCGAATTTCAGGTCGCCATACTCTCGAATGGTGGCGTTATACTTCCCAGGCGCTACGCCACGCAAGGTCAAATCTATCAGTGTAGTCGTGGTAGACACCTGGACCATGCGAGCCAAGCCCCTGACCTCTCTATCACTGGCTGCTGAGTCCTTTGTCACGGCCTCAGGGTCTGACGCAGGCACCAAAGCGTCGCCACCTGCTTCGTTTCGATGATATGTCTCAAGGATACAAACGGCTGCACCTATTGATCATAGTAAAGAACGGTTCCAGTCAGTCGACTTGTTCCAGACTCCAGACTGCATTGTGTTGGCCACGCTGCAATATATGCTTTGGTAATAAAAGGTCTTAAGCTAAAGAGACTCAAAACCAGACCAATAGCTATCTAAGACGAAAACTATACTTATACTCATAGACAAGCGACGGGATAAATCATTCGCATGGGAGAGCATGATCAAACAGACAAAACTCACTATTTGATGTCCCAGATCCTCGCAAGATAGCGTCTCGACCAGTAGCTTCAATGGCGCTGACGATGGCAGACGGCGCAGCTGTTATCAAACGTCAGCCATCAAGGTTCTGTTTCCATTTCAGACGACATATATAGGTAGCCATTCAACGAGAACAATTCTAGCTCTCTCTCTCTCTCTCTCTCTCTCTCTCCCTCTCCCGTTTTCCATCTTACCGGTTCCTTTAACTGCGACTAGTTGATCTTTAAGATTGGCGTCGACACTAGTAATCCCGTCAAGACCCAGCACTGCGTCTGAAACTGACTTGACACAAGAGTCACAAGTCATGGGCACAGCAAACAAGGTCTATAGTTTCCGTTTGCACGCGTCATTAGCCTCTCATTCGCCATGCAAGTTGAGATTAGGTAAATACAAATAGAGAATCGGCTTGGCCCGATCGCGAGAGACACCTTGATGGACAACACTAGGCTTATTGGGGTTGAGATGTGAGGATGTGCCTGGGAGGGGCGCCAACGAACCTCGAACGGAGTTTTGACTTTAGTTTGCGCCATAGTGCCGGTGGTAATATGGCTGTTCTCCAGTCTGTCACGGCGCAAAGGGTGAAGATAAGATGCTGTCACGAGACCAAGAGTCACGAAAGCGGAAGAAGCTGCTAAAGATGGCGGAGATATTCGAAATACCCTCTTGAACATTGTACGAAGTACGTCCGTATACCTTACCCATTTGAAGAGGCGTGCAGAAAGAGTCCACTTACACAAATACGGAGTATTATTGTCAGAGCTAGTCACCTCATTGGATAATCGCAGCTTTGCTTTGAAATCGAACGCGGTTCATTATTTTAGCCCCGGAACTTGTCAGCGTTTATGTACGCTATACATTTTAGTAGCGAGAGACTTTTTTTTTAGGTGCGGAATGAACTGCGGATGGCGAAAGGTTCTCAGGCGGCATGCCGAGTGCTCCAACAGCCAGCAACAGCCCCCCCCCCCCCCCCCCCCTTCTTATCGATAACACGGTAAAAAGACATCCACGTGATTCAGTGCCCAAATTCTGGCTGTATTGTACCCACTACCTACCCAGGGCTAACCTACAGTTAGGTAGGCTATCTACTACCTACCTAACCTACCTACCTACATGCTCCTTACCCAGCATCTCAACCCGCCAAAGACAACAAGATCGTGACGAACCACCTATCAGACACCAATTGACCGATTTAAACGGCCCTCCCCATCCCACAAACGAATAAAGTGGTCGACCTATCGATAACGAGGGAGCATCTCCCTCGAGAGCCGTTAACATGTCGCAGACTATAGGGCTTGTAAGTGACAAGCTCACACAGCCGAGCCGCCACCACGTATACCCTGTATGACAGCTACCTACTCACACGTGCACCTCCCACCTCTAGACGAAGCTAGCCTACTCAAGAGCATGGCATCACGTCTCCGCCTCAGCACCGCACCCAACGCTCTCGACCCAGCCGGGCGTAACGCCACCCTCACTAGGTCGTCTAGCCTCGCGGATCGCCACGATCCTAATGGGCAAGCACAAGCCGATCTGGGACCCGTCGACCGACTGCGGCGACTACGTCGTGGTGACGAACTGCGCGGCGCTGTACGTGACGGGACACAAGAAGTGGCAGAAGACCTACTACCGGCACAACACGCGCCCGGGCTCGCTGCGCGCCGTCACAATGGACGTGCTGATAGCCAAGCACGGCGGCGCCGAGGTCCTCCGCAAGGCCGTCTCCGGCATGCTGCCCAAGAACCGACTGCGCGACAAGCGTCTGGCCCGCCTCAAGGCCTTCGAGGGGGACGCCCACCCTTACAAATCGAATCTCGTGCGCTTCGCCGGCGTCCCCGTCGGGCAGGAGGGCTGGACGGAGGCTGTCAAGGCTATTCGGGAGGCTGATGGGCAGCGGTTATAGCTGTGGGGTGTCTTCACTTCAAGCACATATATACCTGTATAAAAATGGAATGAAAATTTTTTGTAAGAGTATCTTCATACTTTGAGATTGACTCGTCTAGCGCCTTGCACGGTCGTGTATACCCGTTGATGTGGAGACTCTACTTCGGTATATTATAGAGGTCTTCAGGTCAGAGGTTCGTATCCTCCGGATACTTCGGTAATGCGCTATGACGAAGGGGAGACCTCGGTCGACTGGCGAGTGTCTGGGCGGTGGATGTTGAGATCCTTGAGCCAATCCTATCCAATCCATCAGCAGTGTGATCTTGGCCAACCAACCCAATTCGATCAAAGCAATTACACTACGTCTACTTATACGCACAGACATGACCTATCACGGACGTATTAAGTCGAATAAACAGACACACACAACATCACCTCCCAAAGGGCACGATAATTAATACTCAATTGATATTTTGGTATCTAAGAAGAGTGGTAATATCATGATTCGTGATTTCGTTCTAGATAGGTAGGAATTCACCGCATGCCAAATATGAACCAAATAAGTGACAGATTGCCATGAACAAACATCTCAACGTTATGAGGGCAAAAAAAAATAAATAAAACACCACCACGCCCATACGCCGAATGGACATGCTGAAACGACAGATTATAGCAGTGAGGACATATCAGGAGCGCGAAACCTCGCACTCGATGAGCCCGTTGGGCGCGGATTGCGGCGCGTATACCTCGGCGTCCTTGCCAGTGTTCTTGAGACCCTTGTGCCATGATAAATCTGCCATGAAGATTAGTAAACTGCCCGGCCGGAATAGTAAACCGGATTGTAGAACTGCAACTTACCGATCTCGAAGTAGTGCTTGTTGGGCAGCGAGTAAGAGACAGTGGCGACGCCGGGCGCGGCATCGAGAACCTTCTCGCACATCTTGTACATGGTGCCCTGGACCGAGGGGCTGTTTTCCTCGGCGAACGTCTGCATTGTGATGGCGCGGGCGTCGTCGAAGGCCTTGTCATAGACCTCGACGTTGTCGCGCAGCGCCTGCAGGGAAGAGATCGTCTTCCACTTCCAGGTTGCGTCGATCTCGGTCGAGAGGATGCGGTCCCAGGTCTCGGGGAGCGTGGTGAACTCGTCGCGCACAAAGCCGTGGAATTGCGATCCCGTGCTTTTCAGCACGAGGAGGCCGGCGAGCGAGCTGCGGATTTCGATCCCGTCGGCACGCGACACCCGCACCTCGACGTTGCGGGTCTCGTCGCCGTCCCGGTAGAAGCTGTGCGGGTGCGGCTTACCGTCAATGCTCATCCGCGACCACCGCTTGACCGAAACCTTGATGTTAGCCACGCTGATGTGCGCGTACGTGTCCAGGAAGTGCTGCCCAAGGATACTGGCGTAGAGCTCGGGCGGGTTCACGGGGTGCTCCTTAGCCTTTATGTAGATGGTGTTCTTCATGGAGTCCGTTGCCACTATGGATTTGTTGTCCGCTTTCGTGTACGCCTCGTCTATCTTGCCCTCCAGCATGCAACACACGTTCATCTCCGTCACTGTGTGGACACCCGTCGCCTCGTCCCGGTGGACTTTGTAGACACGGACATTGTCCTTGCCATATCGTGCTGAGGATAGACTAGGCATGATGGTGATTACACTATAGCAAAGGCGTGTCTAACGTTTGTGTATGGGGTACTAATCTCTTAAGGCCGGCTTCGTAAAAATCGTGAACCTTCTACTCTTATAAGCAGATTGTTCACCTTATCAAGAGAGTGATCAGGCGAAGACGTCGTTATAAGAATTTGCGAACCAGCAAGTAGTGAACCCGGTGTGACGTGTGGCAAGACTTGGAGGATGTGCTATCCCACGAGATTGCAGCCGGGTAACAGGTGGTGCATATAAGGCGGAGGAGACAGTTAACAACGGTAATAACAATGATATTGACAACAATATCCAACTTCCAGAATGACAAATGAAAGCGCAGATAACCTATCTGACCAGACCAGGAATCTTGAAGGCGGGTGGGTAAAAAAGGGTGTGTGTGTTGGCAATTGAGGTCGGAATAGGTAGCATGTGTGCAGCTCCAGTCCTAGACAAGTTGAAGCGGCGCAACTATTGAATATATATACTGCATGGATTTACTTCGTACATGCTTCTGCCTCACCATTGATTGGAAGCGTGACATAATCATCTCTTTCCCTATCCATATCATAATTTGCTCAGTTGGTACAGAAGATGCGATCACCTGAAGACCCGTTGACGTCGGGGGCCGCGTCAAAGGCGTAGGCCCAGACTGGAGCGCACGTAAAGATGCTGATACTTACCCGAACAGGAAGAAAGCCGGTACTTCAAGTTGACCTACCCTCCAAACGGCTAAGCCCGCCAAGGGGCGCACAAGGTCAGGAAAATATGCGTTTTTCGCTTGCAATCTCCGGGGGAGCTGGGTTTGGTCATATGTAGTAGTAGTATATTAACGTCTATCTTAGGGTACACTAGGTTTGGTCATATGTACAGGCGAAGTATTGTCGGAGAGCTCCTTCAATAGCGGAGAACTCGGCTTTTGTTTTTCTCCGCAGTGAGTTTAAAACCTGCGCCTTGGCCCGGAAGACGCCGCCTCCCAGAGCCACTCTTCTAATCTATCTCCTCGGCACAAGTCACTGTACCCTTGATCTTGTCTTGGCATTACTGAGGGCTAACTATGCTGGGAAAGACGGCCCTGTTTACACTGTACTTAGGTGCGGACGTACCACGTACAACTAATCCGTACCTACATAGATATATGTACCTACTTTGTACGGATCCGTATGGCGCAACCAATACGTCCGTAGGATAAACCAGTTAACTACTTCGTATGCCGTAGATCCGTAATCCGTACTTGCGGGACCGTCCGCACGTTTATTCCGCACTGATTCATGATACAGAGGCAATGTACGTCCGTACGGACGTAGGTATTCCGTATAAGTACAGACCAAGTTAGGTAGTACTTTTCCCATCCTCCCGCTGTCTAACCTAGGTAGACGTAGCCTGTAGGAATGTCACCGGGTCGCGCAAGGCAAACGAAGATAAGTAATCCGTAGTCCGTAGAGTAGGTAGGAGATAAGAAACACAATGAACGGAGAAGTTTTCTCAATCAAGAGATGTCCGGAATCCTGAAGCAAACACACTACTACCATTATGGCAACCAGGAAATACTCCATGTTAATATACATCTTGTAAGGATTACAAAGTAAGAAGTAAACATTACCAAGCCTGAAAACCACCAGCCGCTGATTACTGCCCTACCTAGATATTGCATCCCCTAGATTTGCCATGCCATGCCATGCCGTCGCTCTTGTTGCTATGCGTTGTATGGATCTGAATGCTGCATCGGTCTCAAAGAGTGCATGAACCGTAGTCTGGTGTACAAATCAAACACAGTAACCCACAGAGGCCGAGCAAGCCGTCGCAGCAAGAGCCAAAAATTGAGCCTGTGCAGGTAGTACCATACTGTGGTCCACATCTCCCGTCTTTCGAGATTGGTTTGGCTGTCGAGGTCGGGGCTGATGTAGTAGAAGTAGGAGTAGTAGTAGTAGTAGTCTTGGTACTTGTCTTGATGGAAGAGGTGGTTGTGCTTGACGATGACGGGCTGCTGGTGGTCGTGGTCTTGGTCGTGCTCCTGGTTGTGGTTGTGGTTGTGGTTGGCGATAATGAGCTGCTTGTGGTCGTAGTCTTGGTAGTGCTACTGGTTTTAGTTGACGATGATAAACTGCTGGAGGTCGTGGTCGTGCTCCTGGTCGTGCTACTACTAGTAGTGTTCGATCCCTATTGCTGTCAGCACGTGTTATTTTCTTTTTCTCCACCATTCAGATGGAGTCGAACAAAAATAAAATACCTTATACCTTGCATCCACTACCGAATTGTTTTTGGCAGCCAGTCGAACAATAGTCGGTACTGCTACCACAAAAGCTGTACCTGGAATGAGGGTCAGAACACTCCGCGCATGCTAATGTAATTGCCACAGCGCCGCAGGAGAATACTCACTGGGAGCAGCAGTTCCCATATGAAGAGCCATCACACGTGAATCCGTTGCCGCAAGTCCCATCAACTGAGGACTTGAGCGTGCTCGTGGGTGACGCCAAGCATGACCAGGTGCCGGTAGGAGCACGAGTGGTGAAGGTGTAGCTTGGCACAGCCTTACTGCCAGCTCGGTACCAGTTCTGCGGAGGGTCGCCGAGACATTGCCCTACGGTCACAGCTGTATATCCGTTATTGAACAGTGACGCGAGGACATAATCTGTGAGGTTATAGACAGTCTGATAGTGGATGTCGTGTTCGATTTGCAGGTAATCCGTTTGGCACGGATTGGTCCCGACGACAGCCTTGTCCCAGATGTTCTTGCTGGTCTGGATCTGGGTCGGATCGTCATGTAAGTAACCCTCAGTATCCAAGTCAAAGTATGTCACATGGTAACCAAGATTAGCCAACTGACTCCCACAAGTGTCCGTCGGGCAGATGGAATAAGGAGGTCTTTCCAGCTGTCAGCATCCGACATTTCTAACAGTGTTCTGCGACGCTTACCGCATGTATGTGGGAAAGTAACCAAGAATGTCGTTGAATGCGATTTCATTCCAATAGATCTGGTTCAAGAACTGGGTGTTGCTCAGCTGGCTGTAGTTCTGGTGGGACCATGTATGGCTCGCTATCTGATGACCTTCGGCGGCCATTCGCTACTCTCTGTGAGCATTTCTTCCGAGATTATTTCTGACAAAAACGCTCACCTGAACAACAGCCGGCCAGGGAGTAGTACGATCATTAAGCTGACCCTTGTGTAGATTGTTGCCAGTTATGAAGAACGTGGCCTTCGCTGAATATTTCTGGGCCGCATTGTCAGCACTTTCCTGGGCTCTTGTAGAAGAATCCTATTTACCGCAAGCTTGTCTAGGAGATCATTCGTATAGTTGTAGGGGCCGTCGTCAAACGTCATTGCGATTTCACCATTGTTTATGCAGTCGAATATTCCAATGCCTCCGTAAGGGATTGATCCCAGCTTGGGTCGAGCGATAGTCGATGTGTCGACACCAGACGGCCTCTGATTTCCGTCACAGGCAGGGCCATAATTGATTTGGCAATCAGGTGCTGAGCAGTAATCTGCGCCCTTCCCACAGTATCTTGGATCCCGATCAGCGCGAACAGAGAGAGACTATTTCGCTTAACTCATAGGGGTACTCACCCCTCCAACGAACAGCAGTCTCCCGCGGCACAGGAGCCAAATGAGGGGCCGCATCGTGTGTTCTGCCTCTTCTCAAGATCTCCTCGCTCCTCTACGCCACTCGTTTGTTGGCGTTCCCTCAGTTCCGAGGAGGCCTGTTCCCACTTTCTTTCGCCCTTGAAGTCCCTTAGAAACTTTCGGGCACCGGCAAGCTTCGGTACAGGGTAGCCATCCGGATTTGGGTGAGCAATCGTTTGGCTAGCAAATAGAGCCAGCGAGACAGCGCTGAACAGCCGCATTGCTGTGAAAATCAGGTGATTTCAGGTAATTTTAAATATAATATATACCGAAGCTAGATCAGATCTAGGAATTAGGCTACACCACCATCGAGCGTTGACCAACTTGAACGAGAGACTGAAGAAAATCAAAAGTGAGTAGCAAGGCGATCACAATATGGACATTTCAAAGGGGGAGGAATCGCAAAATATAAATAATGAGCGCAAGACGTGGTATAATGAGCCAACGGAGCCGAGCAAATGGTTTCTTAGGGATAAGTTAGGCCACCATCCTGACCTGCAGCTCCTATTCCAATGCGATATAGCCGGATACTACCGCCGCCACGGCCGCACACCCACATTGCCAATGTCCAGCTACTGAATCCGACATGTGCGCCGACAGATATGAAGCTGGACACCGTTGCAGCGCAACTATTCAGCCGAACGACCTGCCAGTGGCCGGTCATAGACCCCTTGCGAGCATTCGGGATTCTAGAGGCGCCTTCTGGAGCTATTAGATGCCTGGCGCGTCTGCTGAAGACCATGCAAGAGATCTAGACTATGTATCTTACATTGGCTCGCATGTGTCACAGGCTATTGTTGTCTATCTACGGACGTATACTGCAGAATATCAGCCCTCCTTAATTTTACTTGGGGCGGATGTAGAATAAGCTTGACTTTGAATGATGTAAGTGGCATCATGGTACTTTAATCAATCCGGTTAGCTATCTCTGAACGATGGCCCAAGCAGATCACGAAATCGAAGATAATACCTAATTTATTCCGTGCTTCCCCAAGCAAATCCTTGGCTCGGTAAATATGTACCAACGTTATGTGGGTAGCACGTGTTTTCGTCGGGCACACCAGTCGGAGTTGGCAACGAAAATTGAATAGTACCAAGATTCGCCATATATGATTTTATGCGAGTCCAAACCGTTGGCAAACCAAGTCACCATGTTTTTCGTATCGGCCGCCACATTGAAATGTGACAAACATGATCTGGGGGTAAACAAGGTCAAAAGGCTTGCGGGGGCGTCGGTACCTACCCAATATGTCAGGTCAGCTACGATTGTCGCAGCCAAGATGTCGCCTGACCGATCCAGCAGGCCGGTTGGAGAGTCGAGAAGTGCTGGTATGTCGCGTAGGTATTCCGCAGAGGGCGCCTCCAAACTAAAACCCAAACAACGATTCCACCGTTGCAAAAGTATCTGCTCAATACTGTGATAACACAATGTCGGTCTAATTATCGTGCAAGCCCCGACGTTCACGACAGCAGATATCTTATTAACTGGTATGGATCAGCAGGTCCTCGTAACCGCACTGCAACTTGGTCTCAATCTGTGACAACCTTCACATAAAACATGACTCGCGAAATATGGTCTACTCGTGGGTTGGGGTGGCTTCAGGGGAGCAATATTTGAACTCCTTCCATTCCAGGACTGCCAAGTCAAGGCCGATGCAGTTGTGCCCAGGCCAGCACTGCAGGCGGCGATTAACAAATGCGACGGAGCTGACATATCCGAACTGGAGAGCGTAGTGCACCGTATGCATTGGAGACGATAGAGTCAGATATTTTACACGATTGATCAGGGAATGAATTGCACGTCGCCAACCGGAAGCGTTCGCTTTCCGGGGTGGATTTGGACATGATGCCTTACAGAGTACGTACGTAATCCTCGTCAATGAGATGCCTACATATGCCATGCTACACTACTACATAGGTATGTACGTACGTTACTATGTAGTAGTGATGCTCTAAGCGAGATGTAAGCCCAGCGCCTCTTGCGCTTTACCAAGGATTTTCGAAGATAATTATAGAACCGTTTGTTCGTATTCTGGGAGATTAAGGAAGCTTTACTACTCGACATCCCTCTTTTAAAGCTTTCATTCAGTAATTACCTACGTGGATTCGGGGGCCGAGTTGTGGCTGGTGATTCCGCGATGCCGGTCCCGGACCCTGTGGGTTAATATGTGTATGTATGTAAACAGTGCAGTAGTAGCTTCGGTGCCGGATAACTGCATTAGCATCTCACGCTGAAGCTAGTATTCCGTACTTATGCATTATCCGCGTCGCACGGCTGTTCAGCACACGCAAAGTTTCGTCATGATCTGCGTCCGTAACCTACCTAATAATGGAGGATTGACAGTAAACACGACAAACAAACCCTCATTTTTGTGTAGGTAAGTCTGTAGTCCCGAGTGTCACATCCGATGCGAGCCAGCAGATGCACCAAATAGATAAGGCTTGCCGTGTTGATTAGGCAGTGACGCAGCACATTTGTACGTACTTATGATAACTTCGATTACATGCGATTCTGTCTGGTTGGCCGGAATCGGCTGGAGTGCCACAGGCGCGCCACAACACCCCACCTTCGGGATATCGAGGGAGGCAGTCTCGGCAGTCAGAGGAGGGTTCCTGAATAAACCATCCCTTGGATAACCCGAAAGGATGATGCCGGTTTTTGTGACAGGACAGACAACCTACCATGTTATACGTATGTTGATTACTATTCTTGTCAGGCACTGTATTCAAGACGTCTATGCCAGCCCAGGCATGGCTGAGGCGTAGCAAGTATCGCAAAAATGGCCCTATTAGGGATGTTGCTGCGGTGATAGTAGTATCGCCGTCGTTCTCCATGCCAGTTCTGCCTCCTGTGGTTTTCTCTCACTCTAGAGCCATCCCCCCGGAAGCCACCTTCAACAGCATCGTGCATTGGTCTAAACACGTGGTGGGCGCCTCGAGACGCTTCGGGAATCCATCTAGCCCTGAGGCTTTATACATACTGATAGTGACACCGCAGTCCGGTAGGCCTTGTGTGCATCAGAGATCGCGAGATTCTTCCTAGCTGAATCGCCGCCAGCCTGATCTAAACATACATAATTAAATCGAGATCTTATTTATGTCTCAGTTCAGTTCAGCTGATCGGACCTAAAAACCTGACCGGACATTGTTCCAACGCCTTGCTGAGCCTGCAAAGAACAAATAGACCAGCCTTTTATCATGCATGGCGTCCCTCGTTTGTGCCATCATATTTGTACATGTACGTAATGTGATACCTACCGCGCATTCATCGACTTTCCCCGCCCCCCTATTTGCTTTCAAATCGTGCCATCCAGCCTATCACCTGGACAGCGCTCGCGCTCCAGCTTCATGTCCATGATAAGGCTGAGCTCGGGGCAGTAGTCCAATATGGTTTTTCGTTGGCCTGGATCTTTCCAGACCGCATCTGCGATCCCGCGGCCTCCATCCCTGACGTGGAAACCCATCGCATTCGGGATATACTGGTCCTCGACCGCGAGCTGACCCTCTTTGCCAGCGGCAACCTTTGCGCCCGGTAGGACCCATAACCGAGTTCCGAACCACTCGTCCTCGGGCCTTGTGTCGTTGTAACGTGCCTGGAACTTGAGCACGCGCCTGATTGTGGAGACGCGGCGGATCGATAGCCCGCCATTGCCGGAAAATCGATCGTCTTCTACTCTGTGGCGGGTGAGAGAGAAAGGTGCGGGGCGTCAGCGATAGGTCGACTATCAAAGGGAAAAAGAAGAGATGAAAAAGAAAGGGATAGAGAAGTATGACCTGTCATCAACCCTAACGGTGTCGAGTATCACTTAGTTCTTTTCTTCTTACCTTGGAGCACCGGCCCAATCCCAATCAAGCCATTCATTAAGACTCGAGGCCGAGTTCGCGCACAGGATGCTATCGTACTCGTACTTGAGCAGCCATTCGACGCCCGGGAGAAATTCATTATAAAAGCGCATGTCCGTCAGGACACGGTGAACTTTCTCCTTGCTGTCGATTTCCCACGGGCTTGGCAGTACCAGAAGGTCAAGTTTGCCGACGGCCTGCTGGTGTTTGGTCGCGTAACTGCGTCCCACGCTCGCTACGGACTGGTTCGAGCCGATGAACACGAAGCGCCAGTCTGGCGGCACCACGGCGATCATGTGGAGGATCTGGGGCACCAGGTGCGCAAGGGGTCGATGCTCGATAAGGAGCGCCACCTTGGATGCGTTGAAGCGGTCGCGCGGGTCGTCTGGCCCGGGTACATGCCAGTCAATTTTGACCTTAGGGATTCTCTGCCTCGCCTCGTTCAATCTCGTCTTGATGTGTTCTTTGATGACAGGTGTGTAATGAGGCAGGAGACTCGCGATGGACCATCTGCCACCATCTTATCAGCACTCGTCGCCAAACATGCCCCGTCCCGTCCCGTCCCGCTCTGAGTAAGGCGGGACGAGCCACATGTGAGTGACCTACGTACGTAATGATGAGAAGAAGCAAGGCGAGGACTCTCACGCGGGTAATCGTAATTAGCGCCGGGATTTGCGATGTCAGACTCGACATGGCTACGGCTACGGCTTCTGCACGGATAAGAGTAACGTTACCATAATCTTGCCGGTGAGCGTAGATTGAACCCGGACACTAGATCGGTCGGGCGAGAATTACATTTTCATGTTGGCTCGCGGCGCTGTCGAAGATGTCGGAGATGGCGGTCGGCGATATCACCGGAAGAATGAAGCCCTAAGCGCTATCGTGACTATAAGCTCACAGCTGCCACGGTAGGTGTTAAAAACTAGTAAGAGGCGCAACGAATTCTCATCCCAACTCACCATGATCTCGCCACAACTCATCAGGAGGACAGACACATGAGACAGACCGCACAAGCGACAATTTGCCCCCTTATTAATTTGAATTAGCAGTCCAACAATGTGCACTATATTATTACCCTTAGACATTGGGGTACCACATGGCACTCAACACATCATTCGATGAGGGGGCCTCAGACCACTCACCTTCCAGCAAATCTCTCACGACTTAATTTCACTTAGTCTATCTCTTAGTCAACTGACTCTAGAAAGCCTTCCTCCAGCATACTATATAAGCCCTTCCTCACACGAATAGAGCATATCGCCCGCGCCCTTCCCACCCACACCTAAAACCGATTCAATCCGAGTCCGACCACCGTACGGGATTGTATAACATCTCCGAATCCCAAACACTCACTAGTCCCCATTCTAACCACGCTTGTACAACGCGCTCGCAATCGACTCATCCGTCTCTTTACCTATACGACCCTAACCCCGACTTTGGATTCGCGTATTTACTACGCACGGCATGTGAAGTCGGCCGTATCACGCGCATTTGGAAGGCGGGGGGCATAGACGACATAAGACATGTCTGTCTGGATACCAGGGCCTGCACGGCCGATTTGTAGCAAACCTTGCTAGAAACGCGGAGGGGGAGAACTCAATTTACTATACCAGCAAGGGGCCATCTCATGTTTCCTTGTGGTACCGTGTACGTGCGTACGATTGAGGATGGTGCATAGTTTCATTAGTAGTAGACTGTCAATTTGGCGGAGGAAGCTGTTAGCTCTTCTTTGAGATAAACTCTGTCTTGGTAGAGTAGATAGAGGATTCTTAGAGGATCCTCTGAAAAAATGCAAAGGAACCCTAGAAGCACCATAGTCAAACAGTCGGAACAAGTGAACTAGATATCCTAGAGACGATGATGCGACTAGAAAGCCTGGACAACACAACGGTCCCAGCAAACAGCATACAGTTTCTCTGGGAGAAAACTAAGGCAACATGGGCGCAAACAAGTCGGCGCTGGCGGATTAGGGGATGTCTTTTCCTTCTCCTCAGCACCGTCGGTATGATATTGTATTGGAACCTTCACCGCATCCCCGTGCCGCGCCTACGGCTGGAATATAGCGATATCTCGTCAACTCACGACACCACCACCGCTAAATCTTCGACGGTGCCGTCCTCCTTCAGACCGCAAAACTCGCCATTTAATGTGTCAAAAGTAGCGCTCCTGATTGAGGACCGGGCGCTCCCCAATCTGGCCCCGCTGCTCCTTCACTTCATCTCAGTGGTGCCGCCAGATTGGCGCTTCCGTTTCATGGGCTCGCCAGAGTCCGTCTCCTCTGTGAATGGCTCGATCGCGGTGAGGTCGCAGGTCGAGTCAGGAAAACTTGACCTGACATACATCCCCACAAACATGAGCACGAAGGGGCAGGAGATGATATCGCGATTTCTGACGAACCTATGGCTATACGAGACCGTACTGCGACCCGCCGAGTGGTTACTTATCTTCCAGACTGATAGTATTTTGTGCGCCAACTCGCGACGAAATCTCAACGATTTCTTGGACTACGACTGGGTCGGGGCACCCTGGAACCCCAATGGCCGGTTCGGTGGCAATGGTGGTTTGTCGCTGAGGAGGGTCAGTACTATTAGTAAGTTTCAATAAAATCAATCTCTACGCTGCATCAAGGTGAAGGAGGGCCCGGTTCAAAATGATAAAGGTACAGAGGGTACATTATTGTTTTCTTCGCTGTACAATGAGATCGAAAGCTACTAACACATTCCCTCCAACACATAGTCGAAGTTCTCCGTGAGCAAGTACGTGTCGACGGCTCAGAGCCCGAAGACGTCTGGCTGACGGAGCGACTAGGTCACAGACCAGGCGCTCGCATGGCAAACGGAACGTTATCACTGACATTTAGCGGGGAGATGAACCCAGGGCAGAATGTGCAAGCAAATAGGCCATCTTTGTCTCAATCTGCGCCCGCTGAACTAACGACAGGAAAAACGGAAACGGACAACGAAGAAGAGTACTACATCGAAGGCATAGACGACTGGCGGAACGGCTTTTATGAGCCAATGGGTTATCACACAGGCAGCAGCGGTAGTATGCTTCACTCGGGCATCTGGGGCAATCCCCGACTGCGTCAGCATATCTGGGACTACTGCCCTGAGGTCAAGATGACACTAGCCATGGACGTGGCCAAATATGTGCCAGGTGACTGCAATGCGAACTGGAAACGGAACAGCAAGGGCATCGACAGCGATTTCGTAGGCATTGAAGATGTAGGGCACAGCACAGAGATAATCAACAGAGTTGTGTACCCAATGTTGCCACCAAACCTTATGCCTTGGTAGGTTGGATATGCTTGTCCAAGGTGGGCTTCTTTTCATGAGAGGGAACGGCAGGCCCTTGTTGAGAAAATCCGAAGAGATCTTAAGATAGATCGTATGACATATGCATATGATTTTCGAGCGTTCTAAATTTTCTTGGTATATATAATATGCTGGTGTCGAGGAACGAGGACTATATCGTACACGGTTAATCGTACGACAAAAGCCGTCAAGGATCATTCCCGAAGCTAGGTATTTCTGTTAATACATATGGCTACAAGAAGCCTTTTGGTATCGCTGCGGTATAATGAGTAATTCATAGCGCCTCATCCACGATGTCGGCAATAGTGCCGTCGATTTCGCCGAATACAACGCCGCTGAAGATGTTTTCACCCATGTCTTCTACCCAATAGCCCATGTCCTTGAGCCGCTGTTTCCACAAATCTTGATTTTTTTTTTCTAAATTTTCCCAGGCTGTGGCCGGCCCATGAACTTCTTCGTCATGAATACCAACGTGCAGATCTAGAAGGCCGTCCGGCCCAGTAGCTCCGAGGTCGTTATTTTTTATTATTCGTCGCTGCGAGTGATGCGCTGTGATATCCAAGAGCAGCTTTTCGATAGACTTTGGCCCATCTTCTGACTCTTTAATTCTGGGGACTTTCCGCAAAGGCGCAGTCCATGAAACCGGAAGATATTCCCTGACACCAAGAATAGGCTCTCCAATGTCTTTGGCTTCGAGTAGAACTTGGCCGACGAGTACCAGAATAAGAAACATAAGCGATAGTAATGTTATGGCGGTAGCTGGAGATTCGCCTTTGGACTTTAGGGCGACGACGTAGCGCCAAGAATTTGAAGAACCCTCTGCCCCGTCAGTGATCGACTTGTCGACGTGCTTCCTGATAGGTATACTATGAACGACTGTTGAGCAGCCAACCGACACGCTCGCAAGCTTCACACAAAGCTCGGGGGGCGAATTGGCCGATCCCTTTGGTGACTCCAAGGTAGAGATCGCTAGGTTCGTGATACTCGAAGGGTGAACCGACTTGATGACCTGAAACGGAGCCAAATCAGCCAGAACATCCGAGTCTAACGCGCTCTTATGCTCCAAAGTGTAGAGCGATATGGAGGCGTCATTTCCAGCGACGGCAATGACAAACTGGGCTTCACCCTGCTTATCGGACGGTGATGCGACCGGTGAAAGGTTCCGCACTGCTAAACTCGTGGCTTTGGATACACTGCTAGGTAATTTAGCGCGAACGGCCAGCCGAGCATCGGTGTCGTCTTTGGGTAATCTAAGGCCATGCAGAGAGACGCCACGAGACTTGGGGTTATTCAAGACAGTGATGAGGAAATCCACTGTCAAATAACGAAGCGACTTAAAAGCTGCCTTGACGGTTTCGCCCTCATCTGGCTTGATGGTGTAAATACACTTTGGCTCAGTAACCTCATCCTTGGAGACTTCAACGGTGAAGACTTGGTGATCGTCACAATATGCGAGCTGGTACGTGTCGGGGCCGGTCTGAATCACGTCGAGATCCATTGCTTCAACGCGAGGATCCAGCCTACCCCGAAGTTTCCACCGCGGGGTGTTAGTGCTGGGTACATCGAACAGAACAATTTGAGGTTGCTTAGATAGGCCAGTGGCAGTAGCGCCCAAACGCGGGGAGGACTTGAGGGTCTCGTGAGGGGGAGAAAGCCTGAGGATCCGCTGATAAGTATCTTTGTCCTTATGCACGAACAGCGCATCTCGCGCGACTTCGGAGATTTTTACACCGCTGGTCTTGGCGGCCGACTTGCCTGGTTGGGTGATAGCTAGTGTACGCAGGTGCTTGTTCTGGCCCTTATTGGCATCCTCGAGGCTCGAATTGACGCCCGCTAGAAGGGTGGTTATAGTAGGTTTATCCTTCTGTGAGCCGACGACAGCAAGTGACATAACATTATCCTCGTTGGCACTCAACTCGAGTTCGGTGACCTCGGTGAGATGAGTTCCATCTGATGTATCAAGGACGGTCTGGAAATAAAGCGGAGCGGAAACTCAACAGTCAGTTGAACAAATCAATTCCAGTTCTGTTGGCCGCCTGCCATAAGCGGCAAGGATAGGAAGTAATGCACAGTAAGACAAGGCAAACAGGGGAAGAGAAAAATGAAAATAAAAGGAAGGGAAGGGAAAGAAGGGAAGAAGGGTACAGTAGAAGGGAGTGTAGGGATGGAGACCGGACAGGAAGAGAAAGAGACATGAGAAGAGAAAAGAAAGTTTCATACAATCTTGTTGCCGACTCCATTACGTCCTGGCCCACCACCACCAGCAACGACGAGGTGATGAGGATCTACAAAGTCGCAGCAGTACAAAGGGTATGTCAGCTGGATGTTGGCACTGGGTATTTGCTGTTTCACCATGACAGGCCACTATTGTAAATGAATTGATGAATAAAACGGCTGAATGAAGAAGGCAAGATTGAGCGATGGATGGACTAGGTAGATAGTGAGATGTGAGATCAGGAAGAATGCAGGCACGACGAAAAGAATGACGATATCACATAGCGTAATTATTATGATAGAGACATTAGGTAGGTCCGTAGGTAGTTGTAAGAAATACACATCAGAACACGTTGTTGATGATTATTTGTCTGTTTATCTTCTGGATGTGTCCTGTCACTGGCAGGATTACCGATCATAGGTAGGCATCCTATACTGAGTGATGAGTGGCTAAGGTAATAGGTACTTAAGTGAAGCGTGAGAATATAGGGCCTCATGCTGAGAAAGTGGCCACGTAGCGTGGTTTGGTTAGATTGCCGCTTACTATGCAACTATCAGGGCACAGGGACAGTACCTATACGTATGCCTTGAGTACCTAGAAGGTGGTTAATAGTGGTCTACAGGTAAGTAAAGACACCGATCGACTCACTGTAAGCCCCTCCATTAAGCCTTAGGTACCTACCTAACCTACCTGTAGGTACCTATTGTACAATACCTAGGGGGAAGTGGCCGCTAACTTACCTACCACCTAGCTACCTACACTACCTAGGTACACTAATGTACACACTACAAGCATGCAGGGCATCCGGTCTTACCTACGGACGTACTACTAGAGAGTTCAAAGGTTACCCTACCTACGAACTACCTATCTGTACCTACATTAGGGCGTTTGCCCATGCACTCGATAACTACCTTGGGCACCTAGCTGCAGCCGTCGGTCAGCTGCGACGACCTTGCTGTCCTTGTGTGTTCCGCCTCAACGTTGAAAAAGCATCCCGAGGCTCCTCGCGGCGGAGAACCCATTCCGCCATGCAAGGGATGTAGGTACCTAGGTAGTTATCTACCTACCTATCAGTACGGATCCGTACGGTAGGTATACGTACTAGGTTTGTTTCTACGATTCCATCCCACTTGGCGCTCCCGCACACCACCTACACTACCTACCTAGTGCACCACTGGCAGCTTCATCCTGTCTCCGGTGGATAAATCTCCTCACAACGTTCACTACCTACCTAGTGTGGAAGGTAGGTTAGTACGTAGTGTAGTGTACCTACCTAGTTGATATTCATCAGGCGAGACTGAGGAAAATTCTGCTGACCTACCCTCGAATGGATTGATTAGTAAATTGTTGGACGCGGCGTAATATTTGAGGGAATTGTTGTTGCTCAGTCTTACGAACTTTGAGTTGTTTTTTTTTCTTAACTTACACTACGGATCCGTCTCCTCAAGTACGTACGACCAGTTGACGGCCAGCTGGAGGCTGAAGCGGAATTAATACTAAGTACTTACTGGGCACGTGTGGGTTTCCGTAAGTACGTACCGACCCCAGTTGAAGGGAGCAAGCATGACCGCACCGACCCACCAGTCAAGTCCATCCTTTTCTACCTACCTTAGGTAGGTTGTTGTAGGTATACGAAGTAAGGCCCGCGATCATCAACATCCCTTGCTTGCAGAGGAGAATATGGCCAATTAGTTACTACTGTAATCACTCTTGAAATGCGAGTCCTCTTTGAAATCAAGCAGCTGCGTCTCTCGTCATGAGAGCCATCAAGACCTTACCGGATCGAAAGAGGCTTTACAATCCGTGGTTTCTCGAGTATTCCGTACCAGACCAATGATTCAGAATGCGCAGGAATCAAAGCGAGCGGGGGACGCTGTTTTTGCGACATGACATGACATTACATGACATGACATCCGACTTGCATACATATCCAGCTCGTGAGTTGAACGATATGCGGCGATACCCCGGGTTTTTCGATGCGAAGAAACATAGGTCGCGGCCAAACCCAGCCCCTTTTTTTCTTTTTATTTAAGAAAAAGGATGCCTCATGGACCCAACGTCACCAAATTTCTCGGCAAAGCAAAAGGAGACATTTTGGAAAAAGCGTCTACCTACATATATCGACTCAGAATTACAGACAATTTATGTACGAACTACAGAATAACGTCGTCCACTTTACCGCACGGTACGGCCGTGCCATGATTCCCCATTGTATATAAGTTTCGCCTCTTCCACCTAGTAGCAACTGTTCTTTCGGCCTATGATGGCGTGTCCGTTTACTCCAACCTCACAGAGGAAGAAATCATACTCAAGCTCCCACCTCGCATTCTCATCGCCCTTTCTCTCCTTGAATGTTATCAATAGCTCATCCTTGACAGCAAACACCGCATCGTCTCTTGTATACTTATCCTCACGATCGAAGACCTGTGTGGTGAGTGCCCTGTACCCATCTCGCATGACGATGAAATGGATGTGCGCTGGCCGGTATGGATGGCGATCAAGCAGGTTTAAAAGCCGGCCGGCCGGCCCATCAAAAGGGATCGGGTATGCCGTGGGGCGGAGAGCATAAATCTCATAACGACCATCCTTGTCCGTCAGGAATCGTCCGCGCAAATTCATATCCGGCTGGTTTGGATCCTGTTGCTCATAAAGCCCGTTAGGTCCCGCCTGCCAGACGTCCACGACAGCGTTTGGGATGGGCTTGTGCGTCGAAGCTGATAGTACACGTCCTGAGATACGTGCCAAGAGCGGTGCTGCCCCCTTATACCAGGGCGAATCCAACGCCGCAGGTGAAATTATGCTGCTCCCGTTTGCCAACACCGGCGCATCGGTGCGGTAAAAGGGGCCCAGCACGGTGGACGGCGTCGCGACTTTACTATTGTTGTCCGCGTGCTCCAGGAGTTTTGAGCTGATTTCGTCGACAAGCGATTCGAGGCCGAGGATGTCACAGAGGAGCTGTGTCTCGTTACGCTTATCAGTTGACATTCTGCCAGCCTCGTTGATCTAGACGCGTATGTGAGTATGTGTGAAAATGCGGCCATTTCTGTCGCTTTCAAGCAGAATGCTAGTTCTCTGAAGAACGTGATTCTCATGATCCGGATGGAGAGTAGTAATGACTTTCGCACTCACCATCTCCACGCCAGCCGCCCACTCCGCGACAGTGAGATCGACCTCTCGCGCGAAGTCGTGCAAATGGCGAAGCAAGGCCGGCATGATATGCTTCAGGCGCGGATTGGCATACCGCCCAGTGGCTGCAATGACACTCTTCGTGAAATGAGGATCATACTTTGTGTCGTTTCCATGCTTAGTATGCATTGTCCAATGGGGGCTACAAATCCAAGAAGCCCTCAGACTGTCAATCAATCTCCAGAACATTTGAGCGAATGGTGAAGGATAACGCTGCGGGAAAGATTTCAATCGTGTGAGAACTGAAACCTCATTTACTCAGCAAAACCCCTCTTCCTCGGTCTGAAGGGAAAGGGGAGTAGAGGGTGAGTTTTCCCGATCAGCCTCCCTTGCAAGAGACACGAGCACCAGCCTATTTAAACAAGCTCATATCGCCGTCGTAGTACTCGTAAGCCGTATAATAAAAAGAACACAGTGATTCACAGCTGTGAATCCGTCGCCCTCACCTACGTCACCGAGCCTTTCACCAAAGATACTATAGATTGGTAAGTATAGATTGGTTAGGTTTGGAAAGATTGACAGATAGTTTCCAGCCTGGCGCGGTCCCGGCACCGGCACAACGACCGAGCAGCAGCGGGACGTGACATGCAGAAACAAACAGAAAGAAAAAAAAAACCAAAAAAAAAGGGCAGCGAAGAATCCAATGGAAGCATGGGCGAAAGGCGCGAAAGGGAAGCGACATCCCAAGCAGCACAGCTTAGGTGGCCGTGCGTCCTTTCACCGAGCACAAGTAGAACGTTCATCTTCTCCGCGCTCCTCCATACGGCCAGTGGATATTGGATTGGTGTCAGAGTTCGACATGATGTGTATTGTTGGTGCGTTTATTGTGTGTCGTTTGCTTGTTTTGTCAGCTAGCCATTGACTTTCATCGGTTGGTGAGAGGGAAAGGGCTCGTGCTTGAATCAATTTTATGATTACTGATGGTGGTTGGGCGAGTAATGCGGTGTAGATAGAGGTGTATGTTAAGTAGAGAAGCAGGCGGCGGAGGCGGCCGGCGGCGCGGCGGCGCGGCGAGGGACATCCGGAACCGAATTATGGCAAAATAAAAGAAACGAAGAACGAAAACAAAAAGCAGCAGGGAGCCGCAAGCCGAGTAAGAAAGATATGAGGTATGTATGCATGTAAATAGATAATCCGCCACCACAGCGTCTCCCCCCTCCTCCTTTTTCCTTCACCGTTCAGAGTTCCCTTTGCTAGGATTTTTTTTTCGGGGGGAGAGGGGGGGGGGGGGGGGGTTTAGAAGTTTGTTCATGGACCTTGTTGTGGATTTATATATTTATTTACATATGCACATACTTATATACATACATACATACAAGCAAGCAAGCAAGCAAGCAAGCGAGCAAGCGAAAAAGTTAAGCAAGCATACCTACAAACAATATGCGGCACGCCAAGATGAATGGCTTTTTGTACGAAGTAAAGGTAAGAAAGTAGGTAGTCTACGTACTACTACACTCGCACACTCGCACATAACCTAGGTATCGTAATGTTGATCGATCTGCTTTCCTAATATTACCTTCACACCCCAGCCCACAGGTGCCGGCCGAGACGGGGATCGCTGGTCTTATTACGTGCGTACGTGCGTAAAGAGACGGGTTCGTTGTTGCCGAGTCTCAACGAGCTGCCCTACCTCCCTCGTAAGAGGCTACACCGCTCGGGTTTCAGGCCGCACAAACGGGCCCTGATCAATAGTTCTCGTGCATGCAAGTCGCCTTGTTCTCTGTGGTTGGGATGAACTACCTAGGTTAGTATTATGGTGGTTGTGCAGTACAATACGTACAGGACAGTAGGTAAGTAGATGGTCTATAATTATGTATAAGAAGAGAATGCCTCGACCCATCTGATGGGGTCTCAGATAAGTTGAATCAGCGGGGGAAGAGAAAGAAAAAAAAAACGTAATCTTTTAATTAGCCAAATATATATATATACCATTTGAATTTACAGTCTGTCGCCCCGACATTTTGGTCAGAGCAGAATCCAACAAGAGAAGATCAACACGTGTCTTCTGCTGCTGCGTGCACGCCTTCGCCCTCAATATAGTCGGTTGCACCGAGTGGGAGCAATAGGTGCGAGGCCAGCGTTCCAAGGAGCAAAAAAAAAACAAAACAAAGGATTTCTGACATTCCCGCCTGGGGTGGTAGACGAGATAGATGCCCAAAACACCCTCATCATTATAGCACAGTTCCCCCTTCGCTAGCAATCTACTTCCCTTTCGTACTCTCCATTGCACTTTGGGCACTAGCGTCTAAGACCATTTTCGCCACTTTCTGCCTCGGTTGTCTCTTCGTCTGTGGAAGCGCTTGTGCGCATGAGGCCGTGCAGGTCGTCCTCGCTGATGATGCTCTCAATGCTCCCTCGCCTAATGCCCGGCCGGGTCTCACGTCGGCCTTGTTCTATTAAGCGCTCTATCTTCAGTCGGTTCGCAATGAATTTAAGTTTGGGAAAGGCGCTCTGTTGGCCTTCATGCAACATGCGAGCAAGGCGATACGGATCAGGATCCGAAAGGATCTGCCAAAAGTCGGACGCCTGCGCTTGTGGCCAAATGGTAATTGTGCCACAGAACTGTTGCAGCCATAGCTGAGACCAGTCCTGGCCGAGTGGGCGAGGCAGCAATTCGAGATGCTTCAGCACCTTTAACCATTTATTGAGGTCTAGCTTGATGTACTGCTCTGCGGCGGAACCAAGAAAACCACCCCGCCAACCACGACCCCTACGGTGTGTAACGGGGGACCCTACTGTGCCCCTTGATGAGAAAAAGAATAAGGAAATATGCGGATTCACCTGGCTGACAATAGTAAAATTAACATTGAACTGGAGGTTAAGAGCTTTGATCGGGATGTCTGTCCTCAAGCTGCCATCTTTCCACTTCCGCATCATGTTAGTAATTCGTTGAAACTCCACAAACCATCTAGCAGCAACAGGCATGATCACTTACCTTATGACCAAAGGAATATGGAACAAGTGATCCATCTGTAGTCTTCATCATGAGCACAACAGGGTTCAAAATCCCCGGCACTGCAGCACTCGCTAATACGGCCGACCAGATCACGCAATTTGGTGATGTCAGATAATTGCAGAGAATAGTAGGGGAATGAGGATCGGCTGGAACACAGGAAACGTTAAGAATGCGGCCCGTTCGTTCGTATGCTTCCCTAAAGGTCATAGAACCACGCGACCACCAACTGAGCTGGCGCGCCCAGTCAAGGGAGTCGAACCTTGCTCCAGTCTTCCACCACCTTGGGAACCACGTTGAAATAGGCTCCGAACAAGGCTTAATATTATGCGCAAGTGCCGGGACTAGTAACTGCTTGAGCTCTTCATTCGTTCGAGTTGCTACAAGAGTGGCTACGAGAGCACCCCCGCTCGTGCCAGTAATGACATCGGGGAGGAGATCTGCATCAAGTAGCGCTTTAACGACACCGAAATGATAATATGCGAATGACTTTGGGATCAATGATTAGTAGGTAGCCTATCCAGGCCAGTAGATAGGAGGCGCTCAGGGGCGGAAAAGGGGGGGGCGAAGTGACCACGGTGAAAAATACTCACAGCTCCACCTGATAAACACAATGCTGTTCGCCCGTAATTCGTATGCATTCTTTTGAATAAACCACGCTTCTCCTCTAATGATAGCTGCGGCGTTTTAATCAGAAACCGAGTGCTCTTACCGACTATACGTAAAATCAGCACAGATATAGAGAAGCAGAGTCAGTCGTGAGCAGTATCCCACCTTCGTCTACGAAGATTTGCACCAGGTTTTTTGTTCCGTAGTAGGTTTGGCTGTAGAGTCTTGGATTTTCTACGCCCACAAAGTTGTTTTTGACACAAGCCTCAATCAGTGCTGAGAGTTCCTCAGCGACTTTCTTGCTGCGCCCCGAGGCTTGCTCCCCTCGTTCATATACTGGACCAGCCGGATCCTGGGCTTCTTCATACTCGGCCGTTTTACGGCACTTGCGGATCTGTTCAAAGACCCGACGCACCGTTTTAGAGTCATAGTATGCGTACTGGTTTTCCTCCTTCCACTTTTCATTTCCCAGGTAAGCATCCATTTCTTTGGCAGCTTGTATCCAATCGGGGTAATTGTTTGCGGAGCGCATATTCCGCCGTAACCTCTCTCGCCTTCCGGTCCAGGCAATGTAGTGTTCATATAGAAATATGTAGAACCTCGTAACCATGTAGGCCGTACCGAGACCAAGGATCCATAGCATAACAGAGAAGAGAAAGGGCCATTTCAACAGGCCATATAAATATCCCTCTCGGGTTTCGTCTATTGTCCGACGGCCGATGCCTATCTGCTTTCGCTTGCGATGCCGTCCGTGTTTGACTTTCTCGTTTACGGGAGCCCAGTCACTTTGCGCGCTGATAAACATGTTGCTCTGGCCACCTGGGGATCCAGACATCCCTGCGGGATCCAAGGAGATAACAGAGCCACGGGGGCTCCTTAGGTTTGACGTCGCGACATCGTTTGGCGTGGGCGTGAAATCGGGCGCGGAAAGGGCTTGGGCGAATGCCGCAAGGTGTTCTGCAGGGAGAAACTTGCGGTCTATATCGGGAAGTCTGGCATAGTCGAAAGACTCGGGAGGGTAGCCATAATTGTGCGGGCGCTTGGAGGTTACGAAGGCTAGTAATGATCGCTTAACATCTGCCATGATCGTTCAACTGTCGCGGAACGGCGAGTGTCATGGTGATACGTATGTAGGCTACCAAGATGAATGGATAGAAGGATAGATCGTTATCGCCGGCGTAAAGCTTGGAAAGCAACCGCACGAGATCGTGGTTGTTGTCTTGGCAGCGTCGTCATGCCAGTTGTTCAAGGAGTCCCATGAAGAATGAACGTCATTTCATGTTGGGTTGCGGTTGCATGCGCCAATAGAGTGTGCATTTGAGAGAATGCATTCCGTATGGAAGTGCGATTTATACTTAGGTATAGATGCGCCGCTAAGACCGCTGAGATCCACTGGAATAGGTACCTTTTAGCGGCGCAACCATTTTTACCTATATCGCATCCATTATTCATTTCGTACCGTGCTTAATACGTCCGTACCTATCAACGCATTTGGGCCCCTAATAACATGATTGCTTAAAGTGATAATTCTGCAATACGAACAATCTGAAGTATAGGTATAAAGCATAGTACGAAGAATAGTATATATAGAACCTTTCGACCGAAGAGAATGTGATGTAGATAATATTACGGAGGTACCTAACCACCGACTTATTAAGGGGATCATTTGCGCATCCGCAGACCGAATCTTAACAGGCAGTTCTGTTACGTGGCACTTTGTACAGATATAGGTGGCAAACTTGAAGGGGATCTGTTTTCTCTGTTGTATAATGACTCTCTACCCGTGCCTCGCCTTCGAGCTACCTATATCATTAGAGCTCGCTGATCAATTGCCTTGAAGGCTATCAGACAACGCCAACAGTTGCCGAGAGAGGTTGATCGCGAGATCTACCTGCCTCTCATAACCATGAGATCACGTCACGTAGTTAGATCCTCACGAGTGGGACTCCTCGCGGTTTGGATCGTGCCTGGGAAATATAAAAGAAAATTGGTACTTGGCGCATTTGCTCCTCTAGTCATCGAACCATTAAAACATTCCGTAAGCCTGAGCGGAGTAAAGAAACAATCAGGCTGTCAATGAATAAACGCCAAATTGTGTACGCCGTCCGTATCATTGTCTGACTATAACATAGGTATTTGTGATCGTGTTTGTGCCTCAGACATATTGCGAGAGCCATCTGATACCGTCACCATATCCTACACACGTATTAGCACTAAAGAGATGAACAGAAGGCTCAAGATAAATTCTAGCTGACCTTGTCTCATAACGACAGAGCACATGAAGACTTCAATTGGTCGAATATTGTCCAATGGAACCTTGCCCTTACCAGTGGTCTGGTACAGGCCTAGCTCGTGGCGAAGTTGGTCCTCCGACACAGCATCAGGGTGATCGATTTTGTTGCCTAGAATGACGAAGGGAACCTTGGAAAGCTCCTCCATGGACAGGAGGGCATCAAGCTCGACTTTAGATTCGGCCAGGCGTTCGTGGTCCTTAGCATCGACAAGGAAGACGATACCATTAACTTCTGGGAAATAATCTTTCCACAGACGACGAGCTACAAGACCCATGTAGTTAGTGACAGACGGCGGAGATATACAACGACCTGTTACTACGACATACCTTGCTGGTGACCACCTAGATCGAACGTTGTAAAGCGGACATTGCCGATAGCTAGTTCCTCAGAGGCTGCAAACTGCCCGTCAGCGACACCTATGTAGTAGAGGGAGTATTATCGATAACGTACTCGGATGGAGAGTTGGTTGAAGAATTGCGACACGGTCATTCTGTGAAAGCAGAATTAGCCATCCGTTGTCAATAGTAGTATAACGCAATCGGAAAAAAGTCGAGCGGCGCGATCGGATCAAGGGGCGAGACGGCGGTCTCTACTGCGGGGACGGGCATACGATGGGAAAGACGCCGAACCTTTAGCATATGTAGCAAAGTCGTCTTTCCGGCATTATCGAGACCGAGGAAGAGTAGCTTGGCATGCTTGTTCATCAAGCCAAGTGATGAGAGAACATCGTAGACTGATGGGCAGAACGTCAGTAGATGGTGCTGCGAAACTACGGATGGAGAGACGAACACCACTGAACAATCCACATTTTGGCACTCTATTGATTTTATGTGTTGAGGATAGCAACTTGCAAGGTTAGAAGTCAGATGCAAGACACCGTAGGACTCTTAAGAGAAAGCTGATGTTTCTGAATTGAGTGGTCGACGAGGATATTGTACCTGTCGTAGAATACTTATGGATAAGTTCCAGGTATGATTGCAGGTTACCTACAAATATATGTAGATGGTCCACAGTACGAATGTACCTAGGTATGTTGCCGCGCGGAGTGACAAATTGTCCTTTCAATTCTACCGACAGCTGCAGACAGCTGGCTGACTGGTCACCTGCGCCACAAATCGGTGATAGGTGAGCGATCAATGCCATTGAAGATTACGGAGTATCGATCTCGATACCTTTCCGCAGTTCCATATCTGCATAGGTACTACGCTATACACTGCTTTGCACATATATCTCGATGCTGCCCAGAATTGCTTGAAGTCTTATTTCCATCCAGCCAGGACAGATGAAAACTACCTAGTTCATGTTATACCTATGCAATACGTCCGTAAACAGGTGTTTGATTCCATGCGCCGACCAAATGCTAAGTATGCTTTGCCTATGTGGTATCCTGAGCCAGATCCACCCAAATACCGCCTACGCCTCGTAAGAATGAACCCGTCCCGAAACAAAAGAAAAACTATCGAGGGCGTAGAGAAAAAGGTATGTTAACTAAATCTGAAAAAGGGTACTTCTAAGATTTTAGAAATAGCCAACATGAATATAACAATGTCTGATGGCGCTGTCCGCTTTATATGGATAAAACATATTGGCCGGGGTTCAGTTTTCCGGCGGAGAGTAGTCCGATTTCTCTCATACGCTCGGCTCCTTTACCGGGTTGCGGCCGCTGTTGAGGCAGCTGGCCTTTTCGTGCCATGTCGTTGTGCTTCTGAAGGTATTTCTCCTTGAATTTCTCTTTTCTGCGTTGTCGTTTTTGCTCCAGCCCTTTGAAGATATCGATAGCACCCCGGACATGACCGCCTGGTTCTACCGTCTTGCCTACTCGACGCTGGTGCTTGGTATGCTGGTGGATAAGAGCTGAATTCCGCGGAAGGGACTTCGTATGTCTCAGCCCACTACGGAAAGCCAACGTTTTGTACTGAATATTCGGATAATGCCCGGCTGGAAATGGAGAAGCCGGGGGTGATTGCATAGCACGGCATCGTGGAGGTGGGGATACAAGTCGACGAGGTGAGCGATTCCGATTTTTGGGTGGCGGGGAATGAAGCCGTCTGGGGGATGGGTGGCTTGATTTCTTCTTCCGGGCTTCGCCATTGTGGTTCCGGGTGTGATGAATGTCCTCTGGTTCTCCATGTATCCACAGCTGTTCATCACTGTTTTGAATACGTTTATGGAGTTCGATCTCTTCATCCTCGGGTTCTGAAGCGGGAAAACTAGGATCAATGTCCTGTGGAATCAGGTGAAGATTCTCCCGACGTTTGACAGCCATGCAAGAGATATATGCGTTCTCGAGAGCACGATCCTCATCAAGTGTACCGCACACAAAATCAGTGCTATCCGGCAGTTCGGGGGTACCAGGACGAAACTTGATCCGATGGTTCCTTCCTCGAATTCTCTTAGAAGTGCCGACTCCTTCTGACGAAGTATCCGATCTTGCATCGTTGAGCGTCGGATAACGACACATCGGCGTATCATTTGATAACACAGGAGCTAATCCGTTACTATGAGTCCAAAGTTGCAGCTCTTCGTCATCGTCATCATCGGATTCGGCAAATCCGGTTTCATTATCCGTGTGGTAACCATCAGAAGCAGCATCGTGGGATCCATAGTCGGATCGGGTGTCGAACCTTTCATCCTGGGCGTCATCGTCTTCATCGAAAACCCCCATCTGATCAAGATCTTCATCAATTTCCAGGTCATCCTGTTCATCCTCCTCACCCTCATCCTCATCTTCATCGTCATCTTCATCCCCATCTTCATCCTCGTCCTCATCGCCGTCCTCTTCTTCATCTTCATCATCCTCCTCTTCTTCTTCCTCCTCCTCCTCTTCAAGTGCTTCTTCTTCAACCTCCTTTCCCAGCCGCCGAATCTCATTCTCCTTTCGTAATGTATCATTTATGGTCAAGCGAGCACAAGTCGCAGGCAGATTCTGTCGTATCCAATCGTCTTGTAAGGGTTCGTCGCTCGCAAACTCGTGGAATCGAGATGACTCTGTATTTAAGTCACAGGCATCTACAGTGAGATATTTGGAAGCTCGGACTATGGAGGGGCTTTGATTGGCAGGATGCGAGGTGAGTGATCGCTGCTGTCGACTATGAATCTCTGGAGACCTGGACTTGCGCGACGTGGCAGGAGAAGCAGCTTCGCGTTTCGCCGGCATCTCAACAGAAGGCATGCCTGCATGCTGCTGTGAAGGGTGAAGAGGCCCAGCTTGGGAAGCAGGCTTCGCAGGACAAGCAAATTTTATGCCCGTCCTCCGTGGTGGTTGCATTTCATGTGATATTGTGGATCCCACATACTGAGGCTGGTTGAGGGGCTTTTTTACATCGATTTTAGGACCGCATGCAAAGGATATCCGCTTTCTCTGAACGGTCTCCGCAACAGGCTCTCTCTTCTCGTCACGGGGCTCCGTTCGACTTGGAACCGGTGATACACATACTGCTTGTGTTTCGGAATAAGCAGTGGCAACGGCCCTCCGCTTTGCGTCGAACAGGGCTCTATTCAACTGAAAGAGAAGCACTGGCTGGGGTGGACTGGGCGTATCTGTGCGGGCCGGACTTGTGAATCCAGTGTCACTGGTGAGGTCTGCAGTGGATGCAAGACTAAAGTTGCTATTTAGAGATCGACGCCTCGTGGGTATAGGATGGTAGAAGTTGGTAATCTCTTCTTCCGACTGATGAAGTGCTTTCGTCAAGAGAGATTCGAAATGGTCGCCGTTTCTCGGAACAACGGTTCGCTTGAACTGGCAACCTAGGTCCAGGGGTTCATTGACTTCGCCGGCGGCAGCCTCATCCTCCGATAGTTGTTGCATATAGCCGCCTTGGGAAGTGGCCCAACGGGTGACTCGCTCGTTCGCCATAGTATTCGTTGATCAAGGGTAGAAGGTGAATTATTTGAGAACGGAGATGACTGCTGACCAGCCCCAGATAGCAGGCGTGATGTCAGTGGCCTCGGTAACCGTGAATCAAGACCGGGAATGAAGCTAGGTTGTAGTGTTGATGGGTAATATAAGCAGGCTTCGCTTCTTGCTAGAAGAAGCGCGCAGGTTGGTGTCCCTAGGGACCGTCTTGCTATAACAGTTGAACCATCATGATTACCTATAGATCTGCCGGTAGGAAGAGAAGTATAGGTAAGTTGATGGATTAAGGTGCAGCCCGTGTCCAGGGCGTCGAGGATGATAGATGTGAATAGATCCTTATTAGGTTGTCAAGTCGAGAAGGAACAGATGCAGGAGGACGTTCGTTTGCCGAAAGGGATGATGATAAATCCCCGAGGTTTAGTCAAATCAAAATGATGAGCAGTACGGTCCGTACACCTGGTTGAATGAGCAGGGGGCACAGGAGGCGCAATACCCTCAGCCATCACTTGCCCTGACGTCAAATCAAAAGGCGCAGCGGAATCCGCGAATAATACTGCAGCAATTCAATATGCGCCGTTGGCTGCAAAGGCCAACAAATATAAAAAGCGCAAAAAGCCCAAACTCGTACAAATGATTACCTAGAAATTTCCGAGATCAAAGAGTAGAAGAATAGAAAACGAAGAAATGGAGGGAAGGAAATCGTCATATAGTAAGTAGATAATGAGAGATAAAAGCCGCTCGGAAGATTGGCAAGTGGGCGGAAAGGTGGCGGGCGGACAAGCCCGGTTTGTCGGTGGGAAAGAAACAAGACCAGAAAAAAAGTTGTGAAGGGACATTAGAGCAGCTACTGCCCACCTAGTACTAGTGTGTAGTGCTAGGTAAGTACATACATACATATTCTTTCAGGTGATGCAATCCCTCGCGAAGATAATATCTACCTACACTTTAGGTAGGTATTACCTTCGTACGGACGTACAGCACGCACTTTCACTACCTACCTATACTACATACAAAGGTTTACTATAGTGCACTGCAATACGGGGTAACTAGGTATTCACCTATATTTGTAGATTATCTAAGACCTAGACGTCATGCTAGGTAGTATGCCGAGTCAAAGGCATCTTCATGACTTTTTACTCTTTGGTCAGCTTACCATCACAAAAACTTATTGATTACCTATACCTTATGTAGAGAGGTGGTATTCTTGATACAGTACTGTACAATAGGTACCTACATGATTGACCGGAAAGGCAGTGGATATTACCTCAAGCACCTAATCTTAGATAGGTACTCATAGGTAGGTACCTTTGCCTCACCTTATATCTTGGTAGGTAGTAATGTGTGCTCGCTGCGCAACAAATTACCTATCCGTACTGCTACCTACCTACCGGCATGGTACCGTGCAGCCGCTGTCCAAATCTCAAGGGCGGCGGCTCGCCTAGTGTACCTATACCACCTACTTAGGTATAATCCGTACACTAAGTATAGCGTTTGAATCGTTACATCCATCAAATAACGATTGGCGGGATCTCGAAATCTGCATGTAATTTCAACCATTTAGCTTTTGATCAGGGTACTAATACCTAATCAAGTAAGCAGCTGGGTGGCACAAATTTCGGGAATGCGTCGTGTGCGACCCCCCCCGCCATGAGAGGGAAATGCCAGTTTGAGGAAGATCTTGTAAGCCGCCGGGTTCTACAAATGCATGTGCGTGCTTTCGTACAATGTAGCCACATGTACTTGTGGTCAGCAGGGCAGACCCGACAAAGCCTGAACCGTTTGGATCGTGTCAACTGGTGTCGATCAATATGGGGGTCATGGATCTTATATCCGCGCAACGCATACCCGAAAGAAGGAAACATTTGTACGGATCCGTACGAACTAGGTACCTACAGACTGTACGTATAGGTATAAATAATTACGACACTGCCTACCCAGGTAGGTAGGTAGGTAGGTAGGTAGGTAGGTAGTGTATACGTACGTATGTAGGTAGATGTGTACGCTAGTATAGGTAGTGCGTGTGCCGGTAGGTCCCTATTCCTTGGCCTCTCGATGTGAAGGAACAGCAGCAGTCAAGATGAAGAACCAAACCTGAGATTCCAACTAAACTATACACTGTTTAGTAGGTGTCGGTATAGGTAGGCACGTTACCTACCTACATACCTACCTGACCTTGACAAGTCACGACATTATGAGCTACGTTTAACGCTCCACTAAGTGCAGTCTCGATACCGACTTGTTCAACACACACACTATGCGCGATTTTTCGAACAAAAAAAAACCGATACCAAAGCGGCACATCGCAAATTCGAGTGTGGTTGCTGGGGCAAGATCGCCTAGGTATTGCTGGTTTTTGTATAAATATGTAAGTATACGGCATACTCATTGTCTCTCATCTGCAGCAATAGTGGATTCGCATGCAAGGACAATGTCGTGTCGTGTCTGCATGTCCAGCTGAACTTGAGGTTCTTATAGTGCAACGGTATAGAGTGCTAGCGGAAATACCCCTACTAACAACCACATGGTTGGCTTGTTTTACCTACCTCCTCCTTCGTACGGACGTACTTATTCCTGACGTTACCTATCCTCTTTTGGGTGCCTATCTTTTGGATGCCTATCTTCGTCTGGTGCAAATATCTTTTAATTGCATCTTTCAACTTGCAAACACTGTACAAAGTACGGCACTGAGTGTACATACGTACGTAAGCTGTGGGCCATCGTACTCATCCGAGTTTCGAAATTTAGTAATTCGGTGTATGAATACCTACCAACATTATGCAGTAAAAGCCGCAATTACTTTAGCGTAGTTTAGTGTACGTGCGCCACTACAAAGTACATACAGTAAGGACGCAGCATGTACGGACGTAAGGGGGTCAAGTTTCAAGGTGATGTTTGCACTCCGTACTTACGTCCGTACAGTATGGAAGATCCATCTTTTTACACTACGAAAGTACGTGGACCTGGAGAACGGAGCCGTTTCGAAGGGTGTGTCCTTCTACCTAGTGGTAGCGTACCGGTACGGCAAGCCCAACCAAGCCTATCCAACGCCACCAGCGCCTCAATTCTACGCTAAGCGACGGAATTAGGTACCGCTAAACTTCTTATACTTAGGCGCACCACGCTTAGGTACCTAAGTGTGGCAGGTAGGTACCTAGGTATGCTTATTGGAATGCTTAAAACTGTCGAGGGTACGTACATATCTCCGATCCATGCTATTCCTATTCCGTACATGGTACTTGATGCGGTTAGCTCCTATATGCTAAGGGCCCCAATTAAACGTGGTTCTCTTTACCTAACTACCTACCTAGGTACCTAGGTACCTAACCACCTACCAGGTAGCCTACGTCCGTAAGTACACGTGCATAACTGTCCCTACCGATTCCGTAGCTGTCTCGCAAATTGCAAGAGGGCAAATCAAGTGCTCACTTAACAGTCTGTACGGATCCGTACCCTACCGGTACCACCTATGTAGATCGGACCCGAAAGACCAGCATTTTCGCTTCCTACCTCCGGTGCCTACTGAAATTGTAAGCACATGACCCCAGCAAGGGGTAACGGATCCGTAGTAGGTATACCTACCTAGGTAGGTATCAGGTAATCAAGTCTGACGACTGCGCCCCCCGTGGACAGCCTGAGTCTCAGTTTCTCGTTTTCTTAGGTGCTTGCTGAAGTCACGTTTCCTTGTGCATCGCGAATCACGTCCAGCATCATCGTGCAGCGCTAGCCATGACAGCAGAGATCTCCAAATTTATCCCCCCGTGCTAGAAAGCTAGAGAGGCACGTAGGGTAACATCGCCATATCGAACCCCGCATTCTACACGTCGACTCGGGCCTTTGCTGCAAACACCAGTTCCAACAAAAAAGGGAGCATGGTTGCGGTGTTGCACATAGCCGAGTGGTCGGATGTGGTCGGATATGGTCAGATTGGAACTGGCATATGCAGTCCAGTACCTACCGGAATGGGTGTATGTACATCCTGGAGTCGTATAATAAGTAGTTGTAGATTTATGCTTGCTGCGTCTCTGGCGTGACTTGTGTCTTGTGTAGGGGTAACTTTACCACCTATCGTGCAGATCTGGAGTGCCATCCCGACCTTTGCTTACCTACCGGCAACGCCTTCACCAAGCCGTGGTGCCACGCAGCTGTAAGCCTTTACGAATTTGGGTAGCAGTCCGCAACCGTGCATCAACCGACCTCTGTAGACACGAGATATCATACACAACAAAAGCATCGCTCTGTCCAGCCTCGCCTGACTGGGTCAAACCACGGACTCTCGGATAACTCTATTTGACCCTACTTCTGGATGTCATGCTCTTGGATACTGATAGATAGGTAATCTATGGATGCATCGTAATCTACACCATTTATATCCTGGCCATTCAGGCAGGTAATACAGATGATGTTCGCACCATATACGGATCCGTATATGAACGGCTATACACTACACTAGCAAAAAAGTATTGTAAGTTCTGTTGGTTCGTGATGTAGTGCAGCGCAATGCAATGCGGGTCTATTCCATGGCAGAGTTACAATGCAGGCAAGGAACATAGAAGCATGAAGTTTCGACCTTAGCCGAGAGGAATATGTATGCGTACGATAACGACGGTCAACGGACATGGCGTTGGCTACCTAGGTAGGTAGATAGGTAGTCATCGCTAGATACCTAGCCATAGCCAGATACGAGGGTCTTGGCAATGCGAACATGCGCCGTACGGGTACGGATCGGTAATTACAGGCACTGTTGGAACAAATATGCTGATAAATGAATGGATGGCGATAGGACCTACCCAAATACTTACCTAGGTGTGAATGAGATCTTCCAACTTACGGTCGCCACCTAACAAGAATTGGAACCTGGACGCCTTACCTAAGACTTGAGAAAGGATGAGCGGTATCGAGCCAAGAGACTACCTAGGTACCTAGGTACCTACCTACCTACCTATGTACCTAGGTAGGTACGGATCCGTACGGATCCATACTTTCCAGCTGAGTCCCTGCTGAGACGGACAAAAACCTACGGATCCGTACCTGATGCTGAACTGAGAGCTTCGGGAGTGACGTAATTATTCTCTAATTTGCACGTAGCTTTCCGTCCTTTTTTGTGACGGCCGCTTTTGTGAAGCCGGACTTTTTCACGCTATTTTACTAGTGCTGTATAGTGCGAGGACATGATAATGCACTGTGTTAAGAATTAGCCAGGTGGCTCGTGCACTTAGCAACATGTTATGTTCGATGTTCGATAGGTACGTAAATACCTACTCGGATCACGTGAATAGTCACGTGCTCACCACTCTACCCAATCAGGCTAGATCCTGAAACTCCCGGGATCCCGGCTTAGCTTGAATCTCAATTTGCTATCGACCGACATTCGTGAGCTTCGCTCGTCACGCATCTCTTCAATTGACTACGCCTGTCATCATGAACACCTTCCGTGTTGCCTGCGCAGCTCTGCGAGCTCGTCCCGCTGCCATGCGGCTTCGCAGCCAGCCTCTGCTGCGTAGAGGCTATGCCTCTGCCGCTCCAGACAAGGCCCGTACCCCATAGCAACTCGATAGCTTCCCAACTAACAGTATGTAGATCAAGTTGAGCTTGTCTCTCCCTCACCAGGTACGATGCACACCAGGGATGCAACCGAGGTCTAATGTGTCGCGAATCTTGCGACCGCAGCCTGCACCTGTCTTCGTGGCCACCTAGCTTCCTACCGACCGACTAGCTAATTCCCGCAATAGTCCATCTACAACTCCCATGACGTTGTCCAGGTCAACATTCCCGCCGAGTCCGGAGATATGGGTGTCCTTGCGAACCACGTCCCTTCGATTGAACAATTAAAACCTGGTCTCATTGAGGTCATTGAGGAGAGTGGTTCCAGCAAGCAGTTTTTCCGTATGTGCATACAAAGAGAGTAAAGAGAGCACATGAGACAATTCACTAAAGTCTACGATTAGTCTCTGGCGGCTTCGCTACCGTTCAGCCGAACTCTGTCATGAGCATCAATGCTGTCGAGGGCTACCCTCTGGAGGACTTCAGCGTGGAAGCTGTCCGATCTCAGTTGGCCGAGGCGCAGAAGGTCGCCAACGGCAGTGGCAGTGAGCAGGATATCGCCGAGGCCAAGATTGAGGTGGAGGTAAGGCCTATGTACAGTATAATATGCAATGCCCATATCTTGCTAACAATATTAGGTCTTGGAGAGCTTGCAAACCGTTCTAAAATAGATTGGATAGAAGATGCTTATACGTCGACCTGTACATCAGAATAATTCCTACAATTCCGAACGGCAAATCGAGAAGGTTTTGAGCCGGCCTCTTGACGTCAATACGTGTGGTTACCCTTGGTTGTGAATGCGCCTGCTTGTCATGTCTATGGCAGTTTCCTCCCTGGCTACTGTCTATGATTGCTACCTAATTCATTGACCACCAACTCCAAATTACCCTTCTTCAAATTCCATGTTCTCAATTGTCGGCTGACCCGGCAGTTCACCTAGGTTCCCCATGCCATAGATATATTCTTATGCCGAATTCTTAGTTTTTGGGGAATGCGCTACTTTAAGGGCCTCATCATAACGCCTCAGGAAACGGTTCGTCATGTCTTCATGCCCACAAGGAGTCGTTCTTAATGACGTAAAGGGATCCAATGAGACCGGACATCCTAATTCTATGATACCTATCCCTCCTAGAACAGTCGCATCACGGCCGCACCCGTTTAATGACCCTAAGGGAGTCAACTTATCATCTGAAAAGCCTGACTTTACCGAACGCGAGTGTGCAGAGACATCCATCGGTTAGGCACATCCACCACACTCCAAGTTTGGGGAAATCTCAACACATTACCTTGATGCTCCCGACTTCCGGAATCCTCCTGCTGCCCATTCATTTGTCTTTCATAATTGTGGCCGAAATAAGAATGACCAGGATAATTTGTTTGCAGTTCGTCAACCCGGAACCCAACCGCCGCTCTTGCGACCATCTTGCGGAAAGAGTTTTTCTGTCGGCCACCTTTGCGACAAGTTTGGATTGATGGAAATCCTCTCATCTGATGGACAGCGCGTTTATGATAAAGTCAAAGAAACTCATTCCAATCCGCCTCATACTCAGTTGTCGTTAGCTGATCCTGGGGTGCAGACCCACAGGATTCCTATACTTTCCCATAAACAGCAGCAAGTCCTACCATTGAAATCATTCATCTCACATGATACACCGGAAATCGAGAAATGGCAGTCAGCTCGAGACATCTTCATGCAGTACGACATCAGCAGGCCCTCTGGCTGGCTTTCGGAAACGGATGACCTATCTCTATCGGGGGATGGAAATGCCAGTCCCAGAAGCTTTTATCGATACTGTCACATTTGTTCAACTCCTACTTGGGCCCCAACTCATTGCTCTTCCTGTGGGCACCGCTTTTGCGAAAAGTGCATGTTTGAGCCGTCCATTGATACACAGGCAAATGCTAACCTTTCGTACCATTCAAATATCACTACCGCAGGAGATGAATCACAGTATGCATCTGCCTTTCGGTCGATTGTTGGATCGATACCAAGCAGTCGTAAACGAGCACAAACACCTCATCCTGCTCCTCATGGCCCGAACCATTGCCGCATGAGCACACAACATCAGCCATCTCAACATTATGAGGAGCATAACTGGCAAAAAACTGATGACAAGTTTGGAGAGGAAACGACATCATCTGAGGTATCAGGTTCGACTATGAGATCTCTCTCACATAGGAATAGAGGCCAATCCGAAGGCAACTTGACACGACTGATCACGAAAACGCCGTTATTCAACGACAAAAAGGTAAACGAGCAGGGGGTGAGGCATGGTGTCTCCGCCAATCGTGTTGAGTGCGACGATTCTATATGCAGAGCAACCCACACTGGGCACTACCCTTTTCGACATGCTGCTTCCTGTTCCAGGCATGGAAGTGAGCAGAACAAGCAGGAGTTTGAGCACGGATTTACGTCAAACGTGCCTGCTAGGACTGAGGTAGCTGATAATCCAGACTCCGATTCGACCTACTATCTAAGTGATGGTCAGGTCTTGCATCGTCCGCGTTCTTCCGACTTTCTTGATAAAAGTGAGATTTCCGAGCATGTTTCTTCAGGAGTTGACCACCGTGCCTATAATGTGCTCGACGATCAACGAAGAAGAAGGATTAAATCCTGTATTGAGTCGCAGCACGAAGCTTCGCACCACTTCCCTATTTCTCATCACCGGGACCGTGTACGATCTCAAAAGATCCACAAAGGAAAAGGGTCATGGCATAGATCGCCTGAAGTACAAAAGTCCCAAGCGATTTCTGAACGCAGTCTCCGGGGCGCCCCCATTTCAGTATCGAAACGTCGCGAGCTGTTCGAATCCATTCAAGGTCATACAGATATAGCCTTGGCAAAGAATAAGATGAAGCATGACCATAATAGAAATACGATGCGCAAGGCGAGTTCTCGACAAGGCCGGAATCGGAGAGAGAGCTCTAGCGATCTGGGTGGCCCGTCGCAGTCGTTTATAGAGACATAGGAGCTTCAAGGCAGACACCGACGCTCAGACGCCCAGCCTCGCCGTGCAGAGAACAACGGTACCAAAGCAGAGTATGCTTCTGTTATTCGGCAAGACTCTGGTAAGACAATTAAATCCGCGACATCGAAACCCGACCTCAAAGTTGAGAATGGCAAGGCCAAGTCATTCCTCCATAATGTGTCTGATCTTGAATTAGTCGAGCCGAACCCCCTCGCTACTCCGGGTCACGAATGTTTGTGGAAAGAACGACACTTGGCGCTGACGACCGAGATCCGTCAGCTGAAGGCCGAGATGTCGGCCAGCGGTTCACGGAAAAGCGCGGATATCATCACGGCTGGGTCCGGCCAAGCCGGAGACGATCCTGATTTGAGGGGTGTCACCATTATCTTACACTTTGGGGACAGGGATGACGTTATCATCGATACGGACGTGGCCCCGGATAGTAAATCTGCTAGCCAGAGAAATGCTTATACTGATTGAGGGAGGGTTCGTTGAGGACTGCAGGTTGTTTACTGGTTTACACTGCGGATAAGGGATGGATGAGGTACTTTGACCTCAAGAATGATAAATAGCTGTTATTGTTCATTAATAGATTGATTGAGTTCTTTTTCTCAAACAGAAATACGGCCTTATCTTGCTTGTGCGGCTTGGAAGAGTCTGTGATTCGTTGTTTTCCGATGTCCCTGATGTGTTGATACATGGTTCCGTACCTACATTCATTCATTCATGCATGCATGCATGCGTACGCATAGGGAGCGAGCTCTAGATACTTTTGCCAGGATCGATTACGAGGTACCGAGTGTCGATGTTGACGGGCAAATCAACCATACTGTAATGTAATGTAACACTTCGCTACCTACCTGACTAATATATTATATATATATATATAATGCGCGCTGCCGAAGCCCAACAAGTTATGTATCTCAAACAACCACATCCAAAAAAAATAAAAATAATAATAAAAAAATAATAAAAATAATAATAAAAATAATAAATAGAAAAGAAAAATCTCCGAAAAAAAATAAAAAATTGACCCAAGGTCTCTTTCACACTCCGAATCGGGGAATCGAACCCCGGGCTTGACGGTACCTTTTCAAATTTCCATTGAACATGAGAGCGTCAAATGTTAGCCACTACACCAATTCGGATTTGTAGGTGAGAGAGAGAGAGAGTAAAGTAGTTTGCCCACTAGCGGAATCGAACCGCTGATCTTGTCATGGCATCTAGATTTGTCAGAAACAAACACACACACACCGTCGTAAACAAGTTGTGCTTCGTCTTTTCTTTACTAGTGACACGCTATACCACTTAGCCAAGCGGGCAATTTCGGGATGGAGCATCGCCGTTGTATTGTTGCTAATGGGCGGAGCGGGTTTTGGCACGGATTACGGATCCGTACTTAGGTATTTTTCTGATCTGCATGCAGTACCTACCTAAGTGCATAAGTACTTACATACTACGTACGTCCCCGTATGGAATACAATTCTGGCTTTGGGTTGAGATTGTGGTTTGCGGTTGTCGCTTGGGCTGGGAATGTTTTGGGGGGGGGGGGGACTTTTGTTGTTGCTTGGTTTTATCTTTGGGTGGTCCGATGCTGCGTTTTTCCTGGTACGCTTTTGGTTTGGCATTTTCCACGAGCATGATAAAATTCGAAGGAAATGGCCGTTCCATGTCCACACGCACGCATGTCCCGTTCGGATGAGACCAACCACTTTGTTCCGTGAGATACTCATTGTCGGGTCAGCCCTGGTTCGGGGCTTAAATAACTCTCATGTTTGATATCCTGCACGTAGGGTCGCAGACACACAATGTAATTAATCTGCGCTACGATGCCGCTGTCTTAGATACGACCGTTTCCCGCTAGTATAGGACAATCAATCATACGATACCTATACTAAGTAGATGGATATGGCTGCCATCTGAGACGCCGCCAGGACGGGAATGCGACGGTACCTATACTCATGCAAACCTCCTCCCCTCCATGGCCCCGACAGGCGCGGGAGCGGCTTTGAATACATATGTATGCCGACGATGCTAGCGATGGATCGTGGATACATATGCATGAGTGATTGCTGGCAATGTTGACCTGGACCGGACCCGATACATCATGCATGCTATGCAAGGGATCTGGCAGGATCAAAGGGGGGGCATCGAATCAACATTGCTCTCGTTATCGCAGATATCAACGGCGACATGCAAGGGCCAAGGCGCCCTTGAATGCTACGGAACCAAGAGGCCTTTCTCGGTGAATACGTATCATCCCTGAACCTAGGCGATAGAAGACTATGATCGACTCAGATCCGAACACTCGCCTCCAAAGAGCCCGCATTACGGGGAATGTAACAGGTCAACGGGTCGGGGAGGCTAGATGAAAAATTACTCCCTTATTGACGATTACCTACTCGCTTAAAAGGACTTATCTTGAGGGCGGACAGGTCAATGAGTCCGTAGAGGGATATTCAAGGAGTTTCCAGGCCATCTGCCGAAAAGTAGGTGCGAAGTCCCCGGATATCTCGACGACCTTTGTGGCCTATCCGTCGTCAAGATAAGCCCTTTGGAAGAGGGTACTCTGATGAAAAGGAAGCACACCAAGACCATCTTTGTCATTCTTCTCTTCTTCCCCAATGCCCACGACGCCTCAAGCACTTGTTTTAAACCCGTCTGTCCATCCATCCAAAGACACAAGGCAGTCAAGGCTAGGAGATATATGGCCCTCTTCATCGATGATAGGGAGAGCTGACAGTGTCCTCTTGATATATACATTACTAGTGCCATTGTGTACTATTTCGTACATAAGAATGAAAGAAAACAACTTAAAACAGGGACGATAGATGTGAAAATACCTACTATCCAACCGCAAAGCTGTGAGCGAGGAACGAGGATTCATACATATACTACGGATTAATAGTGAGGAGGTATTTATAGCTGCCGCCTAGCTCCACTTTTCCCGCCGGCCCTCCCCTCACTGCCACTATTTCCTCCAACCTGGCAAGTATCTGCCGTAAGTCACCAGCTGAACGGATCCAATAAAAACCCTTCTGGTTGCTTTTTGTAGTGATGGATCATCATATTCAACATTGCAGGTATTCACACACAGGTAGTAGATCCATTCATCCATCACAAATTGACACGTTTTCCCCGGCCATCATTCTTATAACACAAACTATGTAACTAAGAAGATTATATAATCGGATAACCAGCCGACCGAGGAATTGTAAGTAAGTAACTTGTAATAATCCGTAATTAGTGGGACTTTGTACAACGCCACCTTCCCAACCACCTGGGTCGAGTCGCGCCTTCTTCCTCTTCTTATTCTTCTTTCTCCGTTCTGCAACGAGCTCTTATCGATCAAGTCAGTTCGGTCAGGAGACAGTCGAACACAAACCTGGTTCATCATGGTGAGTAATACCAAATATCAATTTGTCTTCATCCCAAAATCCTTCTCGACATCTTCACATACCCTTTCTTTATCTGAGGCGGGGGCGGGGGCGGGGCTGTACACTGCCTACCTTTTTGTACAATGAGATGGAGCGTATGAAACACAGCAGAGCGGCGCAAGCAGTACAAGGATTCGCTAACATGGAAAATCACAGGCGTTCGACGTGAAATATGTCCTGGTGCCAGTTTTCATAGCCGCCGCGGTGTTCGGCCTCAAGACCACCGTTCTTGGCATGGTGAGCAACGGGATGGGCAAGCTACTAAAGGGCATCAGCGTGGGTAGCATTGATGCGGTGAAAGGCGCACCACTCCCCTTCTTGAGATCGTACACCGGCTTCCCTGACTTCGACAGCCGCCTGTGCTCCATTGTGGCCTTTTTCTCCGCTCTTATAGATGGCGACGTATCCTGGGATATATTCGTCTTCTATGTCTGGGGCATGGCTCAATTCGCGGCTGGCTGGACCCTCTTGGTCCTCGAGTCCAAGCGCGCCGGTAACCGCGGTCGATTGATCTCCTGGATCGGGACCGCGGGAATCCTATTCCAGGGCATGACTTTCACGTTCGTCGTCCCGCTTTACTTGTCCCTACACCTCCTTACCTCCCCCGTCGCGAAACTCAAGAACGGTGACGGTGATGGCGCCCGCCGCGCCCTCTTCGTATATCTCTGGGATCTAGCCCTATTGCCTATGGCCGTTACCCTGGCGTTCATCGTGCCCACCGTCTTCATGAGCTTGCCAAATCTGCTCAACCAGTCCGCTGCCACGCACTATGCCTGGATCGCCCTCTGGCAACCATTCCCAATGATCACGATCCTCGCTCTCGGCTTTCTCCATTATGCGTGCTACTACGCGCTGGGCAGCCTCAGCCCCGTCAACGAGAATAACGAGCCCACGACGCATGGCCACGGCTACATGGTGGCCGTGCGCGGCGTGTACGAGTTCGCGCTCGCGCTCTGTGGATCGACTCACCTGCCCGTGGTGGCCCTGACGCTCATGCCCCAGGCCGGCCGTGAGTTCCTGAGCCATGCGTTCCCGTCCTACGCACACGTCTTCCAGAGCCTCTCGTTCTCGAAGGCCTTCATCCCATACCCCTGGTACGCGTCACCGACCATCGACGCCGACTCTTACCGCTCCGGCGAGCCCGCCGTCCTCGCCCAGCACTTCCTGCAATACGATTTCTTCGTCGGCGCGGGCGTCCTGCTGCTCTGGTCCATGTACGTGCACCAGCGGGCCGTGAAGAACCCGAGCCTAGGCAAGATGCTAGGCAAGACGGCCTTCTGGTTCCTCATCGCGGGCCCCGCGGCCGCGGCCGCGATCTTGAACTGGGACCGCGACGCCGTCACCGAGGAGGGCGAGGAGGAGCTTAGGAAGAAGATTGAGCAGGAGTTGGAGAAGAGGAAGGGTTTGGAGAGCAGGAAGACGAAATAGACGGACGATTGGATTGGATTGGATTGGATTGATGGGGAGCGATGGAGTGATGTATTGGATGGATCAGATTTACCTAGATTAAGCCGGCGAATGGCGTCTTTCTGGAAATTGTGCTGTGGGTGGTAGTGGTGGTTGGATCAGCCAAGTTAGATTGGGTATATATATATATGTGTGTGTGTGTGTGTGTGTGTGTGTGTGTGTGTGTCTGGATGTGCAAATGTGCGTACCTAGAAAGCACTGCTGAAAATACTATTTATTGTACGACGACTAGGTACGCTATATATATATATATATGTGTGTGTATGTGTGTATGTGCGTGATAGAATCCCAAGACTACAAGATCCCCACCATCCCCGCCCAGCATCCGATCCCTCCCGTGATAGATAGACAGCGGCAATCCGACAGCGACATAAATCCCCACCAAACAAGATGGACAGATGGGATATATCCGCAGACAAGCGAAGCGAAGCAGCCTATTGTTCCAAGATCGAGCGCGGTCACAGACAGACAGACAGACAGACACCACGCATCCGAGAGGTTTGTAAGCGTCGTGTCCACACACACACACACACACACACACACACACACACATCTCAGTGAACGCTGACCACATCCGTTTCCTGTCGCAGTAGCGTGACGCCTCCTTCCCGCCGCGTCCGCGAAGACCTGGTTAGCAAACACGAGGGCATTCTCCTTTCTCTAAATCACCAAGAGTCGCCAGCCGACAACGACATCTGGGACATTTCATGGACGGGCACGAGCACGGAGACCCGCGGCAGCCTACGCATACATATCCAATAGATATCCGAAGATCTCGTGATGTCCATTTATTTATTCCTGTGTCTCGGCAGTGGTATCAGCAGACGCATTGTCCTGTTCCAACTTCTTCCTCTCCTTCTTCGACAACCTAATACTGCCCTTCGCGAGCGCCTCCTTGGGCAGGGGCCGAATAATAGGCTGGACGACCCACCAAGGCCGCCAACAAGTCTTGACGGTCGCCACCGAGCTCTCCGGATCGTCGTCCGGCGTAACGTCGTTCTCTTTGCCGTCTTCCCCCTCCGATGGCGCCGCTGGTTTAGGAGCCGGCTCCTCTTCTACGCTCTTTCCGTCCGTCTTCTCGTAGTCTATTAACCCCTGCGCGACCCGTCTTTCAACCATGTCCAGGACCTTTTCAACGCCGGCGATGTCGCTAGGCAGCGTCCTCGCCAAAACATCGCGGATATCGGTGTGTCTGGACACGAAGTGGCGCAGTAGGTGGAATAAATGGGGGCGAATGCCGACAATATTCGGCGAGGACGATGTCTTCCCCGAGCCATCTTTATCTTGTTTTACCTTTTTCCGTGGCGGCCCGTCCTCATGGTCGCCATTCTGCGCGCCCGTGTCCTGAAGCCAGGCCTCGTCATCTCCTACCACGAACAGCGGCCTCCGCTTCGGTGGCTCTTGCTCAAGCACGTATTTGTGCAGTATATCCATATATCGCCTGAAGACGGCATCGACCCTGTAGCCGCCCTTACCGTCCCGACCCCGCCAGTATTCGCGGCCTTCCTGGCCAACGGGCGGCGGCGCGGCAAATATCGACGGGTCGCTAAGATTACCCTCTGCGCTCATAACGGCATCGGCGCCGGTGGCTTCGAGACATTTCTCTATATCGCCGTGCTGGAGGATGTTCCCGTTGGCGAAGATGACGGTATCCTCGGGCAAATTCTCTCGTAAGTAACGTATATATTCCCAATCGGCCAAGCCGGTCAGATGACCTTTCTGCTCCCTCCTCCGGCCATGGACGGTGAGTATGCTGGCGCCGGCGGATAAAACATTCTTCGCGTAGGCCAAGGTTTCTTCTTTTGTGTCGAGGATCCGGATCTTGGCGGTGACCGGTATGGGTAAGTTCCTATGGAGGATGTTGACGAGGTTGTAGATGAGCGTCTGGTCCTCCTGCAAGAATGCGCCGTAGTGGCCCTTCCGCGCAATACCCTGCGGACAGCCCAGGTTCAGGTCAACGGCATCGCAGTAGGGGACTACCATCTTCGCGGCGCTGAGCAAGTGCTGGGGGTCGTTGGCGCAGAATTGGACGAAGAGCGGGCGGTCAATCTTGGGGTGTCCATCGAGAAATAGGTCGGTCGAGTCGGTGATCGGAGTCGCTATGGGCAGCCTCGTTGCCTGGAAATGCGTGTCTCTGTATTTGACTACCTCTTCGAACATACGAGCGTTGAACATGGGCGTGTAACAGAGTAGTTGTTCGTTCTCCTTGGGCGTGAGAAAGGATCTTGTCAACAAGCGCCAAGCCTTAAAGTTCGCTTGTCAGCACCCTGCGATCGCAATACAAGTTAAGAGCGCCTGAAGCATACAAACTCGGACTGGTCTACCATGGGAGCCACGACGACCTTGGGGCTGCCCAGGCTCTCGTAGAAAGCGCGGCCATGGAGTTTGAGATTGGTGGAAGTCGAAGTTGAAGTTGAAGTTGTGGTTGAATTTAAAGCCGAAGTCGCAGCCGGTTCCGAAGCCATTTTGTTAAAGGAACGTCTAAATAAAAGGCAGCTCCAAGCGCGGCGAGCCGCCGTTGAGCAGATGCGATGAGGCGCCACTGTTCAAATCTATGATAGCGTTTTCTACAATATGCTATTTATTGCTGATTTAAAGAGAAGAAGAAGAAGAAGAAGAAGAAAAAAAAGAACAAATTCAGTTAATCATGATATTCGCATGGTATAGGTATTCATTTTGATGATACATAGGTAGGTAGTAGATAGTAGTAGTAGTAGTAGTAGTAGTAGGTAGACATGATCTTGCATCATTTTTTCTTTCTTTCTTTTTTTTTTTCTCTCTCTCTCTCTCCATGTTATTGTATGTACTTTAACAGCCTCGCATGCCCCACTTTACCCCACCACCTAACTTTACCGGCCATTTTATCCCTGTATAGCGAGGCAGCACACTCCTATATGCGCATAATTGACCAATCGCATACGGTTTAGGCGAGATGGCATCCTTTAATTCGTAATTTTTAGTTGCGTGGCCGATTTATAGTTGCATAAAAAAGCGCATTCCACAGTAGGGAGGTACGGATCTGCTTATCCAGGTTACTAATTTCTGGGGTTCAACATTGGAATCCGTGCCTACGACGGGGAATACACTAGGTTAGGTATGTTCTTATAGGTAATCGTTGAACTTATGATATTGTACGGAATACGTCCGTACTGTAAGTACTTACTTTCATTCGCACCCAGTGACTACCCGGTCACAGTGTCTCTTACTCAGTCCTACTGGGAAGTGCCTGTGTGTGACTCCCGGAATACAGTCCTTCCGCAATCTAAACCGTAATCAACACCGTACACTAGCTTGGCGGGCAACAACATGTGGTGCTGCGCCTCGATTCCTCAACTGCGACGCTATGTCTGTAGGTTACATTATTGTAATTACCTTAGGTACTGTGCGTGCGTGCGTGTGTGTGTGTATGTAGGTACTTCGTACTTATACTTCGTACCCTCTCCTAAGTAAGGTACCTGCTTTAGCAGGGTGTACCTACACGCACGTCCAAACATAAATAAATCCTTACAAATACAGAATACTCATGGCATCGCCATGTACCGAAACTACCTAAGGTATTGTGTGCCTAGGTACCTTACAGATCAATTACCAATAAGTTAGAAGTTAGAAGTTGGAAGTTGGAAGTTGGAAGTTACCAACAGACTCAACGCATACCTACCCTTTCAATCCAGCTGCCTACCTACCTACCTACCTTAGGTACCTAACCTTAGCGACAGTAAGCCTGGTGCCTAGGTACCTACCTACCTAACCTACCTAATTCACCTGCGCAAACCAACACAAATTACAGACTCTATACGTACGTACGGACGTAGATCCGTAAGATTCCATGTTGTTTCTACCATCATCTAATTCCTAGATAGGTGCCTCTGCACTTACATACATACATACATACATACCTACCTGGTAAGTAAGTACCTTAGGTAGGTACTAGTAGTACTACGCTACCTATCATGTCTTTCAGCATAATCAGTAGCCTCGGTACACCAATCCATCCCGTATTCCAACCCTTGTATGATACGTATATGTCTGCACACCTTACATACCATACCTTCTCTATCTCACATCCAAGTACGGATCCGTAGTTCACTTCGTAAGTAAGTAGGTAGTGGGTAGTAGCAGCTCTACATGCGTCACATGTACTTACACTGCTACCTACTACCTACTACCTACTACCTCATAGTACTCTCGAATGGATTTGGGCTCCTGTGCAGCGCTGATGTCCGTTGGCCACACACGCATGCACGTCTAGGTACTGTAAACAGAGCATTGTCCGACAAACACGAAATGCCTGTACGGAATACAAATGGACAGATCGTCTACATCGCACACAGACTTCAGCCATCCCTACCTATCTGGACACCCTACAGTGAGTGCAATCAGTAGATGTAGCGGGATTGCCTTTCTTGCCGGCCGAATCACACAGATACCTAAGAGGTAACTAGTACCATGCTCTTCGCTGTGTATTATTATGCATTGCTTCAACCACTTCCGTATTGCTGGATTCCTCAATAAAAGTACAATTGTTCGCCTCGGCAAACCGACGATGCCCCCAAGGTAAGAACTTGTTTGCCATGTACCAGGGCATTTTGCTGCCCCAACCACGCTTAGCCATCTCTCACCTCTCCGTCCTGACTTTACGGGTCATGCTCCGTCGTACATATTCCTAATGCTGGCTTCCAAAATCTTGGCCCCCTTCCCCCCCTCCGAGTTCCCCGCCGAATTAGATAGACAAAAGAGATAGTGTCCCTGCTTTGCCAGAAAGTCACCTGTCGCGCCCGTGGCCATGCTTTCGCTCATCTGTTTCTGGTCTTGGTCTTTTTATTTTTCTGTGCCTAGCAAATCGTCCAAGCTTCGTTGTTCCCCCATCCTGGGTCCAACTAGGTTCTGCATCGAATGAAATGGCGTCGTTTGCCTGTGATGAAACGCGTTTCAATAGCCATTTGAGCTACGAGGGATACTGGATCAATGCAATCGGCTATGTGTGCTTTTTTTTTCAACCTCGACCGTTGATAACAAGACAGAAACAGCTGTATAGCTAATACCCGGCCCCCATTGAAACTGAGTAAAACTCGCCTTCAACGCCAAGTCAAAGATTAAAAGGAGAGGGCGGAGTCTGATCACCCGGCCACGGATGGGCATGAGATAATGTAGTTAAATGAAGGAACAAATTCGAAAACGCCCGACACCTTACTATGCTGGCCTGTGCAACGCCATCGGTTTGCGAAAGCCGGAAACATCAACGCAGGTCTATGGCCGTGAGTGGGAAAAGAAAAGTCTCGCTAGAATGCTTTGTAGGGTACTTTATCGTCATCAGAAAAAGTGAGTGTATATCTTAGAGGTTTCGTGGACTTCCATCTCCTACACAATACACAGTCAGCACAATAAAGCCCGCATGTCTCATAGATCGGGCTTGCCTACCATCTTGAAGCTGTTCAGCTCCTCTTTGATCTGTTGCGCAAGCACTGGTGTCAGGCGGTTGCACGTAGCAATCTCGCCGCGGCGATCATACTCTCCACTCGGCCACGTATCGTAGAAAATAATTCTAGGACTAAACGTGGCATTACGCTTATGAGGAGTCCCAAGTGCACCTTTACTGTCTTGGCGGAAACGCAGTGCTGACATGAAATAATCTTCATTTCCAATTGTAACGGATCCGCTACGCTTGTGACTTGCGTCGTCATTAGGTGTGCTGGGTGCACTCGAGTTGGGTGAATCTGACATGTTAGGGATCGCGGGGAGATCAAAGGTTGGCGCCTTGCCTTCAGGCGGTGATGGAGAGTTGCTGCGAGCTAATTCGCCGTTGGCTGTTAGTCATCATTTCATCATCAACCAAGAACCCACTTTGAACTTACTTTTTAGGATACCCTTGCGGATGGTGGCAAGCACCTCGGCCCGCTCCTTTTCGCTACTAACAACGCTCTTCCTTGCTGTCGAGTTTTCACTTGACGAGTCCACGCGATCAGAGCTAAGGCTCCCTGGGTTCTTGGTGGCATCAATGGAGTTGCGTTCCAAATGAGGGAAGCCAGTGCCGCTGGCTCGAGTGAGTTCTGCATTGGTGGTAACATTGACACGGTCGCGCTCGGCCTCAGCAGTGACCATCGAAACCATGGCCCTGGTGTCCAGTTCCGCTGAATCGTCATTTGGGGACCCAACCATTGATTTTGGTCTAAAAAGTCCAACAAGCGACCTACTACTTTTCTTGACGCCGCGTCCCATCTTGCGGAGCATCATCGAGGCAGATGATGCAGTGGACGATATTGACAAGTCATCAGTTGAACCTCCGAAGAGTTTTGTACCAGCATAGATGCTGCTACCAATACCTCCTTCCTCTTGTTTCCGCGCGATTCGGGCCTGCTCTGCCTCATATAAGTCTTCGGCGCGAGGATCTTTATGTAATCGCGATATATCGCCATTGTTAGTGATAGCCGGGTCGACGCCGATACTCTGTCCCGTGACCTGCCTGAGCTCAGCAGCACTGCCAAAAGAGAAGGCTCTGCGTAACCTCGAGGTCTTGCTTTTTGGCTTTGCTCCCTTTTCGTTAATCGCAGCAAGTTGCTGGGCTGCGAGACTATCAGTCTGAGGCTTATGAGACGATGACCCAGAAGGCATGGTCGCCGGGTTAGACAAGGGTGATGGACTGAGGACACGCTTGTTAACATCGGCGGACGAGCCACGCGGCGGTACGCTGACAAGTTTCGATTGATCGCTGGCCGGCGCTTTCTCCCTTGACGATGAGGAGATTGAGGCGGGGCCGGCAGTGGAGACAGAAGCATTCGCATTTCGATTCGCCGACTAAGCACATATCAGGTTAGTGTGTTTGTTCGGAGATCCTAATTGGGCCGTGAAGCATCCATCAATGGGATTCAGTCTACTCACCGAAGGAGGACGAGAATTGCTACTGTGATTAGAAACGGTGCTTTCGGAGCTGCCATTTCTGATATGCATAGAGTTGCTTGCTGGATGCAAGGGGCCTGCTCTTGCACCCGGCTTCTGATCTTTCTCGGGGCTGATCATTTTCTTCGAAATTGGAAATCCATCTGTTTGTGTTTGGTCCATTGTGCGTGCAAAGGCGGGTGTGGTCAGGGTGCTAGAGAAATCCGGAGAGTTGATCGAATGAATGCTGCGTCGTCGATATCTCTTAGCCTCATCTTCAGGATGGTGGCGAAATAGACGCATATCGTCCATGGTTGCACTAGGTGTTAAGCCACCATATGCGCTCTGCGGCCTGTTAGGTATCGTCACCTGGTTTCGAGGCACGGCCCTCGGGGTGTAGAGCGGAACTGCCGTGGCCATGCCTGAGCCCTGAGCCTGCTGGGCCTGGGTCACCGATGGCAACGAATCTGGTAGTCTGGGTGTCGTTCGTCTGTATCGCTCAGGGGAAGCTTTAGAGGCAGCAGCTTGTGCAAAGGTGGCCTGAGTTGAGGTGGTATTTGATTGACGATTTGCGGGCACGGAGGGTTGCATTCTTGGATCTACCATTTGCGGCAAAGCAGGCACGGTAGTGCCTGAAGCTGTTCGATATCCTCCGTGCTGCGAGAGCTGTCCACTGTTGGCAAGACCAGGGGTCGAGGTAAATGCATATGGTTGAACGGGAGCTCCAGTGCCGCTTCGATAACCTGACTGTGGCCCTCCGCCTCCTGATGATCCATAATAACCATTCTTTGAGGCATTGCCGTACGCTTGACCTGAATGTCCTTGTGACGTGCCCGACATGATTGCCGTGGCTGATTCCGGTCTCGTTTGCAGCAGGGTCACGGTTCCAGATTGCTGAGGGTATGTCTGAACCAATGCAGCCATGTTAAGAAAGCAGAGGCTGTTGATATGTCAATCTGCGGTGACCTTAAGATGGAAAAGGTCGCGTCTTTCGAATAGTTCTCACTATTGAACACGTCCCGAGGTGTTTTCAACCTCTCAAGTAGATTCTGGAAGCCTAATCGCGGCGTTTCAAGTTAGCGAGATTACAGTATCACCCCCAGTCATTCGATGTCCAGGGTTGGTACCTTAAACCCGCAGATGTAGTCCTTCCCACAAGCTGTCGTTTTCTCTCGAGAGACGTTCGGAATGAAATTAATGGTCGGAAGTGAGGGTGCCTGCAACCCGAGTGGGACCAGAGATTTCCAGCTAGAAAACTGGCTACTGTTACCGTAGACAACGCCAGAAAATCGAAAGCTGAGACCAACCGACGTTGAGAGGACGGACAATTGATGTGACGATTAAACCTTTCAGTGCCTCGACACGCGGAGGGGGGAGGAACGGTTTAGTCTAGGGAAAGGACATGGGAAAGACTTGTCACAGCGTCAAAGTCAGGCCACGGTTGAATGGACAACACAATCTTCTGATTAGGGTTTTTTTTTTTTTTCTCGGTGGTGAAATGGATGCACACCGGGGCGGGGTGAGCGGAGGGGAAAAGAGACAGACTGTGAAGAGAAGAAATGTCGCAAGTGAGTTTGGATGAAAAAGGAATAGACAGGATGGGGTTTGGTCAAAAAAAAGGGGACAACAGACCTCAGCACAGGGGAGGTAGGAGATTCACGTAAAGGGGAAAAAATTGTGTCTGACCCGAAGGCAAGAAAAAAGAGTATGTACTGGTGGGATGAGAATCGAACAGCAAGTTGAGGGGGAGGGGAGAGAACGAACGGAGGGAAATGTAGGGGAATAGGGAAGGAGGGAATGATGGTATTCAGAATAGCATTTGGGACGGAAGAAGGAGGGATTTGGAAGGTTGAGTCTAAGAGGGATGAAATGAGTGAATGAACCTGGAGACGCAGAAGGAGCACGAGGTGCCAATGGCAGGGAAGATCGCAGAACGAGTTGTGGGTATCAGAGGAGCGCTATGCTACCTATAGGTAGGTAGGTACCTAGGTAAGGTACCCAAGGTAGGTACCTATACCAACGAGCCAGTGCATGAGCTCTGCAGCCTGCAGGCTTTGCATGCACCTACACCAGATAGGTAAATCACCTATAGCAGGTACCTACCTATGAGTAGGTACCTAGGTATAAGTACGTGATGTTTACGGGTGGGCTTGGTACCTACACTTACCGGAAGCCAGTTGGTTAGGTAGGTCTACCTATCCTACCTAGGTAGGTAGGTACCCTAGGTAGTTAGGCAAGTACTTTTGATGAAAGTACCTACCTACCTCAGGTAGGAGGTACCTATCAGTCCCGGGAGTACCCAGTTAGCGTTTAGCGTACCTAAGGTACCTACACTTTTCCCCTGACAGGCACAGTTATCCATCTATGGGAGTACACACTATACGTAGTCCGTAGTCCGTAGTCCGTAGTCCATACGGATCTAAAGAGGACTCATGAAAGAGTGTATAAGTAGGTACCTTAGGTACTATATTCCGTATAAATTACAAGTAAGGTACAAGCCATCATTGAGTCACCTGTGAAAAGTCGAGCTTTTCTGCTCTGTTCTGCTCTGCTCTGCTATGCTCTGTCTAAACAGCAGCAGTCATTTAAGTTAGGCAGGTACCTATCTTTGACGATTCTTTGCATTGTACACACACTACTAGTAGGTACCTACCTAACAGTGGCTCACCAAATTTGACAAGCACCATTAAACGGAACAAGCGTCGAAAAAAAAAAGTGTTCTTCATTACGGATCCGTACTTCTCTCGTGATTGAATGTAACTACTAGTAGGTGCCTACATTAAATAACCACCTAATGTACCTAACCTTGACTCCCTCTTATTAATCATCTACCTACGTCCGTACCTACCTACCTACCTATATGTAGGTACCTTAGGTACCTAGGTACTTATTATTACTGTAGTATGAGCAGTGAGCTTGGATAAAGGTACCTAGGTACCGGTAAAGTACAAAAGACCCGGTCAATATGTACTAACCGGGTCGGTACTTAACCTAATGCGCTTCCGCATTGATGTCTCATTTCAGCATTGCGGACCTACACACGACCTACTACCCATATGGTAAACTGATGCTACATAAGGTAGCTATGTACCGGTAGTATGCATTACAAATGAGATAAATATCAGGAACAGGACTAGACTCAACTCGCAATCATCAAAGAAACCCCCATCTTGAATGTTAAATCACAACTACCTAGTAACTACTGAATTAGCTCACGCCACAACAAGTATAACTACGTACAAATAGGTAAATTAGGTAGGTACTGCGTTGCCAAGTACATATAGCTACCTACCTACCTAAGTAGCTACCTTAAATACCTACCTACCTAGGTAGGTATACACTACCTACTCATAACTGCCAGCCAATTCAACTAGATACCTAACTTACTACAAGCGGACAACGACAACTCTTATAATCCGTACTTAGGTACACTACTGTAAGTGCTGGCTATAGCCGCTCATACCTAGTGTACGTAGTGTGTAGGTAGTGTTGGGCCTGGTCAAGCACAAGATAAGCGGCCCATATTCTACCCACCTGACTTGCATTGCAACTGAGATCTCATGGCTTGGCTGAAGATACTTACCTACCTTAGGTAGTTTTAGGTAGTTAAAGATACGGTACGGATCCGTACGGATCCGTACTTCCACGGGCACTGATCTTCGCTGTAAATGGTAATCCGTAAACGCTCAATAAATGTTAACGTCCTTCCCCAATTGCTGTAAGCAGGTACATATCTATGTAGGTACTACCTACCTAAGGTATTTCTAATAGTAATACAAGTCATGAGACACATGCATGAGCATATAGCAGTGCGGTGCTGTCCTCGGTTTGAATACCCGTCCTACTTCGTACAGACGTGCTAAGCTGAACACTTTATTATACTTCTTGCGAGTAAGAACAGCTAAGTAAGTATAAGCAAAGGAATCAAGTCGCTTTTGTTACACTACCTACACCACCAATCTACCTACGTAGTGATGTTAAATAGGTAGGTATACCTACACAAGATCCATCTCGTATAGCCTATAGGTATCCCGGTTGCCAGGAACATACTAACACCTAAATTGACGTGCTTCGAGTTTCCACGAGAAGACCAGGGTAACTCCGCAACATTACGGATTACCTACCTACACGACATACCTACCTACATACATACAGCAAACCCCATGGTGCATGTTGATCAACATGGGCTGATTACGCCAGTAAATATGCGTCAATGTACAGCGTAGGTATTCGTACACTACTACATACGGGACGAGTTGCTGTGTCGTACACCACAACTCATATACCTACGATGAGATTCACAATAACTACCTAGGTACGTACGTACTGACATAGAGAACATGTGCTGATTCGTTAGTTATCTACCTATACCTACACTACTTCGTACGGACGTACAATCGCCGTCTACCCTACCTTACACTAAACCTTTATTTACCTAGATAGCTGACTGCCAATGACGTACCTACCTACTTGGCGCATAGATGATAGTGTTCCCCGATGAGTTGGGGTAAACGGCTTGACGATCATTTAACTTGCTTGGGATGTTGTTTGATCTTGTGTACATGTGTGGGCGGTACCTCCGCATCACCCAGGATTATGTCCCTGTGATGCTACGCTTTAGTGTATTGTATTACCTATTTGTACCTTGTGTGCCTCCATACCTTGTATGAAACGAAGTACTGCGTATTAGATGGGTATAATAAGTACCTCGGACTTACGTTGAGGCTCGGACAAATAAACGGCCTTACCTACCTATCTATCTATCTACCTACCTAGCCTCCAATGCTTAAGTATACCTACCATACTGCGTAAGTATAAATACCGGGTGCGCCTAACTATGCAATATTACATTATAAGACTCCTCCCGGGTCCCGAAGCTGTGGTGTAGGTATGTTGGATACTCATTTCCTATCATACCTATACATACCTACATTACCCGGGTAAGAAGCCTCATGTTCTGGCTATGAGACTCTCCCTCATCGATTACCTTCCTTCTTACAATACCTAACTTACAGACAAACTCGCACATGATCAAGTGTGTGCCTCAAAGTCCTAATGTACATAATAGGGCTGCCAAACACCGTGTGAATAAACCAATCTATTGAACTGTACGAAATAGATACGACACCGACAGGTATTCCGTACTTCGTACAATGTTGTTATGTACGAAGTACTTACCTCGTATTTCAGCCCGGCAAAAAAAAAAGCAGCCCAATCCAGGCATATTTTACAGCACGTGCCAATGAAAAAAATAAACTTATGTAATGTTACCTAAGTTTTTGTTTTTGTTTTGTTCTTCACATATGTGCATACATTTTACCTGCCATACATATACCTATCACATCACTGCTTATGGTAAAATACTTTAGTTAGGTTGGTACTTATACGAAGGGTAAACGCTGCTTCTCATACGAAGTACAGTACATTTTACTGTAAAACGTTGTCCCAGATATAAGGATTCTTCGTCCTTACTTTCACGCTCATGAAACGGTCCCAATTACCGGTAGATAGTTTGGAATTTGTTGGGGATAAGCCCTCAGCCAAACTTGAAACCGGCATCTATGGACTTCTAAAGACGGGCGAATCAGGCCAGAGTGTGCTGGCAAACTTTGTGCGATTCTGATCGGTCCCAGCGAGCCGGTTGGCGCGCGCACACACGCATACCTACACAAAAAAAGGAGAAAACCGCTAGATTGATAGGAGAGGAGCCGGCCTCGACTTATACTTATAGGTAGGTATTCGTCTTTAGTTCCTCCGAAGCAAAGTCCGAAACCCGGAACCCCGTAAGCGTACAATTTGGAATACCTACGGTCCAATAAACCGGCAGTGTGCAATGCAGGATCTCTCTAAGCACTTGTCATTCTGAGCATCGAATTGCATCATCGTGCTTTCTGAGCTAGCCACCGGTAGTGTAGTGTGTTCTCTCTGTCTGGTCTCCTGCATTCAACCGTTCCAAGACAAAAGATGAAGAGTAAGACAAATCTCTCCGTTGTTCCCTCAGGGTCCTCCAATCCAAGCAGGGTCTGGAGCTTTCGAGATGTTCTTGCAGACTACGGACGTACCTATACCTACTACCTACCTACACTGCTACCTACTTACTACTACTTATAGTACCGGTAGGTACGGAATACAGATCAGTAGGTACACTAAAGAATGTCTTGCATTCTTTGCCTATGGATCGGTACGTTAAACCTCACTAGATCGCCAAGACACTGCACAGGTGCTGTACAGTACTTCGTACCGACACTACCTAGTTGACGGGAGATGTGTCTACACTAGGTACACCAGATACTTACCGTACCTGTTCGTAACCGGTAATAACCACAACTACCTACCTATCTACCTGCCTACCTGCCTGTGTCTAGATAATATTGATATCTAGATATCTAAGGTAACAATGTATAGGTAATGTAGTTACCGAGGGACTCGGGCAGTTATTATGCGAGGACACGACTGGTACCTAGGTAGGTAATATGGCTACCTACCTATGTAGGGTACCTATTCAACTCGATATAAATACCTACCCAGGCAAGTTAGTAGAGGACACACTACCTAAGTAGGTACTCTAAGTAGTGCCTTACGCTACCTACTTCGTACCAACAATTAAAAACGGCATGAGAACATCTTGGGGCGGCAAATCCCATTCTTATACTCAGGTTTTTCTAACCGTCGAGCCGCTTGTCCCCCCACTGGGGACCAGTACGCTAGGCATTCCTGGAGTCACAGCCTACCGTATCGCGGTAGATACCGGTATTGATACGCTACCTATCAATCACTAACTACACACGCACAGAGGTAGCGTACCTTGAAATAATACTGGTTAGATTACGTTCGTAGGTACGTACCGGTAGAAGAGGACGGCTTACCTGTTAAACAGGGGCGAGGAAGCCAGCCATCTCTCGCTTTTGCAAATAAGAATTGCCGATATATGGTTGGTTGATTATTAAAAGGGGGAGGGAAGGGCATTTTATATGTCAATTAATCAGGAATTTCCACACATGTATAAAATCCGATCCGGAATGCAGAATCCTATTCTTATTCTTAAAATTCGTGTTGGTATTGCAATTGTCTCATATTCTCTTATGCAGGTCATGAAGTATCCGACCGGGTTGGTAGGTGGATTAGAAGCCCGTGCACCTTCGGCTGGTTTCAGCCGCCAGCCAATACCGGTAGATCAAATTTTTTGGAATCAAATTAATACGTGCACTAAATTTAGCATCACCGAATTTCACCACCACCTACGGACGTACCTATACGTACGTACCTAGCTTGATAGGTACTACTTCTACCTACTTACGGACGTAGGTACTGTACCGGTACACTAGGTAGGTACCTAGTGTAAGGACGGATCCGTACGTACGTAAGTACGTCCGTACTTATCTCTTGTGTTCAAATGCTTTCGATTTTGGTGGTAACGATGGGTAGGGTAGGTAGTCCGTAGGTAGGTATCAATCATAAAGAAAAGGCACCGGCTTCAAGGCCAGTCAAAAATAGGTGGAAGCTAGTACGGATCCGTACTATGTAAGAGATGAGCGTAGCCTGATTATCAATCAAGCGTGAAAAGCGTGAATTTGAATGGCAGCTGGGAAACGGCTGGCCCCACCCGGAAGCGAAGGATACAGGGATCGGGAATGTATCCAGGTACCTACAGTACTAGGTACCTACCTAAGGTACGGACTACCTATAGTACTTACCTACCTAGGTAGGTACCTACGCTACGATCATCAAGGTCGCCTGGGAGACTCGAGATCAAGAATTTAGACTCATCACTGGCATGCTACCTACCTAAGGCAGCCTACGAAGTCTCAACACTACCTCCTACACTACCATAGCCTGGGACGATCGTAATAGTGTCCTGTACAGTACTTTTTAACTATCTTAGATGTAAGTACGTCCGTAAAGGTGTTCCGTATTGAGCGTGTACGTATATGAGAAAAACCGGTTCTTGTTTTCCCCAAATGCTTACCTGCCTTATGTATATATAACTCCATGCTGTGAGCCTCGTCAGCCAATAGTGCTTGCGAAGCACCGCTCGACCACCGAATTCCATCTCACGGCACAGAAATCTACGCAGTACATATCTTCTCCAACGTCGTCATCATCTTGTATTGACTCAAGAACTATAGCTTCCTGATAGTTGCTGCCGGTGGCGTCTGAATTGGAGCTACAGAATATCATATGCACCCAACGCTGCGTGGCGCCAATCATAGATGTCCACGGAAGCACTACACACTCATCTTCATATGGCAGGTACACTACACCTCCTCCTAGTGTACCTAGTCGTGACGCCTAACATCATTCCCTGTGCTGACGGCTCAGTCGTAGCGGGAAACCTGGCCGCCCAAGCTCCACTCCCGCTGTCTGCGAGCCGTTATCCGGCCGGGCGAGTAATGCTGATCGGACAATCCGTGACAAGCTGTGTTCATGTCAGTCATCGGCAGTGTACCGGTACGCCCTTGGACTTTGATATTTATATGCCAAGATGAGTCGGCTAGTGTGATTCATAACTTTGTTTGTGCGATGCTCATGAATCAGTATCCAACGGGCCGGCACATCCACGGCTCTATCTTATATCAACCTCGTTACAGGTTTCGGACCGGTTACATAGGTACAGACACAACAGAAGGACTAGGTATAATCATAGGTAGATCGAATCTTGTGTATTTAGTCTTATCCTTAGCTTCTTCAATATTGTACTTCGTCATCCGTCTACCTCGGCAGCCTCAGACAGAACAAGAGATATCTTAGAGTCTGAGCATCCATACTCCCGCAGCCCTATCCTAGCCCTCGCCGGATTTATTGTAGCAACAAAGCCTGGGATGGGTATCCGGTCAAACACGATGATTGCTCCTCCTTGCTGTCTCCTCGGGCCCAATCGGGCCTAGTCGAGTCAATTCGTGCAGATCTCGGCATGTGGTGGGTTCCCCGAGTCCTCGTGGCCGACAGCAAGTACCGACCACTTGGATTCGAAAGAAAGATCGACAACGGGCTGCGGTGTCACGAGCCAGGTCGGATAGGGCAGTAGTAAGTAGTAAGTTTTGGGTTTTCACGTTTGACCTATTGCTGCCCATGAACTCTTGTCAACTTTCGATATTCTTCCCACAAAACCTAGGTAATTATGAAACATATCAGACGTTGGATTGTCCTCGCTCCCTCCGTGGGATAAAACTCGACAATGAGCATCAGTCGCTTCGGCTTGGCTACGTAGGCACGGACTCACCCCTACAAGTCCGCTTACCAGTCAACAGTTCGCGCCCTATCAAAAGTCTGCATACCTGGCCTCGCTTGTGAAGCGAAAGATACCCACATTCCCTCATCATGACTGCCCAGTTGTGTTTCGTGATCACTTAGCAGCCTGTCCTATTCAGCTCCTCGCCCCGTCGTGGAAACGTAACCTGACCCCCCCCCCCCTCCCCCCATACTACCTACCCAGCGGTGTGTCCGTGCAGGACCCCGTGTCACCGGGAACACGCAATCAACTCTCCTTCGATTTGCGCTCGCTATTGTTTCCTTACAATCGCTTGAAGGCGTGCAAACATGGCCTGGTTTCGCCTCACACAGCGGTGAAGGATATCAAGGGACTGTTATCGATACGTCAGCCTGCTTGTGGCGCATCAGGCTGTCTAACCAGCCTGAAAACGCGCAGAGCAATGTGGTTTGGCATCGCAGATCCATCCCTCCCCTCCCCCTTCCCCCGGGTATTTGCGCATCTTGGAAATCCAACTAAGTAGAGTTTGTCGTGTTCATTTCCCCCCTGCATGCTCTGGCCGCCGAGGAATAAATGCGGCCTCAAACGTAGTTCGCGTTTCAGATCTCACTGTCTGATCTGCTATTTTCTATCAATACGGGTCCGTCCTCGTCACGAGCCTTGCGAACTTAAATCTTACGAGGGGGCCAATATTGCGGGGTGTGGTGTGGTGTGGTGTTTACGAAAACTCACGATGACAAGGTCATCAACGGCCGCTAAACTTCAAAGCGTCGGCGACATTGCATCCCAGCTACATACGTTTCTAAAACTTGGGCTGGCTGTGTGTGTAGTACTTGATTGGGCACCAAGTGCTACTCACGGTGGTGTGATCAACTTAGTTATCACCATGCTAAACTGCCTTCGGTCATAGAAACACCGCGCAGCCTACCTGGTGATACTGCAAGTAGCCGATGTGTGATACTTGTTTGAGCATCGGTGTAAAATGGGGAACCCCAGCTCATGCCACGCCTTCTATAGACCATGGACGCACAGTCGTCCAGGATATGTGATTGAGTGGACGAGGGAGATAGATGGACAGTTTGACATGTAGGCCCATCGAATGGGCTCATGTTTCTTATAGGTCTCCTTCGCGATCTTATCGCCAGTAATAGCGGACACAAATATCCACCTCGTAGGCCCAGAATCAATAAAGACGGCATTGGACTAAAGCAATGCGACTCTGCCTGTCCCAACCCCACGAACAGATCAACCAAGGATCGTAATTATGCTACTACGTGAACCCCGTCGAACTCCCAACGGCGGCCCCATCCGCTGCGGAGATTCCTAATACGTACGCACCTGAAGTGACACTGGCCAAAGACAGCGTCAGCACGCCATTCGAGTATCGGTGGTGGCTTTGTGACAATGTTTCAGCTTCTGTGCTGCGAATCGGTGCCCTTACTATCGGTTTTTTTTTTTTCTCGTTTTGGGTTTTGTTTTTGGGAAGAAGTGGCGTACCTAGTACATGACACCACGTCCTTGGATCGACGGACTCGGCCTACCTATATCGCGAATGAGAGGATGAGTTGATGACGCGCAATAGTAGTTTGTGTGCACCGACGGTTAGGGACGATGAGAACGGGTCCTTTCGCGGCGTCAAGACGTGCCGGGCAAACGTAGAACCACGTAACGGCGAGAGGCCAGCAAAAGAGGCGGAGTTATGAGATTGAGGCGGATGTAAGCTTGCACGGCGATGGGAAATTATGTATGGATCGTGATTCCGATGACTGGACTGCCGAGATCCGGTTTTGCTTATTTTGGAATGTCTGGTTCACCTCACAGAGGTTTTACCTCGACCTCAATTCGCGTTTCTTGTTGCCGTTTGTCTCTGGGGTTAGGGCTGCTGAATGGCTGTGATGAATCATGAGGCTCAAGTCTTGCGGCCTGAGTGAGTCTCGTGATGTGGACTCTAAGATACGTATACTGTACACTATACTGAAAGTAAGGCTGTAGAAGCTGACAGGCCTCAATGTTCATGAGACTCTATAGGCGAGACTAATCGCCCAGCCTATAATAGTCCACAGGCTTACCGGAGCCAAGAAGAGCACGAAGCCGGCAAATTCCTCGATACGGATAATAGTTAAGAGCCGCTCGTTTAGTCTACTTCCGTCCGTGTCGCGTGCCATCGCCTCGTCAGCTTACAGTTCACGTTGGATTCCTACTACAGTACCTGACGGATCGGCAAATATGACATCCAATGTCACAAGGAAATAAGTCCCCTTTCTGGAAATTGGGTTCTTATTCTACGACGGTCACTTTAAAGACGCACTGCGAACCAAGACGCTGCAATCTTTATTATAGCCCCCAAACACTTGGCGACTGAGTGTAGATTACCACTATCATGAACCCGAATCCGAGACTCCACAGCACCATCACCATCACCATACATACTCCGCTCCTACTCCAACGCGAGAATCGAAAAGAGAAAAAATAAAATAAAAATAAAATGAGCAAAGGGTATCTCTCAATCAATGAATCAAAAACAGCTGCTATGGAACACTCCTGTCTGCGCGACCGGACTTGGAAAACCCTGTCACGTCCCTCCTCACATTTCTCTCTCTCCCCGCCGGCTTAATTCTTCTTTCTGATAAGGTCTAGCAAGGAATGGCCGCCGAATAAGAACTGATCGGTGTGCCGTCCGCAATGCGTGTAGCAATTGACCGTGGGTGAATTGTGCGGCTTGGGGCTTGAGATGCTGTGCTTCCTGATCCAGGAGATGTGACTGGGTTTGGGGACGTCCTATCATGCCGGAAGGCAAACAAACAAAAAGTCAGACTTGATCAAGCAGAAAGGATGGAATGAGGGGAAGAGGATTAATATGAACTTACCTTGTCGCTGCCAGACGAGTCGGAGCCGAAGCTGTCTGTTCGGCGGGCGTCGGACTTGTGGAATGTGAAGGGTTCAGCTTGGCTGGAAGGCATACTCATAAACCAGTCGATGAGTTTGTTATTGAGAACGGGCGTTTTGGGTGACCGTGCGTGTGTTTTATTGGAATGTAGTGTTGTGTATTTGTTATTTGGCAACTAAGATAACTGCAATCCTCCTGGGAAAAAAGCACACCAGGTGCAGCAGGAAAAAATGTCAACAAGCTGGAGGCTCTGTTGGTGATTTGATAGAGGAGGAGGTAGGTAGGTAGGTAGGTAGGTAGGTTGGAAATGAGTAAGCAGAAAGCCGGGTAACTGAAGACAAAGCTTCTGGTCTTATTTATACTGGACCATCGATGCCATACTACGTACGGGCCTCCTCGAAATCTTGAATGGACACACGCCCATGGACACCGCAAGAAAAGACCACATATGTACGGACTACGGTACAAGTGTTTGGGGGGCGTCATTGGCCCGTTAACGCTGGTGCCTCGAGAGAGAAATGCCGACTTCCAGAGCAGGTGATTCTCGATGGCTACTGTTTGTGTGTCAAGGGGCGGAACAGCTGAAACGGATATTGGATGCCGGAGGAGTCATTGGTTTCTGATAGGGATGTACGTCCGTACCCTTGTGAGATACCTACCAAATTCATGTACGTACATGTCACGTATTCCGTAAGGTAATGCCCTCATTGATAAAAGTACCTAAGGTAGAAACACTCACAAGCACGCTAACCTCCAGGCACCGTCCAAAAAGTCTAAAGAATCCGGCAGCCTGGGCACGTATAACTAATACTAATAAAAATAAGAATAAGAATAGCACGCTAGACACGTGTAGTTACGTCACGGAATCAAAGTGACCATTACATAATCAACATGTCTATGTTTGTATGGTCGATGTTGCTCCAGCTGCTCATTTTTAATCTGTAATTATGTAACTCTCTTGACAGAATAGTAGTAGGTACTAGTATGTATCCCTTTTGTATGTACATAACAGCGATGGTTAGATTACCGCTACCTACCTACTTTCAATGTCAACGTAGGTTAGGAGGTACCTAATGTATTGTTCGATTCGCTACGGGCGTACATTCATAGACCCTTAATTAAGACGTCAAGTGTATGGATTGAAACTGAACCATATCTATACGCACACGGGTACTGGGATTCTCCATGTCAAACGGCCTGACCGAAAAACGACAACTACATACATACCTACCCGCTTCGCTTATTGTTAGGTATACGTAGGTACGGACGTAGATCCTCAACCCATATGATTGATGAGTCCGGGGGTGGGGCACCTCTGGCAATCTGACATAGAGTCAACTTAAAGCAGCGCCATTTATGTACGCTGTGCGTGCGAATGTACTACATAGGGTAGATCCCGTTTTCTCAAGGTGGTAGGTATGTAGGTAGGTATAAGACTTGATTCCGTACAGAATCCGTTGTCTTACCTATGCAGCCCTATCTATCCACGGAAAACTCGGCTCTCATGGGAAAAACCGGCATCGTGAGTAAGAAGTCCAGACCTCATGCTTCTGGCGTCCCTTTTCTGCGGCTTACCTATATGGGTCTCCACCCGAATGCACATGAGCGTTTTTCCTCCTTTCACTCCATCCCTCCCTCCCTCCCTCCCTCTCTCCCTCTCCCTCTCTTGTTGTCTTCGGGCGTGGGTATGCGTCATCCCTTTGAGACGTACCGGCATTTTTAAGCCGCGTGGAATTTGGGTCTAGCATAAGTCCAAGTGACACCTGATCAGAATGCTTAATGCACTGCATCATGCAAAATATTAGTCATTGATTCCATGGGCAACTGGAAATGCGTCCTTCGTAGGGTCCTCGGTACCACGGCACGAATGACCAGACAAGCAGGCAAGTGGACAAATAGGGCAAGATCAAATGCGCCCAGTGACTACGGAGTAAAAGCATTGTCCTTTTTCTTCCCTTCGTTATTTGTTGGAAGAAACAGACGTCATTCGGACTACGTATGTAGCTTCGATTGCTACGAAGACATTTGGGCGCCCGATGTTTGGGTACGCGGGGCCTAGTCTGGTGGATTTTGGTCTGGCAGATAGATCATCGACGCCCCCCCGCAAGTGGCGGCGATCATTGTCGCCATTAATGTCCCCCCATTTATACCTAACAGAGTACCTACCCACCCTAAGATAGACGTTAATACCTATACTACCTACTCCTTGTACCTAACAAAAGGGCGCAAAACACCATGATGGATATAGCTTGGCAGTCAATTGCCAGTCAATCAGGGTCTGTTATCCTACAGCTTTCTTTGCAATTAAAACAGGTGCAGTAATAGCTGTTTATTACGACGTGTTCAGCTCTGTCAGAGCTGCGGCTGCAAATGCCGTGCTAGAGGACCTTTCCTAGTCTTAGACATAGGCACGTACATAGTAGGGTACCAACTGCAACTACTTATAATGTAGTGTACTATGTAGTGTAGCACGCAGTCGATGTCTTGACCCTTGCGGTATGATCTTGGACGATTCGAGGTGTGTTTGGGCGATGGAGGTGCTTCGTTCTGTCCTCGCCAATCTTGACGGCCTCCACAGGGGTGCCTTTGTTGAAAGGGTGTCGGAGAGCAGGCCACATCCAGCTGCACCTCTTAAGGGTCGTTAAGTATGAGAGTGTACAAAGGAACGTGTTGGTCCCGCTGTTCGACCCGTCGCCATCGGGTATCTAGGTACGGACGTACGTACTTGACTACCAAGCCGATTTCTCATAAACTTTGGACGAGTACGGAATACAAAGCCACGATTTTCAATAGATCGCAACTTCAACACCCCACGAAGTAAGAGGCTCTTTTGGGGTTTCCTTTCTGGCATGCGATCTGCGATTTTCTACCTAACGTACGTACTCTGCACGAATAAAGGTTGTGCCTAGCATTATACGTAGGTACCTAGTACCTAGGTACTAGTAGTACCTCACCACAAGTTAGCAGTAGTCCGTACCTAGCTTCGTACTCGCCAGGACCTCACTGTTGTAGGTGCTGCGTATCTAGGTAGGTACCTAGTGTACGGTAGGTACCTTAGGCAGGCATGGATATGTGTAGGTAAGTAGGTACCTACTACCTGCTAGGTAGTACCTACCTGTAGGCAGCCACAGCCTAGGTAAGCGCCACAACTTCGTGGCTAGTGATTGTGGCACGGAAAACACGTACTGTAATCCGTACTCACACCATGTACCTAAGCCCGTACCTTGCCTTAGGTACACTGCATTCAAGAATGATTCCAAGGTTGACTTGAAAGTTAGGTACGAGCTATCTTAGGCAATCAGAACCTACCAGAACTCCTTAACCTATGTACGCTGTAGGTATTCCGTACCAGTTTCGTTGTTGCCTATGAGTCCCCTTCCTGAAAACTAACCCATGATTGGTTAAGCTCCCAGCAGTGGACCTAAGCAGTTACCTAGGTACCTACCTATCTAGCCTAGGTGTTATTCCGTCCTTTCTTACCTAAGATACCTAGAGTGCGGAATAGGCACATAAATTGCACATTATCCTCTCCCGCACCCTTATTTAATGAATTTTATCAAGCTATATTACTTACAATACATTCCGTAACTCTTATCGTGCGATATTATAAAATTTACTAGGCTTGTAAATATGGCTAGGTATGTGTGTGGATGAGTGATCGGCGGCTTGTTGCTGTGTTGAGCAGCCCCGACGGCCAGGTAATCACTGGCTGTCAGCTGGCCGGTGGTGACAAGAACCGTGACTTTTTGGTGCTCGAGCTTGGCGCCGTACCTGCCCTAACCACAGGTCCGGGAATCCGAAATATAGGGCTGATGGAGCCGCATCACAGGCGCCGACAAGGACGGTCCCCAAATCCCGGAGCGGGGGATGGTGCATGAAGTTGTTCATATCGAAGAAGATTAATCATAGGACTACATTACACGAAATCTTCGGGTCTTTTGATGACTTTTCAGTGCTCAAAAATTGTGTAAACTGCAGAGAACACTCGGCAAGCCTCAAAAACACCTTAAAACGATGAATTATGATGAGAGATAGACTCTTTGCAAGCAGGGAAAAAATGATGAATTCTGATGTTGAAAGAAACGGAATGCCAACGAGGAAAATTATCGTTGCGGATCTCGTTCGCCTAGTGCTCATCTAGTGTTCAGTTTCGCAGCAGCAGCGTGATCTGATTGGCTGATTTATCGCGCCATCACCTGCCCTGGTCTGTGCAGACCCACTTTTGTTGGCCCTGCTACCTACCTACTTCTTCCAAGCTGAAGGACTGCGACGCGCACTCCCCAAAAAAGCTACCTCAACTCTCTACCAAGTCCCGCTCAGCCATTCTCTGTCCTTTGCCATCTTTACCTCCTCCCTTTCCACTCTTATCTCCGCAACTACCGGTTCCCTCATCGAAAATCTTGATCTTGTCGACATAAATGCATTCATTCGTGTTTGTCTGATCGCGCTCAATACGGCACTCGAGACTTTCATTTCGATCCTTATTCGCGCCACGAACCCCCCACCGCTCTGGACCTGACCACCATTGGCGGATCTTCACCACTTCGTTTTTGTATTGTCCCCTCCATTTTAGCACTCTTTGCAGCGTCTCACGTACGATAGGAAGTCGTTTTGTTTCATCGAAAAGTCGATCCGAGTTACTCTCATTTGTCCCTTAGAACGAACCATCTCCAGGGGCCATTCCCATATTGAGCTGTTCCTATATACCATCTATAGACTCTCTGGACCACCGAGCTGTGATAGACGTTGCGCATAGGCTTCAAGACTACATTCGAACAATCAATCACGTCAGGAAGTATCCTTACTTCTGCTGCTGATGAACTTATTTCTATCTGTCGCGAATGAACCCTAGCCAGGTAGGTCATTGGAACATTGAATATATATATGAGTTTGCACAATAGCGTTAACCCCAAGCGACTTTCTCCCCGGAAATGCTCTCCTTATCTATTTGATAATCCCCATCCCTTTCATATCCCCACTCTTCAAACTTGCCCGTACCTGTGCCGTATACGATTGCAGGTCGCTTGCGCTGACAGTGGGGTGTCTGCACAGAAACGCGTCGCTCTGACAACGGTGACAGAGTCTTGTCGATTATCCCGCGCTCGGGCAACTTAACTATCCAGAGCACAGAGCTTCAGAAGGTAATATGGTTTTTTTGTCCCTTTCAGAAGGAATGGTACGCTTATGATATGGCCACAGTCTCTCGATCCGCTCCTTCACACGCATAGTCACCATGGCGCCCAAGCGGAAGAATCGCAACCTCCTTGAATTCGATCCTAATCAGTCGGATCCGGAGGACGCGAGTTTCGAACCCGAGGTCGACGATCGCTCAGGACGTCCCCGAAAGAAGTCGCGTTCTGGCCACTCCAGCAAACAACACCGTCACACAAATAGATATCCGGAATCCGATATTGACGAGGACGAGGATGTTCTCTCGAATAGTGAAGAGGATGCGTCATCCCATGATGATAAAGAAGATGATGAGCCCCTTGTCAATGCAAACACCGGCCGCCGGGTGAGGAAAGCCGCCGCGAAAGCTACCAATTACAGGATCAGCAGCGATGAGGAAGATGAGGAACCCTCTGACACCAAAGATGAACCTACCACGTCCACTCCCCCAAAGACACAGCCCCAAAGTAAGGTTGTCACAATCAAATTCACGCCAGGTTTGCGGAACACGCAGTCGCAGGTTAGTGCAAACCCTGCAATGGGAACTAGACGAACTAGAGCTCGCACAGCCGAAGTCGAAGGTGCCAACGGTGATGAAGAGTTTTTGGAACTTTCTATTGCTGGAAGACATGCTAGGCCTGCCAGGGGCTCTAAGAGCAAGAGCCCTGACACTGCGATTCGACGTAGAGTGACGCGGGTTGGCAAAAGTCTTAAGCATCCTTCTCCACTTCCCGAAGCTCCTAACGAGGATACTCCTCTTTCTACTCCTCGCGGATCAGATTCTGAGCACGGGCCCCAGAATGATAACGCTCCGAACGAAGAGGCCCAGAACGATATGGATATAGAAGAAGCTCAAGAACCTGTAGTCAATCCCGACGAAGCCGCAGCCAAAGACCAGCCAATGCAAACTGTGGAGGCGAACGAAGATGCCGATGAGGATGACGATGTGCCGATCACTCGCCGTACCCGCGGTAGACAGGCAGCGGCTACCGCTGCCGAAGCCGAAACTCAGGATAACCAAGCTGCATCACGCCGTCGCCTCACGCGGGGACGCAAGGGCGGTAAAAAATCAGCCCAAGAACCCAGCAGTGACTTTGAACCAGGCAATGACTCTGAAGAGGATAATGACTTCGGATCTGAATCCAGGGGTGTGGAAGGCGAGAATGATAATGCCGAGTCTAGCTCGAATCGTGGAAAACAATCTCCAGCGAAGAGTAGACGATCATCCCGGAGGCCTCGGAATGAAGATGATTCTGGCGAGGATGAGGAAGCGTTTAATGAGGAAGAGTTGGCGGAAGAACTTGAAGATCTCCGCGAGGATTCTCAGTCTTTAAGACGTCGTACCCGTCGGTCCCCTGAAATCCTATTTGAGGAAAAGACACGGCGGCGACGAACTAAAAAAGTTGACTACTCTATTCTCCCCTTGAGCCAAGCCAATTTTGACATCGATGAGGACGAAGCAGAGGCGCCAATCTCAACTCCGGCTCGTCGGCGTGGGCGTGCAAATGCTGCAACCTCCAATAATTGCGCTCTGCATACCCTTGCTGGCCCCTTTGGTGGTGTATCTGGAGAAGGTGCTCTTGCCGAAGGTCCTTGGGGCAATGGCACTATTGAAGACACTGGTGTCGTTGATTCTGACAGTAGCGATGATGAACTGACTGGTCGCTCGGGTGCGGCTGGCGGGCTGTCTGCAACCCCCCGTGGTTTGTTAGGAGGCGGCCAAGTTGCTAACGGAGACGGCTATGGCAATAGAGTAGGTGCCCTAGCCCCAAATGTTGGTAAGGTGAAGGATTATAAGGCTCTTGCCGACGCGGACCCCTTAGGCGTTGACCTGACTGTCAATTTCAGCCAAGTAGGAGGCATGGAGGGCCACATCGAGCAGCTCAAGGAGATGGTCCAATTACCCTTACTATACCCGGATATGTTCATGAGGTTCCATGTTACTCCGCCCAGGGGTGTATTGTTTCATGGACCTCCTGGAACTGGAAAAACGCTTCTCGCCCGAGCGCTTGCAAATTCCGTCGGGTTTGGCGGTAGGAAAATCACGTTCTACATGCGCAAGGGCGCTGATGCTCTTAGCAAATGGGTAGGTGAGGCGGAGAAGCAATTACGCCTGCTTTTTGAAGAAGCTCGGAAAACACAGCCTAGTATTATTTTCTTCGACGAGATTGATGGCCTGGCTCCTGTCCGATCAAGCAAGCAAGAACAAATCCACGCCTCGATTGTATCTACTCTGCTAGCTTTGATGGATGGCATGGACGGACGTGGTCAGGTCATTGTCATTGGTGCTACCAACCGGCCTGATAATGTCGATCCAGCTCTCCGCCGCCCTGGTCGCTTCGACCGTGAATTTTACTTTCCACTCCCAGACGTAGACGCCCGCAAAGCTATTTTGGACATTCACACAAAAGACTGGGGGTTATCTGAGGATTTCAAGATGTCGCTAGCTAAAGATGCTAAGGGATATGGCGGTGCTGATCTCAGAGCACTTTGCACCGAAGCCGCCTTGAATGCAATTCAACGCACATATCCCCAAATTTACTTGTCTAAAGAGAAGCTTATGGTTGATCCAGAGAAGGTAAATATACAAATGACTGACTTCGTCATTGCAAAGAAGAAAATTGTTCCATCATCTGAACGATCTTCAACATCGGGGGCAGCATCACTTCCAAGGCACATTGAACCACTTCTAAGACATCAGTTCAAAGCTATCACAAAGAGACTCGACAGCGTTTTCCCTCGTAAGCCCAAAATTACAGCTCTTGACGAAGCCATGTATGAACCATACAACGATGAAGATTTCGGGTATGACCGCGAACAACTTCATCAAGAGTTTGAAAATTCTCGTGCATTCCGGCCACGCCTCTTAGCCTGTGGAATGCAAGGCATGGGCCAATCTTACATCAGTGCTGCTATTTTACACCACTTTGAGGGTGTTCATGTACAAAATTTTGACTTGGCCACCATCTTGGGTGACTCACGGGTATGTTTTTTTTTTCCACCGTTGTACATCTTGGTTTCTTCTTCAGCTACTAACTCCGAGCCAGCCTCCTGAGCAGGTTTTGACAGGCTTATTCACTGAAGTAAAGCGCCAAAAACCTAGCGTTATCTTCATTCCCAACGTTGAAACTTGGTATGCAACGTTGGCTGGGTCTCCATTAACTACATTTCTGGGCATGCTAAGATCACTCCACCCCACCGACCCTATCATGATACTCGGTACTGCCGAAACTGATGTTAAATCCCTTAACTCGGATTTGAAGCGGGATCTCTTTGGGTTTTCTCAGCTGAATATCATTGAGATCGGCAGCCCCACGAAGGTGAATCTTTATTGTGCCTATAACTTCGTGTCGACGACCAAGACTAATATATGATAGGAAAATCGAGAGGAATACTTTGCAAGAATAATCACGCACATTCGGAGGTCTCCAAAAGATTTTCCTGATCCATTACATCGACGAAAACGTCGGCTAGAGGAGTTGCCTATCGCCCCACCGCCTCCTGCCAAGAAGTTGACGAAGGAGGAGATTCACCATGAGGACCTGCGGTATCGGCAAGCACTCAACCTAATGAAGGTTCACCTGCAACCCATCATGGACCAAATATCCAGGAAGTACCAGAAGTTTCGCCACCCGATCATACCCGAATCTCAGTACCAGTATTTGATAGACGAAGCGGATCCCAAATATGTCAAGCCAACCACGGCGAAACCCCCTCCGCGCCCCTATGAGCTAGCAAAAGACAGCGATGGATATCCTGGTCTTCGAGAGACTGCCACTGGCAAATTCTACTACAACCTTGATGTTAATATCATTGAAGCTAGGCTTGCCAACGGGTTTTATTGGCGACCTTACGAGTTTCTGAAGGATGTTCGTGCTCTTAAATCTGATGCAGTGAATTTTGGCGATAGATCACGCTGGCTGAAAGCTTCTGAACTCTTAGCCAACGTAGAAGTTGACGTCTTAGATGTCGACGAGAAGCTACGAAACATGGGCAATAACTGGGAGAGATTATACGAGACCTACAAGAAACGGAGCGAAGAGAAACAAGAGCGAGCGCGCAAGAAAAAGGCCTTACAATTAGTTCTTGACGCCCAGAGTTCTAGTGCTGGCAATGGTGGAGGGCCTTCTCAGAATGCTTCGCCTCCTACAGCTCTGCATACAACTACAGCACAGTTTCGGGTTATAGGAGATCCATCTAATGATGTTGCGCCAATCGCTTCTTCTATCGCGGCTACGAATGGAACCTCGGGTCCTTCTCGAACTGCGGATGAAGATGTTCGAATGATTGATGTCGACAGTCGTTCAGATCACCGGTCTCTCATGCAGCCACCATCGCAGCGGCCTCGCATGCCTCCACGTTCGTTCAATACCTCCACACATGCGACCACAGGTGGTACAATTCAGCTCTCCCAGGTCTCAGCCGTTGAATCCCTACCGTCAGGTGTATCTCGGTCATCACTGGTGAGCGATGGGTCTGTCACTCGAACTTCGGACCTCTCGCACAGATCTTCTAATATGACAAGTCAACTTACAAACGGTATTCATGAGCAGGCCGGGGTTGAGGCCTTGCCTGATACCCAGTCTTATCCCGGGACCAGCCAGAGTCATAGCCAGATCACATCGAGTGACGAGTCATGGCTTCGATCCCAAGTTCACGGCTCTGTGCGAGAGGATCCTGCTAACGATCCATCATTGGATGATGGATCACAGTCTCAACTAGAGTTGAATGACCATTCGGCTGAGGACTTCCTAAACCAACTAACTAAGCGCACTTCCGGTTGCACAATAGAACAGCTGGAACAGATTAATCGTGATTTGATGACCAAATTGTGGGAGACTCGGGGCGAGCACAACAGAACGAAGGTGTTCAACTTGATTACAACTGTTTTCAACGATACTATGAAGGACATGGAGGAGATGCAACAGTTGCTACAGCAGAGCCAGTGATTCATCTCAAATCACTAGATTTAGCCGATGTCGCCTAGGCCATTCGTCCATGCCAGGAGCCACGAAGAGTGGTTGAGCTCTATTTAGAATGGTTCAAACCCCGGCACAATCCTTCCTCTATCACATTACTTCACATCTTCTTGGGAGTCCCCGAGTCCTGGAACATACAATGTTGAACCCGATTTTCGAGTGAGTGTGGAACGCTGGTCATGTTTGATAGGTTGATTGCGACCTTGCACATGGATGTATTTGTCCTGGCGGGGATATTTGCCTCTCTAAGTGCAATGAAAGAGCGCGAACGTGGTAGCTTAGAAAGGGCTTTTCTTCTTTCAGCATTTTGCTTACCTACCCACTCTTGTGGCATGCGAATTTGTTGTTTCGAGTTCGGTTCGCAACATTTAGATGGTTTTAGCAGCGAATCGCTTCGTGTGTGTTCAGAGATCAGTCACTCCGGCATGTGAATTACGACTAATGACACGTGTTGTTTTCGGTGGCTTTTAAAATGCTCTTCTATTTCAGTGTTACAGACACTACACAGTCAGTCTCCTTTTACGTGGTGTTGAATAAAGAAAAGAATGGTCTGTAGCTATACTGGTATTATGCCTACCTACATTCGAAAAGATTGAACATGAGATGAAAGTACATACATCTTGTCTTCTCGCATCTAAGCCCAACAACCGACCCTGTAGCCAACTCCCCTCCGCCCCCTTTTTATCTATAAGTGCGAATAGGTCGGTACGTGTTTCCCATCGGAAGTGGATTGATTGGTCGAGGAAGAAGTTGGCAACGCGTCAGCCTCAAATCTTCCGACGCTTATGTAGGTACTACCTGTGTATTTCCGTAAATGTAACCTTCCTATACCACGGTTTGTATGCATGTAGTGTACCTTGCACTAGGTAGGTCGACATGTTGGTGTGGCAGAAATGATCTCCGGGATCTGATATAGTATCCCGAAGTTTTGTCCGAGCCTCGTCTCTTTCTTGGCCAGAGCCCGGATCTGAGCGACTCCAGTTTTATGCATGTCAGTCAGTCGCAGACGTGCCAAGAGTGATACGTGGGCTGTGACCGGCTTTTCTAACAAACGCCGTGGCAGATGCCGCGAGACAGATGCCGCGAGACAGATGCCGCGAGACAAAGGCCGCGAGACAAAGGCCGTCGTAGGAAAAGCTACAGAGAAGAAGCCATGTCTGAACAGAGGCCGCAACAGACGCCATGCCGCGACAGAAGCCGCGATAGACACCGTCGCAAACGCCGTCACAGACGCCGTGTCAAAAGAGGTCCGAGTAGGTACCAAGCATAATGTCCGGTCCATTCTCACAGCCATTTTCGGACGGGCAGGCTTAGTTATACTACACTAGGTGCCTACATACTACCTACCCGTCCATGTGAAGAAGCTTCAAGTTCTATTCCGTAGAGCCTTTCCCGGTACAGTGACACCGTTATCGAACGCATCTCGACAAACAAAACGGGTTCCCTACTACCTAGCTGTGGCAAATTCAGAAAGTATACCTAGCTATACTAATCTGCTATGCAGCAGGCCTTGATTCGCTACCATTTTACTTCGTATAAGCGGTGCAAAGACTTGTATGTCGAACAGCATAGGATACCTACCCATCCAGTTGTATGCATTTTCGGCGAGTGGGTCATATCGAGGTGGGTATGGAATAGGTACTTACAGAATGGGATCCCTACAGAATCTGTAGGCATCCCGCCAATGAGCTGGAATTGGGACAGCCAATACCGTAACAGAAACCGTTACAAAAACCGTGATGGGAGCCATGACAGAAGCCGTGGCAGAGGCCGTGGCAGAGGCCGTGACAGAAGCCATTGCAAAATCCATTACAGATGCCGCTACAGATGCCGCTACAGATGCCGTTACAGATGCCGTTACAAAAGGGAGGGTTATCCAAGACCCTTGTGTCGTCGTCGGTAGGGAATCCGTACTGTAGGAACTTCGTTCTTTTGTTATCCAACAAAACCCCCGGGTGGATCGACCTAATGCCACAGAGCTGTGCCTCCGGCAATGTACGGATTATCATCTACTGCGTATACTGCCGGTACGTATTCGCCGCTTATCTCAGCTGGCAAAAAGTCCACCGGCGCCAAGTCAATCAATAAACTGACAATAAATGAAGGTAATTAGCTAAAAGAGCTCGAGGACATCAGATGAACATGTTGTCTGACATGAGCTCTTGCGAGTATGTAGGTAGTGTACAGGGCTCATCTACCTAATGTGAAAGACTGTTGATATGCATCGTGCCGGCGCAGAATTCCTATGTAGCTACCTCCTACCTTACCTGTACCGGTACCCTCCCTGCTCACTGAGGCACTGTTCTTGGGCCATGATGTTGTTGTTGTTGTAGGTATTCTTACCTACGGACGTACGGAATACCTACGCTACACTATTGAAGTGCTTTGCCGCATTGAATGATCCACCCGAGGGTTGTTGCATTGTCGTAGGTGCGGATTACGGATTAGCGAAGTACGAATTAGGGTCGCTGCATATTCTCCCCACTAAAAAAAAGCCGTAACAAAAGCCGTTGTAGGTACAGGTAGATGATCTATTTCCACTCAACCATTCAATGGCCGACTTTGGGCAATATTTCAGCCCTGAAGTCTGGTGTTGTTGCCGACTCTCTTCAAGAAATAATAGAACTTTTGGCAAAAGCCGTGGCAAAAGCCGTGCGTGCGAGAGATGTTACAAACGCCGTTGCCGAAGTCGTAACAGAGGCCGTGGCAGAAACCGTCACAAACGCCGTGCCATCTCACCTCCATTCAATGACCGACTCAGGGCAACTTTTCGGCCCTGAGGTATTGTTGCTGACTCCTCTCTACTCTAATCCAGCCCGAAAACATCCTTGAGTTACAAAAGCCGTTACAAAAGCCGTGACAAAAGCCGTACCAAAAACCGTGGGATAGACTTTGCAAACGCCGCTGCATTGCACTTCCACTCCTTCATTATTTAGCCGAGTTCGGGCAACTTTTCGGCCTTGAGATGTTGTGGCCCGTCTCCTCTCTCAGACGGACGAGGCCGAAAACCTCACTTAGCCATAGAAACCGTGGCAGAAGCCGCAACAAAACCCGTAACAAAACCCGTGGCAAAAGCCGCGAAAAAGTTGCCACAGATGCCGTTGCATTTCAGTTCCATTCAGTAATCGAGATTGGGCAACTTTTCGGCCCTGAGGGCGTTGCAGACTCCTCTCGCGTTCAGCCCGAAAACTTCATTGGGCTACAGAAGCCGCGTCAGAGGCCGTGACAGAAGCCGTGACAAAGGCCGTGAAAAAAAAAAAAGAATTTACAAATACCGTTGCGTTACACTTCCAATCATTCATTGACCGACTTTGCGCAGCTTTCTGGCCCCGAGGTGTTGTCTTGACTCCTCGGCCTGTCTTCGTATGAAAGCCGTGGCAAAAGCCGTTGCAGAAACCCGTAACAGAAGCCCGTAACAGAAATCGAGACAGACACCGTGACAGACACCGTGACAGAGCCCGTAACACCATGGGATGCCGTAACAATGGCCGTAACGGAAGCCGTCACAAACGCCGTAACAAACGCCGTAACAAACGCTCGAACTACCTTACCTAGCGTACCCAAGGCGCCCTATGTAGACTCGATCGTCGTCAATTTCATGTAAGTCATCGAACACCCCAGCCCTTCCACAACGCACATCCATTCCCGCCAAACGCCAATCCCGGATCCATTCTTTTACCCCGACTAGGTAGGTACCAGCAATGTGTTGTTAAAACTGCTCCGCGTCGAGGCTCGGGGTCTGGCTGCGGCGTGAGTTAGATAGGTAGTTCACCGCCCTCATGGCATAGCAAATCCCTGCCGGGAAATGGCTGCAACGTTTCTCTAGCTGCGCAAGGCCAGCAGCACGTCGCGACTGAGCTAAAATTGGTACACATGACTTTCACCAAACCTCAGTAGGTACTATTCCGTACTGGTCTGCGGCGTTTGACTGACTGTCTGTCCTAATTATGCCGTGGCGCTTTTCAACTAGGTACTACTACCTACCACTACTACCTACCGTACCGACTCTGTCGAACCCCTGGCTGTGTCCTGTCAGATCCAGCGATATCGCTAACCCATCCCGACCGCGCTGTCTACTAGACTAGCACAAATCCCTAGACGTCCACAATTCATGAACCTACCTAACCTACCCATCTAACCCCGTGGGCGATGACCGACAGTATAGACAGAACACCCGGCGTCTCCTCGTATCTACAGTAGCGCACACATACACAGAGACACTCCCCGCGCGGTCAAATCCCGCTCAGCTACGACCCCCTCGTGCCCAAGTGCAGACGCGATATCGTACCTACACTACACTACACGCACTATCAGACTCAGCCCTACCCGAATTCGTCTCAAACATACCATAAATTCTCCACCAACGCGCCGGCTAGTTCCGCTTCACTACATACTTCGTACGATCCGTACACACATGCTACCTACCTATTCGCGTTATCATCTTGATCATGCTAAAGACCCTATAGCGGAGCACTCGATTGACGCCACGTGCTGAATCGTATTCCTTATCCAGGGAGCAAAAACCGCTCCGGGGAAGAGTCTAATTGAGGGCATCTCGGCGTTTGAGATAGGTGGAAGAGCAAAGTCGCCGGTCCAAGATTAGGAAATACATTCTCCGCGGAAGGCCAGTCGTTTTGTATGAAAGGTCATACCCAATCACCGCTCGGGATACAGGCTCTATCTCCTTGGCTGTTCGAAGACAACCATTCGGGTAACCACAGGGGTTGCGAGCCAATTTAGAAAATGTCGACTTTACGGGGTACTTCGCACTCTCGAGAAATTGGCTGGTGATAGAAGCCCAATTGAGTCTTCATGTTGGTAGCGTGGAGCCAGTGACCCTGTTGTTGTCTTCGAATACCTGGTCAAGGAGATACTCCTTCGGACTCAGATATTAGCGGTGAGTTTCACCCAAATACCGATGCACAGCAAGGAGCAAAGACGCAGCCATGACCGGTCGCTACGTTCTCGCAGTGAACGTGTGTCCAAAGACCACAACCCGGTCACCAGTTCCACGTAGGCGAGCTCACTCAAATACCGAGACCTATACAGCTAGGAGCAAAGATACAGCTATGGCCACTCGCTACCTACAATCTTTCATAACCCGTATGGGAATGCCAAAGACCACAAGTGCCACTTTACCGAGAAGAGCAGGACCCAGGCGAGTTCAACCAAATACCGATACACAGCAAGGAACAAAGAAGCAGCTATGGCCGGTCGCTACATTCCCACAATGAACCGTATGTCTATCTTTATCTCATAGAGTGCCCGAGACCACAACGCGGCCACTAGTCCCAACACACACCGAGAAGAGCAGGTAAGTGAGTTAAGCCAAATACCGACAAATACAAGTAAAGAACAAAGACGCAGCTACCTACGACCGGTCGCTACCTATACTCTCTCATAACCCGTATGTGAATATCGAAGTCCACAACTCGGTCACTACTCTAGTTCTACCAAGCCGAGAGGAGGTCCTACCTATTCACTCGCCCCTGCTCATGCCCAACTGCCTACGAAGGCGTGCGTGGTCGACACATTCTAATTACCTAATTCATATCCTTACCTGCAGTCACGGACACACGAGGATATTCTCACTAGATAGATACTTATATATTAAGGTAACAAGACCGAAGGCCCCGCGTGAAGCAGCAAAAAACTTCAACATCCAGAATCTGGCTAGCTAGCTACTACCTAAAATATATTTGCCGACCATAACAGGTCCAGGTCTCGGCGAAAGACTCGACACTAATAATAACGCAATAAATCTATTTCATCAATCAGCCCGTATCTCTTCGTGCCTCGTCTTCATCTAAAAACATGTATTTTCCAATAATTAAGGAGTCTGGCCCAATAGCAAGCCTACTCCAGTTCAGGCGGTTGTATCCGCAATATAATTCATGACTATTAAACAAATTAAAGACATTAGGGGTGATGGTCCTCTTCCCATACACAAATCCTAGAATAGCCAAGATATCCATTTCCTGTAAAAGGCACGGCCCCAACTAGGCTCGAGTAACTCCTTGACTGCCTGATTGGACACGAATATCTCTTCCTCGCGATCGATAATGTCTTTTCCCGTGTAGAAGTCGCACTCGTGGGGTCGGACGCCCTTGCTCTTCGTAAAGTACTTGTGCCCGAAGATGAGGGCTAGATAGACGGGGATGCCAACGTAGCCCGTGATGAAGGCGGTATAGTTCGCCTTCATGGAGAGACTGGGGATGAAGGCGTCGAAATTCTTCGTGATGGCCACAAGGACGCAGATAAAAAGCGCGACGTACGAGCCCCAGATTCCCAACGGTGCGGTGTACGGCATGTCTTGGTTTTTGAGACCCTGGGCCTTACGCGCCCGCACAAACGAGACATGGGTGACAAGAATTGAAATCCACGACAACAGTCCCAAGATGGTCGTCACGTTGACGAAGTAGGTGAAGACCATCTTGGAATCATCGGAAACGTTCAAGAAGCCGAGCAGGCCGAATAGTGATGATAGGCCCAGAGCATAAATCGGAACGCCGCGACTATCGGTTCTTCGGAAGATGGCTGGCGCGGAGCCATCTGATGCCAGGCCATACAGGGTGCGGCTGGCAATGTACAGGTCTGAATTGGCCGCGGAGAAAACGAAAATCAAAATCGACGCGTTGAGGATATGGGGGAGAACTTTGATTTTTGCTAGGACGATAGCAACGACGAAGGGCGAGGCAGCAGCGCTGGTCGAGGATTTAGTCGCGAAAACCAGTTCTTTGTGGTTGTAGGGCACGATCAGGCCGACGAGAAAGACGCTGATGATGTAGAAGACGACAATGCGGTAGAACGTGAGCTTGATTGCGCGGGGGATCGTTTTCCGGGGATTCTGGGCCTCTCCCACCGTAACACCCACCAGCTCGGTTCCTAAGAAGGCGAAGGTTGCCGTGACCAGCGTCGAGTAGAAGGTGAGGAATTTCCCGAGTGAGCCTTCTGGGACGTACTCGTTGAAATTTGGGTTGAAAGCACTGTTATATCAGGTTAGCCTCTGTCTCCCTTCCCAACAACCTGAAGCGACACGGGACGCCAATGAAGCAACTCACCCAGGATCATTCCAGTACTCAAACCCTCTCGCATGGCCATCGGCGCCACCGGCTGCGATGATAAGCGATACAAGGATCACACCGATAACTACAATCACCTTGAAACTCGATCTAAGATATTCTATGTTAGTAATTGCCGACTCCGGAACAAGATCTTGGATAGGCGCGGAGTCTTAGGCTTTGAATATAGCCCCAAAGATGAAGAAGGGTATCAGCGCATAAGGGGCCAAAGGCTACGACTAAATATTACTCACAACCAGAACTCGAACTCGCCGAAGAATCTAATGCCGAAGTAGTTGATACATATGATCAATACTAGGAAGACGGCGATCCATACTCCGGGGTTGACACGGTCCCGGGGTAACCAGTATTGTATGACAAGTGAGGCAGCAGTGAGTTGGTTGGGTGGGAGGATCGTGTACTTGAACCAGTAACTGTGCAATAACCAATCAATGTCAGTCCTCTTTCGCGTCTAACTTTCAATGACTGAAGGGAAACAGGTAAACTCACGTCCAACCTAGAGCAAAACCAAGCGAGGGATCACAGAATCGGGAGGCGTAGCCAGTGAAGCCAGAAGACATGGGAAGCCAAGCGGCAATTTCTCCGAGACCAGCCATGACCAGGTAAACGACGAAGCCGATAATGGAGTAAGATATTAATATAGCGGCAGGCCCGGCCTCGGCAAGGGCCTTGCCAGTACCTATGATCACTATCAAGCAGTCAGTATCCTTGATTCCAAGCCATGCGAGCAGTAGGAGTGTGATTTAGCATGGTCTGGTCTTGCGGCGATGACAATGACAGTATGGTGTCGAAAAGTTGACCAAGTCGGCAGACAGAGACAAGAAAAAGGGGGGGGCTCACAGCCAGTTCCGATAGCGCCACCAATTGCGATCATAGAAATATGACGAGCCTTGAGACCGCGATGCAGGGAGGTCTCGGCAGAGGTTTCGATACCGCGAATTTGGTCTTGTCTTTCGATATCGCAAGATTTAGGGCCTATGCTCTCCTTATTTTGAGTGTGCGACGAATGCCGCGACCTTGTGCTGTTTGAGTCCATGTTTTCTTTTTGTGTATTCTGGTTCACCCTGTCCTGTCCTATCCCGTCCTATCTTTTCAAGTTCTTCGGCGCAGCGCGCGTGCTAGTTATGTGGACAATGGGAATGGACAGGAGAAGAGGGGGGATAGGGAGAGAGAGGAGGAGCCGCAGGGAAGGAGAGGGATACGAGGTTATGAATATGAAAGTTAATCCGGATTGGAGCGCACTCACGCGCACTCACAATCAAGGCAGTATATGTTATGTTGATATTGGGATTCTCAAGATAATTGTAATAGGTAAGACGAGTTTCAGCCTTGCGAGGACAGAAAAAGAAAAGGTATGAATTGGGAGATCGAAGCAAGTGTACAGAGTCGGGATGACAAAGACCTTTATATATATATAATACCGAGAGTCACCATGCGTCTTCCGCTCCTCTTGTTCTTGCTGAGTTCGAGAAGCGCAGAGTCATCATGCACGCGCACGCCAAGCTGCATATCTCAGCCGTGATTGATCGATCTTGCTCCCTCTTTACGCTTCCAAACCACTTATAAACTTTTACCAAGCTGTTATTTCATGAGACCTGCTACTACTATCCTTGCAAGATGTTAACTCTGATAAATAGTATAATTCTAATTATCCATTGCGACTCCTGCTTATAAAATGCCATTTTGCCTTCACATTTGCAGGAGAAACATGCTATAAACCTTCTTGTTACTTGAATTTGCTTACGTACCTATTCAAGGAGAGACTCTGGGCGTCGAACCTACTTCCTACTCGCTCACCCAATCCATATATTCGATGGTTGCGCATAGCCCCCTGCCCATGTCTTGACATTTTTCCGTCTTACATCTCAATGTCAGTTCCCGAACTGTATTATATGGTGCGCAGACACGATATATACCTGGTAATATACATCATTATGTGTTTATTTGTAGAACCGTTGGACGAGGATCAGACCGTTAGCCCTCTATATCATGCACCTACACGCGCATCCCATCCATATTGCATCTCCATGGACCCTACTCCCACCATTCCCACGTGGAACACCACAAGATTTGTCCTGGAATCTAATACAGGCATTGCACGGATCCTACGATACGACTCATATCCTGCATAAGTATATTGGCCAAAGCCTATCATGTGCATCCCCGTAGCGCCGCCACAGTGATACGCGGACGACCGATTTGCTAGAGTCTGAGTGAATTGCGAATTATCTTCGCGATTAGACTTTCAATCTCATAACCTAGGTCGACCGAGCATATGTGGGCTGGCAGACGGGTATGTAGGATGGCACAAGATGGGGTAATGTCCGGGGCTGGTCTTGGCTCTCCGTTCCAACGCTGCGAATCGGTAACTAACCGAGTATTACGTTTGAATTGACTCCATCAAGATTTTGATCTTGGCATGTAGAAGAAACCTAAGGTTAGCTTTGTTGCATTATCTTAATACTATCATAATAGGATATGTACGAAGTATGTGAGAACCCAAAGCGAAGCAAACTCTTACAAATAATGCGGAAACAAGGAATATCACTGTTTGTTTCTATTTCTTCCATATCGTGTCGTGACACGGATCCTCAACGTATCACCTATTCTTTTTTTTTTTTTTTTTTCGTTGCAAAGCCAACAAGCGCCACTGACCCCTGAACTTATAAATTAAACAAGCTCTCATCACAAATACATAGCAGACTACAGAGAAGAGACGGCGGGGCGTTAAGTGATAAATTCTAATATACGCAAACTACAACAAGCGCTTTCATCGTGCTCGGCACAGTTGCCTATGTCCATATGAATCTTAATCGTTGGTCCGAATATCATCACATGGTTTACATAATACTCACGCACACATACGAGCCGGTGCGAATATCCATAAGGTACGCGTCCCTCACCAGACGAGCACACGTTGATAAGAAAGTTGGCATTTGCCATATGTTGAACTCTGAATTTCCTCGATTAATCCGAGTGGCAACCAGAGTAAAAACCTTACCTCCCATAGCCCAAATCTCTCTGAGAGGCGGAAGGGGATAATGGTATACGCGTATTTCCTGACACACAACAATTGCTTGCTCCACGTGTACAAAAAGCGCCATGAAAATAAAATAGTTCTCATCTCAGAGAACAATATTAGTAAAGTAAGCATCGCCTAAGACATCACGGCTGAACACTTGGCCGGCTTCTCCATGTGACTGTATAGCCACTACATATCTTACATCATCCTGCACTAGATTCGGTGCAAGCCGGCACCACCATACCATACATAGTATGTACACGGGGATGAAGATTTTGGAACGCATTCTAGACCTTCTACCCACATAGTGTAGAAGTGATAGGTGAAGGATATGTAGGTATGGGCCGGCCGCGCACGGAATACTCGTAGAAGACCGTATGTTTGGCACAAATGCATCTGACTTTCTATCGAACAACATTGTTCGGACTCGGCAATGCAATGTCATGGCATTCTCATCACCAAACGATATTTTTCCTTTCAAATTCATGCCTTCTAGATCCCAGCGCAGAAAGCAAGGCGTGATTCATTCCTTTGGATCAAGTCCTACTTATTCTAACTATCACTGCCACCATGCCTGCCACTGTATGTTCCGTTCCTTGTTGTCCCTCGCATCTGACTTGTCAAGACCAAATTAATGGAATAACATCTGTGCCGAATCAGATTCTTCGGCTAATGTTTCATTTTCGAACTGCGACAACACACAAAGTTAGCCTTCAAACACAGAACTCATTAAATTTGCCTCGCGTTTCTGATTTTCCTTACCTCGAGAAAGCCAGTGGCCATGATCATGACCATTATGGCTTCCGCTAGTTCGTGAATACGCTGAGAGAGCATTGCATCCATGTTTCCTGCCCCTGCGCCTATTCCCGCCGACGATTTTAGGACATGCATTACTAACAGCCTGTGGTCGGCGAGGAAACGTCTGCCTTGTAAAACATTATGAGAGCCTCGGCTGACAATGGCAACACCAAGGATTCGGGCCACCTTGACGAGCAAGTGATAATGTTTTTCTAGCGCTTTAGAATCTGAAGATTCGACGTGCAACTCGGGATCCACTGCGAACAACCTAGATTGGTCGACGGTCCGAAACACATTTGCATGTAGCACATGCTTGGCACCTTCGCGCGTCTGGCACAACTGTAATAGAAGCGCTAATTTGGCATCGGAATAACTCTGGTATTCGGGGTTTTCTACTGACAAAGAGTTTCGTATTAGTGCGGAACGAAACATGCCTTGGGGGACTCTTCTCACTTACCGGTGTTGTTGGTCTCCATCCCTTCATGCAATACGTCACGGAGGGAATCAACAAGAATACCAATGAAATTCAAGTTGTTCAGTGCCTCCACCACATAGTTATCGCCCTCCTCCTTTCCGAGTTGGACCAGAGTGGTTAAGAATATCAAAGCCGCCGATTGACACCCGGCATCTCCGCCGAATGCGTCGTCACACACTACGTTAAGAAGCTTCTCTCCAAAAGACTGTATCGTAGCAGTAGTCCTTCGAAGCCCAGACAAGGCCCCATGGCCGCGGTCGAGGAGTCCTGTTAGGTACCGATAGCAGATGCTGTAGTAAGTTGCGCGCAATTCCTGATTCCCTACCCACTTTGCAATCGCACTTAAACATATCTGTAGTAATTGGAACAGCTTATCACTGACCAAGCTCTCCGCTACCCGACTCTCATTGTCGCCAACTGAATTAATAGTGACGAAGTCAAGCTTGAAGAGTAGCACTTTTGCAAGTCTGGCCAATTCCAGGGCTGGACTTGGCTTCTCAGAACCATATCTCTCAAGACCGGGAAGTATGGCTTGAAGTGTCTGAAGAATGAAGGAGACCTTATTCGTACCCTTGAAGTCATTGGAGTCGGTCATAATCATTAAAAGCCTCGTCCAGGCCCTCACAATTTTGAGACTGTATGCTTGGATTTGGGTGAATCGATTTAAGGACATGACATGGAGCAACATGGCCTCTTCCTCCATTTCCATCTGTACCGCATCGTAGTGCAAAATTAACTGGTCAGGCTGAGAAACTTCGTTTCGCTTCAAAAGTACGATCTCCTGGACTTTGCTCAAGTTGTATATCGAGTTAGAGTCATCGTCCTCTTCGAGGCATGCTCTAAGATCCAGGTCGCCGAATGTATTGAGTTCTGGCGTCCGCGGTACCAATATTTCTTCCTGTGGCAGCGAATCGTGAAACTCGAAGACTGATGGTACCGGTATCGATTCCATACCGTCAATGACAATTTGGCCACCTAGCGCGTCAAATATGCGTCTCTTCAAGGCCGGCATCTGACCCTGACTAACCTTGCATAGCTCGTGCGCAATGTATTCTAGAGCCATGGCCCGCATGGAAATATAATCGACGAATCCCTGGGCCGCAGGGGTCGCGAGAAAATCGGGCCCACTAGTTTCCTCTCCAAGCCATCGAAGATTTTGCTGGGTCACAAGACCCTGCAACAGAATATGGAACAGGAAATCGTTCTCCCGCAACTCAGTGAGAACAAGGCTCGCCGATATTGAAGACGTCCAAAGAAGTTTGAGGATCCGCATGACTTTATACTTGAGTTCCACAAGCCACTGTAGCATGATCCCATCCTCATTAGTGGCAGGTACCTCAAGGATGATCGGCAATAATGCATGAAACAGAGCCGATCTTTGATCAAAGGCGCTTCCATTTTCAATCTCTAGTGTATTTGACGAACAGCGAAAACCAAGCAAAAGATGTGCGATCGTCGGTCGGTCTAAATTAGCCTTTAAACAAGAGTATAGGAAATCTAGAATGTAGATCTTGACCTGGTAATCGGCGGAGTCCGCCTCGCGACGGAAATCAAGAGGGGATGTAAGTTCAGCAGTGAAAGCCCCGGCTATAGCTTGTGCATCTCCGTGTTCCTCGAGGACGACAATCGCTTTATTGCGATAAGTTTGGCTGAAAGGACCCGATTGCCAAGCTGAAACGACCCTAGGAGACGTCGAGATCTTCTCCAGGAGTTTCAAGCTTGCCAGGGTAAGACTAGGATGACCTATGCCGCAATAGCTGCCAAGATCCGATACTAGCGTAAAACCCGTAATAAGACCGTCCTCAATCGAAGTAAGTGCCCCATTTGATGTGGGTGTAAAGATTGATCGGCTCTGAGTTCGGCTGTGAGGCTTCACAATTGGCCTCACTAGATCGAGGAAGGTAGCCTGCAGGTCCATGGCTTTTGACAGTAATTCAATTGCTCGCAAAACTCCGCGAATAAGGGGCGAACCTGGTTGAGCCTTGCCGATATCCGATGAATTCTGGTGGATAGTATCCAAGACACCTGCCATGAATTTACTGTCGTACATCCATTCCATAACGCGAGCACACGGATGTAGGCTCACATAAGTCTCCAAATCCTTCGTTTGAATCGCAGAATCCACATTTATGTTTGACTCATTGCCAAACACAATAAGATCTTCGTTGAAACTGGAGATGCAAGTCAGAGCGAAATCTAGGCAATGATAACGTAGTACTCGTTGCTGGGTGACGTCGCGGTATTCGGGAACTCTTATTGAAAAGATATGACCTAGAATAAAGTCGATGTATGGCTCAATTCCGGGGCGCGTCCGAGATGAGGCACCAAGGCTTTCTGAATAAGGCAGCGCATCATTCAGCAGACCAATCTCATCCGGTAGGGATGTCAGGGCAGTCATGAATTGAATGAATGAACTAGTCTCGTCAAAGTTAGGGCTCATTTCTTGGAAGAGTGAGTCAATGAAAGTCGTCTGTGGCAAAGCCCCCGTCGAAGCCTGTGTCCGCGCAGACACGGCAGGAGAGACATATAAGCCTGTGAAACAACATTCAACCAAATGCCACATTGTGTGGTTTTGTAGCAATGATTTCCGGGTCATGAGAGCACTCAATGTCCGGAATGCATAAGCCCTAACCTGCTGCCCAACAGGACTACTGATAGCTTGAAACAGCAGTTCAACTAACTTCTCATTTGGTAGTTGTAGTAAATAAAGGCGGCAACTCTCACTCTTGGAGGCAAGCTTGGTTATGAGCCGAAGGTACGCTTCCTGTAGCATCATCACTTCCAACTCACTTTCAGCCTGTTCACTATCGAGCTTAGTGGCTCTGGGAGCAGCCGCTTGTACCCCTGCTGGCTTTGCTCTAATACTGCTGACATAATAATCCAATTCTTTCAAGATATGAGCCCATGTAATGGACGATGGTCTTCGTAGTTGGTGACCTTCATCCAAAAGAAACTCATGTGCATAAGTTGCACTCCCGGAATCGTCAGATAGGCACTGCAACATCTCGCAGAAGGCAGTTTGTAGAGGTGTCGTGGTTCTTCGGGATGCCCACTGCAAGAACCCAGCGAGATTGCTCTCGGGATCAGCCCAAAAAGCGTCTGCCGCTTCTGGCCGGCCTTCATAAGAGTACGCTATCATCAAGAGGAACCTTTCTAAATCGAGATCTTGCTGCTGATGCTGACCAGCCTGGCGTTGTTCGTCTTCCTCGATCTTAAGCTTGCGGAGCAAGTCGGGCATATTTGATATAAAGGCGTCAACCAGCAACTCCATTTTCGCATTTATGCGGCCTTGTAGCTGAGTCGAGAAGGGAACAGTATCAGAAGGAAGAGGTGGAGTTTTTTTTTGAATCCACATCCTCAACTTATTTTGCGAGGTGTCTTGCCATTCTGTTGTCTTGGCATCGAGTATGGCTGCTAAAAGAAAATCAAAAGCGCCATCCTTTAGAGCTTCTGAGAATTGCTTGGATCTTTGGATGTCCTCTGCTCCTCACGTCAGCAATATTGTCTCTTCGCGAATATGATAGGGCCTACCTTTGTCCAAATCAACGTCAGTCAAGCCGGAACCAGCCGCGTCATCCATATACCATCCGCTGTACTCGGCAATCCACCAAGCTTTCATCGCAGCGTCGAGGAAGGGAAGCGTGCGAGCAGTATTCTCAGGCTGCTGGCATATGAATGCGTTCAATTTCCTTGCCTGCTCTATGCTCCCACTGCCTTCGGTCGAGCCGAATATCGTGATGTAAGTGCCGAGAACGGGTAGCATATGGACTACAGACATTAGTGAACCAGCCCATCCTACAAATCCTTAAAGGGGCACTCACCTATCGAGTAATCATATCTATCTGCAAGCTTGAAATGACGAAGAAAATCGACAAAGTCACTCTCGGCTGCCGCGTGTTTTTCAATTGCGTAGCAGAGAATGACAGCGAGAAGCTCATGCTGTTGCATCAGGCTGATATGCACAAACTCGAAATTTTCTTGAGCCTGCGGCTCTGTTGCACGACCTAATATGGCAGCTCCATTCATTTGTTCTGACAACTTCTGTAACCAAGATCGAATGTCAGCTAGGGCGGTTGCGCAAGCCGGTACGAATCTCTGCCTCGCTCCTGTCTTCTCCGCACCAGGCGTATTGCCTCGAAGAATATTACGGTTCACATATTGACCAAGACGGCCAAGATCTCCACCTGCATCATCGGCCAGCAGCTCATCTTCTTCCTTGGAGAGCTCAAGCAGCAGGAGCATGCAGTAGAGCAGATACTTCCTTTGTTGATGGAACCGAATGATGGCGCACTGCTTCCTGGGCCTTCTGAGCCTCTCTTCTTCATCTTCTGCTTGTAGCGCGAGCCTAGTAGCCTCGATTTCATCGAGATCGATATCGTCGGCAACCTGGAGAATGATCTCTTGGAAGTCCTTGTTCAATGTCCATTCTTCGCCGTCGACTCGGACCTTGCCTGTTGTCACCCAGGTTAGACGATGAGATTAAAAAATTAGCCTACGCGATAGGACACCAACCTGATATTACAGCGTCGCGGCTTTCTTTTTTCCGTCCAGGCTTTTCTAACAGATGCTGAAATTTGTTGGCGACAACTTCGAGAAGAGAGTTATCGGGAAGCTGAGATAAGGCCAAACGGCCTTGATCCTCACGGTCCTCCTTGAGAGCATCAGAGACGGCTGTCAGGTCTCGATGGAGGGCCTGGAAAGCTTCCATGATGCTGTCATCAGCCATGGTCGACCGGCCAGTCTATCGCATCGTGTGGGCAGGTTGAGGTACGCGGCGCCGCGGCAATGTCGTAGGAAAGGCGGCGCACGGATTGGGAATTAGGAGCCGCCAATAGACTATTGGGGAAGTTTACTGAATGCTTAATAGAATCCAGTAAGGTAATTGCACGTTTTACGCGTGACCGGGAGACGTGATGCGACAAGGTCGTGGTTTTGAATAAAGAAAGTTGCTGTAGTAGCCGCAATGTTGACTTTTGGATTGCACAGTACCTTGTAGGGCTAGGTGATAAATACTTATGTAGGTACCTAACTACATATGGTATGTACCTAAGTAGTGTATTTAGCTAAGCAGCTAAACATTCGTTGAGACGAATCAGACTTCTCGGGTGCCAGCAATTCGGCAAGGCGATTTTAGTGTAGGTAGGTACCGTGTACGAATACCTAAGTACCTAGGTACCTAAGGTACGGACCGTACCTTTATACTTTCGTACGGATGTAGGTACGGACGTTGTATAGCTACGGATTACGGATCCGTAGGTACCAAGTAATTACGTACGTAGATAATACGGATATCTACGTATAGGTAGTACCTAGGTAGGCAGTTGTAGGTAATCCGTAAGGACGTTTATCCGTACCTGTTACGGACGTTATTCCGTACTGAACAACCAAGTACCGGGCGGTGACGCAATTCTGCCGGATTTTTTTTATTTTTAAAAAACGACCTGTAAATGCAGACTTTCCTCAGGTTATCACAGGTCAGGTAGTCCGTATTTCGGGAGACTACGGAATACCTACCCAAGTTAATTCATCTATAGGTAGGGGATTTTTACAAAGTAATCTATATCGTAACCGACCTTGTAGGTATCAACACCATGTTGGAGCCGGGACTCCAAGGCATCCATCCAACTTACCATCCACCAAGGTTGATGAAAAGATATGTAGGCACTAATACGTACCTGACTACTTAGATAATCAATCCTTCTTTTGCCCACCTCTCATAAGGTGGCCTAGCTATTCAATTGCCCACCGTCACCAAGCAACGCTGTCTTGGCTGTTACTTCGGTCTGTCTCAGCAGTAAAAGCCACCCTTCTTTCTTTTTTCCCTCTATCTTCTGTTGGACCGGCCTCGGTAGATATCTACCTAGAGGGTTTGATGTGGTCGATACATACTCTGTTTCTGAGGAGACAGGGCCGCCGCGCCTGCATGTCAAAATTCACAGCATCTCACATTACGCCTTTCTAAACCCCTTGTACAAATCCCGTTTTCATAAAGCTCTTATTACTCCTGACGCTGGGAATCGTTAATATCTGAAGTCGATTGTGACATCAACATTTCCATCTGTTACACGTGCGTTACATCGAGCTTCATTATATAATCAAGTTCTATACACGATGCCACCCCGGCCGGTAGTTCGTGAGCTTACTATGAAGCAAGCGCTGGGCACGTCATTTTCCGCGAAATCATCGTTGCTGGCAGCATAGGCTAACGATGCTCTAGAGGCGATCGAAGGTAGTAGTCGACCTTATGCTTCAATTGGTCTTGACAGTAAGCCTCGCCTGCGACCTATCATCGGTAGACGAGTACTGTTGGCAGCCCTAGCTCATGGCATCTGAATAGGTCTGATCCATATTTTCAAACACCAAGTGACAGCTTCCGATCTGTGAGTTCATCCGATGTCATATGGAATCACCTAGGCTAATAGTAAATATTCAGACTGAAGTTGGACGATAAGAGCTATCATCGTCTATTCGAGGCTCTCTTCCGTTTCACCCTGGCCGAGAAGGAAGCTTACTATCATAGCAAGGGAGTGAAATCCATTGCCTCGGCCAGACTTACCAAGTGTGCCGAGGTGTTTCGCCTGAGTGTTGAGCATGGTGCATCAAAAATCAAGCGGAAGACTTTTTCGGCCGTCATTGATCATATTGCTGACATCCTACCTCATCCTGATGATGGATTAGTACCACCGTTAGTCTCTGACTATGTCAAGGCTCTTGCCACACTACTTGGCCATGGGGCCAATGCGGAAATCCTAGCAACACATAATAGTGATGGCTGGTTTACCTGTGTTGACTTCGTAGTCGAGATCATCTCGCACTACGCAGGAAGTGATGATCGCGATATTGACACGCCTCGCGCTTCTCCAGCGCCTTCGGCGGGTTCATCAATGACGCTCCCATTTTCAACATCGAGGCCACTGAATTCAAGTAAACGGAATAACGGCAAGGAATGGTCCCCACGTGGCCACCTGTCAAATCTCATGGAATGCTTATCAGCCCTCGTGTCCGCTCCGAACGCGCCCCTTTTGCAACGTGCAAAAGAAATAGCATCTGTTGCTTTCCATCTCCTCCAGCTTCGCTATCTCGGTCTCAGCCAACTTCACCAACTTGCATTCGCTGTCATCAACGCACTTTTAGTCGCAACCCAAACAGATGACACAGCCCAGGCCAGTTCATTGGCTGTCGAGTGTCTACCGCTGATTATCTATTGGTGGCAAGCCAGAGCCGCATCTAAGTACGACGCTTTACTCAACGCCGTTCGGATAGAAATGCTCAAGGTTTTGTACAACATCCACTTACAACTTAAGTTTATGGCTCGGCAAAATTGTGAAGCTACTCTCTTCGAAGATATTGAGAACTTACTAGAAGTGCTCTGGAGTGAGTACTCAAAGCGGGATGACCGAGCTCAACTCCAACAAGATGATCTTGCGTACGTGGTTGGCCATGTCCCTACACATTATTTCCGCACACAATCTTTTGTTTTACGATCCTTTAATATCGAAGGGGAGCGACAATGGGCCGTTGTACAAGTTTTAGCAATGCTGGAAGGAATTCTGTGTATGAGAGGTCAGTCCCTACGCACGGATGGTGAATACGAGAACTCTGAACAGCCACGCAAGAAGCCGCGGAAGGACGCGGGGATTGACAGGCTGCGCCATAAACTTCGATCGATTGATCATTCAATGCAGTTCACTACGCTGCAGATGATCCCATTCTTTGTATCCGACGTTGACATAACAGCCGAAGAGACATGTGAGCTATTGTCCATCTTGCTCGGCTTTGTTGCGAACCAAAACAGCAGACTATCCACCTGGGCCATGATAGCCTGTGCGAGGTTAGTAGACTGTTGATTAGAGACAGCCTTCATACTAATTTGCTATGTAGCTTATGTGCCAAATCTACTTCTGTCGATGGCTCCCTTAGTGGCCTTTGGAAACAAATTTGGCAAGTCGGCGTCCGTTCCATCCGCATGACAGAGACCTGCCGAGCCGCAAGTTTTCTGCTGTACTCTATTACTACAAATAATTTATTGACCTACAGCGAGATTATGCGCGACATCAGTGACATGGTCACAAACGCCGATGTCAATGGCCCCGACGTTTTAGTCGATTCATCCCTGATTCTGATGACAGCGCTTCTGCGACTTCGTAACCACCATGTTCCCAATGCCAGTCAGGCGACCAGCAACCACATCATTCGTTGGATGTTATCCCGCTGGCATCCCGGTAAGTCGCCATCTAACTACGCTCTTTAATATATTGACATTTCCTGACCGTCGTTAGTTGACGCAACCTTTATATCATCCTACTCCATCCATGTATCCCCACTGAATATCGCCAACCTTATACGAGCAGCATGCGGAGTGGAGGCATTAACATTGCCAAATGTCTCCCAGACAATCTCTGGTCCGATCGCGGAGAATTTATTCTTGCTTTATGAACGTGAAAGCGTTGTCAAGTATCTCTTACTATCTGAGGATGGTGCGAGTAGTCTGAGATCACAAAGCAGTCACAAGATCGCCCTACAACAAGCCGACGTTATACTAACACACTCTATAAGTGCTCTGGCGACGACGAAGCTAGTCGCCGAACTATTTCACTCGAAACTAGAGAAAGTAGCGGCTTTATGCGGTGCTTGGGCTAAGAAGATCGAAGGCTTCGGCCATATTATGCCAGAAAAGCTTCAAAGTGTAATATCGTCCTTATTGCTTGGTGCACTTATACTTCCGCAACTGAGAAGATACAATGCACAACAGGCTCAAGAAACCGAAGAAGTCATCTCCCGAACTCTACGAGATCTCCTTGAAGCTTTGTCATCTTCGCCTGAGTGCCAATCACTCTCGGAGCATCTTTTAAGATCTGTACGAGCCTACATACCGGAGCTGACTAAAACTGATTTGAGTCGATTATCGGCCGATTTTCCATATCTTCATAAGCTCTTCGCCGAAGTTTCTGTGTATATGCGTCTACAAATTGATCAGCAATCAGCCGCACATATCAATGACGCTATGGATATCGATGGCGATTTTGAATCTCAGGGGAGCCGGTCAAGTGCTCTCTTAAGCGTGGTCGATACTCCTAGGCGAGAATCTCTAGTGATTATTCAGGCTTCGTCATTCTATAGCGACACCACCCAGCGACTTCATTTTATGGCACAACTCTATAACAATACGGGTCAAATCGGACTTATCCCTATTGAATTTCTTGATGCATTTTTACTTCTACCTGATAGAGATCTCTTGTCATGCCGATGCTTCATCAGGGAGCTATTCAATTCTGGCCTAGTTATCAGCCCAGACGACGCTCAAAAAGTTATTGAGAGAATGGGCATCTTGATTGGACAATTGACTTTTTCAAGCTGTGAAGTGGCATTGAACATCTGCCTAGACTTGATGGAAGGCTTTATGGCTATCTGGTCTAGTGGTGACACCAAGCTGTCCTCGCTTGTGGGAGACTTGTATAAGCACTATATCAAAAAGGGGCTGTCAAGCAACCTGCTTTCACCGAAGGTTCGAATATCATTATCACGTCTATTAATTGGCTTAGCCCAGGCAGGCGAGAATTTCCACGAGACGGTAGGTATGGATCCCCCAACTACCTCACTCCTTGGCATATTAGAAACTAGTTCATTGCCCGTCAAGTTCTATATCGGGTCTCAATTGCCAAGTCTCTTTGGTCGCTACATCCTGAAGATTCACGAAGACATGTTTGTTAACATTCTCGAAAATCTCCCGACAAATAATGTGTTCCTTGAGGGAATCGCACTGCGACTTTTTGTGCTTGGCGAGATAGCAAGGCAGTGGCCAACCCTTCTGCGAAGAGGAATTTACCACATCTTTGAAACCCCAGGCAAAGTACCTGGTTCAAAAGAACACGCTGCTTACATCCTTAAGAGGATAGCATCTACCCTCAAACTGGACGGCCCAAGACAACTTTTTGATTTATTCTCTTCACAGCTGCTCTATACCTGGCTCGACGAGGGCACTGTGGAGGACATCCCATTTGAAATATTTGGGTTCCCGAATCTTGAGGCGCTGGTTCATCGGGCTCAAGCAGACGTTGTGGCCCTAATGGTTATGCGTGCTCAGGATGAGGCGTTAGAAAAACTCGCTCTAAGTATTAGGACCACATCACGAGAACTCGTGCAGCGCAATTTTTCGAAAACACTTGCCTATTGTATGGCACATGATATTAGCATGCCGAAAGGGGCACAACATCAAAGTGGAGAGAGCCGACTTAGAAAACTTCTTGGACGAGAAACTTTTCTAGGGAGTGTCTATCTCAATTTCGCCGATATTGTCGGAACCTTCATCAGCGTTATAGACCAAGAGGATCCCATTGAGAGGTCATGGGCAAGGGATTCAAACTTTGCCCATGCTGCTGAAGTAATGGCAAACATCAAACAGTGTGGACACTCAGATGTTGTGCTGGGGGCTAATCAACAACCTACTTTTCGTCCGAAATACTTGACCAGGGAGATTGCTTTACTCTGCAGCCGTACAGAGTACGAACTTTCTACTCTTTGGAATTCCGCGCTTGTCGTCTCTGTTGCCAGAAGGCTATTTGGAAGTATACACAACGCGCTGGGGCCTCTATACGCATGCTCCATTCTCCGAAAAGTACGAGTCTTGATATGTTTGGCCGGTCCCCATGCTTGGAATTCCTATCCGTTAGAGATGTTGTTACATTCTATACGCCCATATATCGTCGATACTGAGTGTGCAGATGACTCGATAGGAATGAGTCAGTTCCTACTCGAGAAAGGGTATGATTCTTTAGCAGAGTCGCCGTCTTTTCTCGCGGGTTACGCTTTAACGACGCTAGCGTCTCTTCGCGTCTTCTTTGGTGCTTCCCAGTCTAGTACAACTCAAGAGAGCCAATTCAAAGCGACGATGAGCAAAGCGCAAAGGTTCCATGCGTGGTTTACTAACTACCTGGAGAGTTTTGCTTCATCCGCTCTCAAAGATGGAAGACAGAGAGATGCATTCAAAGCAATTACTGAATCCGCCGCTTATGTACGTTCCTCAGGCAATGCGGACGAAGGAACGCATGAAAGCAGATTGCTTTTCGAAATTCTGCGAGATCAAGACCGCGGGACAAAACTTCTAAGTGACGCCTCCCACAAACTAGCACTGGAGATGCTCTGTCGCCATTTTACCATGCCAGCTACATCAAGTATCGACTTTCTTCATTCGGATGAAGAGGCTCAAGCGCTGGCAAAAGCCGTTTGGAGAAGCTGCAAATCGCATAATCTCAGTGGCGAGTACCTGGCTTGGGCAGGTCGTGTGATTGGTAGGGGTTTCGTCTCATCCGGTCACATTGACGCTGATCTGCTGCGGGAGTCACAACTCTCCAAATTCTGCCAATATGCGCGAGGCGAATCGGCCTCTGAGCAAGGCCTCCTCAACCTTCTACAAGCATTGACAGCTGACAGTTGCCATACTACCGCCGGGCTTGCAGAGTCAGCTTTGAGGACGATAGTTTCAGAAGCCACAGCTCAGGGCGACGGTAGTCTGCTTGCTGCATGTGAGAAGATTTTACCTAGTCAACTTTTTCAGGCTTTTAACTGGTCACCATATCAAACACCTCCTTCTGACAACATTCCTGTAAGCGATCTGAAGGAAGACGTTTTTCTATCGCCAGACTCAATTCACCGGTCGAACTGGGCCGAGAATATCACAATGTGCTTAATCGCGAATGCACAGAAGAATGTCGTACTTAATGCCTTATGTCCTATACTCATGAATGTGGAAGGCTTTGCGAAAGAAGCTTTTCCATATATCATTCATTTGACTTTATTAAATGAGCGCAAGTCAAATCGGTCAACAAGGCAAACATTATCTGAAGCGCTGAAGCCCTGGTTCCAAACGGATTCACTCATGGCGAGGGACAACATTGGCCTTCTGATGAATGCGATCCTTTATCTTAGAACTCAGAAACGACCAGGTGAAGCCTCTATAGCTGATCGAATGCATTGGCTTGAGCTAGATCTCGCATTAGCATCATCTGCTGCGAGAAAGTGCGGTATGTATAAGACTGCCTTACTCTTCATTGAGTTGTCCTCACCTGAGGATTCTCGGGCTTCTCGGCGTTCATCCACTGTGCGTGCTCAGGAGCCCACCGAGCAGTTGTTGGATATCTTCGAGAATATCGATGACCCTGATGCTTACTATGGATTAAGCGAAATACCAAGTTTGACAAATGTTCTAGCACGCTTAGAATATGAAAAGGATGGAGTCAAGAGTCTTGCGTTCAGGGGTGCGCAATATGACAGCCACATTCGGAAAAGCGACTCGGCGGCGGTACTTGACAGCCAATATCTCGTGGACACTCTTGGAAGCCTCGGTCTTTCTGGTTTATCTAACGCCCTGTTGCAGTATCAGCAAAGTCTTGATAATTCTTCCAGTGCCGTTGATAACGCATTCAATACTGCCAGAAAACTAGAAATATGGAATCTACCGGCGCTCAGCTCTACGCGCCAGCCCTCGCTCACGATATACAAAACTTACCAAGCTTGGAACCAGGCTACCGAGCTGAGCATGGTGAGACGAGTAGCATGGAGTGGGTTCACCGAGATCATGCAGAATGTACTTCAAGATGACATGAGTGCTTCTTCCCTTCGGAATCATTTAGGGGCGCTAGCTGTTTTAACGGAACTAAACGATACGATTGACGTTGTTAACTCTACTGAGCTAAATCAACTCCTCGAGACTTTCAACAGCCGCTCTCATTGGATGAAGGCTGGCAGGTAAGTTTCCCGATACCCGAACAATTACCAGAACTAATCATAAGTAGATATGACGAAGTAGGTCAGATATTGTCTTGCAGAGAAACAACCATGAGCTTGCTTTCGCAGTTCTCCAATCGCAGCGAAATTACCAAAGTGAACCCTCCGGAGGCGCGATTGGTCCAAGTCAAATCAATGCTATTGTCTTCCAGTATCCATAGATACCATCAAGCTTTTCAAGAGTCCCTCAATATCGCAACATCTCTCACGCACCTAGTACAACCAAGCGCCAAAATTGGACTCATTTTCGATTCTGCTGCTAGAGATGAAGTGGCCAATTCTCTCTGGGACCATGGAGAAATGATGTCTTCAATCAGGACACTCCAACTTATCGATGAAGACACTGATTTCAAGAAACAAACTCTAGCGGTAAGTCGGTCAGATTTACTCGCTAAGACCGCATATCAAATATCTGTCGCAAAGCTTGAGAAACCAGACAGCATTCATAGGAATTATCTTGAGCCAGCACTCAAAGAGCTGAAGGGGAAAGCAGACGGGGAGGAGGCAGGCAAAGTCTATCATCAATTTGCGACGTTCTGCGATGAGCAATTGCAAGATCCCGATGGCCTTGAAGACCTGGCCCGTCTAAAACATCTCAGACAGGGAAAACAAGATGAGGTCGCGCAACTTAGGGAACTCCGCGCCAATGCAAAGGAAACCCAGACCAGGTCGAGATTTAATTCTCATCTAGATAGAGCTAAGCAGTGGCTCGAATTGGATGAGCAGGAGCTGAGACGCGTCGAGCAGAATCGAAGCGAGTTTGTTCGACTCAGCTTAGAAAATTATTTGCTCTCACTTATTGCCTCAGACAGGTATAACAATGATGCCCTTCGATTTACCGCGCTCTGGCTCGAGCGTGCAGCTGAGGATTACACGAACAAAGCTGTGAGGAAGTACATCGACAAAGTCCCAACTCGGAAATTTGCACCGCTCATGAATCAACTCACATCTCGACTGCTTTATCAGAGCAATCCTTTTCAGGAACTCCTTATTGACCTAGTCTACCGTATATGTGTCGATCACCCATACCACGGAATGTATCAGATTTGGTCAGGCACATGCTCCAAACCCAAGAAAGAGGACGAGACCGCGCAGCTCCGAAAGCAGGCCACTGAAAAGGTCGGGAAGAAGCTAAGCCACACAGAAGGAACAGCAAGCACATGGTCGGCCATTTGTCATACCAGTAAAGCTTACCACGTATTGGCCCTTGATAACCCCTCTGATGGCCCTTATAAGGGTGGACAAAAGATTCCGATTGGGGCGTCGACAGCTGGCCAGGCTTTGGCAAATGTGCTCGCGAAGTACCGCATTCCGCCTCCTACGATGCAGATAAACCTTTCAGTCACTCGGGACTATTCTAACGTTCCACTGGTCGCCAAACTTGAGCCTGTAATGACTATTGCGACTGGCGTAAGCGCCCCGAAGATCATTACGATCATAGGAAGCAACGGCGAGCATTTTAAACAACTCGTAAAAAGTGGTAACGATGACCTTCGCCAAGATGCCATCATGGAGCAGGTTTTTGCTGCGGTCTCTTCCGTTTTGAAGTTACACCGTTCCACTCGTCAACGCAACCTTGGCATCAGAACTTACAAGGTTTTGCCTCTCACATCTATATCTGGCTTGATCGAGTTTGTTCCAAACACGATACCACTCCATGACTATCTTATGCCGGCACATGAGAAATACCATCCTCGCGACTACAAAGGCTTACACTGCCGTAAGGAGATTTCAAACGTTCAAACTAGGTCCTCTGAGGTGCGTCTCGCCACTTACAGGAAAGTCACCGACCATTTCCAGCCCGCAATGCGCTACTTTTTTATGGAATACTTCACGGATCCGGATGACTGGTTTGCCAAACGAACAGCCTACACTCGTACTACTGCCGCCATCTCCATGTTAGGTCATGTCCTTGGGCTTGGGGATCGCCACGGGCACAATATCCTGCTTGACTCCAAGAATGGCGAAGTGGTGCATATTGATCTTGGTGTAGCATTTGAAGCTGGCCGGGTGCTGCCCGTTCCTGAGCTGGTGCCGTTCCGGTTGACACGGGACATCGTAGACGGTATGGGAATCACAAAAACGGAAGGTGTTTTTCGACGGTGCTGCGAATTCACGCTGGACGCCCTACGAGAGGAGACTTATTCGATCATGACTATCCTAGACGTGCTTCGCTACGATCCTCTCTACTCGTGGTCAATTAGTCCTGTACGTTTGGCTAAGTTGCAAGACCCACGACGCTATGAAGAAGGCGTCGAGCTGGAGACGGAAGTCAATTCGAAGAAGAAAAATACCGCCTCTAAGAACAGCAGCATTGTTAACGAACCCAGCGAAGCCCATCGTGCGCTTGAGGTCGTGCGTAAAAAGCTTAGCAAGACACTCAGTGTTACCGCCACAGTCAATGATCTCATCAATCAGGCGACAGACGAGAGAAATCTGGCTGTATTGTATTCAGGTACGTTCCCTCATCCCGTTGCGCGACAGCTTCTAGGGAATAGAAACGACTTACTGATTTTATCTTATAGGCTGGGCAGCATATGCTTGATGCATATTGAAAGCGTAAAATTTTACTATTATAATTATATCGGCGTCAGTGCGGATCTAATTGTAAGGAGACAGATGGAGATTATTTGTCTCGACTAGTGTATTTTGAAGCCTGTCGATGAAGAGGTAAATTCAGAGACGAGATTTTAGATGTACAACGATATCATCTTCTGTCTAATTGACGAGATAATGAGACCGTGGCTGGTAATTAGGATGATCTACTATCCGGACTGGCTGTGATGATGATACGTGCTCGGATCGCGTCATGAGTAAGGGTACATATCGCCATCAATCACAGTACAACGTCAACAATCACAGTCCGGATGCCAATTCAGTTGATTATATATTAAACACGTTGAGAATATGACACATCAAGTGCCACGAGGGTGAAAATTGCAATCAAGGTCTGGGCCGACCAATTCGCCTTCCATAGTAGCCTATCTAACGCCCGCCACGAACCAACACTTCAGAACCCCAAGTCCAGCGTCGGCGTTTCTCTCAGGCGCACACATCATTGGTAGTAAATGATTTCTATGCTTCCGTCAACGATTTCTATGCTTCCAGCACGTTTTCCTGTTTCTTTTCATTCTGATGAGATAGCTTACTAGCCGCAGCTTCAGCTTTCGCACGCTTTTTGCGTGCCCGGCGGACTTCAATCTCAACCCCGACCATCTCCGCGTTCACGGACGCCAATCGGGGAATCACGTGTTCGATGGCACGTACGCTCTGAGTTTGCGCTTGGCGCAGGGGCATGGGTGTAAGTAGTCCGAACCAGCGGAGTGGATCTTTCGATATCGGGGTACTGTTCGTGCCCTCTTTTGCTGGTGAAGGCAAGCTCTCCGGGCTTTTGCTGATCGAGCCTGTAACTGTGGAACTCTTGCTAGATTGTATGTCTGGATCTTTCTGCGAGGATGTGGTTGAGCCAGTATCAGATTCTAAATTTGATTTGGTGGCGCTCTGTTCTGCTGATTCAGCTTCGGTCTCGGGGTGAGGGTGAGGATCGGGAACCTGGATGTCAGCTGTCGAACTTTCCGCCGTCGGGGCGGAGACAGGGCTTATAACGGAGAAGCTCGGAATGCTGTCGCTGAGGAAAGCTATCTCCCCCTTACTCGCACTTCCGGCCTGATTCTGACTCTGGTCCGGATTTCTATAACTGATAGATAACAGCTTGGACGCTTGCATGCGGTCGTCATAGTAGTCCTGCCCAAACCTCATGCCGCGCTCGGCAGCAAAGTTGGCGCGCGCAATGTTCTGGTATATACTGGTTTGCAACGCCGTGAGTTCCTCTCTTAAGGAGGTATACTCATGAAGGAGATGGAGATAGCGCTCCAGCAAGCTGTCGATATGATCTTGACCCATACTCATGGTGATTGGGGCTCTGCAGCTGGTCTTGACTCTTCACGGATGGGGTGCGTTGTAATTTTCTTGGGGTACATTTGTAATTTTCATGCGGGCACAGTTTGGAGACGACGCCACAGCTCGGTCTTGATGAGATGCCAGTTGTCAGAAGCTTGCCTTGCTCGGGACTATATCCTATGCATGGGGTAAGGTCGCAGGCAATGATACTCCAATGTTGCCAGCGGTTGCTTATTTGCATATATACGTACACTGGTGTATTTCCTCAGTGCACGGATACCTCGCTTATCTGCCTAAATCTATCTACATACATAATTAGGTAGCACCACCGGTAGAGCTTATGCATGACATACTTACCTATCTACGGAATACATCCAATTCTCTCTCTCTTTTTATTATTATTTTTTTTTTTTTAATTTTTTTAAAAACCAGCTTGGGGTGGCATCAGAACTGGAGCTGACATGGTAGGTAACCTTTGGTAAGGTAGTATGTAATGGGGAACCGGAACGCTACTTAAGTACCTAGGTAGGTATGTTATCGTTCACCTATAACCCGCCCTGGCAAGTCTCGGAAAAAAATCTGCCGCCGCTGTCTCACTAATACGACTTGTTCATCTCGAATGTTTTATTCTAATCATCAAACATGAGCGAGATCCATGATCAGATATATCGTGTAGCAGCAGTGAACTGATTTGCTTTTTGACCGAGGTAGGTACTTAGTTAATGCCCAAAGCTGGGCTGAATCTGACTGACAGCAAACAGCGCAGCTTACCTACATTCACATGCAATCGTGCAGTAAGAGGGAGCGCAGTAAGGCTTCATTCTCATATCTATTACCGACCTATCAAAAACACCCATGCAGATTTGCCGCCTTGCATACCGACATGTCTGCAGTTACGGTTGCCTTAAAAGTCGTCATGGGCGTGCCCGATGCGTATCGACAACGCAACGTACACCATGATCCAGTCGTGCAGCTGAGACAGGGCTAAAAACGGTGAGAGGGAGAGGCTTTCACGACTTCCATCCGATCGACAACTCAATATCTGTGTAACTGGATTATATACCCGACTGTAGGTATCCTACGTGCCTCGGCCCAATCATCATGGCCATGACAACGGACGGGTAAGAACAGAGGCATTAAGGATCGTCGTCAAATCGGACGGAGTAACTCCATAGCAGGTCGTGTGCCCTATACATTCCTGAACTCTTGAGCGACGTCCTCCATGTAATATTGGCAACGCTGTGAACCGCACATTCTGCAGGTCTTATGCGCCTTGACGCGTATCAGCTCACAGCAATATATAGGTAATAACCATAGGGGGTTGTGTCATGGCAAGGCACCAGCCATTTCCAAGCTCTCTCGTTTAGGTGCTGCTTCGGCTGCATCAAGCCGCGTCTATTCTAGAAGACAGATGGAACACCCGGCCTCGTGCTAGCCGAAGGCAGTTCGCATTCCGGGCTTTTCTCCCAATACCGTAGTCCGTACAATCTCCGATCTTATCCTATGTGCGCACACAAACAGCCAAAAATGCATTTGACCTTTGCATCCAGACATGTCGTCCTAATAAGATGCTGCCACATGCCCAAGCGGCCGTTACACTGCAAACCCGGTAGCAATAGTGGCGTGTGACAGGGTGGACAAGCCTACAACATACTTATATCTCTCTGAATGGCATCTTTGATGGTTATCTCGAGGCGCAAGCTTGATCAGATAGGTGGTAAGGTAGGTAGGTAGGTAGTCCGTATGTACGTCCGTACATAGATTCCGTACAGTTTACCAGCTTGGATCGCATGATTATTATGCTGCTGCTTGGATCTTGTCTACCGATTTTTGACGGGGGCTGGGTAACTTGTTAGGTGCATATAGATACACTAGATAATTACATACGCTAAGAAGAACACTAGCATCTACAAGGAGCCCACTTGCCATCAAAGTACCTAAAGCCACAATAGGTAGGTATGAAGTACGGTACGGATCCGTAGCACATTCCTTAATCATGCTGATCCGCTAACCTGGAAAGGAATATTTATCTATCCGCTAGCCTGGATCTGGTTAATCAACGAGCGTGATTGGTACCGGGCTCTGACAGCTATACCTAACTAGGTAGTCAGACATAGTCAGTGTTAGTTGCATATCTGATGCCCCTCCTAACTACATACGCTACCTAACCGCTATGAGATCCACTACCTTAGGTAGGTAGTTGCATGCTTTACGGCCATAAGTGACGTGCCCAACCCCCCGAAGACGGGGAGGCATATTCAACCAAAGCATTGGCTTCTAGCGAACGTAAAAGCAGCCTACAAAGCAAAAGGAAACTCCCGCCTCTCCCCAGCGCAACCAATCGATTTAATTATCCATTATGCACCAACCTAACAACCTGCAACGCCTACGCTTTTAAACAACGGGGGGTCGAACCAACCAACTGAGGCCAGCCAACTCTTGCTTGTCCGCATCCTCTCTGATTCCACTCTCTCACTCACTCACTCACATCTTCAAGTCTCCCTGTCTCATTTCGATCCCGTGAATTCCAATCACACACCCCCCCCCTCCCTCCCTCTCTCCCCTCCGCCCCCCCCCCCCCCCCCCCCCAAAAAAAAAAAGAGAAATCCATGACTTGAAATTCAATACAATTCTCTTTGTGATTAACGTCACCATCTTTTACATATTTTTTCCTTCCGCCGAGTCCAACCTGCCTAGCCCTGATCAATTGCTTTTCTCACATTCTGACCCCGACATACCCGACTGCGTTGTCGTCTTGCATCGCCTAAACGCACTGGGCTTTCTTCCGGACAGTTCACACTATCAACTTCTGTCGACACCCCTCGGACTCTGTCTCGACTCCCAGGCTTTTATACCATTTCTTCTGCTATCGCCAACCTGTCTGTCTTCTGGCCCTGTCGTCCAGTCCATCCATTCCCGGCCAACCAATCAGTCAGCCAAGCCGGCAGCGACAGTCCATAAATAATACTCCATAACCAGACGACCGATACTCGCCCAGGTTACAACTTCTCACGTCCGCGCCTGCGAAAGACTAAACCCATCCCTCCACATCAACCTCCGACTACCGCCAACTAGTACTTCCACTGCCACCACCGTCGTCATACCTGCTTATTCTCACTTTTATCTGGAGCTCGTTATCCGGCCAAAATGGTCGTCGCTACTATCAAGTCAGTGGGCCTGGTTTTTTGTTTCCTTGCAATATGCTGGGATCGCATCATTTCCTGCATCTGATCCACAGCCGCCGCTCTTTCTACTTTTTTTTCCCCCCTTGTATGGACTGGGTGTGCCATCCTTAGCTGCGCATGCGCACCAAGGTCCAGTAGAAACAACGATGTCATACCTTGCACATGACGCTAGGAGCATGTTGGAGATTTGTCTTAGTAAACCCTCTTGGCTGACCAACTTTACCTCCTTAGGTGCGTCGTTGTTGGGGACGGAGCTGTCGGCAAGACCTGTCTCCTGATCAGCTATACCACCAATAAGTTTCCGTCGGAATATGTGCCTACAGTTTTTGATAACTACGCCGTCACTGTAATGTAAGTAAATTCTCTTCTCATCCTAGTCTTCGGTTTAAGGTCTGTGCGACCCCGATTATGTTGGATGCCGCGGTATTAAGCCGACACATGCCTTACTTATCCTTGATTTGCTCCGATGATGCCATAGCTTGGCTAGTTCTCGTCAAGGTAACAAGTAGATGCTGACGCTGACATTGTCTATATCACAGGATCGGCGATGAGCCTTACACTCTAGGCCTGTTCGATACCGCAGGACAGGAAGACTACGATCGACTGCGACCCCTGTCCTATCCCCAGACCGATGTTTTTCTGGTATGCTTTAGTGTTACGTCTCCAGCCTCCTTCGAGAATGTCCGCGAGAAATGGTTTCCCGAAGTGCATCACCACTGCCCCGGTGTCCCTTGCTTGATTGTCGGCACCCAGACAGATTTGCGAGATGATGGCAGCGTGCGAGACAAGCTCGCGAAGCAAAAAATGCAACCTGTGCGGAAAGAGGACGGAGAACGGATGGCGAAGGAGCTTGGAGCTGTTAAGTATGTCGAGTGCAGTGCTTTGACACAGTACAAGTTGAAGGATGTGTTTGATGAGGTATGTAAACACTACCCCTGTCGCCGCTACCACGGAGCGCAATCAGGACAACGCTCACTCTCACTCTCCTCCTTTAGGCGATCGTTGCGGCCCTGGAACCCCCCGCCCCGAAGAAGAAAAGTAGGCATTGCCAAATACTCTAACCAATCTCCTCGGTGAGGTGGGATTAGAACGAAAGTACTCCATATTTGTCGATAATACCATACCGATAGCGAACGGCGGTGGCATTGCCGCTTTACGGCATCTCTATGCGATCTTGCTGCTGTTTTCCACAGGACACACTCACTGGGAGCGTTATGAGCCATCCAGGCTCCCGGTTGTTTTGCGACCACAGACCTCGACAGCATAATAGCTGTTACTCTTACGCTTTAGATCTCTCGATTCTGTCAGGGCACCACGGCACTGCAGCTCACCAATCCTCGAGGACAAATTCCGATACATATAGGGGAAACGGCACATACAAAGATGAGGCATATGGTACTAAAAAAAGGCTGGCACCTCAAGCCTCTAGATTCTTGTGGATAGCGTCACCGGCCATGCTCCCTGTTCTGTTTCCTCTTTCTTATAACGCATTCGGTACGAGGTTTTGGGGGGGGCGCTTATCATATGCAGGCTGGGCTTTTGATAGGGTTGCTTGTTGAATGGAGTGCATCATCGGAATTCAATTGACTTCTCTTAACAGAGACACTGCAAGCAAAGTACTTAGCTGCGGATGGCAAAGTTCCAATTTTCCATGGGCTCGTATGGCATACATTCCATTTTCCGTATGGCTTGTAGCCTCGGAGGCTACCTACCTAAGGCTATATGCATAATTTACCTCCATTAGGCTCTCCCCCTCTCTCTCTCACTCTCACACACACACATTCTCTCTCGCTCACTGTCACTATCTCACACACACACACACACACACTCTCTCTCTCTCTCTCTCTCTGCAAGGCCATTGTGCCACTTTTGTTATTTCGAACATGTTTGTTCTTATTATTGTTTTGTAAGCCTCGCTACGTTAGACTTGACACGACAGGTTGTCAATAGATTTTGAACACTTTTTTTTTTCTCGGGAAAAAAACTTATTACGTGCGTTGCTTGTAACTTGTTTCATCATCAGTGTTTGTTTGTGTTTTGTTGTTGGTATCATCGGGCCTACCGCCAACGCATCCGCATCCGCATCCGCATCGCATCGCCTTTAGCTAGGTAGATTGGTTAGGTAGGGAGGGAGGTAGGGAGGGAGGGAATTTAGATTTGGTTTGGTTTGGTTTGGTTTGGTTTTGGCGGATTCGGAGTTGGGGGTTGGTGAGGGTGGGATTTCGGTCTCGTGACTGCTTGTTTGTTTGTTTGTTTTGTTTGTTGAGTTTGGACTTCTTTCGTGTCGAGATTTGGAGTAGTGTGCAATTGTGATCAAAAAGCGAAAAAGGGGATGGGTTGAGATGGGAATGGATTCGAATAAGGGGTTAGGTAAGTAGATGCGAGAAAGGTATGGATGGGTGTTGTTTTCTGTTCTGGTTACAAGGTATGCTCTTTTTATAAGGAGGTAGGTTATAGTGTAGTGTAGTGTAGGTAATAGAAATACAAAATAATAACGCCCTCGCTGCCGATATAGGTACTACTACTAGGTAAGTAGGGTAGGTAGGTAGATGGGAATGATGATACAGTGATTAGCTAAGTGGTGATTTATTGGTACGTAGGACCTCTTTCTTTTTTGTTTTTTTTTGTCTTGTTCTTTTCTTTTCTTTGATATTGATGGAAATATATATTGACAATATCTATCTACATACGTACACTATGTAAATACCTAACTAGGTATGTATGTAGGTAGGTATGTGAGTTGGTTATCCCCCTCATTCTTTTTCCATGGCGATGTGACGCTGCTCGCTCGCTACCTACTTACCTACCCTAGTGCTTGTGGACTTGCCCAATAATCGTTTGTGTGTGTGTGTGTGTGGGAGAACGTACCGTAAGTTACTCCCGAGCTTTCAAACCCGAGAGAGCACCGAGTCGGAACCTGGCGATGGTGCAATCACCATGATGTGACTCGCTAATCGTGACCCTCCCTTTCTCCCCTTTTTTCGCTCTGTTCGCTTTCTCCCCACCTACCTACCTACTCCGACTCGTTAGGTCGTCGGCGGGTAGATTTTGCTGCTTCTGCAACGGGGGTTTGAACTGCTAACTCTTTCAGAAGCGCCATTGTGTCTGGTGCTGTAGCTTGTCTCTTTTTTTTTTTCGGGTTTGTGAGACGCGACGACTTGTTTATCATTTTTTTATTGACGTATCCTTTCCCTGCTTTCTTACGTGAATCGTCCACGTGCGCCTGTATCATAAGTGCTTGCAGTACGGACTACAGCCACCATGAGACTCGACGCGCTGGTCTGGTTTACGCTGAGCTTTGCCTCGGCTTTTGTTGCTGCCTGTGCTGGTAGTGGTCATGCTGAACAGGTCAGGGAATGGAGTCAAGAGGAATTGAACCAACTTGAGGAGAAATGGGGAACCGATGTAAGTCACCGTCTAGGTGCTATGCCTAGTATTTTTGATAGATTGGCTAGCTTTAGGATGGCGCGGGCCGCTGGGGTGTTACCTACTTAGATGGAATGGAGCATGTGAGGGTCATGGAAATACACTTACCCATCCCCGATCGTGAGTTTCGCGGGTGTCGAGACTCGAGCTGATGGTTTGTACCTAGTGGGGGTTCAGCGGCATCTCTACGTTTGCCCACCTCAAGCACGTCAGGTGCCTGACTACGCCGAGTGAGAACTTCGATATTGCCATTATCGGTGTCCCATTTGATACAGCTGTATCCTATCGTCCCGGTGGGTTGAATTGTCTTTCTTTTCTCCGTCGGGCTACGCGAGTCAGTCGCATCGTTTCAGGCTCCCTAGTGCTCGCTTACCGACGTCTCACCTGACTGGCAGGCGCCCGCTTCGGCCCTAGAGCAATCCGCGCGGCTTCGGCGCGTCAGACGACGTTCCGGGGTTTCAATCCGCGGGCAGGCATAAACCCGTATCAGAATTGGGCAAGAATCCTCGATTGCGGTGATATACCTGTGACGCCGATGGAGAATGCCCAGGCCCTAGTGCAGATGAGCGCAGCCTTCTCGGAACTTGGCGTTCGGACGACCGCTTCGCCTCGTCTGGCGAGGCCGAAGCTGATTACGCTTGGGGGCGACCATTCTATCGCGTTGCCGGCGCTGCGGGCGCTCAAGGAGATCTACGGCCGCCCGCTGCGCGTGTTGCACTTCGATGCGCACCTTGACACGTGGCACCCGATGGGATATCCTAATTACTGGGCGACAGAGCAGGCCAAGTTCAACCACGGGTCAATGTTCTGGCTTGCGGGACAGGAAGGCCTGCTATCAAATGCCTCGGGTGCGCCATCCGTACATGCCGGCCTGAGGACGAGGCTGTCAGGAACTGGATTTGGGGATTTCGAGGATGATGACAAGCAGGGATGGATACGCTTCAGTGCCGATGATATTGATGACATCGGACCCGGGGGCATCGCGCAGAGCATCTTGGATACGCTAGGCACAGAGGATCCGGTATATTTGAGCGTAGACATCGATGTTCTCGACCCTGCTTTTGCGCCGGGTACCGGGACGCCTGAGCCCGGCGGCTGGACGTCGAGGGAGCTGATTAGGATATTGAGAGGGGTTGAAGGCTTGAATGTTGTTGGAGCCGATGTCGTTGAGGTTGCACCGGCTTACCAGGGAGCTGGCGAAGAGACAGCGCTTGCGGCCGCACAGGTTGTGTTCGAAATTCTGAGCTCCATGGTCAAGAGGGGATTGGGAGAAATGGAGACGCCGGGAACAAGGGGAGCAAAGGGACAGAAGGATTCTAAGAAGGACGAGCTTTGAAGGCCTTGGGGTGACTCAGACAGATAGGTATGTTAGACAAGGGCTACAAATATACACTAGGTACACTGCGCTGATGGCCTAGGTAATAGGTAATGCCATGAACTGCTGACGACTCTGAAATGCCCTTACTAAGGCCGGGCGAGCATCTCATAATGGTAGGTAGATGCCGCTTAATGATTTGGGTTCATCTATGCATGCATGCCTCTCGTAAATCAAAGATACTACCTAACTACCTAGATAACTAGGATGGCAGTTACGGAATACCTATCTTGATGAATCGAATTTTAGTGTAAGCTGTACTATTCAGATAGGTATGTAGGTAGATATCGAGCTGGACTGTGTCAAGAACGAGAGCCGCATCCATCAAGTCAACTTGTCGTGGGTATACTACCTACCTACCTACCTACACTCCTGCATTTTCATTTTGATTTTCATTTTCATTAGTACCGGTAGGTATTTTTCTCATGGTGGGGGATCAAGGGCTTTCGGCGGTCATCTCCACCTCTGCTGAGACATCCGTACTGAAGCCATCACGACAACGGTGAAGATTGACCGTGACTAGGAAGGTAGGTGGACTAGGTTCAGATACCTAGTGTACCTACACTACGGATCCGTACGAAGTAGGTAAATGTGAAAGTAACCGTTGAGCGCTAACAGACTTCGGAGTTGATCTTGAAATTTTTTTTCTTTCAGAGACGCCCATCTACCGTAGGTATTACCTAGATGTAGGTAGAGGCAGTGACTCAGCCGCATATGTGTAATACAGAGAGATAGATAGATGGGATTTATACAGCCATTCCCATGCAGTTGTCGCAGCTTTGAATACAGTATCTACCTAGGTAAGGAAGCAACTTGCAGGCGAGCAGGCAATTAATATGTGGACATGAGAAGAGGTAGGTAAGACTTTTTAGGGAGAGGACTCAAGAGGAGTTGGAGGTCAAGCATGCAAGGGGCCAATGTGGGGGGCCGGAGGACATTGCGTGTACTTACAGTTCATTATGTAATTACATGGCTTCATTATGTAATTACATGATTTTCTGTTAATAATAATAATAATAAGGCAGGTACCTAGATAGTGCACGATAGGTAGGTAGGTTAGGCTAGGGACCTAGGTAAGTAGGTACATACGTAGACCAGAACGAGATATTGTCGTGTAGTAATTATCTACCTAGGTATGAGAAAGAAGAACATCACAACAGTCATCACGGGCTTTGGTGTTGTGTTTTGTTGTGTTGTGTTATTGAGACGTACCGACAACAGTAGTAGTTAAGTCTACGTAACGGAAATTAAAGATTAGGTAGGTAGTAGGTAGTACCTAGTAGGCACCCCAGCCTGCTGTGTGTGGATTATGCACGTACATACGGATTAGGTACCCTACCTACCTACCTACGTCCGTACCTACCTAGGTAGACTACCTACCTATCCTCCGGCACTTGGTAGCACTTGCTGTCAATTGACATGATCTGCTGTTGCTATAAATAGTAGGCAATATACTTAGGTATCATCACCATATATCATCACCTAGGTACGTATACACTAGATCCGTAGGTAGGTTGGTAGGTATCCCATGTTACGGCGATACATGCGCACTGACATTATGGCGCTTTCATGCAGGGGAGGAAAAGAAAAAAAAAACGTCTATTACGTAGTACAAATGTGGTAGCATCTCTGTACTTACGTATATAAGTAGCTAAGCTAGGTAGGTAGATCTTTATACCGATAGTGTCGAGCAGGTTGGTGAACATGTACAAAGTCCTTCGTTAGATACTTGCCTACCTAAGGTACGGAATATAATATATTGAATTTGCACAATGCCAAGATACAAGATCGAACAATCGAGGCCCATACGAAGTAGGTACTGTACATACCTACTCTACCGTTTATTCCGTACACCAAACTACAGAACCGTATCTACGTATACCTACATACATACATACATACGTCCGTACCTAAGTATAATGTCGGTACGAATCCGTATCTACCTACCTATCCTAGCGTAGCGCACACACGGCTTAAAAGTCGAAACTCGAAACTTTTATAGGCCGTTCTACCTAATAAGTGTTGCAGTGTCTGTACGGATCCGTACCCTACCTACCTTCCTATTGTTAGATAACAGGTTGGTGTTCTGACTTAGGTAGGTTGGTTAAGTAGTAGGTAGGTAGTATCTCCGCAAAACGATCTACGTACAGTGCAACAATATGGGGATAGTTACTGTGCACATTATCTGTCTAGGTACCTTAGGTACTTGCACAAAGCGAGGTGGTGTACCTATACGTCCGTAGTGGTACCTACCTACCAATCGCCTACGAAGTACCTACAGGTCTACCTAGCGTACCTTAGTAATACCTATGTAGTGCACATACGGTAGGTAGGTACCTATTCAGGAACAGACCTACGAGTGGTACCGGACAACCGGCGGGATACCTACCTAGTACTGTAGGTATATATATGCATATATCAAGGATAATGTTGAATACGGGTAGGTCAAAGGAAGATCCTAGCAAGTCATAAACTTCTTTTCGTATCTGAGTATTTTAACCTACATATGTTGAAAGTATGTACGAAGTAGGTACGGGTAGAGCTGCAGAACCATTATCTACCTTATCTAATCCGTACCTAACCTGGGTACATACATACCTAGGTCATGTAGGTAGTAAACTGCAACGAAGACCTTAACGTGTCCTGGAACGAGCTCTTTTAGAACTGGCTGGAGTCTCAAACCTCCGAGTCCTTGTCCCTCATGCCCCTGTCGGGATTATTGGTCGCTAGTGCAGTATTAGGTAGTTAGTGTAGGTACGGACGTACGAAGTAGGTACCTATCTAAGGGCAATGGCACAGTATAGGATACACTGTAAGATACACGGTCAGAAGCCAGGTACGAGCCCAGGCACAAGCCCAGGCACGCACGCGGCGCCAGGCACAGAATAGGCACATCACCACTCAAATCGGGCTTAGCACAGATTGGATTGGGCTGTATCAGCTTCTGCCAAAGGTTGCACTCATTAAAAAAAATCTAGCGCCCCATTTCTGGTACCTAATCTGCACCGGCCACACCCCCCCCCCCTCTCTCTCTCTCTCTCTTTCTCTCTTTCTCCCCTTCTCCCCCTCTCCCTTCAAGCTTGACCAATGGCGTCTCTCTATTTATCTCTCCTTTTCCCCTTGTAAAAAGTCCCCTTGTACCTAGGTACATACCTTACCCTACTCTGTAGGTATCTGTCTAGGCACCTGCCTAGGTACCTGCTACACCTAAGATGCGCACCAGTCAGAGGCCCTCTCTCTCACTCTCTCTCTCTCTCTCTGAGCGCGCTGTCTTTTCCCCTTCTGTGATTGCTCACTGCATCTTCCCCTTCCTGGCAAGTCCCAGTTCCCTCACAAGTCCCTCCCTCCCTCCCTCCCCCCCCCCCGTTCCATTGCGGAGGAATAAGTGGTAGCTTAGGCTCTTTTTAGAGTGCTTTTCGACTCGATGGACCTCTCGTTATTTTCCCATGTTTTTATTATTATTATTATTATTTTTTATTTATTTTTTTTGCTCTTCCTTTCCTTGATACTTACCCTACCTGGGTACCTTAGGTACCTATCTCTCTCTCTCTCTCTTCTCTCTTCTCTCTTTTCTCTCTTTTTCTTCTCTTTACCCCTGGCCTACCTACTTAGTTAGTCTCCATCTACCGGCAATGCCTAAACCTCTTTTAACCCTCTGTATCCCTACCTCTGGATGACCTTACCGCCTCTCTCCGCCTTTGTTATTCAATCCTTCTCTGGCCTGCTTGTTTCTCATCCTCCTTCCAGGTCTCCTGGGATTCTTCTCACTCTTCTTCTGGCCTACGCTCGTTCTCTATAGCTTATTAATATTACCTAGTATACTGGCTCGATTTGCATACTACATAAACATACATACACAGGCCAATATCCCCCCCTTTCTTTCCAATCGCGCGTGTGCGCACACGGCATAGCGTCGTATCACGTAATCGCTGCGAGCCGCCTCCTCGAATCTATTTGTCAAGGTAGAGGAAGGTGAGGAGAATCGAAGAAATAAAAAAAAAATTACACGGAGGGCTTCATTGGCTGTCTATCTTCTCGACGCTCATTTCTGGCGTGTCTTCAGTTGCGCTCGCTTTCTTTGGACCATCATAACCAACCAACCCCTTGCCTTTGTTCGCCACGTCTCCGGACCGACCATTTACATTCAAAGGGCACCATCTGCTTGCTTTGCTGTCTTGCAGTCAATATCCATGACTCTTGCCAGCTTAGGGACCATTTCAAGCTTTCGCGTAACTGCATACTCTTTTGGATTTCTCGAATCACGACCGATTTGAAAAAAAAAAAAGAAAAGAAAAGAAAAGAACAGCCCGCTAGCCAGCTCGATTCGACGTACCTTATTGCCTCCACCAAAATCTGCATATAGTCTATATCCATTGCTCGGTTGTATCTCGTCGCTCGGTGATCATTTGCCAACTCTTGTTTGCCTATTATTTGGAGGAAACTCAATTGTTCAGTTTACCCCTTTTTGACAAACGGCTTTTGTAATAACCGACGTTGCTTGGATCTCCATACAGCGCCTACGTTCCAGATTCAGCATCTTCTTTCTTGCCTTTGTGCCTTGGAGGGGGCACGCTTAATCTTTCAAAACGGCTGTTCTTTCACAAGTATCGAGGGACACTCTTGTCCCTCCTCACCTACTCGGGATGCAGGGCCTCTCGAACTCTGGTATTCCTACCGGACCTTCTGCTAACTCTAACAGCCGGTTCGGCCACGCTTCCAAGCCTTCCAACAGCGATACCGGCTTTTCTCATGGCGCTTTCACATCTAACGTCTCTGGATTCGCCGAGAAGGTCAACCGTCGCACCGTCATTCCTGCCATCAACACGCAGCAACTAAACTCCCCTACCAACAACATGGCGACGGAGATGGCAAGCCCCGGTACGGGCTTTGATATGCAATTCACACCTTTGCTCCCTTCCCAACTTCTTCTCGGAAGCCCTTTTCAGCCCGGGTCCCCAACTGCGTTTGCCAATGCCGGGTTTCAAAACATGCCTGGCTTTCAACAAACAAATGGGGCACAGCAGCAGCAACAGGGCAACTTGAACACACCGATTCAACCAGCTATGTCACCTCATCAGTACCAAGCCATGGTGTCCCCCTCGGCCTTCGGTGCACCCCAGTTCTATCAGCCACAGTCTCCAACTGGCGCGTACAACAACATGGGAAATCAATTACAGCTACCACCCCAGTCCCCTGCGGGTATGGTGGCTAACAATGTCATCACCGGAACCAGCCGAACTGTGTATCTCGGAAACATTCCTCCCGATACTAGTGCTGAGGAAATTCTAGGCCATGTTCGAAGCGGCCAGATCGAATCTGTCCGCCTTTTGCCCGACAAGAATTGTGCCTTCATCTCATTCCTTGATGCTAACGCTGCAACTCATTTCCACTCTGATGCTATCTTGAAAAAGCTCTGCGTCAAGGGACAGGACATTAAGATCGGGTGGGGGAAACCTTCACAAGTTCCCACCTCGGTCGCACTGGCGGTTCAGCAATCTGGAGCGTCTCGGAATGTGTATTTGGGCAACTTGCCCGATGAGATTACTGAGGATGAACTGCGCGAAGATCTAGGCAAATTCGGAGCGATTGACACGATCAAGTTAGTTCGTGAGAAGAATATTGCATTCGTTCACTTTCTGTCTATTGCCAACGCAATGAAGGCAGTACAGCAACTGCCGCAAGAACCTAAATGGCAGTCGCCTCGTAGGGTGTACTATGGCAAGGATCGTTGCGCATACGTCTCCAAGACCCAACAACAGAATGCCGCTCAGTACCTAGGTATCGCTCCGGGCTATGCCCATATGTTAACAGGGCAGGACCGTGATGTGATCTCGAATGTTCTGGCTCAGCAGTCTGTGGCGGCCGCAGCGGTTGCAACCACTGCAGGCGGTATAAACAACCTCGGCAACCGAACGATTTATTTGGGTAACATTCATCCGGAGACCACTGTTGAGGAGATCTGCAACGTTGTGCGTGGCGGTCTACTTCATCATATCCGTTACATTCCCGATAAACACATTTGCTTCGTGACGTTCATTGATCCCACGGCGGCAGCTTCTTTTTACGCTCTGAGCAACCTACAGGGCCTGATGATCCACAACCGTCGTCTGAAGATTGGCTGGGGAAAGCACTCAGGCGCTCTTCCACCGGCAATTGCCTTGGCCGTCAGCGGCGGTGCATCCCGCAATGTATATATCGGCAATCTCGACGAGACTTGGGCTGAAGACAGGCTGAGGCAAGACTTTTCCGAGTATGGCGAGATTGAGCTAGTCAATGCTTTACGAGAAAAGAGCTGTGCTTTTGTCAATTTCACCAACATTGCTAATGCTATAAAGGCCATCGAGGCAGTTCGAAGCAGAGAAGACTATAAGAAATTCAAAGTCAACTTTGGCAAGGACCGGTGTGGAAACCAGCCTCGACAGCTGCAACAGCAATCTTCGTCACCGCGTGGAGACGGCGCGCCATCCCCTGTTGCTGGTGGCAGTGGAAGCGGGAACTCACCTACGAATCCGACGTCGCCTCTGGGCATTACAAATGGGGCGACTCTGTTCGGCGGGAACAATAACCCCCTGACAATGTACCTGCAACAGGTGCAACAGCAGGCCCAACACCAACAGCAACATCAGCAGCAGATGCTTGTGTCGCAGCAGGCCGCATTGTTTGGGACAGCCGCATCTCCGAACGAACTCAAGTTGGAAATACCCCAGCAAAATAACATTTCCCACGGATATGGTGCTCCACAGAGTGCCATTACTGGACCTACAACCATCGGTGGTCTCCTTGCACCAGGACCTCGTTCTCATAACCGTGCGCTCAGTCTTCCGGTTTTTGCTCCCCTGGATAATGGGGCTAGCAGTCCTATCAATGGCCATGGCCCCATTGGCGGAGAGGGAGAACGTAGGGGACACCACTATCAATCCAGTTTCGGTGGAATTGGCTCCGGACTCGGTCTTGCTATTCAAGGAGGACTGAATGGATGGGAAGAGGAATTGGCGAACTAAAGAAAAAAAGGCCAGGTTCTCTCTAGATGATATGAATGAGTGTAATATGTTGTACTTGCTACGCTGATTTCACGGAGTTACGTCGACGGGCTTTTGCTCATTGTTTCATATATCGGCCACCTCGAGAGAATTTAGGCAGCCCCAAAAGAGTTGGTTCAAAAAACATACACACACACAATACCTTCGAGTTTTTCCCCCCTCCTAGGAGACGGTGGTTGGAGATCGGGTCAGAGACCGTTGCATTCACAATGTTGTAGGGACTGGGGAGATGCGGAACGGAGGGAGGGGGCTCACTTCACAACTCGGGATTTAAGAAAGGAGCTAGACTAGTATGTATGTGGTGGGAAATGCCTTCTTTCATCATCCTCGGCAGGCGATCTGTGTCATTATTGTCATCATTATCATCATTATCATCATCATCATCATCATCATCGGCGTAAACATGCTTGTACGTTGAGGAAGATCGGAGGGTATAATACAAGAAAGAATTCAAAATATCTCCCGCCTTTTCTGGACTCGCCTTTTGTGATTTGATGTCAGACTTCCTCGAATGACAGGAACGATGATTGGGGCGTCGTGTAGTGTACGTAGTGGACAATATATACCTTATATGATGATACATACGAGAGATGTCGAAATAATCAGGTCTCGTTTTTTCTTTCTTTCTTTCTTTTTCTTCCTTTGTGAATTTATTCGCGGATTCACATATACACACATACATACACATACATCCCCTCCGAAACCCCCCCCCCCCCCCGAACCGGCTTCCAGGCTTACGTCAAATCAACCTATCGTTCGTCGCGTTCGCCGTGTAATACTCCGATTCCGATTCCGATTCATCTACTTACGTAGGCTCGGCATATGTATGGAATGACATTACTAGGTAGGTAGGTAGGTAGGTAGTTTTGCGAAGGAATTAAACACGGGCAAAAAAATCAATTCAATTCATGATAGAAATTATTTATGTATTAGAATCATTATCCCTATTGAGTCCGGATCCTTATTCGATGGGCCAGCCATTTACCTACCTACTTGGGTTTTTTGTACGTATTTTATGTAGATAGGCGCTCGGCATATATATACATACATACATACATACAGACGTAGGTATGTAGTACTTATGTGTATATATGCAAACTACTATCTATATAAGAAGTAAAAGTAAAGTAAAGTAAAGTTACGCCGTGAGTTACGTACCTTTCCAACAACAAAACTGAATCTCAGCCCAAAGCGTACGGCGTAACCAGCCCCCCCCCCCCCTTTTTTTTCTCGCCGCTGTTTTTTTTTTTTGGGTTAATTTCTACTCTATGATGGAATAGATCTAGTTTATGAACATTGCCGCCGCTTTACAGTAGATACGAACGATTTCGCGTATGTATGAAGAATTGAAGTGAAAACGCGCATCCGCGGCCCGTTCGGTGCTTATGTTAGTACCCAGCGGGTTCAGGCCGGGCCGGGAACGCGGGGGCTTTCACGTCCGTGGAGCACTGCTGTTTCCAATTCCTCGGGACGATTTTGTCCACGATGGCCTTGAATGCCTCCTGTATGTACAAAGTATATCCCCGCATTAGCGACTCAGAGGTTCTCTCAAAGACTTCTATCCCCCCCCGGCCTTTGCTCTGGCTTTGGGCCTGCAAGAAGGGATCTGTGTCGTGTCGTGGGGAGGAAGAACATTGGAGGGGATGGAAGAAAGGAAGGATGGAAGGAAATTTGGTTTATCAACTTACCAATGTGCAGAAGCTTTCATCGCCTTCCAGATGATTTCCTGGCGCCCGACAGCCGGGGATTTTGACAACCTCGTCGTTATATCGGAGACGTACATAGTAGTCTTTTAACTTTGCCTTATTCCCTGGTGTCAGCTGTTCCGTTGGTTTACGTCCTAGTCCTGGAGGCGGCGTGCCCGACGTCCCGAATACAGGTGCCCAAGAGAAAAGCGAGGCAAGCCAGTTGGAGTTTGAGCTTGTCTCTCTGTCGTTGGTGCTATCAGCGGGTGAGATAGCGGGTTGTGATGTCTTGGAGGTGAGATCAGCTCCTTTAGATGCACTGGCACTTTTACGGAACATCTCGATCGCAATGTGGCTTGTAAACGGAGGCCACTTTCTGTTCTCATAAGCCCCTAAGCTGGCCAACACGCCACCTATGGTTGTGTCATGACACCCACTGAGCCCGAGTCGTATAGGAGCGGCTGCTTTACGTTTACCCAATGATTTCTCGTCATTTTCTTTGCCACCCGCCCCTGAGTGCTCAGCACTATCTACCATCCTGCCAACACAGTCACCCAAAAGGCCACCGATTCCTAGTGTGCGGTATTCCTGGCTTTCCTTATAGCCAGCGAACCATTCTTCGACGACAATTTTGTCCATGATTTCTCTGCCTTTTGGGTCGTAGAACTCTTTGGGAAGTCGTGTGTCCGGCCCGTGAGCTAATGTTGCATTGACCGTGTCCATGATCCCACTTAACCGAGGCCGCCCATCCACAGCGACTTGCGGAGAGGTGGCTGGCATCCACTTCCCGATAAGCTTGTTTAGATATGCCATCTCGTCCGTATCATTCCAATGGCTGGCAGCGCGCTGAGCAAAGGCTCGGGAGAGAGCAGCGAATCTTCGACAGTTGCCGTCGTTTGGAAACAGGGTCTCGTCAGCGGGCGTGCGGAGTAATATAGTAGGAGGCGGAAATGACGGCGAACGGGCGTGCGGTGGATAGAGTCCGGTGAAAGTTTCCTGGAGGGAATCAAGGGCTCGCGGAATGGGGGTTGCTCGTAGATACAACGAATTGGCGTCCTGCAAGATGGGTGGTAAAAATCCCAACTGGTCTACATAGAGTTTCCGTAAGCGTGTACCCAGATCGAATGTGGTCTCACGTCCACGGTCGGTCAACATTCCCATGTCGCAGATCCCATCTAGTTCACCCTTGGGTCCCATCGCGAGCGTTGGCTCGTCATTTGGCCCAAAAGTTTCGAGACGACGTCTCCATTCTAGTATTGTGAACTGGCTAGTGGTGCGGTCGAGGACGGCAGACTTGAACTGGCCGGCGAGGGCGCAGTATGGCCAGAAAGGATGAAGACCGGCATTTCGGAACCGTGGGGATATAGGAGTTCGCTCGCCATGTCTAAGAAGAACTTGGACTTGCAGGAGCTCAAGATTTGGTGGATACAACGACTTGAGTTCATCGTCGTCATATGGAGGACGAGGGACTAAACTGGTCATCGTTGGAGCTCAGTTAGGTATCGAATCCGTACGATGCAGGAAGGAATTCATATGACAGCTTTCTTGTAGGAAAAAGACAGTGAAATTTACCTACTTGGGGCTGGAAAGAGTAAAGAGTGGCTACCACACAAAACAACGTAAGAAGGTTATTTATCACGAATGCAAGCGGGGAGACGGAAGCAATACCGAGCGAAGAGCGAGCTTGGATGGAACAAGATGTATGTATACGAAGTAAGTAAGTGAATGCACACTTGAAGCTCATTCATTACGCAAGATGAATCATCTAGATGCATATATGAATTATCTAATTCACGTATGCTATATAGGTAGTAATACCTACCCAATCACATAAAATTGGAGCTCGAACCCACAAGGACAATCGTAAGTATACAGTATCGAGATAGGATCTACATACAGTACGGCATTGCCATGCAAACCTGTGAAGTAGGTACCAAACCTACCTACCTGTTCATCGCATCGGAATTGCGATTGAAGGTACGGATTACGGATCCATATCTACCTAGTTCAATGGACGAGGAACCGGACCATCATCTGCAGTAAACACTGTAACCAGGCTGGCGAGACTGCAGGCATTTTCCCAAGAGTTTAAGTCTCATTATTATTGAGTCGGAACAAAGTCATTCTCTCCTTCGGTCGCTTTTGCCACATATTCTGGAGGCCGACAGCGGCTTCATTTTAGGTATCGTGTGAGCTATTGGCTTGCCGTTCATTATGAGGCGTTCAAAGCCTGTCTGCCTCCTATGTCGCCTACAAGTCATCAATGCGACAGGCAAGACGGTTAATTTACAATGGAAGACCCAAGCTGTCAATCTTCATACCTCATTATCAAGACATGATGTGTCCAGAGCTCGCGCCACCGAGTGGGCACCGGGCGCTGCTGCCAGTCCCAGGCCGACTCCGTCCCTGCGAAAGATTTATTTCGAGAGCGGACGGAATTGGAAGCCTGGGGCGCTATTTTCGCCAACCCAAATCCCCGAGAAGCAGTCTTCGACTAACCTAGAAGCATTTTTCGATCAGATCGTCCGAGAGCAAAGAGGTCTCCGAAATACCGCAGGCAATGAGTCTATTCCAGACGATGCCTCGGTCCATCTGCCAGTTGTCGGAGCAATCGAAAAACTTCGAGAGTTAATAGAAGGGGATACGCCAGTAGCGGATGCCTACTCCTATTTTCAGACACAGGTCCAGCCTCTTGCGCAAGCCCCCGATGTCATTGTGCCCAGAGCCTACCAACAGGTACTCCTCTTATTACTAGACAAGCTTACCAAGGCTAAGAAAGCAGACATGTCCTCAGAGAAGCTTCCCACCGTCGCTGAAATATCCCGGATGTATGTGGAGGTTGGCAAATTACAACCGAGGCAATGGGCCGTGCTTGTGCGTGAGCTGATCCAATGCATCGTCAACCTGGGCCCCTCAACCGAGGCTGAAGCAAGGCCCGTTGCTGCCTTGCGAGACGCCATGTTGGTAGATCTCGTTGAGTCGTGGAAAGTCTTCTCTCTGCCTCGTTATGCTACATCACCTATTGATAACCACGAATTGCTCAGCACTCTCTGGTTCCCGACATTGAACAAGTATCGCTTGACAAGATTTACCAAGTCAGGCAAATTTGCCGATGCATTCAGTATACTCTTTGAGCAGTACTCACTTACTCAGCTCGGCACGCCTATTTCGACGCTAGCCATTGCCACATATGTCCTTTTAAGCGACTCAACTCGATGTCCTGCTGGCATTAGGGAAAAGGCTGTTCGTTTTATGTCTAAAGTCTCTCATATAATTGTTATTGTCGATTACCAAGCTACGTGTCTTCGCAGCGAAGTCGCCAATGAACTTCCCAGCCTGGAGCAATATATCATGGGCCTTTGGCCAGACATCGAAGCACACTTAAGGAAGAATCATGCGGCTGAGTACGGATCGTCTACAGAAGCATACACAGCTTTATTTTCGGTTGGTGAGAATCGAGCGGCTCAGGTCTTCAATGCGAATTACATAAGGCACAGACTACACCGGGTATATAAAGCTCGCAATTTCGCGGCGTTAGACGGCCTTTGGCAAGCATTTATCGGTACCGAGAACCCAATGTCACAAGAAAGGATCGAATTAATTCAGCAGAACCCAGACCTTATAGATTTATTTATCAATGCACGCATGTCGTTCCGCCAACCTGATATGGCCGTAACTGCATGGGGTTTGCTAAGCGAAGTTGGGCTTAAGCCAACTCTAATGACCTGGAACCTGATGCTCGGTGGCCTTAAGAGTATAGGCAACGCTGAAGGAATCCATAATGTCTGGGCTAAACTAGTTGGCTCTGGTCTAAAATTAGACAAGGCAATATGGACAACCCGTGTTGGCGGACTAATCGAAGGTGGTGATGTCGAAGGAGGTCTCTACGCTTTGCAAGAGATGGCCCATATTTGGGAAACAAACCCAAACGCGCCTGCTGCTGTACAGCCTTCTATAGAGCCGGTCAATGCCGCCCTCACTGCGCTGTTCGATAGTGGGCGACCCGATGTTGCAAAGAAGTTACTGGCTTGGGCTGAGAAAAAAGATCTCAGACCAGACATATATACCTTCAACCTTTTGTTACGCTCGATGATTCGGGGCAAGAACCAGAACAATGATATACAAAAACTGTTTGCCATAATGCAAGCTCAGGGTATAAAAGCTAATGAAGCTACCTTTACCATCATTCTCGATGCCTCCTTTTCGCCGGGTCAGGAAGTGAGTGCTGAAGAGCAAGCTAAGCTTGTTGCTGGCGTTGCCTCCGCGATGAAAGACTCTGGCCTGCAGCTCAATATGATCACATACGGCAAGATGATTTATGTCCTTTTACGCTCCAATGCTGCATCTCAAGCCATGGATATCGTTACCCACATTTATGAACGGGGGTTGGAACTGTCTCCGCACATTTACACGATGCTCGTACAGTACTTCTTCAGGCAAGATCCTCCGGATCTCAACTCCGTACGCCTGCTTGTAAAACGCCGACGCTACATCGACTTCGACGACATGGACATTGTCTTCCACGACCGTCTCGTGCAGGGCTTTTCCCTGACTGGTGACACCGTTGCGGCACTTGAGGTATTCGATCGTGTTATCAAATATGGCGCTCAAATGAGTCTGTCAACATTGACTGATTTATTAAGCGTTCTTCTCCACAAGGGTCTCCGGAAGGAAGCTCGCAGGATGGTTATGCTCGAGAAGACGCGGTTTGAGAAAAAATATCCTAATCCAGAACCTCATGCGAAATATTGGAGCCACACTTTCTGGCAGATGGCAAGGGAACACGGCCTTCTGAATACTTAGCCACGACAACTGCTTGATGTCTCTATCCCAGATCTAGGACAATAACCTCTTGTGCAAGTTAAATACACCACAGCGGCTTCGGGTGATACACTCTCCTGAAAGCAATCAGGTATCATATCTATTTTGTAGATTAGTATGTACATATGTAGGCTTCATTCGCAATGTAGCCAATCGATGCCATTTCAGTGAGCATTGTCGCGATAGAACGTTACTTTGTTCTACCAAGTTCCTCTCTCCGCTCTAAGTTCTTCTCATACCAAGCCCAGACACCCGAAAACGCCAAACTCCTTCATAATAAGAAAAAGACAGAAAAGACAACAAAAGAAATATGTCCCTTGTCTTTCTCATACACGCTCAATGCGAAGTACTTCTCCGTCACTCCAGGGGTGGAAATCTATCTTCTTCACCTCTCTTGTTTTCCCTTTCGTCAACGAAGGCGTCGCCTCACGACTCGTCCATCTGGTCCTCATCCTCTCCTATTTCACCAACGATCAGCGCTGACGATGACGCGCCCAGCAAATTGGTACTATCGCCATCTTGGATAAGAGAAATGACACGCTGAAGCCCTTCCACACCGCCTTTGGCCAGATTCGGCCCAGAGCCCTGCCACTCCCCATCGCGGACCTCGCCCTGCTTTCCGAGCTCGAGACCGTGTATGATCTCCAGATGCCTGCGCGTCGCCGTCTCCACATATTCGACTCTTTCCCTCCTCCAGCTCCTAGGGCCCCTCGTGCCCGATTCTTCGTCGTCCTCGCTGTGTGTTCCGGAAGCAGACAATCCCTTCAGATCTGGAGTGAGATTGCTCAGCGCCTTGGATAAGGCCCGGAGAGCCTGCATCTGCGACAGCGTAAATGCGGCCGTCGTGGCGAGAGGGGCGGCGCCGCCGCCCGAGGACGCCAGATCGCCCTTCTGGTGCAGGAACGCGAAGGGGCTCCTGGCCTCCTCGGGCTTGACCGCATCGGTAGCGTTTGTGTTCTCTTGCGCGGACGCGCGCTTCGTCGGCGATCCGGTCTCGGCTTTGACCTGGGCCCCTGTGCCAGGGGGGGTAATTAAGCGTCGCAAATCCTCGAGGAGGGCGTCGTTGCGCGCGCGCTCGGCTGTTAGCAGGGCGTTCAGACGCATGGACTCGCGGAGGCGCCGGCGGAGATGGGTTATGGATTCAATCGTCGGTGCGTCCTTTTGCCTGCTCTGATCTGCCTTGCTGATTCCCGTGACGGACGGAGAGGCGGAGAAGTCCAGGCCCTCGTAATGCGACAGCCGTATCCAGTTGCATAGCTCAGGGGGGTTCACAGTCAGGATGTTTCGCAGCACGTAGAGTTCGAATTTGTCGAAGTTGCGGTCGATGCTGGCGCAAAGGAGTGTCTCCAATTGGTGCGTGCCGGCCTCGATTTCCTCCTTGGCTCGCTCGGCGGGCGACGGGGCATTCGCGGCATCTAGTTGGGATTGCGACGAATGTGACTTAGACGGCTTGAAGCCGAGTGCGGCGGGCGGCGCATTTATGAGGCCTTGCTCGACACTATTTAGGGCGCGCTCGGCGAGGATGTTTATGCTGTTGATTATGTCGTCGATAAGACTCTGTACTTGCGATAAGCTGTTGTGAGTCGTCGTGCACAAGGACAGGATTGTGGAATCGGCGGGGATGGGGAGCACTGACAACTGGTGGATATCCGAAATGCTCAGTTAGGAGCTCAGTTTCTGAGTTTGAATTCGTCGTCATGGCGCATGGTTTTCAAGTTTGTGCCTCTGGTCTTTGTCTGTTAAACGCTGGATTCAGGAAACGCGTCGCGGTCGCTGATGTTACCTGCCTAGGTTCCTTCTGGGTAATATTTGGAGGGGTGCAGCTGCAGATATGCAAGTACATTGGTTATGTATTTATCCGAGGCTTGGATAAATTTACGTCATATCGTCATACTATCATGTTCTTTTAGTACGTACGTATGCAGGCTGGTAAGAGCCGCGGGCCTGTGCCCGTGACGTTCATAATTAGTACGTACGTCACATATATTATGCACGGAATAGTACTTAGGACTAGGTAGGTATGTCTCTTCAAAGAGTCTTCAGGTCCGGCTTTCTTGCTTAGACATCTTTTCTTGATGCTCTAGCATACTACCTAGTAAATAGTCAATCTTTCACCCATAAGTAGTTCATTGATAAAGTCGAAATGGCAAGTACCTGGAAAGACCGGGTCCAAAGTGGTTGGCAACAGGGAAAAGAAGGATCGTCGACACTCAAAGGTCGTGTGGTACGTCCACTATACATAGCGTTGCGGGCTTGACATATGTCGACTAATGGTTCTCTCCATGACGATAGAAAAATCTAGTAGGTCGGGGCGACGACTATTCAAGCTCGAATTCCAACCATGTTGCGACTCCTAGATCCTCTTTGCGCGATCCATCTTCCTTCCCGCCTCCGCCTAAGCACGTCGCCGCCTATCAACCGGTCGTGGCGCCTACGACATCGTCAAACGCCACCGTCACAGCGCCCGTGACAAGCGATGTCGCACTTCCCCGCCATGCGCAACAGCCACAGCAGATAGAAGAGCCACTGACGGAGCCGAGGCCCTACCGAATTGACACAACGGGTTTATCAACATCACATTTTCCACCACCGCCGCGGCCCTCAGCGCACTCACACGATTCAACAACAGCAGCACAGGCCACGAAGGCAGCAAAGCCAAGGGTACCTCCATCATTACCCCCGCGTCTTCCAGCCCGCAATGACATCAACATCCAAAGCCCTAGTTACACCACTACCCAACCGGCTAGCCAGGGATATTTGGATCAAAATGCCATAAACAACCTCGGTGCGGCGGGTATATCAGTGCCTGGGTTAGGAATAGGTGGAGTTAGAACAAATTCACCTCGATCTCTTCCTGAAACGCGGATCCCACCACGTCTAACAAAGTCGTCAACACAAGTGCCAGGTTACGGTCAGGGAGATGAATTACAGGCTCGTTTTGCACGCATGGATGCGCCCCCCTCCTTGCAGGAAAGTGGTACCGGAACAACGAGTAGCAGTCAACAGCATCTTGTGGGACACACTCCGTCTGTTGTTGGAAAGAAGAGGCCGCCACCTCCACCATTACCCAAGAAACCAGTAGTATCGAGAATGGGAACGAACACGAATACTGCGCCACCGGTTCCGCTCGCAACAAGACCTAAGTTCGATTAAATACAATTTTCCTTCACACCATGCATTCAGCCGAATACAGTCAAGGACGCCAACAGATATCGCATCGCATTGATAATCATGAACATCCGAGAACCAGTCAATCTAGATAACGTTGGATCTGTTTTGAGACTGGAAGTATCGGTTTGCTAGGGTTTTCGGGTGTTTATAGTCTTCGTAACACGTCCTATATTAGGTAGAACACGGCCTAACTAGGTAGTAGACACAACTTTGGCGTCTAAATAAAGAGAACGAGCATGAAATGCGAGGTGCGTCAAACTTTCCTCCTCTTTGCGAGGTATAACTCCAATTACCTGTGTTCCCAGCGTATCTGCCTTACACCTTCATCTCGTTGAGGCCGTGCTTCCAGACAGCGACGAAAGGAGTAACACCATCGTCGCGGTAGTTAAGCAGGACAACCCTATCACCGAAAGATTAGCTGGCTATGCCCATGATACCTAATGTGGTGGCGAGTATATCTTACATTCCATCGACATCGGAGCTCTCGCCAGTGTAGAACTCCCAGTCGTCAAACTTGCTAAGAACCTTCTTGGAGAAGACGGCGGCGCCCTTCTTGAAAGTCTCGATTTCGGATTCCGGGGCACCCTTAGCCTTCAGGTGGGCAAGGACCTTCTTCATGTAACCTATATGCATTTAGTACATGTCTTCCTTATGTCCCGAAGGAAAGTCGCATATCGCACCTTTAAGATAAGTTCCGTAGCTGGCCTTGTCGAAGCTGGTAGGCTGGAGGCGGAAGCTGTGAACAATGTTGTTGACCTTCTGAGCAGAGTCATCAAGACCCTCATCAGCCTCCTCAGCAGAAGCATTGGCGCCAGTGTCTACAGTTGTCTAATGTCAACGAATGATATCGCCAAGTGGGAGTAGATACCGGACACTAAACATACCGACATTGACGGCTCCAATCTCGATCATAGCACAATCAGCTTCATAGATGACGCCATCGACCTCCTTGAGGTTGTAGGAGTCGGACAGCAGCTCATCCTTGCTGTCGCTAACGGCGTCCTGTAGGCGAGGAACCCGTCAGCAACCTCGGCTCCCAGCACAATAGACAGGGCGACTTACGATGTAAATTATCATTTTGGCGGAGGAAAATTGACGATGATAAAATTCAGAAACGCACGCAGATCGTGGGCAAGATGATCGCAGCTAGGAGACGACACTGGGGATTGCAGGTAGTGTAGGTAAGAAGGGAAATTTCCGCGGTAGACAATGGATTTTGCGAAAAAATGAGGGGCAGCGACCACTGGCACATGGCGGGACACTTAAAATTAAATTTTGGTAGAGAAAAGCGGGGCGCGATCGATACGTTTGGAGGGGCAGCGCCAAACTGGACCAAAACAGGTGCAGAGGGCTTCCCCCAGCATTACGGAATAGAAATGCCGAACAATACGTCAGCTGTTCGGCAGGCGCCAGCCACTGGCATGAAGTTGAGGGAAATACTTACGTAATTGCCTACATTACTACCTTACTACCTACACTACAGTCTACTCTGCACAAAGGAAATTTCGTGTCTATGCCTCAAATTATATGGTTACAAGAATAATCCCGTCAATTTGGCACCTGGAATATAGTATACCTAGTGGACAACTCACACCTGAAAATATGTACCTAGAGGCGTGTACCTAGGTAGGTTAGGTACCTTAGGTACTTCGCACTTGACCTCGAAAAGCGCCTACCTATCTTTTTCGGGTACCTATTCCGTGGAGCACCTAAGGTAACCTACGAAGTACCTAACCTACCTACACTACCTACCTAGGTACCTACCTACCTACCTACCTACATGAAGTTTCCAGGTGGTAGTGTACCTACGGGATTCCCCCGTCAGAGGACATCAAGAAGGTACATACATTAAAGTGCGACTCTATTCCGTACACGTGTAAGAGTACCTAAAGAATCTCTGAAATTTAAGAATCGTATTTCCCGTGCCGACTATATTTTTGCAGAGAGAAGACTGTCTGTTAACTACAGTACCTATGCACTAACTACGTGGCTAGGTACGGACCCGTACACTAGGTACATTTGTTGTGCGAGAAAATGTTGTTTGAAGACCTAACCTTAGCATTAGGTGCAGTACCTACCTAACTAGTACCTACCTAACTCCCTACTTAGGTCGATACAGTACCTATAGAGAGGTGGTAGGTTAGGTACCTAGGTAGCTGAAACGACCGAAATACAGTTTGAGGCATGTGTTAATAACACTGTTACCTAATGTACTCGCTACAGTTTGTACAGTGTATAATTACACTAATATCGTAATGATCTTACTGCGTATACGTATACGCGTTGCAAGCTTACGAACTAGGTACTGAACTACTGCTTATTTCCCAACTGGCCACTGTCAGGATAGCCGAGACAACAACTTAACACATTTCTAATCACAACAGGACCCAAACCTTTCGTCAATCGCGTCCAGACCTCATAGCCGCAGATACCGATTTACATTGTTAGTGTCTCTGTAGTGTACAATGTTCCGCAGTAGCTCAGAGAAGCGTGACAATGCAGGTGACAGTCATCAGCCCACTCTCGACTCGCTCACCACAAAGCACCGGTACGCTAAATAACTAATCCGTATGCTGTGCTTGTATCGGGTAACCGAGTCCTGACCGAGACCCTGTACCCATACTTCTTACCTACATATGCCCGATTACTACCTAGTGTATGCACATACAAAAATCAAGTTCGGCACCACCTGAAGCACGACAAGCACGCTCTTTCGGCTTTAAAGTACCTACCTACCTACGATCTTCCCGACAGCTGGCATCCTTATAAATGTGGTTCTCAGGCACTTATTTCCGGTAGGCCGATACAGTGCATTTACATGGATTAGTCAGCCCCCTGCAGCAAAATAAGACCGTATGAGACACTGTACCGAGTCGACTACACCATTTTGGGGCGTCTGGTCGCCGACTAGCCGATTGTTGGTACCTCTTAGCCCATAATTAACGCGCTCCAGTACTTACGGAATACATATCTCTCATTCGACAACCTAAAGTCCTTAAACACCTTCATTTCAATGGTCAACCCGTTTGTCATTCGCCGCACTCTTTTCCTTTCATTCTTCTACCTACTTGTTTTCAGACCCTCTTATACATTGTAATTCGTCTTGATCCGTTCCACTCAACCTCTCATTCCGCTACCCATCAGCGATGGCGTCGAACCTGACCGCTGCTGCCGGTCTCCCTCCGCTTCCTACCTACAACCTCACCGAGGCCCCCGATCTAATATCATGGTTTCCTGACTTCTACTTATCTGCTGTTGCGCCGGTCGTCGCATACTGGGTGGTATCTATGATATTCCACGTCATTGACGTCTACGACCTGTTTCCGCAATATCGACTGCATACGCCTGCCGAAATCGCGGCGCGCAACCGAGCCACGCGATTCGAAGTCTTCCGTGATGTCGTCATTCAGCAAATCATTCAGATTGCCATGGCCCTTGTGTTAGGATATACTGATCCTCCACAATTGACCGGTCGTGAAGATTATGACGTCGCTGTTTGGGCTACCAGAGTTCGCCTGGCCCAGAGAGCTGTCCCTGCCATCCTTGGGCTCGTGGGCATTAATGCTGCCACTGTCTCTAAGAATATGGCCATATCGCATCCCCTCCTGGCTGGTGCACTCGCTGGCGGGTATTATCCACGTCTCAGCACCAGCCTTGACGCCACCGATAGCGATTTAATTCCCTCTTTTGTCACCTGGGAGCTCATGGTCGCTAAGGCTATCTACCACCTTATCATTCCTGCCTTCCAATTTGCTGTCGCCGTCACCACCTTGGACACCTGGCAGTACTTTTTGCATCGCGGCATGCACATGAACAAGTGGCTTTACAGTGAGTTGTCAACGCCATCACTCTACTGCGGTAGTCGTTAACTCCTATTCTAGCCAAGTTTCACTCCCGGCATCATCGACTCTATGTTCCTTATGCCTATGGTGCGCTGTACAACCATCCATTCGAAGGCTTCCTCCTCGATACGCTGGGCGCCGGGTTGGCTTATAAGATTGCGGGAATGAGCGCAAAACAGGGCATTGTCTTTTTCATATGCTCGACGATAAAAACCGTTGACGACCACTGCGGCTATGCCTTACCCTGGGATCCCCTCCAGCACATTACTGGCAACAACGCCGCATACCACGACATTCATCACCAAAGCTGGGGTATCAAGACCAACTTCTCCCAGCCCTTCTTCACTTTCTGGGATCGATTACTAGGTACCATCTGGAAGGGCGATACCTCTCTAAAATATGAGCGCTCAAGAATTAATGCGGCTAATATCTTAGACGCGGACATGAAGAAACGGTCCGCCAAGGCTCAGTAGGGGGCATGTCGCTTCTTTCAAGGTTTTCGATTCGTTGTACCATTCTAGGGGTTTGCGTTTTTTTTTTTTCTGATTCTGGTTTTTCTGGCCTTATGGGAGCGATGAGTATGTGTCCAAGAGGAATGCCAATTGAAGAATGGCTGGAGAGTTGTCAGGCAGGTACCTCGCTGCTTGATACCCAAATTCGTTTCTATTGGTGGCCTGCTGCCCAGCAGATGAAGTCTCAGGCACGCGCTTCCATTGCCGTGTAGTACCACGCTTGTATATTTGTTTGCTCGGCATACCAGGACAGGTGTCTGCGTTGTTAAGGCTCAATATGTAAGATGAGGTAAATTTGGATAAGGCTGTACCCATTACGAAGACTCGCCACTCTGTAAAGGGTGGCTAATGATAATATATTTATTCCAAATTCCATTTTTTTCTCCCCGGGCCATGGCTCCATCCCCTTTTTGGCGTCTACGCTTCGGTGAATATCGGTTTGGTCTTCAACACCCCCCGCCCCCTCTTCCCCCTCCCCCTTTTCCACCTAAGGACCGATCCCGCACTTTTCTACTAGAAGACCAACATAGCTCGGGACGCCTTAAGGTACCTTTTTCTTTATAGCGCCTCCCTCGCCATCTCTCAGCGCTCCGAAAACCCCAGCAAGAGTTAGAAGGCGAACAGCGTTGAGGAACAAGCTGACGCCCACGGACCCCCAAATCACGTCATTCCACTTCCGAGTGGCCGAGTTAGCGGTATCATTCGCCTTTCGCGGCGTGACTGCAGTGCACTGTACGAGACGAGGGGGGACCCGACATACCTGCGAAGGTCTTAGGAGGAGCTCGGGGCCAAGCCCGACATAACACGCCCATACATGGCCGTAGTCCGCCAATGCGACGACTGCTAGATACCACCGCGCCGTGCGCGCGTGGACCGTCCAGCTGCAGACCACGGCCAGGGCTGCGAGGAGCAGGTACACGTTTGCGAGCTGTAACGTCATGATTCGGGCCTTGCGTCTTCAAAATTAGCATATATGGGAAAGGAGACTTCCGGGACCGAGACTGACCTGTGGTGGAAACGACGCGTCTGTCATTTGTACGGGGAGCTCATGGTTCGGCGCTTGGTTGGCGTAGAAGGTGAATGGGTTCCTGAGCGCCATGATATATGCCGTCACGCTATTGAATGGGGGGTTTGTAAGTAAGCACTACTTTTCGGGGGGGGGGGGGGGGGGGGGGGGGGGGGGGGATGCGGCTGGGCCGTTTAATTCATGGCGTTGGAAAATATGGGCAGAAAGGGGGGGGCTTTCTGTTTCCGGAACGTACAGGAGCGCGGGCTCGATTATCCCGAAGACTATGAAGGGGAATGATGGTAGGCATGTTACGGCCATGGCGGTGGTCGTGATATCTATGCACGTGAGGCTGGACGCGGATAGAGGGATGGGCAGTTGAAGTTGGGGGCAGAAGACAGTTTTTATTTTTATTTTTGGAAATTTTAGTCTAGGCCGTATGTACGTAAGCCAGGTTTGGTTTGTTTTATCCACTTGGATATGCGGCTAGCTATGGGTATATCTATATCTATATCTATCTATATATATATATATATATGGTACTTGACTCTGATTTCTTACATGGTTGGCGTTCGGGCTCGTGATATATCTTGATGGCTTCTAATTGGGCTTAAGCTTGGATTTCGCTATATTCGGGTCTCCCTTTCGCGATTTTCAATATCGAAGTCTTGGGATTCATTGCTTCGACTTTGGGTGCGAGCGGGCTGAGTAGATGAAATATTCAGAGGCAGTTCTTCAAGGTTCCAAAAGAAAGGGGTCAAGAAACAGCCGAGAGATCGGGAGCGTTAGGGCATGGTAAAGTTGCGGCTAGATCCCCGCCGTCAAGGGCCCGGATTTCATTCATGGCGACGTAAGCAAGAGGCTCGCTAGTCATGAAAATCCTGTATGTCCTGCGTTCGTAGAGAATGGTCATGTAGGTTAGCTTTTTACCTTGATGGTCTGACCCAATTCGTCATTTGCTCGAGGAGATTTGCTTCACTGGCTATGCTGCGGGCTAGAAGTGCTGGCTTATGCCACGACTTGTTGATTTGGACTGTAATATATGGCGGACGCCGTCTGCTCCGCGCAGTCTTTTTTTCTCATGTCTATTTTGTTATCTGGGCCCTCGTGGGGTGAGGTTCAACTTTTGGGATCATTTGAGTTCAGGTGAGCGCGACGTATACCAGACGAGCCCAAATTGCTAGGCCAATAAGAGCACTTGAGGCGGAAGACGCTCAGTTCTAAGATTTCTATCGATGACTTAATGAGATGATTCTCATTCAGCTTAACTGGTAGGAAGGCGAGGAAGGTAAGACGAAGGACGGGATATATTGGAAATAGATATTGCTTCCGCTGAGAGGGAGTCTCGAGACATTCAGAACCAACGGGACATTACCCCGACGATATTTTGTATCAATGTAGTCAAGAATCAATCCTACTTGTGACGCTTTACTTGACTCACTGGGCCTATCTCTCTGAGACTAGATATTGTCGTCGTCAAACGCTCACGGAGTGTGGGCAACTGCACGGCATCGAGATGTCATTCATTCCCTTTGACCAAGAGCAGATCAGCAGCGCAAACAAACGGGTCATTTCGCACTATTAATTTCCTTAGGCCCCCCATTGTGGTCTTCTAAAGTCACGAATCACTGCGCAGTCAATTTTGGAAGTGTTTCTTCCTCGGTGTGTTGTACTCGATTCCCGAGATTCTTGCTGACAGCTTTGAATTTCCATAATATCGAAAGTTACATTTTGAGGCTGAAGGCGTACCCATAAGATTTTCTCTCTCCCATCGCAGGCTATGAAACGGTACGAGGTTGGGATTCTAATGGACTACGAGGAGTAATCTCACAGACCGATGAGAATCGCTATCACGGGCACGCAGTAGGTAGTTAGGGGGTAGAAGTCAATAGTATTGATTCCCAGCCTCCTATCTCAGAGACAGAGAGAGAGAGAGAGAGAGAGAGAGATAGGACCTATCTAACCTATATACACCTATAGTGGCGACCTCCTGACTCGTTATATATCCACTTGACATGAACCCTAGCCAATTCAACTGCTGAATACCCGTTTCAATAACACTTCCCCAGATCCCTCTTTCTGGTTGAACGAGGGGAATCGCCCGATTGCATGCTGAACACTGCGAAGCTGTCTACCGGCCGTCAGAGCCAACTCGGTTATGGTATCCTTATTATATCCGAACTTGGATCCAAGAAGGCTGAAGATATAGACATGACTGATATATCACGATTCATATCAAAGATCAGAGTACGCAATATAGGAGCGTGAATGTATCAAAAAAAAAAACGACACTTCGCTCTTACCATCTATTATCGCCCTCAACTATAGAGCCAGCAACCGGACAGTACGAGCTTTCGTGGGGGATTTTCTTGGGTTCTTTTGAGGTAGGCGGAGACGGTTCTATAGGAGACGGAGTTATATCATGTTTCAACTAATTCACCGTTCAGGACACGCTTGAGAAAATGAAGGGGGAAAGGACCCAGGAAATACGGATTGGTCGCTATGCCTATTTCCTCGTGATCTTTTACTGGAATGATTACTGCGCCGGCATCTATACACAACCGCTCTTACTTATGAGCATAACTTCCATACACTCCTGTCCACGGTTACGGCAACGGCAACACGTCCTGGCACGGCAGCCAGCCAAGAGCACCTGATACAGGCATCCGTACGCGAGTACAGCCTTCTTTCAACCAGCCACCGGCCCTAGTTTATGTTGATGCGCGCAGCCAGTGAGGCCAAGACATGTCTGACACCCCTTCGGTTCCAAAACACCCATGCAAACGACTGACTGTAAGCAAACAAGCAAAGCAAAGGCCTAGAACCAGCCGACCGCCTCGTTACCGAACAACACAACGACGGGACACTCTCGGTTCGAATTTCCTTCCATACATACATGAATAAACGAAGCGAAGCATCATAACCGGTTAACCGACAGGTGGTAAAAAAAAAAAAACGGTACAGAAAAGTCCGGCAAAAGGTTTGGTCCCAGTGAGGCTTGAACTCACGGCCTTCGCATTTACCAATGTTACATTACTATAATATTAGTACGACGCTCTAACCAACTGAGCTATGGGACCAATTGGCTTTGGATGCTGAGACGACTTGGCAGAATGACTCATGATCCTGCGCCTCGGCGGGCCCACCTGCGAGAAAACGACTCGAAGATTTTCCCGCGCCCTTTCAGAACACAGTGCCCTTGTTTTCAAGGGTTTTTTGGTCAAGGTCATTTCCTCACATATCCCCAGGGCCCGAATTTCCTATTTCGGCCTAGCGTGTTTTTCCTATTTGGGGTTAGCACGGTTTGGCCAGCCCCCCCCCCTTCACTAGGAACTCTCCTAGGCCAAAATTGCCAGATTGGGAGGATGAGTCAGCAGCTTAGTCAGCACATGTCCACAATAGTTACCCCCCCTTCCCCTAGAAATTCCCCAGCCTAAAGCTGCCACATTGGGAGGATTAGTCAGCACATTAGTCAGCACATGCCCACAATAGTTACCCCCCCTTCCCCTAGAAAGTCCCCAGCTTAAAGCTGCCGCATTGGGAGGATTAGTCAGCACATGCCCACAACAGTTACCCCCCCTTCCCGTAGAAATTCCCCAGCTTAAAGCTGCCGCATTGGGAGGATTAGTCAGCACATTAGTCAGCACATGCCCACAACAGTTACCCCCCCTTCCCCTAGAAAGTCCCCAGCTTAAAGCTGCCGCATTGGGAGGATTAGTCAGCACATGCCCACAACAGTTACCCCCCCTTCCCCTAGAAAGTCCCCAGCCTAAAGCTGCCACATTGGGAGGATTAGTCAGCACATTAGTCAGCACATGCCCACAACAGTTACCCCCCCTTCCCTTAGAAAGTCCCCAGCTTAAAGCTGCCGCATTGGGAGGATTAGTCAGCACATGCCCACAACAGTTACCCCCCCTTCCCCTAGAAAGTCCCCAGCCTAAAGCTGCCACATTGGGAGGATTAGTCAGCACATTAGTCAGCACATGCCCACAACAGTTACCCCCCCTTCCCTTAGAAATTCCCCAGCTTAAAGCTGCCACATTGGGAGGATTAGTCAGCACATTAGTCAGCACATGCCCACAACAGTTATCACCACTTCTTTTGGAAATTGCTCAGCCTAAACCTGCCATGCTTGGAAGATTAATCAGCACATTAGTCAGCACATGGCCTCAACAGTTACCTCAGCTTTTTTTAGAAATTCCTTAGCCTAAACCTGCCATATTAAGAGCACTAGACGCCCCCTCCCTCCAGGGGCAAAAAAGCATTTGTTTTCAAATCCTAATTACTTCATATACGTACCTTAGGTAGGTAGTGTACAGAAACCTGTACTGCTACCTGTAATTCAATTCAAACAGTACTCAATTCAAATACCTGGAATGCTACACAGTCCCATTATATCCTGTTGTCCCATCCTATATAAGGCCTCCTGTCATGCCCTCCTGTTGTGCCCTGCTGAAGACCTACTGTCACGCCCTTCTCAAGACCTGCTGTCATGCCTCATTGTTACACCCTCATATTGCGCCCTCCTATTGCGCCCTACTGTTATGCCCTCCTCTCACGCCCTCCTGTTCTGCCCTCTTGTTGCGGTCTGCTTAAGACCTGTTGTTACCCCCTCCTGTTGTGCCCTGTTTAGGACTTGCTGTCATGCCCTTCCCAAGACCTGCTGTCATGCCCCGTTGTTACGCCCTCCTGTTGCACCCTCTTGTTGCGCCCTGCTTAAGACCTGTTGTTACCCCATCCTATTCCGCTCTCCTATTGCGACCTCCTCTCACGCTCTCCTGTTTCATCCTCTTGTTGCGCCCTCCTGTTGCGCCCTGATTAAAATCTGCTATCACGGCCTCCTCAAGCCCTACTGTCATGCCCTACTGTTACGCCCTCATATTGCGCCCTCTTGCTGCTGTCACGCCCTACGCAAGGCCTACTTTTACGACCTACTGTTACACTATCCTATTGCGCCCTCCTGTTGCGCCCTGCTGTCACACCCTGTTGTTGCACTCTACTTAAGTTAAGGTCTGCTATTGCACTTATTACCTTGAACAACAAAATACGTTAAACCCACAGCAAGACAACTAGTGGACCTTGTCCTTAATACTATGTACCTGCTTCAGATGAAGATCATTTTGATTCTGACCAAGAGGAAGCTATACTCATGCCACGGCCCACTTTAGTTGAATTCTACCAGCCTGCATCAACTAAAATTGGTGCTCCCTACCCTAAAGGCCGCATCACCCTAGAGGCCTAGAGACCAAGATGTAGGTATTTATCTACACTATATACAATTAGAATTGCCTAAACAGCTTCGTCCATGTTAACATCGTGACTTCCGCTGGTGGCAGCTAGCCTTCAATTCTCCATTTTCGGGCCCATTTTGCAGCTTCCTTGAATGTCCTTTGAGCACGCTTTTGGTGCCAGGTCAGGATAGCATCTAACACCTGTTGCGCCAGGATTTCCTCATTCTCCGCCTTCTTTTGTACCATATTCCAGCTCTCTTGCACTATCAGCACTACTCCCATATGTAATTGGTAATTTTTAGTCGCCAGACGTTGCTTAGCATTGCGTTTAGCCAGCTTGGTGGGACTAAGATCTGGTTTTGACTGCACACCCTCTGTGGAGTGTATCATGGCCGCTTTCACAAATTTTCTCAGCTTCCGGGCACTTTTTTCAGTCACCATGCTACCTGGAATAAGTAGTGGAGATTCCTCAATGTATTCAGCACCCCGGTGCATATGAGGAATCGTAATAGGTGTGACATTGATAGGGGAAGACTGAAGGACGTGATTCCGAGTAGGTGACGGGGTGCGAGGGTGTCGTTCAATTAATTCCTTCAATACAACAGTAGGATCAAGGTAGCGGATCGTGCTTTTTTTAAAAGTGTGTGTTCACACCTCCTCAATAATAGATAGGAACTCGATTTTTCCTATGTTTTTGAGGCCATCCCTCACCAATTGGTCTAGTGCTTTAGCATGATGGTGCTTATATGGTTGAAACACATCAATATCGAGTGGGTGCAGCATATGAGTAAGGTGTGGCGGTAATCCAAAAGGAACAATTTTGTTACTGTCACAGTATTCGATAAACTGCTTTATATGATATGACCCGCGACCGTCCACTATGAGGAGGCGTTTTTCAGACCCATTGCATGGTTAAGAGTGCTGATCAAAGTGTTTCAACCATTCCAAAGTAAGCTCATCATTTGAGTAACCTGTCTCTGCAACACAAAATTTTGTGTCGGGTTACAGCTTTTGACTATACCACTGCGCAAGGTGTATGGACCCTAATAGTATAATAAAAGCTGACACATAGCAACCTGCTGCAGAGATAGCTTCTATTGCGATAGCTGACTCCCTATTCTCCGGTATTGCAACATAATGTACTTTTTTATGTTTCGTGACAATGAGTTGACTTTTACCTACCCCAATCTGAAAACCAGTATCGTCCATATTCCATATATTTAGTTCGGTGATACCTTCCTCTTTGATAATGTGTTGGAGCGCAGCGAAGTACCCTTGAATGATTTCTATACTCTCCACTGCGTCACGTTTGGCTTTCAGATTTTTGCGCGATTGTTTAAAGTAACTGTGGCGCTTGGTGAAGCGGAATGCCAGTTCTTACCAACTGTTGATGTGGGGGTCGGGTTATCAGGATGGTGTTTAAGGAAGATAATGTAATTTGCAGCATAGACGATGAATTCAGGGTAAACTGCCAGATTTTCACCATCTAAGCGATCAATATAGTTGCAAAGAGCTTTTTCTTTCGCTTCCGTAAATAATCTGTAGGTGGCGGTCCGTCCTTGGCTTGGTTTAGCACCACGCAATCAATTTCTCAGGATTTCTCGCTTTATGTTGAATAAACGCGCTACTTTGGCCACCGAGTCATCCGAAAATACCTTCATGTATTCAAACGCTTTCTGAATACGACTTTCCAATATGCGTGCTGTGCTTTGTATGTGCTGTGCGAGGAAGGTTGTAGGTTTTGTGGGAAGTAGGGTAAATTCCGGCCCTCAGGGTGATGCGACCTTTAGGGTAGGGAGCACCAACTTTAATTGGTGCAGACTGGCGGAATCTAACTAAAGTGGAGCGTGGCACGAGTACTTGATCCTGGTCCTGATGCAATTGGTATGTATTTTAACAGTAATTAATATGAACATTTACTACTTACAATAGTCATTGATTCAGTACACAATGTACCTGAATGCCCCATTATTTTGGCAGACAAGCTACATTAGTACATTTTTCTCTATAACATCTGTGGCATACCCAATCTATCATACATTGATAAGCATGTGGTCTTCTTTGTACTGGCACAGATAAAAGAGCATAGAAGAATGTAGGAATGCCAGATGTTATGTCACGTCATACCTTTGATCAGTTCTTAAGAATAAACCATGAAGGAAAAAAAACATGGTTGGGGTGTTTTTCAGTACTCACAGGGTCATCAATTAGAAATGCATGGAAAACAGCTGAATGACATTACTTTACTATTGCTGTAGTGGCTATTGAAACTCCTCAACATAATTATGGTAATAGTAAAGCCATGATTATATGAGACTGTGACCCCAATCCAGTGTGGAAAATCAAAGAAGACAAAGAAAAGAAAAAGAAAAAAAGAAAAAAAGAGCCTTAAAGGCTGAACAAAAAAGGACAAAAAGAACAACTATAGAGATGAAAACTTTACTGAAATGAAATCAGAACCTGGAAACTCACTGAGCCAACAGTATAACTCTTCTTTAGCTGATATTCAAGAGATTGAAGATGAAGTGGAATGTGATGAGATACAACCAGTGTATGAGCAACCTCGAATCAGAGAGATTTTGTTTGGAAAACAAAAATTTTTTGGGGAATTTGTTTCCACTCAAACTCATGTGAGTGAGCTGCAGGTCTGGTATAACACAGATGAGTTTTTGAGTGACCAGGACCATTGCCTCCCTATAGCTTTAGAAAAATTAAGAGATTGGGCAATGATTGGTGATATAACCTTTCAGGGAAAATCAGACCCAAGGGTTGTTTCTTGTGAGCTCTTAACTAAAATTGAGATGGATTTTTTTATATGGGAAATATGCAGGATATTAGATTATTTTATGTTATTAATACTTATAGGAAATACAATCAGTAATTATTTATTATTTTTGAATAAAACCAGAAAAATTATACATAAGGAAAGTACCACTCTTGTCATCACATCCTATATATACATATATAAGATTTCTTGATTTGTACCTTCTATGCCTTTTTTCCAAGTGTCGTATCTCATAAAGTTGTAATATAGTTATCAACATAAATCCTATATGATAAAACCGTACAGTGAAGCTATTACTATTCTTGTTGTCACCCACTCATATCTACACATATAATATTTGTTGAATTTTAGCTAACCATGTCTTCTTTGCATTCAACAACAACACTGTTAAATTTTTGAAAAAAACCTCTCTTTACCCATCATACTAGATGCCTACTTGATAATTGTCGTATCCTAGAAACTTGTAATATAGGCATGAACATAAATTCTATATTATGAAAACGTATAGTGAAGCTATCACCACTCTTGTTATCACCTATTCATACATACACATATGATAATTGTTAATTTTTAGCCATTCATGTCTACTTTCCATTCAACAATAATACTGTTAAATTCTTGAGAAAAATTTCTATTTACCCATTATACTAGATGCTTACCTGATAAGTGTCGTATCCTAGAAACCTATAATATAGTTTTTACCCAATATCATAACATCACAAAATGAAGCCATCACCACTTTTGTTATCACCCATTCATACATACACATATGATATTTATTGAGTTTTAGCTAACCGTGTATTCTTTCCATTCAACAACAACACTCTTAAATGCTTGAAAAAAATCTCTATTTAGCCATTATACTAGATGCATACTTGATAAATGTCATATCCTAGGAACCTCTAATATGGTTATTACCTTACATCATAAAATCACAAAATGAAGCCATCAACACTTTTGTTATCACCCACTCTGTCACACGGATACGTGGCCATGTCTTGTACCGCTGTAGCTAACGGTCTTTAACGGGTCCTCAGAGATTCAGTTGCAGATATCTGTGACGTCGCACCTCATATTAGAGCCGTTAGCACGAGGGTCAAATCCCTAGTGCACATACGTGTGGGTTTTCTGAATATGAGATTAGAAATGTCAAAGTCTTCGCCGGACGAGGCCTGCCGAAGGCAACGGAGTCTCACCAAAGACTTTGAGATTGAGAGTATGGAATTCTAATAATTGGTTGTTGCAGCTGTCTGACCGGGCAGTGCCGCAACGCTACCATCTGCTGGATAATGGCTGAATGCCTCTAAGTCAGAATCCATGCCGGAACGCGGTGATACCTCCCACACGTTGTAGATGGATATGAATAGGCCTCGGCCGCTAGTCGGTGAGCTAGGAGTTCTTCAAACCCCGAAGCTTGTCATGTGCAATTGCGATGTGGTTGGTTACAACGTAATTGCTGGGGACTTGCGCAAAGGTTTAAGTAGGGGTAGTCCCTCCTGATGTTGTTTAACAGAAGACGGAGAGCTCAAACGACTCTTTGCTGCCATAAATCATTATAAGCTGAATTGAATTATTATTCCAAGCTCTTCGCTCTCGTACAATTGACTCTTGCGCATCAAACAATCATCTATGACCGATAAGGTTTGTTCCGTCAGATAAAGGTCTTCGCACTTATCGTGCGCAATGTCGTACGCTATCCCTGGTACAGAAGTCCTTGTCACAAAAAGTGAAGTTATATGTAATTTAATTTTTTTTGCATATGAGAGAGTGATGACAAAGGTGGTGGTAGCCACATCTATTTGTGGACATGTTTTGTATGTCGGTAACTAAATGTCTGTATATTGTGCTATTGGATTGTGTTGTAGAGGCCCATGACATCACAATTTGTATTTGAGTTGTTACCGCAATAGTCAAGTCCATGGCGCACATATTTGTGGGTTATCTGAATAGAAAATTTTGAATCTGAAAGTTGCAGCTGGACGGGCCCAGCAAAAGCAGAAGACTATTGGCAGAGCTTCAAGAGGTGGAATTGAAGATATAGATAATTAGTTTTTAGGGATACTCGATTAAGTAGTACCATGATAGTGAATTAGTAAACTGGTGAGAGGGTTGAATGAGGCAGCAACAGTTATTTATATTGGGTGCCCTTTGGATTTTCTACTTACATACCTAATTACCTATACCTATTCTAAACAGTGGCAATGCAGGTGTTTGAATTGAGAGCTGTTTGAATTCCAGGTGGCAGCACAGGTATTTGTACACTAGGTACGTATATGAAGTACTTAGGATTTGAAAACAAGGGCTTTTTTGCCCCCGGCGGGAGGGGGCCTCTAGTTGAAAGAGAGTCCAATCGGGAATCTAGGCGCATTACCGCTTCGGAGCTTCGATTCCCGATTGACTTTCACCACCTGCCGCCCTATGACTGTCGATGCGTACGTACATTTGTTACGATTGTGTGCATGTGCAGTAGGTAAGGTACGAGTAAATAGTGTACCGTGTAGGTAGTCCGTACGTATCGCGAATATCTAAAAATTGCATGACTAAGGCCATCCAATACAAAAACACGTGCGCATGCCTACCGTCCCGTACGAACGGACACGTAGACAAACTTACCAGGTTGCCGGGCCTGCCGCAACCTGCACGTCGAAGGGTTTTGTGCGTCCGTAGCGAAGAATGGATCCGGGACCCTGATGAATCATATGTAGGTACGGAATACTTCCTAGTGCAGGTACGGAGTAGGTACATGGCCTAGAAATAAAAAGAGGTTTCTTTTTTTTTGTATAAAAAAAATAAAAATAAAAAAAATAAATAAATGAAAAGTGAAAAGTGACAGATTTCAAACGTTCTCACCGTCTTTTAACATTATGTAACTACATCCTTCTTTACCAATTATTTTCCCCCCCTCTCGCACAATTCGCAAAAGTTCCCTTGAAGCTATGAGCACCCGCTATCCCAAGTGTGGATCGTGGTGAAATCGGAATGGGAGGGAATGAGAGAGAGGGAGGGAGGGAGGCCTAACTTAACTAGACTTGACTCTTTTAAAATCTCACCGCTTACTTTGCAAAGTTAATCGATATTCAGTATAGCTTCCGAAGTTTTCGCAATTTGATATTTAAGTAGGTAGTCTTCCGTACTTTCGTAGTGTAATGTAGCGCGTACGAAGTATTGTACTTACACGTGCCAAAGCCCTAAGTACACGTGTTCGTACGTTAATTCTGTGTTGGTATGGGGAAGTAGGTAGATGACCTTGATGGCGATGAATACCAGCACTAGGCAGAACCGATATTGTACCCTATCTGGATGGCCGGCGGTGAGGTAGGTACCTAAGGTATGTAAGTAGGTACCTATTTTAATAGTGTCGTGTATAAATATTTAGGCACATAAGTATGTACGGACGTACTACCTACCTAGGTAATCGCCACCATCTCGTCGCGCGGCGCAATCATTGACCCAGTCCTCGGCCGAGTGGACGCTAATCCCAAAGTTCCATAGGTTGTAATGAGCGAGAAGGTTACGAAGTAGGTGTCAAACAACTTAACAGCTTAAGCTGGGTCTGGACGTGGAGCCCCTCGATTCACGATCGTTTGATGGGCTCTCGTTCATACTAGTCACGAAGTAGGAATGGTGTTTGCGACCAAGGGATGGCCTAACTGGCCTTGAATATTAACATCGGCAGCATCCGATCTGTCAATGATTTATTAGGTCTGCTCGTGACCAATCGTAAAATTTCTGCTCATCATAAACGTACAGTAGCGTGCGAGACACTTGTCCACTACTTTGTACAGGCTTGGCAAAAAATTTGCCCCTTTCTTTTTGAGGTCATCGTGTTGACGTAGGTGACTTGATCGGGTAAAATGTATGGGTTCGTCGACAAGGCGGTGCTTGCTGTGCTGATCTTTTCAGGGTCAATTATCTAACTAGCACGTGCTCATACGTATAATATAGCTAGGTAGGTAGGTATTTCGAGCCTTCATGCCTAATAGGTATGCATCATATTCCGTATCTTTCCATTATACCGAAGCACGGAAGATAGGTAGGTAAGAGAAAGATTTGCGTGTGGACGGATGATATGGTGGTAGGTATGTATGTAGGTATAGGAAGGAATTGAGGCTCAACGATTTAGGTATTACTTACCTAATCTACGGATTACGAAGTAGGCCTACGAAGTACATTCCTTAATCGTAGGTAGTGTACGGATCCGTAGGTACCTAGGTACCTAGGGCAGCCAATTGGCGAGCCAGGCCTGGTCTGAGTCACTCAGTACTGAAACAGAAAAAGGTGGAGCGTCGCACGATTTGTCGCAGATAGGTACTCAACTTGGTTAGATACATATGTAAGTATACGTAGTAGGTATCGCGTAAGCTACGGATTATGTACCTAGACAAATAAGTGCAATTAGTAGGGGTACAGATCCCATAGATACCTATCTACGGATTACCTAGGTACCTTAATGGATGCGTGAAAGAAGATCGATAGCTACCTACCCTAGATTCTAGAATCTAGGTCCTGGCTGGGCGTTGCCGGGGTGTTCCCATCAGACACAAAAATAGGTAGCGAGATAGGTAAGTACACATAAGGTAGGTACCTAAGGTAAGGTAGCCATAGCGAAGCACGAGCCTTGGCAAAAAGTTCCCTCCAAGTACCAGCCGCGGCCGAACTTTGGCGCTGGAAATTGGTTGGGGTTGCCGGTGCTACGTGTAAACTCCATTGCTTTTATCTCCAGGGCAATTGCCGGGACCTTAAGGTACGTATATAAAGACGGCTTCGGGGGAAGGGCATGAGCATCCTAGGTACATATACGTACATGTATTTCGTATGTGTGTATTTATTTATATTCGCACAAGCAAAATGGTACTTTTGTTTACTCGTAATCACTAGGCACCTGGCAACACGGGCAATTTCAGCAACTCTTACGAAATACGTCCGTTACTTACCTGGGTATTCCTCGCTTGCTTATATATCTAATGGATTACTTACATACCTAGCGTAGGTAGTCCGTACATAAGTATGGTACCTATGTCTCTCTTGTAAGATTACCTAACTTACCTATTATTCGCCAATATATCTAGAATGTTTTATTCTTTCTCTGTAACTGGGAGAGACAAACAGGCCGGCGCCTCGCGGACTGACGGTCCCGCCCGTAGGACGCCGCCATACGGGCCTCCCTTACCTTTAACTACACTAGCACATAACCTACCATACGCTAGATCTGACAGCAAGCGCTCGAGCGGCTGTCTTCCATGGCGTGGTACTTAGGTAGGTAGGCTACCTACGTCCGTACCTATCTAATCCGTACTACTACCTGTTTTCGATGAAGGATCCGAGGTGACGTAGGTATCTACGGAGTAGTGCGCGCTATGATAAGCTGACAGGCACGTACGCCGCCGGTTTCGAGGGCTCTGTGGGCCGCGGCGTCTGTACGTGTAAATGAGTTACCTAACTAGGTACGGACGTACTTACTTCGTGCATTGTACGAAATATGGGGTGTTACATCGCGACATCGACAAGGGAGTGGGTTGAGCCAATTGCCAGTCTGGCTTGTGGCGAGCGTTCGAGGCGGTTACCTACACTACCTACCTACGCTACCTACTTGTAGTTCTTGGAGGTCTTCCCCCGGAGAAACCAAGGATCGTACTATATGGAGTGCCCGTCAGGATCTTTTGTAGTGTAGGAACACCCGGCGTCCGCGGATGGATTCGAATCCTCAATTGGCATGCCTACACTGCCCATTCAAGTGACCCATTCCAGTAGAAACCTGGATGTAAATCATACAACCGTTGAGGTGACTACGGAATACCCTACCTAGAATAAAGAGTGGAAAGGTAACTAAGTAGGTAGGTAGGGCATGCATGTAAATAATTCTGATGCGCCTAGAACAATGCAGGTACGCTTCCTTACAGTAGGCTGGTGACTGAACATATTTAGGTACTACTACGGATCCATACCTACACGTGAACCTCGCATTAGGTAGCTTACCTGCATGGCGGCACTCTGCTAGGGTTCAATAAAGGTATCGAACATGAACGAAGTACGTCCGTACGGACGTAGGTTATTGCAGGTACCTAAGAAGTCACGAGAGTGCCTACGGATCCGTATTTTCTCGGATGTAGATACTACGTATCTACCTGGACGGTACCGAATGCCGACGCTAGGATGGACGGACGGCAAGCTGCGGAATTGGTGATAAAACTGCGCAGGCATCATCGCCGCACGACTGCCTACTTATACACTACATGCTACTTATCCCGGGCCACCAGCGGCTGAATGCAGTAAAGCTGAAGAACAACTGACTGACTACCTGCGTGCACTAGAAATCTAGGGTTCCTAGGTGAAGGCAGTACGTATAAAACAATTGTGCGGAATAGGTACATTACGGATTACGGACTACCGGCCTACTATCCCGTATTCTGTACGGTGTGCCGATATTCCGCACATCCATCCTACCATCCTTTCTAACAATGCATCAATCAGCGTGGCACGTATGACGTGCGTAGATTCGTGTATCCAAGGTTGCCGTCAGCTGCGACCCTGACCCGAAGGGCTGGGACTATGATGAAGTCCCTTTTTCAATAATTTCCCGAGGCATCAATTGTCATGTCATACAATGGCGCACCTTTATTATCTTGTAGGTACATTGAGCAAAGCGCACCGAGCACCAACTGGACTGGCGGTGACTCATTGCAGGTCTGAGATGCCGCTAAAACATTGGCATTTGGGGTAATATCGCGATATTGAAGACTTGTAGTGTTTTCGCCTCTACATGATCTGGGTAGGTATACAAGCCTCCTGCATGATCGTGCGGAGTACTTTAGGTAGCTGAACAATTTACCGAACCATATGATGGAAAACCTTGGCCGAGTGAGAAGGGTGCATACATACATATAATACGGCATTGGATTGAAATGGTTGGCTACCATCTGATTGGGATTGTTGATGCACAGGAAGAAGATACCTATGTAGTTGTGGCTTGATAGCAGCGCATCTGCAAACGGGATCCCAGCAGGGATGACACGAAAAAAGAACGAGCTTAAAACTCATACTTACTTACATCTTGTCTTCAACCCATTCTCGCTCGCTATGTATATGTATATACATTGATATCGACACACCTAGTCTTGCGCGATGCCTCGTAACTACATGCGTACACTCATTTTAACTATTTAAACAACTTTATGAGGGTTGTCTACTATTTTGTATGTTTAGCTGTAACTTATCCAGGTCGGGCGATCGCGGCAGTGCAAGCTTACCTACCTTAGGTACTTAACACTTAACACTTCATCTTAAGATCAATTCGGCGAACGTTCATTCTTCACATGGCATTTTAGTTCGCACTACGGACGTACGAAAGTTACCTTCACCTAATTAGGTTATGTTAAGGTCTAGTAGGATAGTAATTAGTACTATTATAGTGTAGGTAGTATTGGCAGTATAATGAAGTTAGGTTTATCTATTGGGCGGGTTAGGGAACAAAAAAAATTTCGGAATTAAAACCAATCAACGGCTGACAGCACGATATCACGATCATCATTCATTTTATACAGTTGATGATAAACACTAGGTACTAGTAGATATGAAATTCATAAGCGGACTACGTAAAGCACTTGTGAATCATAACTCCAATGAGCACCTATGTCCGCATCCCGTAGGTACTCATCTCCTCAAGTGCCCGAAGACTACGATTCGGTCACTCGCAGGGGTATGAACCAATGAAAACACTGTCGACTTATGAATAGGTACCACGCCTTCTTACTTATAAGCAACTGGGGTGGTGGTCAAAGTGCAAGTGAAATACTCTTTTGGGTATGGTTATGCAAGTGACCGAATTGTAGTCTTCCTATTTTTTCCGTCCCAACTTCAAACCCGAGAGTTGAGTCAACTTGACGTAGGTACGGATCCGTACGGACTTAGTATTCAGTCTGATCCAGGCTGCTATAATTTTGGTAACTCGGCGATTACAGCGTCGCTCCCTTCATTTCACTCTATAGTTACTTTACTGTAGGTGCAGTGCAGAGTTACCCTACTGAATATTCTCTTCACATTATATGATATGTGTACGTATAAACATTTCCGTATGAATGCAACCTAATAGATAGCTAGCTGACTATGTACATAATTACCTACTGCAAGTGGCCGGCGGCATAGTTTTACCCGAGATGCGTGACATAAACCGTAGTGTATTTTATGGTGACCCTGCCAATGTGTTCTTATGGCCGTGGGATTTCCCTTGCGACGCCAGAACCGTTATACATACCACTACGGTTATTACCCACCTCGGTTGCAACCCGCCGAATCTCCCTGATCGACAATTAAAATGGCAACGGCAACGACCACGACCACTTTAATATATCCCTTCATTTTGAGTCTGAGGAGGAGGAGAGGGGGGGGGCTTCTTCACTATAAGCTCTCGCCCCCCCTCCCATTAAGATGCCCGCCAATCCAGAAGCCACCCGATAGTGGTCGGTCTGGAAGTGACGGCAGAAAGCAATATATGTGCATGCCTGGTTTTCTTGAAGAAATAGAAGGAAAGAAAGCACAGGATTGGCCCGAAGTTAGGAATTGGGGTGCATGAACATTAATGCCCGGATTAGGAATGCCATCGGGTTGGGAGCAAGGTATGATTGGTTGGACGGGATATGCCCATTCGCGTTGTCGTGCAGCATGTAATGTGAGCATCGCTGGCGACCCAACAAAGTCCCAGGCTTGATGGGCTTTCCTGTCCAATGGCAGCCAAGGCCTTTCGGTAACGGTGGCACCGCATCATGCCGTCGAGTAATTACTGCCATATGGCTTCATTCTTGCTTGCTGTGTATTGTAACATCGCATTTGGGGCCGCGTGTGCTGGATCTTTATTCGTGAGCTGTGAATAGTGTTGTAACTGTGACGAAAACCACTGCTTGTCTCATAATCTCCTCCACGCCCCCCCCCCTCGAAAAACAGCATCTGTCGCCATTCCCATCATCTCTGAAACACACACATTGCTGACCCGACTTCTGGCTCAAACCTACATACGAAATGAGAAAGTACCTACTACCTACTACCTACCCACGACCTACGAAGTAGTCCGTACATACCGGCGTCTTGACTAGCCTCTACCTTCTACTGTAGCCGGGCGGCCCTATTTATCTCTTACATGGGTTCGTTCAAGCTGCTACACTAAGCCCAATTACTAATTAGTCGGCTGAACCTAGTCAGCGAGGTTCTTCTCTAAGAAAAACGGAGTGAGGAACCCCGAAAAACAAGGAATCATTTTTCCCCATTCCATTCCCATTCTCTCACCAAAATCTTACAACGCGTCATGTAGGTAAGTTCCCCCCCCCCAAAAAAAAAAGAAGCCATTATCAAAAGCCCTGGCTTGAAGGCAGCATGAACGCTTACACTAGGTTACCTAGCACAGTACTGGACTGGATTACATTAGGTACATACTTCGACATTCGGCAAGGCCATCAATTCCTCAGGATCCATTACCGTCCTTAAAATCTTTTGCTTTGGCTGTTGGGAACTAAGGCCCCCCCGACAAACAACCAGTGACAGAGAGAGAACCCTTGTTTCTCCAACTGCCAAGTGCATTCCAGAGCCTTTGGCCCTAACAATTCCGGCGCTTCCGTTGGACCGGTGATCTGAGCGACGCCATTGGTCAATTTGACCCAACCTCGCAGCGCCTCTGACTTGGTCAATTCTCGGTGCTATCTTCGTTACACCGGTAAGGGTCTCGCGTGTGCGCTTGTGTGTGCGTGCTTGCGTGCGTGCGTGCGTGTGTGTGTGTGGTACCTGCATCTGCGTCAACGCGTGCCCGCCGGTCCGGTCAAAATCGATCGAGACATCGACGCATGACTATTAAATTCTGTCTATTGAGAGACAAAAAAAAATATCAGCAGAGAAAGGTCTGACGAACAAAACGGGTGACTAAAGTGAGTGAGTTGAGTGAGTGACGACGTTTCCGTCACTCGTAAATAATTACGGCTCAAATGGATCCCACAACGACCCTGGTCACATTTAGACTGTGAGTACCTATTTGTTTTATTTTTATTTTATTTTTCTTTGTTTTGTTTTGTTTATTTTATTTTATTTTGTTTTGTTTTGCTTTGTTTTATTTTTATGAATACCTATTTGTGTCTCTTCTCATATTTCATGCATTACCCTACCTAGGTACGGATCCGTACATACTAGGTATTACCTTACAGGGTACATGCTTTTATGAGCTCACCCCCCCTTCAGTGAGAAAATTAGTCCCGTTTCCTAGGGTCGGGCTTCTCGCCCTTCTAGAAGGAAAAAGCGGACCCCCCTGTTGTTTCCACCCCCTGCCCTCCACTTTTATGCCCCATATTAAAAAAAAAATCCCGTCATAATCATGCCCACGCTAGTGGCTTGGTCTGGTTTGGTTTGGCGTGAGTTGAGAATCATCGACAAGCCACCATCGCTACGCACCTGTCTCTATTCTGAATAGTGCTCACAATTGTCTCAATTCAACATTCCCCATGTCCCTGTCGATGGCCTACCTATTCACAAGCTCTAAGTAGACAGACCCGCCTTTATCAGCCTCTAATTTGCTTTTGTTATCTGGGGTACATTTGCTCGGGCATCCTAGGTACTATACGCTATGGATGAAAAGGTACAGGGTATGCGAAGGAGGTATACGAAGTTATCTAAGGATACACCCTCCCTACCCTATCTTCTTATCCATATACGAGCGAGTCTCAGCTGGGTTTTCATTCATCAGCCATGGTTTTCTTCTTGTCTCCACTACCTAGGTAGTGTTGTCACACCCCGTGAACTGCCTACCCTTGAACCCTGGGCGTCACCTGCCGATCAATTCCCCTTGCCCGATGCGGTCTCCATGTACGGATCCGCATACACTACATCCATCCATATCCGTAGTGTACCTACAGTACATGCCCGAGCCGCGACCAGGGCGGATAAAAGCTGATTCGATCCCCCAGACAAACACATCCTTCAGTTCAATCGGTGCAGCTGCTCGGTTCTTGGGACAACTTCAGAATTCATCATAGGATGGAAAGAGATTCTCGACGTGACCGAGGTGAATGGAAAGGTTGTCATAAATTCGAAAACATCATCTGCGACGGCGACACTACTACCACCCCAGCAAGAAGTGGTGGACTGAAGATGGGCCAGACTTATTACTACTATGTGGGTCCACTCATATAACCACCCTCTTTCTCTTGAATACATATAACTGACAGGGCTCTCTCCAGTATGAGTTGAACGGCTCAACCGAGACTTATAATCCTGCTCTGCCTACTACAACTACTTGTCCTTTCCTCCCAGGTCAGACTGTCAACAAGCTTGACGTACCCTTGGAGCGTCGCCTGAGAATGAAGAGCGCTTCCATGAACTCTCTACGAAACACAGAATATCAGACAATGGATCCCGCCGATAGATTCACGGCACCACGGCCGTCACCCTCCAGCCGACGAGAAAAGCGTAACCCATCCGCTTCTCCCGTCCTCCACAGCAAACAGTCCACAATATCCAATTCAACAACATCATTAACCTCAACCTCAACATCAACATCAACATCAACATCAGGCTGGACCAGCACCGCCCGTCGGTTCCTTGGTCTCAAATCGCACCGTGAAGGCGAGCGTGGGCGGAAATCCGCCCTGACCGAAGTCGACAACACGTCCGAGGAAGCAGACGCAACCGACGAAGTCCGCAGCCTGACACCATCCGGCAGCATACGGTCGCGAGATCTCTCTCCCGAATCTCTCCGGAGGTTCCTATCCGACGACCACCCCTCAGCTGCGGCAAGCCACGGGTCAGCAGCGAGCCGCGCAGCCCACGACGAAGTAGACGAATTAGACTACGACGACGACGACAACTTCGCCACCGCAGCCTTTGACAGCGCCCCTTTCACAAACCTCTCCCCGCCCCCCTTCCAGCGGTGCCCAAAGCCAGCACCGGCAACCACAAATATGTCAACGACATCATCAAGCCTGGTATCAACGGCCTCGCACTCCAACATCTCGCAGGGCCTGAGCCAATTCTCCTTCTTCGACGACTCCGGCGACGAGGAAGAGGCCTGTCCCAAACTCAAGATGCAGTCGCCCATCACCAGCTACAGTCTGCCCCAAGTGCCCATCAGCAACAAGGCATTCGAGCACCCTTCCTTCGCCGCTCTCAGCATCGGCTGCTCAGACCGGTAAAAAAAAAAAAAACAAGGGCGGCGGCTCATCTCCAACAACATTAATTTTTCCTTTGTCATTCAACTCATCACGGCGCTCTTACTCCATACGATTTACTACAACCTCCCTCATCTACCTATTACTTACTCGCCAGTGGGGTGAGAGGGATCTACATATAATAATACAACCTAGACGTCAGGCCAGGTCATCCTCGCGGACCAAAAGACCGGGCCGTGATTCCGGCATATATACATAACATGTTTGAATATACATCAAACCAAATACCACACACACACCACACATCACACATCACATCACATCACATACAGCATAGCTCCGGCGCGTTGATTTTGGATAAAGGGGAGGGAGGGGAGGGGGATAATTAGGGAAATCACATCACATAGAATGGGCACTCAGGCAAGAAACCGGCGTTCAGGGGGGTTAAGGGAAAGGGAAGGGAAGGAAAGGAGGGAAAGATATGACCGACGTATACGAAGTATGTATGATAACATGGGGCGGTCGGGTTTTTGTACATATATATATCACCGATTATTTTATTTGTTGGCTTTGGTTGGCTTGGAGAAGAAGGAAAGGAAAGGAAAGGAAAGGAAAGAAAGGAGGGATTCCGCCTCTCTTGATGAGAGCGGTGGAAGAGAGAGAGAGAGAGAGAGAGAGAGGTCGTTATAAAAAATATACAATGGCTTGCTTATCTCATTTTTCGGCGTTCTTCACTTCACTTTACCTTACTTCACTCGTGCCGTGTTTTGGTGGACTGATGGATGAATTGAATGACCGCTGCGCTTGAGATGAAATACAAATCCCAAGTCCAACTCGATAATAAACTTACAAACAAGTCGGTATTAAAGATCTTCACTCCCGACACCGCACACTCACAAGGATCTCTCGCCCTGCATCACGCCCTCTTCTACCTACCACATCTCGCGCCTCCACTACATACATACATGTACATAGTAAACGCTCCGCACCATATGGCATATGTACCTCCCACACATGCGCGAACAACCGCAGCTCATCGCGCTACCTATCTAGCAATCTACCTATTATGTAGCGAGATAAGTCCAGCTCAGCACAGCACCCTCTACCTCCGCTTCAAATCAAACCACCACCACCACCACCACCACCACCACAAAGTCCAACAACACCGGCAAATCCTTGCTCCATAACGCGAATGACCATCTCCCCTAATCGCATCCCCCCCTTCTCTTCCAAACGGTCAAAGTGAAATACCTCTCACGACAGCTCCTACATAACATAACATAACATAACATAACATAGCATAGCATAGCAAACTATGACTCAATATCAGAAAACAAGCATCCCTCTCTCCCTCCCTGCACCACGTAATTCACCCATCCCAAGAACCCCACTGCGCTTTTTCCATGAATAAAGAACCTAAACTTCAGAACTGGTGTAGAGCAGATAGGATAGGATAGGATAGGATAGGCTTACGTATCAAGTCTACGAATTCACACACGGCATCGCATCTACAGGGGTAGGTAGGTAGGTAGGTACATACATCAGCGCTCACTCCCGTGACATGACATGATATGACATGACATGACATAGGTAGCCGAAGAAGCTATAACAGAACGCGAGGCCGTCGATGCACATCGTATCGTATCGTATCTTATCGTATCGTAATCCGACAGGTTTTCACTACCTAGGTAGCTTCTACAGTTACGAGATCTGATATTTACCTACGACCTCACCACACAACAAAACGAGTACTGAATCTGAGATTCCTTACGAACCGATGTCATCAATTCATAATGCTTGCTCGTAATGCACATGGTATCGAACGTTGCTCGTGCCTGTATATACTCCCATCTATGATTCCTTCTCTTGATGCAGTACCCGCCCGATCATCCATTGCGGCTCGCCTCGAACAAAAATGCTCATCTTGACTCTGTAGCAACACATTTGCAGATTGTCTGATAACATCATCATACATCGACACTGGAGGCCGCGATACCTCCTATACAATAACACAGTGAAACCTGCCAACCTGTGAGATCTGTGGAATGCGACCGCCTTCGCAAATTCGCAATAATTAATAGGAGGCAGGTAACCAGGCCGAGAAATACAGAGCACTCCCTATCATTCGTATTACGAGATGTCGGTGACAATACGCCGTCCGTTTTATCCGTGAATATCGAGACACCAGCCTTCAAATCACATGCAACTCCAGGTGTACTAAAGCCAGGAGAATCATGACCTAGACCGGCTTAAGGGTCACTCCCGATGACATTTGACGTGTTTGTTTCTTCGAGCAAGTTCTCGAGCGCTGATATCTCCTCTGGTGTGAAAGCACTGATATCTTGCTCTTCCGCAGAAACTAACTCCGGAGGTAGAGGTGGAAGGGGTAGATCTTCGATACATCGTAGTGACATCTCCATATCTAGGTCCGGGTCTTCCTTCTGATCTTCATTGACTAATTGTTCTAGCCATTCGGGGCACAGTCCAGCCATAATTCGATTCCAACTGCCCGAGAAATGAGGCATGTCAACTTCCTAGGTAATGGGGGTCAAAAACGGACTGAGTCGGAGATCATCGGCACTAGGCCGTAAGTTATGATCAAGCTCAAAAGTCCTGCTCAAGAACTCCACTGCCTCGGCACTGGCGTTGTCGGGAATGGTGGGCGTAGCTTTGCCACCGCCAATTTTAAAGATGGCCTGCAACTGGCTGCAGTTGGGGAAAGGATGTTCGCCGGTCATCATCTCAACGACTAAACATCCAAGGGACCAAATGTCTGCCTTGCGCGTGTAAGACGTTTGCTTCACGACCTCTGGTGCCATCCAAAAAACGGACCCCTGTAGGGAAGGTCGGTTTCTGTTGTTGTTCGGACCACTAAGGATGTTCGAGGCTTCGATTTTCTTACTGATTCCAAAGTCAGAAATTTTGATTGTACCCTTATTATCAACCAGAATGTTGGCACCCTTGATGTCGCGATGAATAATGTCTCGATTGTGCAGGTATGACAGTCCCTCGAGGATCTGCCTCACGAAACTGCGGACTAGTGGCTCGGGCAGAGCACCGTAGGAGTTGAGCATGGTCTGCACTGAGCCGCCAGGAACATATTCGAGGAAAATATTCAAATATTCGTTCGAAGAGCCACAGCCCAAGTATTGGACGATATTTGGATGCCGAAGATCTCGCAAAAGGCCAATCTCACGCTTTAGAGCCTCGATCATGCTCTTCTTACGGGCATCGGTCTGGCTATTAGCGCCCGGCGAAGGGGCCTCAACTTGCTTGACAGCAAGCAACTCTCCGGTTACAGCATGCAAGGCCAGATACACGCTGCCGAATGAGCCCTGGCCAATCAAGGCGCCCTTCATCCACTTGTTATCACCCCAAGATTCACCAGCGAGGAAGCTGGCAAGTTCTTCATCAGCGTCTTCTCCATCCTCACTTAAAGCTTGCGTCAGATCCTTTAGAGATTCAGAACCCTGAGTGCTCGTTTCATCGAAATAACTATGTCGAATAACATTGCCATCCGGGTCTGTGATACTGACAGGATTGGTATCGGATCCGCTATCGGCGAACGAGACATAAGACTTCCGGTTCGGCTCAATTGAAGTCTCTTCCTGTAGGGTGTCAAGAACTGATGAAGTCACGGAGTCTCTGTAGGTGTGTGGTAGACGCCCCTGGCCTTCACGAGCTTTAACTTTGGCAAGATGACCACCGTTGAGCCAGCTGTCGGCTATGGTTGGGATAGGTGGAGCATCCTGTATACTGGACGCAAAACTGAGGTTGCTGGCGACACTGAGGCGGCTATTAACCTTACTTAGTCTGGTAGACCTTCGCATAGATAGTCGAGCGGTTCGATCGATATCCTCTCTGGGGTGGTCAGGGAAGTATGAGGTGAGGTCAGATGTAATCAATTCGCTGGGCGGTCTTAATCCACCGAATGGTCTCAAAATAGCCTTGCGACGAGGGATGGGTTTGGTCGGACTGGGGGCTGGACGTTCCAAATCCATGGCAGCATTATGCAGGTTCCTCTCCCGATCTTGATATGAGATAGGTGAAAGAGCTTGCTGGAGGCCTTCGTTCCAGCTCTCACCCAACAACTTCTGTACTTTCAATTGACTTCTCTTGTCGACGTTCTCGATTGCGCGAGCGTGTTTTTGCTGCACCTCTTCCATGCCGATGGCCGCGGCCCGTAGCAGCTCAGACTCCCCGGGTTCCCCTGAATGTACTTTCCTGAGAATTAATCTATTTCTCTCTGGACGTTTCTGATCACCGATGATGCGCCACAGCTCAGTATCACCAAGCCGACGACATTGCCTCGGGTCAGGGTCAACGCCGGCTAGTACCCAGAAACAATAATTACGGTCATGGTCCTCACGAAGAGCGAACTTTTTTAAGGTCACGCGCATGACCTCTTCACACGTGGTGCAGTCAGCGACTTTAACGACCTTGGTAATGCCTCCTGTAGATATTACCCGAATGAATGCTTGGTCCTGTGGTAACGCAGCCATCAGCGAGTTATCCTGAATAGAATTGTTCCGTGCATGGGTTATTACCAGACGGCCAGGAGCGGGAGGCTCTGGTGGGGAACTAGGCGCTCGCCCGGCAGTCGTATTGTTCGCCATGTAGTTCTGACCTTGAGGATACCGAAGTGACCGAGCGGATCGAATATCAGCCGTGAGTAGTGGAGAACTGGGACGTGAAGCAGGCTTGGCGGCATCAATCGTTGGGTTGAGAGGATGACCAGGGGTATCGGCTTGACGGGGATGCCTCTTAGGCATCGAACGACTGACCGAGTTAGAGGGACGAGGTGAATTAGTCGAGGGTGTATACTGGCTATCAAGAATAGCGACAGAATCCTATAGAGTCAAGTTATTAGAACTGGATGCATCATCAATTAAGGTTGAACAAGATCTCGTACCCTATTCCGCTTTTTCTGATTTGCGTATGCCTTAGTCCGTAACTTCTTGATACCAAGGAATAGTCGTACTCGGTCGCCAACTTTATCGATGCCCATCTCCTTAAGGACCTCCTTGTCCATCTCTAGCAGGTTCTCGCCATTGATGTTGTTTTTCCGAAACAGCTTCTCATATTCGCCGCACTTAACGCTCCTCAGGTATTCGCAGACTTGGTCCTCGGTCCAGTTCTTAACAGCATCGGGGCCATCGGCGTCTGAAAACTCGGATTCAGTCGGGCTAGCGAAGGGCTGACCGGATGCAGGTGTGGCATGGGCTCTCCTTGCGTGCTGCAGACTGGCGGAGGAGGTGTTTCCCACGATAGTGGAAGCACCCGACGACACGGTGGTCGGGAATGACGATTTCGAAGCAAGCATCGCCATGTTGGGAATACGGTATGGAAGACGATTATCACACGATTGAAGCAGGCATCGAGGAATGAGTATTGCCCTCTTTCTCTTCCCCGACTTCTACCGCCTTTCTTTGTGGGTGCCCCGGAGTTGAAACAAAGCAGACAGATAGGTATTATCGACTAGTAGGCTACCTAGCACGCATAATAATAGCTTCCAATGATTTTATCCGGAGAGTGCTTTGGTGGTTTCAGAGGATCTGAACCAAGTGGACTTTGCAGAAACGGCTTTAACGTCCAAGGGTTCAGGCCCGAACTCGAACGGGAAACGATTCCTAGACTGTCACTCTAGACTTTGTTTATGCTCGCATGAGCTGAATCCTCCGGAGATCGTATAAGGCAGGAGAGTAACTGTCAAAAGCAGAGTTATAAGAAAAGATGCAGAAAATGCAGAAGAGGCTCGTCCCGTTGCAGTGAAGGAAGAGAAATATGATTCAGGACGGAATGGAGGGCTGTGTAGGTATTCGTGTGAAGTACCCAGGTATCTACCTGAGCGCCCAGCACGGTAGATACCTTTGGTTAGGTTAAGGTACCTAAGCCAGGTAGGGGCAGTTAGGTAGGTGGGCAGTTAGGTAAGGTAGGTGGGTACCTGGGAGGTAGTGTTTGAGTGGCGTCAGGTGTTTCTAGGTTAGGTTAGCGTTGCGGTAGCGTTGAGGTAGGTACCTTAGGTACCTAAGCGTTTAGGACTGGGCGGAAAGGCGTGCCTAAGGGTACCTAACGGATTACCTAGGTACCTTAGGTATGTAGCAACTCAGTGGGCCTCTCTACGTATAGTACTACCTACCTACCTGGTACCCTACCTGGTAGGTAGCCTTCAGGTTCCTTAGTGTGGTGTAGGTACCTACCTATACGTAAGTGTACGGACGTACGGACGTACGGCAGGCCCGCGATGTTCACTGCCTCGGGTGCTAGGTACTGCTTATGTAGTTACCCCGTGTATAAAAATATAAAAGACTCGTGTTGCATGGTATCGAGGTATCTAGGTACTTATCGATTACATTGCTTTACCTAACCTACCTCTTACGTATGTGTAGCGCACGGGCAGTATATTTTAGGTAGGTACCTTTAGATGTACCGTGATCAACTTCGTGTTTGTTTTTACCTACCTACCAGTCAGTCACTTCTTCCCTCCACTCCTCTAGGCTCGACTCTGCAGGTTATCATTAGGTAAAGCTCAGAACGGTTTCTACGTAGGTAGTACCTCTTACCCACTGCGGATCCGTACTTGAAAATAGGTACGGAATAGGGTACATATCTAGCGTAGTGTGCCTACTTATTCTGGTGCCAATACTGACGCTTGATTGGCTCTCCATACCCCGGTTTCAAGCATTACGGCGACAGGTGATGATAAAGTGAAACTCCTTTAATTAAAAAGATTGCTGCTGAGGACGGAGGGCCCCAGGGGTCCAGGTGAATGCAACTGGCACACCCGCCTAACACTCACGCCGATTTTGATTTTTCCACATACAAAAGGAAGGTACCTACCTAAGTAGGAGCAGGAAAATTTTGACTGTTTTATGGAATAATACGGGATACGGATTAGTCATTTGAATATGTAACGAGCCTACCTATCTACTAGGTAGTAGGTACCTACGCCCGTACTGAGTGCTTTTGCTTCATATTTACGCTAATAAGTACGGACGTAGGTAGGTAGATCCGTAAGTGATCCGTACGAAGTAGGCAATCCGTAGAGATTTTCAACTTTTTCGTACATGCCTAGAAAGTTTCATACTGTTCGCGCTTTTCTTCAATGGTGATCGCCACCGCCTTTAACAGCGTCGATTACTCACAGGAGGTCCTCTTAGTTTCAGAAGGTCGCCGATCCGGGTCATGTTCACACCCGCCAGGACCTCGGCTAGGCATGTTGAAGTCGTAAGGAAAGAGATGGCCGATAAGTCATCCTGCCCGAGAGCGATTTAGGTACGGAATACGGTATACCTATCTAAGTAGTGAGGGTATTCCGTACCTTGTTTGCGAAATGCAGGCGACTAGGTACCTACTTTAAGCAAGTGTCATGAGACTATCTAGGTATGTTACTAGGTATCCTCCCTAACATAGGTACCAACCTACCTACCTACAGCCGGTCTTAGTTAGTTTACCTTTTACTCCTAGGTTAGACGTTAATATACGGACTACTACCTACCTAAATAGCGTACTTATGCCTACTTAGGCACGTCCATTGCTACAGGTAGGCTGTCAAGTTCCAACCCGTGAGTGGTTCGCCGACTGGTATGAACGGGCTCCGGACGAGCACGAAGAAGGAGCTTGTTTTGGAAGTGGGCACCTTCAAGTTTACGAAACACGGAAGTGGAATCCAAAACGGATGCGCCGCTGAGATGGTTAAGTCCCACTGAAACACGAGAATCGCAACGCATCTGTTTAAAATCGCACATTGCTACCGGGATCCACCTTGAGCTCACCTGGACCCTGCATCGCTCAATTACCTACTAGTGTACGTACTCAGGCCCCCCCCCCCGAGCGCAATACGGACTGCCTACGGAATACAAAACAACGAACATTTGACGATCGCCGCAGGGACGTCCGAATCAGTAGGTAGGTAGTCCATATCCTAGAGAGACATCATATCATTCGTTTCCAACTACTTAGGTACCTAGTATGTAGTCAACTGATTTATAATACCCGTCCAAGCTACCTACCTAGGTAGTATCTCCTTGAGAAGAATCGGGAGTGGTCTTACATACATATATACATAGCTCCTCAACGCTTATCGGCATACAAAATTAAATCAATCACTGAGCAGACTGTCAGCTGGACCTCATCCTCACCGTCTTGTCCAACGAGACATGATTGGCAGCCAAGTACGGAATACTACCAGTATGTAAGAGTAGCCTTCATACTTATACCTACCACAGGTCACAAATCCGCTTCTGCATACAATACCGGTACATTACGGTACCCCTGGCTTGCAGTTGGACTCCATCCATTCGCCCCTAGTAATTCATTAATGTATTGAATAAGATCGACCAACAAGAAGACTTGAGGCATCCTGCCTACATACCCAGCCATCTACGTATTGGGGTCGCAGCCATGCTGTGGTATCATGCGGCATCTTCGCTGCTCGTATTTTTGGCAAAATACATATCCAGATACCCTACCTGCTTTCGAAGTGTCTACACCATCTATGTAGATGGTGGTAACCTTACCCGACAGGATCAAGGCGGTAGGGTATGTAATCCGTACTGGTATGTAACATCTTTTTTACCAATTGGGTTGTTCAAGTTGTTGACTGGGATTTTCAAAGAGTGCGTGGTACCTACGTAGGTAGTTTGGGTACTTTTACTTTATCCTTTAGGCACATATATCATTCTTTTTGCATATGACCAAAAGTCTTCTTCTTCTTCTACATATTTATGGATTGCTGCGTACCTAAGTAGGTAGATACGGAACAGGTACCTAGGTTGATTCGCGTAAAAGGCAAAAGCGACGAATGGAGAAGTACGGATCCCGTAAGGAAACACCAAATTTACTGAAAGGGTCACAGGCCTCATGTTGATTGGCCAGGTTTCATGGGGCCGCTCTTACTTCAGCAAGTCATCTCGTAGCGTGACCATGCGGCAGCCTCAGGCAAGGGAAAGCAAGAGGAAGGAGAGGGGGGAGGGGGCCCACCAGGGGTTTGGGCCGACAAGACGTCTTACGCGAATGCCAACTTGAAACTCGTCGCGTTTCGGCCAGCATTCAGATGAGCTGTACGGAGTAAACGGAGTAAGGCAGCAGCGATACAGATACATAGGTACCTAGGTACATATTACTCCTTATCCGAGCCACCAAATCTTGTAACGGCGGAAAGCAAAACAAAACAGGTTATTTTGTAGTTACAGTACGTACGTAATTTACTTAGGTAAAGTAGGTACTTCCTTCCTCTCATTCAAGTTCCTGCCCAATTTTGGACTTTTCATTTTGCCGCGCCGCAGTCAGCTGGTAGATACCTACGATACGTAGGTAGGTACTATTCCGTAGTAAGTCCGGACGTATTTGCTTTCTACCTATATCAACCCCCGGGGTACGGACTATGTTACCTACTTACAAGTACGTCCCTACGTACGTTCGTAAGGTAACAGAAATTACGGAATAGGTAAGGTATGAGGTAAGGTAGGTATGTAAGTAGTAAGTAAGCTTCACGCTGGCTTTCGCAATCATGCTGGCCTGCAAGATCTACCTACCTACCTACCTACATGGACATTCTCTACCTACCTATCGTACACGACCGACCTACCTACCTATTATCCAAGATACGCCGGTTTCACGAGTAACGGCAACAAAATATCACCGACAGTCATCTCACATCGCACATGGACCAATTTGGTCATCAAAGCATTATTTTTGTCCCTCGATTACACGACCTTGATTTGCATTCACCATTATTACCTATGTATTCCGTACACCACCTAAAGTACGGAGTAAGTACTACGTTCACTACGCCATCCTGCCAAGCTCGTCATTTTCTTTGCGCATTGGGGGGTTGACTATGTAGGTATCATATTATGCCACTGCCCGAGCATCTTGCAGGTAATAATCTCTGGCTAGATACACACGTGCACAAATACATTCTGCCTCTCTTCTCATTCAGAGTAGGCAGGTGGTAGTAGTAGTAGTGGTTATGTAGGCACCTGAAGGTCCTGAACTACCTACCTACATCAACTTCGTACAGGATGAGAATGAATTCCCGTTTTTCGTTTTTCATATGGGTAGGTAGGAAGGTACCGAGTACGTCCGTATACGTAGTCGATTCGTCGAATCAGCATATGCATTAGTCTATACACGACTCTGCTGCTAATCCAGGAATCAGAATCTCGACGTTAAACACGACGTCTACCTACCTAGGTACCTACACTACTACCTACTACCTACACTGAGTACACTACTCCGTACACTCAGATCAAACTCCTGTCGCTCCCGATAGACAACTGAAAGAGCAGATGGCAGCATGGTCTATGGTAAGAGCATTGCGAGAGTCTACCACTACCTTCACTACCTACCTTACCCGTATATCATATGAGGCATGTCTCTCTTGGTGTTGGGTGGTGCAGTGCGCGCCATAAATCACACCCGACGATCCATTCATAGCTCCGATGCAACACATTAGGGAGGCTATGGCGCCGCAGTCTGGACTCGTCGGTCTAGGATACTACCGTGATTAGCCAGATCCTCTTATCTACCAACGGATCCGTACCCTACCTAGCTTTACCTTTTTTAACCGCGACTACTCTCATGATTTGCGGCGTTCCCACCTCCCCGGGGCGAGTAAGTTGTTTGTTTGTTTGCCTGCTACAAAGCCGATAGGTAACTGTCTTCAATGCCAGTGGCCATATGGTGCGCGGGCTGCTTCCACAAGAGCAATCAACATAAGTAGGTAGTAGGTACGTAAACACACCCGGTGCGCTGCCATCACAACTGACATGTGCCACGTCTCCTAACTAATAGGAGCAGAGTATCACTTCTTGAAGAAACTCGCGTAAACTGCCGAACTCACCTCGGCCTGTTTAGCCGAGTAATATGATATACTTATAGATAATGAGTTATGAAATAAACAATAATTGTGGCCCAGCCAGCCATTCGGATGATCAACATCTTGTCAACAACAGGGAATCTGGAGATTCATGTAAAGTGATGGGGGATGATGGCCGATGATGGGGGAAAACCCCGAGACTGGATCGTGTCTACGTTTGGTGGAACTTGTCCGAAATCTTCTGGATCGCTCCAGTTGGAGCATTAAAGCTGTCCGTGCAGATTTCAGCGCAACATACTTAGTGTAGACGGGCCAATCATCAGGAACCCCAACAGAGCGCCTTAAATCACGGTAGGTAGGGTATTACTACGTGGGCAGGTTAGTTAGGGGCTTAGTAAGTCCGAGGTTGAGTGCAATAATAGGTAATGTCCTACAGACAGATGAACTATTGACATCTTAACTACGTCCGTACCGACGCTACACTACCTACCTAACATAACGGCTGATATTACTCTAAATTATATCTTAGCCTACTTAGGTACGGACGTTATTTACAACCAACTTACGGACCTCCTACTAGGTAGGTAGGTAGGTAGGTAGGTAGGTAGGTAGGTAGGTAGGTAGGTAGGTAGATAAGTTAACTTGTTACCTACCCGGTGCTGGTACTTCGTTAGTCCGTACTTCGTATTTTGATACCGAAGAACGACCTACCTACGTCCATACCGTACCGGATAGGTAGGTAGTCTACACTACCCAAAGGACCGACCAGAAATGACGTCAAATCTTACCCCACCGCCGAACATTTAAGAAGAAGACAGTAACTACTACTAGGTATCTATTATCCATCTCTTTCATGTGGGATGTTGTACAGTAATTGAAATTTCTACATATGTCTAGGTGTCAAATCCAGCTTTGGCCGCTACTACCTAGGTAGTAAGGTAGCAACTCTCAGCCTCAGATAGGTTTGTTCTCACTACCGGTAGTACCTAGTATATTGTTAGGGCACCCTTTTTTACAGGCTCAGGTGCCTAGGTAGGTAACGCATCTAGGTACTAGTTGTTAGTGCAGGCTACCTGCTGGAGCGTTGGCCTATTAGGTGGTGTTTAGCATCGACTATAGCACAGGTACTAGATCCTAGCGCATCTTTCGCCGAACAACCTTCCCAAAACCGGCTTTACTTGCGTCATGACTGTAATTAACTAATTAACCAACAAGAATGAAGCACAGCTGTGAATGGGTATGGCATGTGGGCAGTTCAACCTTTTACACATGCCTGGTAACCAACCTACCTACCTACCTACCTACCTATCTACCTACCTATCTTGCCTATCTATCTACCTACCTAGGTAGTAGGCTGAAGCAAGGTAGGAGGTAGGTTAGGTAGGAGGTAGGTAACCAGACAGATGATGACCTACCTACCTACCTATCTACTCATTTTATTTTTTAAAATAGCCCCCCCCTATACCTACCTATCTACCCGCTCAGAAAGTCCCTTGTCTCTTTCTCTTAATACCCACGCGTGACTCCAAGCCTACAAGCACAATCCCGTTTATATCGGCCCATTCACACTTGACGAAAACCATGGTGACCAGTATGATGACACTGCCTATGCCGCGTGATTCATAACCCGGTTCTGGGGACGTACTACCCCCTTCGCAGACATTCCTACAAACACCATCAATGCCAGCCCAAATCCTGAATCGATGTCGGGAGAAGTTGCCTGGGGATATAGGCTCTATGCCCATTCGCCCACGATGGAATATACGAATGCCGCACAGGAAACACTGTCCAAAAAGTCCCAGAGAAGAGCTTCATTCTCACCTATGAAGGCCATTCGATCCCTTAGCGTCAGTTCCCAGAAAGCGCACTTGTCACCTAGTACCGCCTCCGATGTACCGAACGATACCGGTAGTTCACAGAAGCGGGCGTGGCGGAAAAGCGTATCTTCAGGAGTACTCGCGGGGGGGAACTTGATCCGGAACGATTCTAAATCATCCAACGAGTGTAGCATCCGCCGTGGCTCGACATCAACTCGACGAACCACCCCTTCTATGACTAGCCGAGGCACCAGTTTATACGAGGATATCGAGTTTGTTATCAAGTCAGGACCTCTGCATCCAGAGCCCTCGCTTTTGAAGTCGTCTAAGAAGGAATACCTCGTTTTGACGCCAACTACACTATTCAAGTTCAAAAGTTATTCTATTGCTGCACAGCATTTCCCCATGATCTATACGCCTGAAGATGGTGGGAGACCCGTGTCTTTTGCTGAGTCTCACTCTTCGTTCAAGGATCTTACAAGCAGCGCCGAGATCAGTGTTCCCCTCGAGAAAGTCGTCTCTGTATTCAAGGACGAGGGGACAGGGCCTTCGTTCGGTTTTGAGATATGGTGGGAAAGCTCTGATACGACATACGTGTTTGCCTCCTTGGGGCTTGAGTTTGACTCTCTTGACGAACGGGACGATTGGCTCCAACAGATCCGGCTGGCCATCGGGGCGAGAGAAACGGAACTTGGTGAGGAGAGAGCTTCACCAACTGTTGAGTTCAATATTTCATCGATCCTGCAATCCAAATACAGACATATGCGGGTCACCCCGGTCGATATCTACCCTGTTATCCCCCGGCGGCCCTACGCGGGACTCGCTGGCGAGGTTAAGAAGAACTGGAGAGAATCATCATCATTTTATCTCGCATTCACCAAGTATTCAATTTTCTTGGTTCAATTCTCGCGTCTCTCTAATGGGCAGAAGGTCAACCCGAACCTGATTCAATTCGGTTTGGTCAATTTCTCCCATGCTCGCTCAAATGCAAATGATGAACGATTTAACCTAATCTTTCGGTGAGTGATACCGCCGAAATCTTGTCCAATGTTCAAGCCTCTCGTTGCCCATCTTGGAGTCTCAACATCCGGCTCAGTTTCTGACATTGGTTAGGTTACCTTTCGAGCAGCCGATGAAACTGCATCTTTCTAGTCGATATTGCGAAAGCATTATATCTAGACTTTTCCGGGCTGACATGTATCTGAAACCCTCATGGCCGCTGTGGACCAGACGTGCGTTTCACGTGGATGATGCGACCCAAAGAATCCCACTTCCCAATGGCGAAGACTATGGCGGATTCAGGACGACGTTAGAGGCATTCATCGAGGCCTACAACTGTCCTCCAGTTGAGTGGACAGTGAAGTGGAAGGGCGTGCGATATGCGCCTCAATTTTGTTTGCTCAAGCCAAAACACCAGTCTTGCTATAGCCCTCACCAGCTATTAGCTGTCTTCCACGCCCTTCGTTTTAACGAGTCTTTTCATGGTATCTCGTTTCGCGATATAGACTTTTCCAGCCTTGTGAATAAGTTCGATAATACCCAAAGGCTTGAGCCGACAATATGGCTCTCCCGCACCGGTGAGCATCCTGTATGGATTAACAAAAAAAACTGACTTAGTCGACTAATATGTGGGTTCAGGAAAGCGTGGTCTCGCGTGCAGTGAAGTAAGCATGCTTGAATCTGCTTCTGTTTTGTTCCAAGAGCTTGTATCCATTCTACTTGGATCCGAAGCAATCAAATACATTGACATGACAAACGTGCTTCGGAAAGCACCTACTCTTCCGTTATCGCATAACAAAAGCTCTCCATCCACCCCCTTAGGTATTTGCGAGATAGTGCCCCCAGTAGCGATGCTGTGGAGATCATTACAGACGCGTTGTAACGCGATAACCCTGAACGGAAATGTCATTGGCGAGACCGACGCGATTGAACTTCGTAAGTAACCACGATGCGGCGCCAGATAGTACTAAGTAATCGAGTTCAATGACATACATGCTGACACGATATAGGCCGAGTGTTTCAAAATCGATCAAATTTCTTGAGAGCGTTGGAAATCTCACGATGTAACCTGAGTGAGCGCTTACTAGTTTATTTATTCGAAGGACTGTATGAACAGCGAGATTCTCTCGAAGAATTAGATACGTCTCACAACTCCGGGCGTATAGAAGCCTCCAAGGTCGCATATGCTATAAGCGAGGCAAGCAAATTGAAACGCTTAAACCTTGCTTATACCATCAGAGGGGACTTGGAAGGACCTCTATTCAGACCATGGAGCTGTACGCCATTGCCTCAGGTATGGCGCCTGGAGGAGTTGGATCTCTCGGGATGGAAGGTTTGTCTCACTACCTAGCTCGTATCGTGGGTCGCTGCTAATCCTATCTATAGCTGAACTGCGACACGATACGAATGATCATGGAATATTTAGTGCTTGACGAATCAAAGGGATTGCGTCGCCTGTCCCTGAATAACTGTGGTCTCACTGGAGAGCTAGCGACTGGAATATTCTGTCGAATTGGCGCCGGCCGAGATTTGCATCTTTCACTTAACGGAAACCCATTGGAAGAGGAATCAACAGCCTGGATAGATCTCATCCACGCAAATCAAGCACCTACCAAGCTCCATTTGGATATGATACAGTTTCAGCATGCATCGAACTTCAACAAGCTTCTAACGGCGTTGTCGCATAATAAAACGATCGTATTTTTGAGCATGGCGGGGACGGGTCCGCCAGACCGCGTTACTTTGGAAACTTCCGGACTTTTGTCTATGTTCTTCAGGACCAACAACACACTGAAGTACTTAGACTTATCAGGATACAGTGGCAAGCTCGAAGATGGTGAGCTTGGCTGGGGACTGTCGACCGCATTGAGCGGTCTTTCGAGCAACATGTCACTTCGCCAACTTCGGTTGCGAAACCATGATTTGGGTGCTGACGAGGACTTAACCGAGCTATGTCGAACGCTCGCGGTGAATAAGGGCTTAGCTATGCTCGACATTCGAAACAATAACTTCGATCATCACCAATTCGACAAGCTTGTCCATGCGCTAGGCTACAATCAACAAATTATATCGTTTCCCATATCTGAGGCCGATCGCGCGTATGCCATCAGCAAGGAGAAGCGATTATTCCTGGAATCGCAAAGAACGCCTTTCACCAAGAGACATGATAGGCTGACTAGATCGACCGAGAAACACTTAGATAACTGGTTAACCCCGTTCGAGGAACACTGGGATTCCGAGACTGAAAAGGTGAAGAGGATTCTCGCGAGGAATAGAGAATACGCTGCGAACCAAGCTCTCGAACTCGAAACCGAGTACCTTGAAGCCTGGGACGACAGCGACTTGCCGCGGTGGCTTGCGCACAGATCGGCAACTCGTCAACAACAGGACAGAAGCAAGAGGAGGGCATCCGAGCCCATCATAATGCCGCCTGGGGGGCGTACATCCCTCCGCGAATATTTATGTCCTGATCCCCCAGTGGACGCCCAGGGTCTCTCTCTTCGCCGCGCTTCGTACCCTTTCCACGAGACTTATGTGATAGAGGAAGAGACATAGGCTTCGATGATAGCCTGACCGACTCTCATACGATGATTATCTGACGGTCAACCGAAAGTGGGTAAATGGCCTGAAAACCCTCCAGTCACTTTGAAAAGGATATGTCCATCGTCTTTTTTCGTTCCTTTTCTCTTTTTCTCTCTCTCTCTTCATTCTGTGCGTATAGGGGGGATTTGCATTGTGCAGGGGAAGGGGTACCCAGAAACCCGGGGGTAACGGATGGCGTCGTGGAGCCACGCATGAATTTTCTTTTGCTTTGTTCTTTCTTATGGACGGGATCTCTTTTCAGAGCTGTGATACCCAGTTTCTTTCTTTTTTTTTCTTCGAATGTGTTAGGTTTGTGGCTAGTTGGCTTCATCAAATTGTTCATCGAGATACGTGGTTCGTAAAGAGGTCTCTGAGACCACTGCACCGGTGCATGCATTGTGATCTGACGTGATGCGTGATGTGTGATGCGTATCTTCCCCATGCGTATGCCCCAAGTGCTCAATGCTACCGCTCTCTTCACCGTCGTGATCACCCCTCACGACGGCAGTATGCTCCGTCTCACCGTCTCAGCGGTGCCCCTAACGCACAAGCCGCCATCCTGATTCTCAATCCACACATCCCACTTGTTCCTCTCTACCTCAGCCTCGACCCCGCCCGCCGGCCTCACCGCTTCTTCCGGCCTGCGTCGCGTCCCGCGTCTCGCAACGCAGATGCGCATTGCTTGGTTTACGTACAGCGGGGCTAGGTTCCGGCAGGTGATATTGTCGATGAACTCGACTTCGGCGAGTCGCGATTGCAGGATTGAGAGCATGAGCGTTAGACAGAGGGGCCCGTGCACGAGGAGGTCCCGGTGCCCTTCTACGTCGCGGCAAAAGGCGCGGTCTAGATGGACGCGGTGCGCGTTGTAGGTTAGAGCGCTGTAGTGGAAGAGGAGGGTTGGCGTGGGCGTTAGCGTCGCGGAGTAGGCGGGCTCGTTTGGTGCTGGGAGTGTCAGTACTACAGATCAGACGAGGGGGCCAAAATTATCTGGTTGAAAATAGTGGTGTTTTGGGTGACCTTTGGACGGTAATGATTATGAGTGTGTAGGGAATGTGAAAGGTGAGATGGGGAGGGCTTTACCCTTGACAATACTCCTCTCCTGCGTTAAACTCATCGCCTTCTCTTCATCGCTTGGTTCTCGCATGAACGCGAGATTCCTGCGCTCCGTGATCCCCCCAATATCGCGCTCACGCATGTCTCGCCCAGTCAGAGACGACACAGAGGATCCGTCCCTCGGACTAGACAAGTCGCCACGAGGCCTAAGCAGCATCGAGTGCGGGTCATATCGGTGATTAAAATCCGCCTGCGTCGTATACTCCCTAAGCACCTCGACGAATATCTTCTCGGCGCCCGGGGGTCCTCGAACAGCCACATCCGCAATACGCTCAATGCACACCGCTAATCTGTCGTCAAGCGCCATGCCCCGGAAGCCGTGAATCGAGGCCCCGGCCCACACGCGGCGCGTAAACGGGGTGTCGCGCGGGCTATGATACGGGTCCGTGCCGTCGGGACAGAGCTCCGAATTGCGCAGATGCAGCGGGAAATAGGCGAGGTGGTGACCGGCTGGGAGGATAGGGGGCTCGCGCGCCTCGGAGCCTGTATCTGCTTTGTTGCGATATACTTTATCCCAGGGTATCATTTGTTTTGCGGAGCACTCCTCAGGGAGGAAGTCGGACAGGGTTTTCATTAAGAGGTGCGAGTTGTTGCCGTACATCATATCGTGATGTATCTGCGGCGGACGGGCCAGCATTTCGGCCCTGATGGCCTCAAAGTCTATTCCAGACGATGAGGCATGTGAGCTGTGCCGACACTGTATGGCTGAGATTGGCGCGGCCACTCGTGAGGGGACGGACGGGATTTGGTACAACCTCATAAGTTGCGTCCCGGGCTTACTGAGTCCTCTCATTATGCGATGGCGCCGTCGATATTTCTCATCAATGTTAGGATATGAACCCGTCTCAACCTTCATATGAGCACGGCTCAAAACCTGTTGTGTGTGAATATCGTTAAATCCACGTACAGTATATAAACAACGTGTATATACTTAATCAGCACTGTATTAAGTATGCCCGTATAAGTAAGTGGGTAAAAGTTTTTTTGGATTAACGAAGGGCGGCAAGGGGGGGGTTCACATCTTGGCATTGCAATTGAAGGCACGCGTCATGCGGCAAAAGTCGGGACTTCTGCCTGCGCATTTTAAAAAAGTCGAGGTCATGATTTGCTGATTTTAATAAGGCAGGTATGACCGACCACGTACTCCTGCTCACACCACCTAACAAAAACACATGATTCTGTTGTCCGGGGAAATCCAAGGAAGAAAACGCCACCCAACCTGGCGGCGCGTCAAGTCTTCTACGCAATCCCATCCATCGCGTGCCGATGTCGATGTCTAGCCATGGCGCCGAAGCAATCCACCCTGGGGTATGTGAGGCCTGTTTTGTTTCCAGTTGTCCGTTGTTCTTCTCCAATTACAACGCCATTGTAGTGATATTTTGACAGACCTTGTGTTATGTTGTGTTGTGTGCGTGTTCGCTTATATGTCATCTAGGAGGTTCTTCGGTCAGCCTACGGCGACTCAACAGACTAGGCTCTCATTTGCCACCAAGTCCGCCAAAAAGGCAATAGCAGAGAAGCAGGATGGATCCTTGGGCAATGAAAAAGCACAGTCGTCTGCAGATGATGTAGAGCCTGATGCCAAAGAGAGTACCCAGCGGCAAAAAGGTATATATCCAGACGATTTTTCATTATATAGCGACGTATAGTTGACGTGATTCCGGTGCAGAGGCAAAGAAGCGATCACGGTCTAGTCATTCATCTGACCAAGATGTGATCAAATCATCGGCAAATGCCAAGGTCGAGGAGCGGAAGAGTGATCTCGAGGAAGAAGAGACGCCTGTTTCAAAGCGTCCGAGAAGAAATCGAAGACGTGTCGAGAGTGACAGCGATGAAGATCAGGCTACGTCTCTGGAACCGGTAAAGTCTAAGGAAAAGGCTTCCCTCAGCACTAAAAAGGCCTCTATAAAGTCTTCGGCGACTGCCTCTCTGTCAGAGAAAATGAAGGCGCTGAAAGCGGACGGAGAGGATGAGGTTCACGAAAAGGCAACTTCTGGGTCTGTATCCGAAGCCGAGAAGGAGAGGGATGAAGATGAGGCCATGCCCGATGCTGAACCGGTGAAGCCTAAGACAAAGCCTACGTCGATGAAATCCTCAAAAACGTCTTCAGCCACTGCCTCTGCAAAGAAAAAGGCGGCGTCCAAAGTGGAGAAAGAGGACGAGGCTCTTGAAGAGGCAACTTCTGACTCCGCATCCGAAGCCGAAAAGGATGAGGATGAGGTTATGCCCGATGATGAACCGGTGAAGACCAAGAAGTCTACTTCCAGCACCAAAAAAGCTTCTAAACCGACCTCAAAGACTGCTTCTCCAAAGAAAAAGGCGACGTCAAAGGTAGAGGCAAACGATGAAGCTCCAGATGAATCAGCATCTGACTCGGCATCCGAGGCCGACAAAGATATTGAGAAGGACGAGGACGAGAACCCTAAGGTTGCCGCCAAAGCTCGTGAGAAGATGCAGACTGTGATAAAGACCATGGCCAAGGATCACTATCCTGACTGGAAAGCTGGCACGCCTGTTCCTTATGCAGCTCTCTGTACCACTTTTTCGCTCATCGAGCTGACAACTAAGCGACTGATCATAATTGAGTATTGCGCCCGTTTTCTCCGACAAGTACTTCGATTAACGCCTGAGGATTTCCTCCCAACTGTCCTGCTCATGATCGGCAAACTTGCACCAGAATATGCCGGCATCGAGCTAGGTATCGGAGAGTCCTTAATTATGAAAGCTATCGGGGAAACCACGGGGCGCAGTCTGCAAATCATCAAATCGGATCAAAAGGAAATCGGTGATCTTGGACTTGTCGCTGTTAAGAGTCGATCGACCCAGCCGACCATGTTCAAGCCCAGCCCACTTACCGTCAGAGGCGTCCACAAAGGCCTAATAGATGTTGCCACGGTTACTGGAAACGGGTCACAGGGAAGGAAGGTAGATTTGATCAAGAAAATGCTTTCAGCCGCCGACTCGCACTCGACCGGTCGAATTGATATTTCCCAAGACAAGGGAGGACCTAGCGAGGCCAAATTTATTGTGCGTTTTCTTGAAGGCAAATTACGGCTTGGTTTGGCAGAAAAGACCGTGCTCGTGTCCATTGCACAGGCAGTGATATCTCATGAAATGGAGCGGAAGGGTACCGTTCCAACTGAAACCCAGATGCAAGAGGCAGAAGCTCTTCTGAAAACTGTCTACAGGTAAGCCACAACCTACCGTCCGCGGCCCTCCCCACACTATGAGTATTCTCCTAACCTGTGTAGTGAGTTGCCAAGCTGGGATGTTATAATACAGGCGATGCTTGAAAACGGCATTATGAAGTTGAAGGATACCTGCAAACTTCGCCCAGGTGTGCCGTTGAAACCTATGCTCGCCAAACCGACCAAAGCTATAACTGAGGTCTTGGATCGCTTCGAAGGTCAGACTTTCACCTGTGAATACAAGTATGATGGAGAGCGAGCCCAAATCCACTATGTGGCCGAGGAACGTTCCGATGATTACGTAGAGGCTTTACCAAGTGCTACGAAAGAGGTCGCTGAAGGTGTTACCTCTATCTTCTCTAGAAACTCTGAAGATTTGTCAAAGAAATATCCTGATGTCCTTGCCAAACTTGGTACATGGATTAAGGGGGGCACCAAGAGCTTCGTTCTGGACTGTGAGACGGTGGCTTGGGATGTCAATGAAAAGAAAGTATTACCCTTCCAGCAGCTCATGACCAGAAAGAAGAAGGATGTTAAGGTGGAAGATGTCAAAGTCAAGGTTTGCGTCTTTGCCTTTGATTTATTATACTTGAACGGAGAAGCTTTGGTCGAGAAGTCGCTACGGGAACGTCGGGCGCTATTGCAAAGTGCTTTTCAGCCTGTTGAGGGCGAATTTGGTTTCGCAAGTCACATGAATGGCCAGGAGCTTGAGGAGATTCAGGTCTTCTTGGACGAAAGTGTCAAGGCTTCTTGCGAAGGTCTGATGGTAAAGATGTTGGATGGGTCGGAGAGTGGATATGAGCCAAGTAAACGAAGTCGCAATTGGCTTAAGGTACGAGAATCCAAATCACTCATGTTAGGTATCCACTAACACATCATAGATCAAGAAAGATTACCTATCTGGAGTAGGTGATTCCCTCGATCTAGTCGTCTTGGGTGCCTACCATGGTAAAGGCAAACGTACATCCGTATACGGCGCCTTCCTGCTAGCATGCTACAACGCCGCAGAAGACGCCTACGAAACAGTCTGCAATATCGGCACTGGCTTTTCGGAGCAGGTTCTGGAGGACCTTCATAAGCAATTATCAGCGATAGTAATCGACGGGCCAAAACCATTCTATTTGCATTCATCCGGCAGCCAGCATCAACCCGACGTCTGGTTCGAGCCACGCTATGTATGGGAGGTGAAGACGGCAGATCTGACTCTGAGCCCCCGATACAAGGCAGGGTGTCGCGAGGGCGTAGACACTTTGGGCGACAAGGGTATCAGCCTACGCTTCCCTCGGTTCATCAAGGCCAGGGATGACAAGAAGCCAGACCAAGCAACGAGCAGTCGGCAGGTCGCGGAGATGTATAGGAAGCAGGAGAGCGTTTCGAAGGGACCATCGGTGGACGACGATTTCGAGTATTGACGGGAGTTGGTGTGACTAGATCGAGGTCACGAGCTCATTTGCCTGATCTTGGAGTTCTCTTTGCATTACTATATAGCCGTATTTGATGCTGCTGATCACGACGTCTCTTTACCAGCTAAGGTATTTCTCAATGTCGTGTTCTTTTCTGCAAATCCCCCGTTTCACTTCACTTTCATCTCAGCTTCACAACTTCGATGAGGATCTCCCGCCACATCCCCGAGACTACGGCCAGCAAGATCTGATTACTCATCGAGGATGTAGGTACTAGGTAGGTAGTGGGTAGGATATGGAGCGTATCTATTACTATAAGCATGATAATCTAGAAGCAACTGCTCCCAAAAAACCACGTGCAATAACCAAACATAATGAGGCGGCCACATCGTCCTCCCTCCCCCTTTTCGCCGTCTACGGTAGAACCGGTCGATAAAGGCATGGGACTATTTACCTTTCTTGTTTTCCATTTTCAACTTATGTCCCTCCTATCCCCCACTCCCTAACCCCGAACGCCTTGCAATGCTTGTTTGTTGAGGTATAATTTGTTTGTGAAAGGTGTGTGTGTGTGTGTGTCTGGACCCAGAATGGTCATGGGAAGAATAGCGGTCTGTTAATAGACGGTGGCGAACGCGGCGGCGGCGACGGATAGCAGCGCTATGATAAACGGGGACGCGGGACCCGCGGCGACGGCGGGGGCACCGCTGACTCCGCCGATGTCGGCATCGCCGTTCAGGACGTCGCCGTCGGCAGTACTCGTCGCCTTGACGGGGTTCGACACGACGGTTGCGCCGGGGATGGAGGTGCCGGCGGGGATCTCGTGGACGTCGGACTTGGTGGCGTTGAAGTTTGTCTGCGCGAGCGAGATCTGGTCGTTCTCGACGTCGTAGACGACGTAGGCCGAGCGCAGGAAGGTGTCGCCTAGCACGGCGGAGCCGGAGCCCGCGGGCGCGATCCCGAATAGACAGGCTTGGGTGTCGGAGAAGTCTAGCGATTCTGAGGATGCGAGGTTGAAGACGAGCTCGTTCATCGCTACGGTGATCGTTGGCGAGGTGAAGGTGAAGTCGAGGGTGGTCGGGTCGCTGGCTAGTGCGCAGGACACGTAGGCTGCGCCGGCGGTGGAGTCGTACTGCGCGTTGACCTGTGCGTAGATGAGCGCGGTCATGTCGTCGGGGAGGTACGTTAGTGACGAGCCTGAGTCGAGGAGGACGGCGAGGGCCTGGTCGTGCGCAATGGTCTTTTGCCCGAGCTTCAGCGATGTCAGGGTGATCAGGAACTCGGACCGGATGTCGTGGTTCGTTTGGATGGGGAGCGTTTGCAGGGTTCCTGTGAACTGCTCCTTGTCGATGCCACCGAACAAGATGCTGCCTTGGTTTGCGGCCATGTCGTTCAGCCAGAGACTGAATGCGTTGCGGGAGATATGGCCGCTCGACACGAGGGCTGCTGGCAGGTTGTCGTACGGACTCATCTTGGCCCTTCCCACTTGCACCTCGTTGACGGGATACCCGATGCCGAGGATGCCTTGGCTCGCAGTGCTCTGATAACCGACGCCGAATTGCAAATGGTCGATCTGGGTGTTCCCAATTGCAACGGCATCAGTCACGTAGTCGCCCTGGGCCCCGGACCCATCGACATAGGAAATGTCGAACCAGCTTCCCACATATTCATATGAAGAAGAGTCGTTGGCCACGTACGAGCCGGCACTCTTACAAGGCTGCGAAGACTGCGTGCAGAAATCCGAAGAAGCGGCGTTGACCCAAAGGTCACTGCTGCCGGTGTCTAGGTGCAGGCGGAAAGACTTGGGCGGAGTGCCAATCTTGGCATCTAGGAAGTAGAGAGTTTCCTAAAACCCCCCGGCGGTTTCTTGTCAGTCTTACAAGCAACGGTTTCTTGGACGGGGGACTACTGCTAACTTCGTTGTTCAAAGGGGCCTCAACCGTGTCGGCTCTCCGCCGTAGCCGATCGCGTTGCACCGGGTTGGCGATGGTCCTTCTCTGAATGGGCAGGCTGACGACCTTCGGGTGCGTGATGCTACTCGGCACATTACGTGCTTGTAATACTGGGAAGTAGGCAAGGGTTGCCGCACCCAGCGCACAAATGTCTTTAAGTCGCATTTTTCCCCCTCCCTTCCCTTGCGTGAGTGTATTAGAGTTTTCGCGACACTTGGGCGACACCTTGTCCAGTGTACCCGACCGCCGACCTCGTCGTCGCTACCGTCGGTCTCTGGGGCGTGGGGCGCCGGTTGCGAGGAAGCCGTCAAGAACACTACAAGTTGTCTGCTCTAAGCCGAAAACACACACACACACGAACACACACACACAAACACACACACAATGATGATGATGTGGTGTTCTAGCAGGCAAGTATATGAGGTTTAACTACCTCTCTAAATAATAAAGCAACTACCTCCATATTTCCTCATCTTACACACTCGGAAGTCCTATTAAAGCGCCATGGGGGCCGGTCAACGGACAATATGGCGAAAGCCAAGCCAAGAGGCGGGATTGATTCGTCACCCTGGTTGCGACTCGCTACTCGCAACCTGCCAAGCACCGATACTGCGGTTTTATGTAGGTAATACCGTCGCACATGAGAATCTACGCGGTACGGACAGTGTAGGTACGTGCCGATGGCATCATGGGCGGGTAATAGTAAGTACCTACTTACTACTAAATACTACCTGGTTGTAAAGGGCAATATCCGCAGCTACTTAAGTACGTCCGTATATCCCGAGATAACTACCTACTACGGATCCGTACTCGCTACCTACATACCTAGGTAGGTAGTCCGTATTTTCTTTTCATAAAGATCGGCTTGTCTGGCTTCCGTCAATGTCAGACCTAATAAGTCAAGTATCTCCTTGAGGTAGCCCCAAAGACTACAAATTAGTCACCCGTATGTACATGAACCAATCCCAAAAAGAAAACCGTCGACTCATGAATACCACGCTTTCTTAAGCAATTGGACGGTGGTCAAAGTGCGAGTGAGTGTCTGAGTAGGTACTCTTTCGATATGGTGGAGCAAGTGATCCACGGGCACCCGAGAAGATACCTACCTGTAAATGTAGGAGGCACCTATGGAGGTACGAAGTCGTTCTTCGAATACACCTTGATATGAAGTACTCATACGGTGTTCATTGCGGAAGCTTACTGTATCGGACACTGTAAGCTATTCCAATGCTGAGCAGGGATGAAGGTGGAAGTTTAAAAGACCAATCAGACAATACGAGACGCGTGGCAGGGTCAGTCAGATACCCCCGGCTTCACATACGAAGTAGGTACCTACGTACCTACGTATACGTATAAGGTACCTAGGTACCGCATGCTGCGCTTTAGGTAGGTACTTGGGGTTTCCGCATGTTCAGCCTCATAAGCATAGCCACCATACCGAGCCACGGACCCCCGCGACTTCAGTTCTACTTACCTACCTACGGATAGGTAATTAAGTGCTTAGTAAGTTTCCTCTATGGCCGAAGTATCGCTGTGGCGGGGCATTCATAGCCTCAACCTCCCAACTCACAAACCGGACATCACCAACCATCTCGACTAAGCGAATCGAGCTATTCTCCCACCTTCTCAACATTTTTCTAATAAGGCCTCTTACCGGCAACTTCACCGTTATATTTGGGCCAATCCCATGTTTCATCTAGGGGTATGGGTATATCGTTCATATATAATATGGCGATGAAGAGTCGTCGCAAAAATAACGAGTATCTTCCCGACCTCACTCTCGGCAGACATATGTGACATAGTACCTATCCCCGTATGGTCTAACCGACACAGGGTCTCTCAGCTGAAAGCCTCGATCGCCACGCGCGGTCTCGATAAGAAGTAATGTCTAGTTCCGACCCCTTAGCTTCTGGAAATCGACACACGTCGCTGCATTTGACGGACAGGATCGCAGGGTACTCTCTTGCGGGGAAATATTATAAAGCCCGTCGTCACGTACTCTAGTTCGGCGATGTAGAACTTGCCCTGCTCGTCGCCGGTCCAGATCGTCGCGGCATGGGGTTAACAGGAAAAAAAACATGTCCCAAGTGAGTGAGACGACGCCGCGGAAAAACCGTCGTACTTCCATTCAATTTCGTTACGTGCTTTTTTTACTTGCTTGCCAGTGGGATCTGACTCCGGTTCGAGATTTCATGTCCAAGTGTGAGTTAGTTAACTAAATGTGTGGAGCCGTAATAACGGGTAACTAGATATATATCTATATCTCTATATATATAAACATACAAACCACTGCGAATAGATTTAAGATAACGTCTTTCTTCATATACGGGATACTTCAGGCCAGGAAATGCGCGATGGGGATTATATATATATCTAGGTATGTATTAAAGTGTACTTACTTCCGGCTTGCCTCGTCCATGTGGCGTGTCTTAGGTACTGTTTAGCCATATTCTATTCATGAAGCGGCTTGAAATCGGCTAGGGATACTTGAATGCAATCCAATCTATCTAGTGTTTAAACCTAAGCCCTTTTCCCGAAAAAAAAAAAAACAAAAAAAAGAACATGTAATGCCAGACCAAGGGCTTAGGCCAAGCCCAGTACAAGCAACGCAGCACGGGCCGTGGTAACCTCTATCGATCCCGACTTTTGTCGGGAGCAGATCTATCATCCGAACCAATCCTCGACCGAGCTCAGGAAGGAAGGAAGGAAGGAAGCCAAAGCAAGATCTTTCCGCCCCCAGATTGTACCGAGACGGGACCAGGCTTCGTAAGGCGACACGGGACAACATAGCATTGCTTCACGTGCTACTTACTGAGCAGGGTGCCGTCTGGTGAGGAGTAAAGGTGGTGCCTTCTGCGGAACATACCAAAGGGGGCTATGTACGAGGTGCGACCTGGCGAAACATTCTGATGAGAAACATTCTGATTGGGAAAGGGGTTGGGACTGGGATGATGGTGTGGATGGTAATAGTATGTGATATGTGCTCGTGGCTACCTAGGTATGGCGAGTAGGAAACGCGTAGGAATCTAGGATCACGGAATATAGTATCGAAACTCGATGACAGCTCGCTCGGATTGCATCTGGACACAGTCGTGTTACATGCTTACCACCATTAGGAAGTACAGGCACAGATCAAGAGGGGGGTTGCCAACTATGAGCAGGTCGTTCCAGGGGTCGTCCCTTGACAACCGACAAATGCCCATGTTATTTACCTATCCATACGAATCAACTAAACCCTCTACATTGTGACATTGAACAATGCAACCCAGACGCCTCCGCCCCCAGAAACGCCTATTCTTTCATTTGTCGACATCGAGGGACACTGTACGCCTCCTTGATTAACAAACTCAATTATGTCTCATCAATCTTGTCGATCTCAGCCTTGGCTTCTTCCCAGGTTTCCTTGTTTTTCCTCGCCCATTCGACCTGACTTTTGGCATAAGCGAGCTGGGGAAGAGAAGTCGATTAGTATATCTGGTGCACACAATAAAGGTCACATTACTTACCATGTATCGTTTCAAATCATCTTCTTTCTCGCTCTGAAATCGTTTCAGGTCCTGAAGGACGCTAGCACTTGCGGCTCGCACGTCTTGTGCCGCTGCGACCTGGGCCTGTTCAAGTTGCTCAATACTCTCTCGTGTTTTGCCAATAGTATCACGCCGTGTTCTCTCAGGATCAACGTCAGCAACACCTTGAATTGCATGACGAATCGGGCCGAATATCTTATTCGTGATAGAGTTGCCGCTGGCGACCTTCCTATGAGTCGGACCAGCTGAACGCTCCGGAGCACCCACTCTCGCAGACGGCGCATACGACGCATCCCCGTAACTAGAAGGGAAATCGGAGTCGATTGAGGCGGTATCTTCACCACTGCCCTCTTTGTGATGTGTCGAAGGTTCTTTCATGCTGGAAGATCTCCGTGGGGGTAGGACATGGTGGGTCCCCCCTCCTTGCTGACCACTGTTGATGATAAACTGTTCGATTCGTCTAGCTTCGGCTTCACTGCTTTCTAACTGCTCAAGGAGGGTCTTCTTCTTCACGAGATCATCATTAGTCATCTCCTGTTGGACCCTCTTCAAGACTCGATAACGCAGAACATTTCTGACGACACCAGCGAACTGGGCGTTTTCTCTCATGGGTTCGGCGAAATTGGCCCCGAGGGAACTAGAAAGCTCCTCGGTCGCTATGTATGATGAGTCTGCAGCCTGGCCAACCCGTTCAATAGCTGCCGCGAGCGATGCCGAGGGCTCTGACAGGGCGAAGGCATTAAATTTGGCCCCAAGGTCAGAGAGATCAGAAGCTAGGGCGCTCAGGTGACTAAGAGTACGGCGGTTGACTTTCTCCATAGGGCCCATCAACGCGTTCTCTAGTTCTTTAATAGACGACTCAAAAGCAACGAAGTAAGGATCCAGGTCGTGCTCAGATAAATCTTGGGCGTCGGCAGGAAACCTATGTAGCACTTGCGATGCAACAGTACTTGAGGAGTCAAACGAAGGGTTCGATGATGGATTGCCGGCATTCTTCAACTTCGCCGAGGAGCTGGGAATTGGCAGATAAGCGTGCGCCGGGGTAGGATTCGCTGTATCTAGAGGCGGGGCTTTCAAAACAGACTTGGGGATGGACGACAAGGGATGCGAATGAAGAACCTCGTTCTAAAATATGGTCAATAGTAGTGGTCTGGTTGAAATAGTCGAGTTAGAACTTACCCAGCTAACGTTAGGATCCAGAAATCTCCACAAGATCCCGTCCTCTCGCACCTGATCCATTCTACGACAGCGATTCAAGAAGACAGCAAGCATGCGCTTGCGCAAATCTATAATCTGCTGGTCTTGCTTCGCATTTGTTGGGTTTGCAGCATAGTCTGCCATAGTGTGTTTCTCAGGGATCGGGGGGATGACGAGCGTAGGATGAAGCTTGGTCAAGGCATCTCGTAGTGACGCGAACTCTGAGTAGCGCCGCCGAACTTCGAGGTCCTACAAATGCATGTGAGTGCTTAGCTTTGTGCGCAGCAAGTAAGGAAGCATACGCCAGTTCGTATAGTATAAACAATATACTTTCCACCACTTTCCATGCTCTTGCCAGCATCCGTGATGAGGATAGGAAGCTCTGGGTTTTCGTAGAGGATCTGTTCGATACGACTATCGTAACCACCGGGCTTCCTACGAGGAGTTGGTTGGCCGAATTCATCTTCACTTCCTGAATCGCTGGGCGGAGGGCCGTATGCTAAAGGAGGGATTGCATCATCGCTCGTCGAGGACGGCGTGTTAGGAGTCTCAAAGTGCTGTTGGTCTATAAATCCCCAGTCAGATTCAGCTTGATTGGGAGATTCGTCTAATGGTATGGATTGCCACATTGTATGCTCGTTGACATCAGAGGCCAAAAGGCAAGGCAAAGAAACGAATAGAAACGAAAACAGATTCCAAATAGGACTTACGGTCGTAAGAGCCTGGCGAGGCCGGATTTGCAGACGAAGAGGTAATTGAGTCTCGGCGATCAAAGCTGGTACCATAAGGATTATTATCTTCTTCGTCATTCCACATGGTGAACCACCGTCGCCTGCAGCAATACGCTGGGCAGGGCTAAGCGGTCTGTAAGAGTCAACCGTAATGACTCAAGGATGTGATTCAGAGTGGTAACTGACTGGCAGTTGCGACACGACTGTGAACGACGTGGGAGAAGTGTACGAGGCTACCTGGCTAAGATACTGATAAGCCGAAAAGGCAAGAATTATTCGAAAGCAATGCTAAAGAATTGGCTTGGAGGTATGCTCTGGATATTAGCTTGCAGAATGACGATGCTTCGGTGAAGATTGCGAAGCCTAACTGTGAAAAGGTATGCGCCAGTAAGAACCGTGATGTTAATTTGGAGCCTGGGAAGACAGACCTAGGAAGATCAGAGGTACCCAATTGTCTGCGTCATGCCCGCCATAAGTACCTACCTAGCCGGCTTCCTGGTTGAAATATACCTAGACATACACTGCTTACAGTAGGTAGGTAGTACTTAGTATCAAGTACCTAACCTACGTCCGTCCGTACACAGGTACCTACCTACCTACAAATCTGATGAGGCGCAGTTGAAGAGGTAGGTAAGCTGTGGCTAATGAAACACCACTTGGACTTCATACGGACGTAACAGGTACCTTGAAGTAGTGGATTTAGTACCCGGTACCTAAAGGTAACAAGCAACCTCGGCACAAGTCGATGTTTCTTTCATCATACCACGCAATGTAATCCGTACTTTGTACGAGGTACACTATCTCGTAAGTACCTGCTACTTACTGTGCGGGATACAGTACGGCATATAATCCGTACTTAAGTACGTCTCCTTACTACCCCTCCTCCTACAATCAACTCTGTATCCCGCAGTTAACAGCGCGATGGCATCACTTCACACTTGAGCCGTCATATTCAGCGAGAATTGCGAACAAAATCTCTTGAATGTATTGCTTTACGGGTATCATGTACACTGACAATGTACGGATCCGTATGAATGAGCTAAAGCTCATCTCATCTTCCCATGCAGTCACAAACGCTCGAGGCCAAACGACTGTTGTTCATCACGCGATCTGCAACGTTGCACCTTTCCGTGAAGCAGTGTGAAGCAGTTAGATACCCTTGTATCTAGTCAGCAGCTTGGAAAAAGGAGTTTTCCCTTTCAAAATTCCGCCATGAGCCCGCCCCTATGATGTGAATAACTTGATTCCCAGATGAACCCTCGTCCCATGCTTTACTTAGATGCTTGTGCTGTATGTCGAAGCATAACAACCGAGTAACTAAGGTAAAGTCAGTAACATGAGCATAAGCATTTCAAGGACATATCCAGATGACATACGAGATGATGCCACCTATTGCAACATAAACGCCAACCATTGCCTTGTCTCCAGCCGACCTTCCAGAGGTCACCCAACCGAGAGCAACAATTAGACAGGTTTTAAGGTGGCCCACGACTGTGCTGGACACAGGACCGGTTTGACCGATAATGAAGAATTGAGATAGGTTAATCAAGGCAGCAAGTACCCCAGACTAGCCACAGTTAATTGATATATTGAACCAACGCGATCACACAGACTCACCATAAAAATCATAAGCCATCGATTGACAGGGACCTGGGACCATACAGGAAATGTATCGAAAAAGGGAATAACATACAGTAAGAGAAACGCCGAGACCGGGGCTTGGTTGAGAAGAAGCTGCATGCTTGAGATTTGGAGTTTTCGCTGATAGCTCTTGATCCATACTGTGTATAGAGAAGATGCAAAGATGCCAGAGAAGGCGAAGATCACGCCTATACTTGAGGTCGTCTTCACATTGGCATCATCTGTGGGGAGAGAGTCGTAGTATGAAACAATGCCAACTCCCAGACAAGCAGGAACAAGGGCTAACATAGCGCTTGCAGGAAGGGTAGCGTGATATAAAAAGAAATCCATGGCGGCGACGGTAGGAGTGAGTAAAATGCGCGCAACTTGGTAGAAGGTGATGGAAGAGAAGACCAATGAGAGGTTAGGTAAAATTACATTCAGTGCCATGGCGATGGATAAAGGAATCACCTCACGGATACTCGTTCTCCGTGGAACAAAATAGGCAAAATAAGGGCGCGAAAGGGTATACAGGAGCAGCCAGGTCATGAAGAAATGAAAGGCCGCAAATGTCAATTGCGCCAACTTCAACGACGGGTCGGAGAAGATGGCTTTATTTATAAAGACCTGGATAACCAAAACATGATGGTCAGCAATGCGCATTCTCATGTTGAGGATGTTGAGTATGTACGCAAGAGAATAGGGGACGGGGTAAAGCGTACAATGCCGATTGTAGCCAGCGTATTTACGGCAATCCAGAAAGAAACCATAAAAAGGCCTTTTTCTGAAGATGATTCTGCGACGCCGGGCCTGGCGATGTCTTTCTCCACTGGCGACTCCTCATGTACGTCCTGGCGCATTAGATTGCTATCTTCTGCGTCACTATGAGAGTGCACTCGATCATTGTTCATATCGTCGTAACCCCTCGGCGCCTCGCCCTCGCTCCGGCTGTCTGTCGGTGAGGATGTTGCCGAGGCGCCTGGGCTGTGCTGGCTAGGAGAGAATGTCATGTTGATTCCCGAGCAGCCTTGGACATGATTGGAATCGAGATATGGAGATTACGGATCGTAGAGCGGGTGTTGGAAGAACTAGGTGGGCGGCTGAATAAAAGCATCAGCTTTATTACATAGGTAGGTGAGCTTATCGTATGTGCCACATAGGTAGATAATAGATATAGCACCGGGGCTGGGATGCAAGAAAAGGGGGGTTAATGATAAAATGATGGTAACTGTTAACAGACAAGTAGAGGGACAGACTACAAAGGTCAAGAGAGGTTGTGCAAATAGGATCCTACCAATGCATTCGAGTTTAGGAATGAGGCTCACAAACGATCATGCAGGTGATGATGCACATGTGTGAGTTTACTTATACCTACCTACTTACCTGATGGATCCGTACCGACCAGGATGGAACTTTGCCGGGTGTTTTGGTCCTCATTATCGGTGGTCAAGTGCCCAGGATATTAAATACCTACCTGCCCGCCTAGGTACCTAGTAGTAGTGCCTGTATATTAACGTCCATCTTACCTAGGTAGGTACCTAGGTAGGTAGTGTAGGCACGCTACCGCTACACTGCCCACCTACTTGGCTGATTCATACATAAGTACACTAGAGAGGCGTAGCGTAGCGTGGTCAACATACTTATTGCATAGTACCTAGGTGCCTAGCCGACTTTTGGTAGGTACGACGGATGAGAGATGAGATGCAAATGGTCAGGTTAGGCTAGGTACCTAAGGTTTTAGGCACGAGTTAGGGATTCCCTTCTATAAAAGTACACCATGCAGCACTACGTTGGGTACCTAGCTTAGGTACACATGACAGATACTAGCTAAGGTGCCATAGGTAGGCTAGGTAGTCCGTAGGTAGTAGTAATCAGGTACGGAATACTTAACCCAGTGTGCCTCTAAGATAGACGTTAATATACTACTACTACCACTACCTACCTTAATCATAGAACCAGTTGCCGTCGTGTACTAATACGTAGATAGATACGGACGTACGCCGTATGTTGTGTAGGCACGGACCGTATTCCGTGCAGTCTGCAGTGTAGGTTAGGTTAGGTTAGGTCAGGTAGTCAAGCGACACGTACTGCACTGCACCACACTTGGTGCTGTGTGCAATACTTCATAGTTCTGTAACGAACTTGATTTAACGTATAAGTACCTATTCCATACGGACGGAGCAGGATACGAATCGCCGGTAGTCCGTACCTACTATGCACTTACGCTGCCTGACATAAGTAGGCAGGGGGAGACAAGCACTGATGCAAACTTGAACCACACTGATCTGCATTCTGTGCATATGTATCCGTCTCTTCTGCAGGGTCCCATACTTAGTAATGACGACCTGTTCCATTTTCTACGCAACATCTTCCTAAACTACCTATATAATCATTGGCATGTCTCTCAGGGTACAAACTGATGTGGTTTGACAAGCGCACACACACCCAATCGTTTCCCTCTTTGCTCATTCCACAACTCCACGTGTCGGTACAGATGGAATACAGAAACAGGCGTCAGTTCTGGAACCACTGCGGGGTTGAACCCCCCCCCTCCCCTTTAAAGACATGTGCCTCGTCAAATGAGGTGTGACGTACGTCCCACGCAAAGAAAGAGTAAATTTAAGCGACAAGATCTGACAGTGTCCTGTTTAGAGATAATTAAGGACCGACGACTACATTCCTACGAGGCACAATCTGGGAATACAAGTAGTACATACAACCCAAGACAGGCCAAAAAGTGCTACACTACCTAATACAGTACCCTGAACAGATCAGTGTCTACGTACGTACTATAATTAGATACATACCTAAGGTGAATATGCAAGTACATGTGTAGGTAAGTAGACAAAGACCCAGCCTTGGGCCTGCAGTTAAGGCTGCATCTCAGCTGTAGCCTTATGGTTGTTGTCCAATTCTTGGCAGGGAAAAACGATGATGCCATTGAGATCTTTATTTTCTCGCCATCTTATCTCTGTCTCTTGAATCGTCGGATGATCTAGGGGGCGACTTGCGTAATTCCATGTATGATGACGGCTGTAAATTACCGAGACCAGCGTACACCAGGGATAGCATGTGTAAACCACAAGACTTTTGCAACTTACATACCACTAGAGATCCGTACCTTCATCTTATACCTAGGCCGGTGGTGCCGGTGATCGATATAACCTACACAGATACGTAAAGAATTGAGATACACACGAAAAGAAATCATACAATCATATCAGCACTACCTATTTACCATATGTACACATGCCAAGCCATACTACGGAATACTACTTCTGTTTACATATAGAATTCGATATGCCAGTATGTATGCCGTGGATGAAGTCATCAGGTGATCACTACCTCCATGTACGGAATATTAACCTGCCTACCTGCGTACGTACCTACCTTAGGTATACATCGTACCCTCGGTAGGTACGGACGTATTACGTATACGTACAGCAACTCCCTCACGTACTAGGTACTTAAGTACCTAACCTACCTAGTACTATCTCGTCAGCTCCAATTCCACTGACGAAAATGTTGTGCATGTGGGCCATTTAGCTTCTCTGCTAGGCCCACTAGGTTTATTGTTAGCGTTAACGGGAGTGCTAAATCTCAGTCCCCTGGACGTCCATTATGGTACCTAGGTTAGGTAGGTACGGATTACTGGTAGTAGATGACCGAGTCTCGGGGCACCTCTTCCGAGACGTACGGACGTACCTGCCTAGGTGTTCCGTACTTACCTTGAGTATCTACGTCCGTACCTACCTAATATAACTTGAAATTAGTACCTGTGCAGGCACGTTACGTGTGTGCCTGCAAGTTTAATGATTGGAGTGGTGTCACGGAGGTAGGTATGTACTTAGGTAGGTAGGTACATGTGCCCATGAGGTAGGTACCTTAGGTAGGTAGGTAGTGACTACCTAACCTACCTACCTACCTACCTAGTCATTTACCAGACCAGGCACACAGTAAGAAATTACAGGCATGCACTGTATCATGTAGGTAGGTATAAGTAAGTACTGGGCAGCTCCGAACCTATCTGGGTAGTGCTACCAGCTAGTCTCAAAAGGGACTACGGAATCCACCAAGTGGAGGTGGGGGTGTTTCCACTACGGCAGGTACCTAAGTACCAGGTGGGAACAGCCAAGTGGGTTGAACGGGTTGAACACCACCAAAATTCTAGGTATATAGGTAGGTAAGGTATTTGAAGGTCTTCTACCTATTTCGCTATAAAATCTCTTTCTTTTAGATCTAGGTAGATTGACGATTCGGTTAGATACACTGGTTAGGTTGGCCGCCGACCTGTCCGGATGCTCCGAGGCACTAGTTATCTTTCATTTTCATCCACTGAAGTCTCTGACCTCCGACGGAGGTGGCCTCCAAACCTCACTCTCTACTTTATTAAACTTCAATCTTCATCCCCACTCGTTCTGCGACAAACTCAACGTCTCTGACTACTCGCCTAACCCTACGCATACATAAAATAACTCACTAATAGTCACTCGTTACCAGCTTGCCCAGAAAGTTTGCGGTCTGACTTATACGAGACCATTGAGTGACGAGCAAGCATTCAAATACCTGGAGCCTGTATTATCATTTCCTCCTACCTACATAGCCTGGATACTGTTTGACAGCATCGTCGCGCCACTGCAATCAACCGTTCTACGATCCAACAGCGTAAGACATATTCATGCATGACGTTGTACAGTTACCCTCTTTGATTGGCAACATACAAGTCAGTCTGGACTGTCTTATTATCCGTCCTTGGTAGGTGCTGCAGCGCAATCAGGCAATCGACATCTATACATCTGCTTTCCTAGGATCTCACTAAGCATACTTAGATGTGCTAGGTAACCGAAAATAAATATTCGCTCATCACGCCCTGTTGAGCAGCGCTTCCGGCTTTTAAAGGTCCACAGTCTTCCCACTTCTGAACTTCAATCCGCTGGGTGCTTGCGCAGCTCTTCTCTGTTAATCCGACCCTTGTCTGGGTGCTACTCGGCGACAACCTACGTTACCATGACTGCCTCAACCCATACAAATGGCACCAATGGAGTGCAGAGTAAGCAGAGAGGTTCTTGAACTTCTGAGTCTATGTTGACTTGTTTCTCCTTAGCATCACCCCATTACAAAAAGTCCAGCCGGTTCTTCAGTGACCATGGAGTGTGGAAGGAAGCACCCATTTTAACCGGCTCAACCACATTCGAGTCCTTGCCTGAAGTCAAAAATATCATGATCACCGGTGGAGCTGGCTTCATGTAAGCTTGATACAGTGCTTTTATGACCCAAAACTAACCCGTTTCCATAGCGCTTGTTGGCTGGTACGGCATCTCACATTGACCTATCCACATGCCTACAACATCGTATCGTTCGATAAGCTGGATTACTGCGCCTCTCTGAACAATACTCGAATGCTGAATGACAAGCGCAATTTCAATTTCTATCATGGCGACGTAACGAACCCATCAGAGGTGCTTGATTGTATGGAACGTTATCAGATTGACACTATCTTCCACTTCGCTGCCCAGTCACATGTCGATTTAAGTTTTGGTAATTCTTACGAGTTTACTCATACCAATGTCTACGGCACCCACGTCATGCTGGAGAGCGCAAAGAAGGTTGGCATCAAACGTTTCATCCATATCTCGACAGATGAAGTCTACGGCGAGGTCAAAGATGACGATGATGACCTCTTGGAGACGAGTATCCTTGCCCCAACCAATCCCTATGCTGCGAGCAAGGCTGCTGCCGAGATGCTTGTTCTCTCTTATATGAAGAGCTTCAAGCTTCCGGTAATCATTGTCAGAAGTAACAATGTCTATGGGCCCCACCAGTTTCCCGAAAGTAAGTCTTCGAGATGAACACATGTCCTGGTAGCCAAAATGTTGACCTTGCCGTTCACAGAAATCATCCCGAAATTCACATGCCTGCTTCATCGCAGAAGGCCAGTGCCCATACAAGGCGACGGCAGTCATACACGAAGATACCTCTACGCTGGTGATGCGGCTGACGCGTTTGATACCATACTGCATAAAGGCACTCTTGGCCAAGTCTATAATGTAGGAACAAATGATGAGATCTCGAACTTCAATCTATGCAAGTTGTTACTGAAGGAGGTGGGCCTCGGGGGTGATGACATGGCGGAATTTAATAAATGGGTTAAGTATGCCCAGGACAGACCTTTCCATGACCATCGTTATGCGGTTGACAGCACCAAACTTCGACAACTAGGCTGGAAACAGAAAACAAGTTTTCCCGAAGGTCTCAAGCTTACGGTAGGGTGGTATAAACGCTTCGGGGAGGAATGGTGGGGCGACATCAGCAAAGTGCTCAGCCCTTTTCCGATCGTGATCGAGGCTGAAGTGCACTCTGACAAGGAAGAGGTCTGTGACGAGCCTGTCTCGACTAAGAAGCGAAAGGTTTCAGGCTGAATGCTGTCAGGAGGCCTCTGCGAAGGCTCACGATTGTGCATTTACTAAAGTATGAGGCTACACTAGGTTCACGATATACAAGAGTAATGGAGCTGAGAGCAGTGAGGCTAGCTAGGCGCAAAAGCAGGGAGACAGCGTACCGGTACTATACACCGGGGGTAATTTAGCCGAACGAACGGGTCCGGAATTAGGATCGCTGGATTTAAAGAACCGGGAAAGAATAGGGGAAATGGGACACATGAGGAGCTTCGGATCCGTACTTATAGATTGTGTCCCTCGGGAGGGGACCTTTTTTCAAGCCGTGGCACGGCTTGATGATAGAGATTTGGCATCAGCATCGTCGTGATCATCGTTATGATCAACTTCATGTATTAATTAGTACATTAACATTCCGTTCTTCCAATATATTTGTTTTTCTAAAACAGTCTGCGCCAGAGGATATCGGTTTCCGAGAAAGCCATACTTACTACCTCTCCTGGCACTGAATCAAAAGGTAAAAGGTATTCAATATGTCAACCTCATAGGGAGCAGATGTCGTGTTGTTCATGACGGATACGTCCCGCCTTTGTCGCCGACAACGAGCTTCAAACAGTCTGATGGCCCCATACTTATATAAACGCGCGTCGATATCATGGTTCCCGACGTCATATTTTCTTTTGGTCTGATACGAAATAGTTCTCATCCTTCTGACTAAATTTAGCTGTCGAACCGTACTGCTGACGTACCTACTACACTACCTAGGTAGGTAGATCCGTAGGTAGGTACTTATGTCACCGTCAGTCAGGCCTGCCGCGCGGTTTCGTAATTTGCTAAGCCCTAATAGTAGGTAAGTAGGTACACTACGGACGTACCTAGATGGTAGTAGGTGGTACTGTAGAATTTCAAGGCTGCAGGTAGGTAGGTACATTAGTGAAGGGGGTCTGTACTATCGGCGGTTTGTGTGAGGTTGTGCGCTCTATGCTCTACCTACACAACGGACTGCTGGGTACCTAAGTTACTGTAGTGTAGTGTACCTTAGTGTAGTGTAGTGTAGTTGCGGTTGGATGTGCAGCGAAGGCGACGACTTGGTCAATGATGGGGTTCTGAGTTGACCAATCGTGAACTGTTTACCAATATTGTCGTTTTCGACGGGATAGGGTACTGGTGATATTAGCCCATATATTACCTAAGGTAATAGGTACGAGGTACGAAGTAGGTACCAAATTGTATCTATAATACCTACCTACGTATACGTACCTAATATTCTATAACGAACGTTGTTGATTTTTTTTTTGTTTTTCTGGAAACTTCTTGGTCTGTGACTTCACTACAGATCTTCCTACCTGGGTATACTTACGTACGAGGCGTTACGCTACCTAACTAGTCCGTACTTTATTACATTTCTTCTTGGGTTTATGGTGTTAGCGTACCAAAGGTAACGAGCAACTAATATACGTACGTACGGTACCTACTATGGATTACATATCTACCTACCTAAACCGTCTGGTAGGGACGCTAACAGCTGGAACCCAGGGACAAGGTGTAGGGAGAGAAGGTGTAGGGAAACTCACTACGTACGTACGAATTACGGACGACGGGTTTGCTATATGTAGGTAGATGACTCCGCAAGAAATGACACTTGTTTGAAGTAGGTTGTGAATATACGGAATACACAGGTCGTGTACGTCCGTAGGTAGGTACCTACCTGCCTGGCCTACCGAATTAGCCATCTTTGCGTGCTTGGTACTGTGCTCGCCGACTTGGGGCCCCGGGGAGGGGGGGGGGGGGAGTCTCAGGTGCTGAAATTGAGGCCTGTTGATCACTGCTTATTGCGGGCGGCCCCAAGCATTGGCAGGCCAAATCGGGGCTGGCGGGCACGCAAGTACAGTAGCTTTCTGTACAGGGTACCGGTAGGTAGATTGAATGGGAGAGGAGGTCGCGGCAACTTATGGATGCTCCCGTCGTTGTCTCTATGGCATCGTTGCTGCAAATCCGCGAAGACTCACTCACTTTCCAGCTAGGTACGTAGGTAGTCCGTACATAGTATGGAGATATGTACGTATGTATGTTGGGTAGCCGGCCAGCCTTATGATGTAGTGTACGCACATGTTCACGTGCACAGCCTCGATACCACCCTATTTCCTACCTAGTCTAGTCTAGTGTACCAGAAGCCTTTGTTCCGTGGATGGTGGTTCGTCGGCGTCGATTTGCTTCGTGTGTCTAAATGTAGGTATTTCGTCATCTCTACAGAATACTTGCCGTTGAGAAGGTTGTTGGAGGAATTACCTACCTACCTACCTACCTACCTACCTACCTGCTTCCACACGAGCTACTACCTACCTACACGTATCTATCTACGGACGTAGTCCGTACCTAAGCTGCCAAGGTAACTAGGCGCACCACCTACCGGTTTAGCATCTCCACAGCCGGAGAAGAGGTAGGAATGAAGTTCCGTGTTGCATCATCACCACTACCTAGCTCCACCGAGATACTCCGTGTTTTTGCAGTTTATCAGCGGAAAAAGTACCTACCGGAGGGACCTGTATCGTCGCAGGCACGAAGTAAGTAGGTACACCTAATAGGTATAGGTAGGTAGCAATGGAAGGCAACGGTTGAGTTCGCACTAGGGAGAATGGAAAGACGGCAACACTACTGTAGGTACGGATCCGTACTAGGTAGACAGGCAGTAAGAATACCACACTTGTTGGGTTAGGTAGGTGCCTAGGGTAAATAGCACGTGACTTTGATACATTACCTAAGGTAGGTAGCTAACAACTTGAAGTCCTTACATGTTAATGGATCTGTGGACCAAGAGAAAGAGAGAAAGAGAGAGAGAGAGAGAGACAGAGAGAGAGAAAGAGAAGAGGCACTCTTTCGGCCTGGAACTGATCTACCTAGGTAGGTACTACGGATCCGTACCTACCAGGTAGGTACCTAGGGTAGATACAGTAAGAATCTCGCCAATTTCCTCGTACACTAATACCTAGTGTATGAACTTATGCGTACATACCTAGGTAGTGCATACTAAAAGGTAGTAATTTAATGAAAGGCAGTACCTAATAAGGTACCATTCCATTCCATACCTAATTGTAGGTACCTATCACAGGTCGGAGGGTATCAAGCAAGTGTAAAAACTGCATGATCCCCCATCCATCATGCCGGGCGATGTCACCCTCCCTGGTACGTAAGTAGGTAAGTAGTATTGCTCCCCTTGCTTTGTTCAAACAGCTCACAAACATTCTATTCCGTACAATGTTGTCTACCTACACTACATACGTACTTATAGTAGGTAGTTTACCTACTGCACCACGGATTCATACCTCCACTACCTTAGGTACGGATCCGTACATGTACGTAACTTATAATCCGTGGAGTACCTAACACAGTACAGTACCTACTACTATTTCGTACTTTCGAATTGCATTTCATTGGTACGCCACCCAGCGGAACTACGTAGGTATACGTACGCTACCTACTTGTACAATCATCTTGGCTAGTACCTCCTCGGTTGTCTCCTTACTTACCTAGGTAGTAGGTAGGTGCCTAAGGTACGGTCCCGTAGAGAGGGAGCGTGACGGATCCATATACACCACACACACTCTCTCCCCCCCCTCTCTCTCTCACACTCTCTCTCTCACTCTCTCTTGTCCGAGGCTCATGACTACGAAGTTGTTAGTGGTGTACCTACCTAGTCGACTACCTACCTAATCTACCTATGTACTTAGTGCACCAGAACCGGTCTACCTAGGGAGTTTTATCACAGGTGAGGCCGATGGAGACACTGCCTAGGTAGGTACCTACCACTCAAATTCACTACGGACGTACGTAGGGATGTACCTATATATCTACCTACCTAGGTAGGTATGGAGCTAGAACCACCTACGTAAGTACCTATAATTCCAATCCAAGGTACATACCGAGGTAGGTACTTCGTAGGTAGGTGGTTGGCTGGTACACTACCTAGGTACCTACACGCGTAGATCGACCATGCCGACTGCTGGGTACGCCAGCCAGTAGCAGCCATGCAACCTCACTATGTGCATTATACCCCACTACCTATATACTTATTTTAGATCCCTGCTACCTGCGTAGTAGGTAACAGTCCCTTATTATCGGGCCCTTATTTCCCTAGATATCTGTTAAATGTACTTACTTATAGGTAGGTACCAGCTACTTGGCTCTTTCGTACCTACGGATCCGTAACTTAGGTAGTAGGTACCTACAGTACCTACTTACAAGGAATTCCACTGTTAGGGAGGGAGTCAGTCACTCCCGCGCTACCACTATAAGTACTTACCTTTAGTATGGTCCGTAGGTAGGGATCGGTAGGTAGTGTATAATATAAGTACGGACTACCGGTGCTGCTACTAATAATACACCAGGGATCCCGTCTCTTGATCCCAAACTTTTCTTGCGAAATGCTTCTTCAAGCTCGTACTTCTTCCTGAGCTTGACACCTATACTTACTCACTTCTTTAGGTGATCAACGCCAACTTTCCATGCGATAACAGCGTGCTGCCCGTCATGGGAGCTGGCATCAAGTGCAAGAGCTGACGGGATTTCAACCTCCCTGAGGGTTACGGGACAAATTACATGCTGTTGCTGTGCTGGTAGAAATCAAGAGACAATACAATACTCTTTCTCTATCTAGGTATCTCTGGGGAGGCCTCGCTACCATAAACACGCCCATCATGGCGCCGCAATCTGATCACTCATCCAACTCATACTCCGATAGTTTCAGCGCCTCCACCTATCCTATCTCCGAGCCGGGACTGCCCGAACTAGACCCCGACCTCTCTACAACCGACGACCACACAAGTGACGACCTTAGTACCGGGACACAGAGTGTGCTCGGCCCATTAGTAGACCAGGACGACGGATATGGGTTGAATTCCTATGATACAGCCTCCATATACACTTCCAGTAATTATCCCACAGTTTCTATCACATATCGTTCTGCAGCTCGGTCGTGGGATGATGAAGAGACCATGTCAGCCAGACCCTTCCACCTGGTCCTCGTCCAACTATGTCACTGACTTCAGACAGAGATTCAACCCGATCCGTAACTGAGCTAGATCTTAACTATGCAATGGAGAATGGGCGGCGCTACTGTGGGTCATACTACATGCCAAACGATGAAGACGAGCAAGTGCGGCTCCAGTTGCTCAACCAAGTTTATCTAAAGGCCCTAGATGGTGAACTAACAACCGTTCCCCTCGAAAATCCGACGCATATTCTCGACATAGGCACCGCTGCCGGCGAATGGGCTATCGACATGGCTGAGTCATATCCCGACTGTGAGATTACGGGCACCGACATATCCAACATCTTTGAACGCCGAGTCCCACAGAACGTCTACTGGGAAATTGACGATGCCGAATTAGAATGGGAACGGCCACCAAATTATTATGATCTGGTTCACCTTCGTGACATGACTGGCGCCTTCTCAGACTGGGAAGCTATCTACCGGTCTGCCTTTAGTTGTCTGAAACCTGGTGGTTGGCTGGAGGTGTTAGACATTGATGATATAAAAGGATTACACGACTTATTTTCATATTTTGAGCCGGAGTCGTTGCTTTACAGATTGGTACAGGATGTTCAAGAAGCTTCCGTACTATCTGGTCGGCCGCGAGGGGTAGCGCACATGGAACCGAGATTGTTGGTCAATGCCGGCTATATCGACGTCAACCTGACAGAGTATTCAATACCACTCAAGACACAGGATGGCTCAACAGGGAAATTCTGGTTGCTGTCGTGCTTGAATGGGCTGGAGCCAGCGTGCATGCGGCTGCTCACCAAGTATAAGGGATGGAATGCGGATGATGTCCGTTTAGGTTGTGAAATGATCGGGGATGAGATGATGACTTTGGCACAGGACCCACGAAGAGCAAAGACCTTCGTAGTGAAGCTAAGAGTGCTAACAGGGAGGAAGCCAGATCACCACTACTACTCAACAGCAGTCCAGCGTGAGCGGGGGGGTACAATAACGTTCAATGAGAACAGCTTCCATACCGAATCTGAGCTTGATCATAGTCTAACTGGTAGAAAGACAGCGACTACCGGCACAGACGATTCAAACTACCCCATAACGGATGAAGTTCAGAGAAGACCTACCATAGTTGCCATTCACGAGACGGCACCAACGCCTCCGAGCGTCGATGAAGACGAGCACGTACTTCCCGCTTGTACCAGGCCTACAAGTGGGCAGATAACAGAAGACTGGCTACGAAACGTTGACCGTTCCAGCAGTGATGTGGATTATACGGATTCCACCGATATCAAGACGGATGATATTCATTTGGAGGAACACGAAACGGGAGATATCCAAGCGACAACACGGAACAGGGAGTCGCACTAAATCATCATAGAAAGGCAGGCCATGGTCCTGCAAGTACCGAAATGTATAGCATCGAGCGCAAACAAGGCTTCATGCTAAAGCAGGGCGGGGAATTTCCAGCATTACAAAGCTTCTACTTATTCGAAACCGAAGAGGCAACGAGGAGACATTGGCGCGATATTATAAACCTATCTGGGACTACAGACGAGTTCGACAGAAGCGGGCGGGCGGGCGGGCGGGCGGCTGGATCTCAGACATGAGAACAATTATATATACCCATTACAGATCGCCAAATATGTATGGCGTTACTGGTCGAAACGACCGGAAAGATACTTGAGACTTTTGGATAAGTTTCTCAAATAGATGGTACCTTGTGAGTTATTATTAGCTGGAGTGCTATCTAATTAGATTATCTTCACATATGAATGTTGATTTGTTTGTGAATGAACATCCACGAATTACTTATACAATCTTTTAACTCTGTCAGTCTGCATCCTACTTTGGATGTGCATAAGCAGGAGCTCATCTTCGGAATATTACCTACCTTATATTACGGATCGGTATTTGATGTGAAAGGACGTAGCATTTTATCTATCGCTTGTACCGTATGATGTCACATGCACATGCACGTGTATCAAACGCGAAACTTGCAACTAACCATCAACTGCCATTAATAATCTTGATTGGGTCGACTTCGTTACGTGCATAAACAACCCAACTGAGCATCGTTGAAGGCAACCTACATAGGTCTAAGATACCTTACACTACCGGCCTCGGTCGACACGCACGCTCCTCTTCAAATTCCCGTCCGCTCTCGACTGCTGTAGCCGCCCTACGTCCAGTCGCATTGAAGACGAACTCAAAGGGCAGCTTAGTTCCTATGAAGTCCCCCAGCATTCCATAATGCTAAGATAGATGATCAGATGGCGCTAGACGCAAATAACACCGGCTTTACTGCCGCTAATGGCTTGCGTGAGCTCGACAGCGAAAGCCTGCCCATCTTTGACGTCGAGCCGGTACAGCTCCAGTTCTCCATCGCCGCCGACTTTGTCGCCGCCCAGGTCGCAAACAATATCCTGGTTTTGGCCCTCTCCAATGGGCGCATACTCCGTATCGACCTGAATATGCCCGAGGACATAGATGGTGAGTTGGGCGGGGGGGGGGGGGGGACTTCTTTAATAATCTATGTGTCTGTGTACGCGATGCTGATCTGTGCTGGCCGAGGTAGACATTGATCTTCCCAAACGCGTGTCCGAAGTAGGCGTCATCTCCCGCATGTTCCTCGATCCTACTGCTTCGCATCTCCTGATCTGCACGTCGCTTGGCGAGAACTACTATCTACATACCCAGTCCCGTCAACCGCGCCCACTCAGCCGTCTGCGCGGTGTCTCGATCGAATCGGTAGCTTGGAATCCTTCTCTCCCAACCTCCACGACGCGTGAGATCCTGATTGGCGCCTCCGACGGGAACATCTATGAAACCTTTATTGAACCTTCGGCCGAATTCTACCGCAAAGAGGAGAGATACTTAAAGACGCTGCACAAACTTCCTGATGGCCCCGTCACTGGACTTTGGATTGATAACATGGGAGGCAAGACGGATTTGAGAAGAATTGTAATATGTTCGCAGAGCAGACTATTTCACCTTGTCGGCCGTGTTGGACGAAGTGGCCAAGAAGGTAGCGGGTCCATCTATACCAAAGTATTCGATACGGAACAACCAGTCATCCACGAGATTTCAAGGGGTTCAGCTGCCGCTCCTTCGGCTCTGGCCATCTCGCCAGACCCCTCAGATATTACGTCGTACGAGGAGGCGGTGCCGGATCGGGCTTTTGCTTGGTTGTCCACTCAGGGCATATATCATGGAAGGCTCCTCACATCTTCGAGTGGTAATGAATTGGGAAATACAGTCTATTCGGAAGCAAAAATGCTTCCAAAAACTCAAATTTTGTCATCTGACGCTGCAAGACGGAAAGCCCCTGCCGATTATATTGACGCGATCCTCTTAACGCAGTGGCATATAGTCAGCTTGGTCGGGGGTCGTGTTGTAGCAGCAAATCGGCTGACGGGCTCTATTGTTTACGACCAGATAATTCTTGAACCTGGACAGAAGGCGCTGGGTCTGTTTGTCGATCAGCAGAAGAACACCTTTTGGTTATTCACGTCTCAGGACATATTCGAGATCGTGGTGAGGGACGAAGATCGCGATATCTGGCATATCATGCTGCAACGCCAGCAGTTTGACACTGCTCTGCAGTATGCTCATACCGTGGCCCAGAAAGATGCAGTAGCGACGGCTTCTGGCGATTATCTAGCGGAAAAGGGGCTTTTCATTGAGGCTGCGGGTGTTTATGGCAAAAGCAGCAAGCCGTTTGAAGACGTGGCTTTGTCTTTTATCGACAACGGTCAAACCGATGCACTCCGAAAATATTTAATTACGAAGTTGACGACATACAAGAAATCCTACATCATGCAACGAATGATGATAGCTACTTGGCTGGTCGAAGTCTTCATGGCTAAGCTGAACTCACTGGAAGACAGCATCTCGGTAGAGGTGGAGGCCGCTGAAAATGGACACACAGCTCAGTCACGACAACAGCTTGACGCGGTCCGAGAAGAATTCCACAGCTTTGTCGAGAAGCACAAATCAGACTTGGACCGCAAGACAGTTTATGACATTATTAGCAGCCATGCGCGGGAAGAAGAGTTGCTGTTTTTCGCCAACGTTGTTAATGACTATAATTATGAGCTCTCCTACTGGGTCCAGAGAGAAAAGTGGACAGACGCTCTAAATGTGCTCAAGAAGCAGACGGATCCCGATGTTTTCTATCGGTATAGCAGTGTACTCATGACCCATTCAGCGAACGAACTCGTGGAAATTCTCATGCGGCATGCAGACCTAGAACCTCGAAAGATCATACCGGCTCTGTTAGATTACAACAGAACCTTCACTGGATCACTGATGCAAAATCAAGCTCTACGGTACCTTCAATTCGTCATAAACCAACTCCAATCCACAGATGCTGCCGTACACAATACCCTCATTTCTATCTATGCTTCGCACGAATCCAGAGATGAGTCAGGACTGCTCGCATATCTCGAACAGCAGGGCGACGAACCCAACTTCGATCCTGATTTTGCGCTTCGCTTGTGTATAAAGCATAAGCGGACTCTATCATGCGTACATATCTACACCAATATGGGTCAATTTGTTCAGGCTGTGGATCTTGCTCTTTCTCACAATGAGGTTGACTACGCATCTATCATCGCAGATCGACCCACGTCGAACCCGCAACTGAGAAAGAAGCTATGGCTTGCCGTAGCACGGAAAGTGATATCTCAGTCGAACGGCATCAAGTCGGCTATCGAACTCCTCAAACGATGCGATCTGTTGAAAATCGAGGACCTAGTACCATTTTTCCCAGATTTCGTCGTGATCGACGACTTTAAAGACGAAATCTGTACCGCCCTAGAGGATTATTCGCGTAATATCGATTCTTTGAAGAAGGAAATGGACGAGTCCTCACAGACGGCGGCAAATATCAAAATCGATATCGCGGCCCTCGATCGGCGGTACGCCATTGTTGAACCTGGCGAGAAATGCTACGTGTGCAGCCTACCTCTTCTCAGTCGACAATTTTTTGTCTTCCCTTGTCAGCACGCTTTCCACTCCGATTGTCTGGGTCGCAAAGTTCTCGAGCAGGCCGGTGTGAGCAAGAGTCGGCGTATCAAGGAGTGCCAGGTCTCGATCAGTAAGGGTCTTGTCAGTGGCGCCAAGAAAGATGCTATGGTCGCAGAGCTTGATGCTCTTGTGGCTTCTGCATGGTCAGTAACTTTCCTTTACCTCCGCAGCTACTGTGATTTCTCGCCGAGGGCATCCAGGCTTTTGACAATAGGGAGGTGTGTTTCTACGCAGCAACATCTTTGGTGCTAATAGATTTGTTTCTAGCATCCTATGTAGCGACTACGCCATCAAACGAATCGACGAACCCTTCATCGGTCCCGAAGACGACGTGAATGAATGGGCCTTGTAGTACTAGGTAAAAATTCAACACACATCCACACATCCACACATCCACACATCCACACATCCACACACACACACACACATCATCATCATCATCCTCGTGGGAACGAACGTTATCGTGGTGTATAAATTTGGCGGACCAACGCAATATTCATATAGCTAGCCCCTTTTCCCCCGGCTCGGATAATCAGAGTTGGCGAATTTGAAGCGAGGGGAATCGGGGAATCGGGGAATCGGGGGGGGGGGGGGGGGGGGGGGGGGGGGGGAAGAGGTATCTGGGATCAGTACATAAATATTCATCGCGGCGAAAACTCTGAAGTTGGCTTTTTTTTTTTTTTTTTTTTTTAGGAAAACAGATACCCCGTCAATCTATGAAATCGATTCCCTCCTCCCTTCCCTTCCCTTTTCTTCTGGTTGTTGTTGTTGTTGTGGCGGGTGTTGGGTGTTGGGTGTTGGAATTCACCCTACCGATGATCGGTCTGTCTGTTTGTGTCGTGTCTATGTGTGCGCGAGTGTGGTCGTTCGTGACGTGCGTGTTGGCTGGTCTTGATACATACATACCTACCTACCTACGCTATCCTGTTTGTATGTATGCATATGTGTTTGTTCATTCATGTCGTGGAGGAATGTGCCGTGTGGATGGATGGTGATACGACATATGTGTGCTGTGCTGCAGTCTTCTCGAGGTGTGGTTACATACAATACCCTACTTACACTAGAGATTCGCAGGTTCACATTACATTTCTACATAACATTTAAAATTGTGTACAATACATCGAGTGCAGCAAGGGGTGAGGAATCTATTCTGTAGACAGGCGACGCAGATACATCCTCCTAACTAACTAACTAACTAACTAACTAAGTAATATATCTGTATATTTATATTGTACGGGTTTTCATTGCTGCGCTTTCGCATCGGTAGGCCTGATGGCTTCGAGTACCTTACCTTATATGAGAAGATGTGGTGTTTATTCGCTTCATGGATTTGCTGCTCTTTTGAGATGGGGAGGCTTTGATCTGAGTGAGGAGAATGCTTGATAACCGGGAAATATGGCATCGTGTTGCTGTTTGCTGGTTTCTATGTTTTATGGTTGAAGCTTGATACTCACTCACTCACTTTCTTTCTTTCTTCACTTGGAATGGATTTTGTGAGATGGTTTTCGGTTTTTTTTCTTTTGGGTCCGTGGGAATTGCGCTGATGGCGGTGGCTTGCGGTATGTAGAGAGGGTTGAGGATCACGGCTCACGGAGTTGAGCATTCGTGTTCATCGTCACTGATGCGAGTTCGTTTGCAGACGGTAGGGGCGAGATTGAGACTGTCAGTTGCTGGTATGGCACAAGACAGGTATTCAGAAGACATGGACGATTATCGTGAATTGTTAACTGAGATGATGAGGCATATTTGCTGAGTCTGGTTTCTTCGAAGCTGTGGGGGTTTGGGTCCTTGGTTGAGGGTTTGCGTACATGAAGGTTGAGTTACGTACCTAAGGTTGATTATTGCCTTAGGTTTTCATACGGGTTTTATGCGCCGCCTCTCGAAGTTTTCGTTTTCCTCCTGAACTCTGGGACGTGGTGAGGAATAGGTAGGTAGGTACAAGCCATTCGAGAGGCGTTGACGTCCATTGCACCTCGATTTATGGCTTTGCTTAGTTGTGCTTTAGTGAGTTTGAGAGATCGTTTCCGGCCTGCTTCACTATCACCATGACCTTGAGCCGTGACTACGCAATCTCTTACCTCTCATCTCACCTGTCTATATCTTATCAGGGCTCTGCATACCATCCAAGGTTTCGATTTCGGGGTTTCAAAACACAGCGTGCCTTGGTCATGATAGACTAGGCTATTGTCGAGATTTGCTCGGATGTTGTGGTACGGCAAAGGCCAAAACAATTGTGAGGGAGAACCGACGTCGAGTCTGTAATCTGGGCATTTATGAAGACGTCGCCATATTATACGACAGTGTGCCCGAGTTTAGAGGGCTAGGTGCATGGCAAGATGGTGTTATTCGGCCCAACTACATCATGAGTATTCCGTGCAGAGTGATTGCGCTTCAAGTAGGTTGAAAGTCGAATGACTCCGAAGCAGCGGCTGCATAACTCCTCGAAAGCCACATGTCGATTTCGCGTAGGTATCTTACGGGTTTCCCAGCGGATAGGTACGTTTTTTTATTATTTATATATGCCGGCTCAAGACGAAGCATGGTGTAGATAGTTGAGATAACCCTGAAATATGAGGTTAGCCTTGCAGAACTGAAACGCGGGCGAAGGATATGGATGATGGAGTGCTGTAAGTTAAGTGATTCTCCTTTCGAACGGGCATACGATGTCACACAATGCCAGGACCGAGAGATCTTTCCCTGTCCTAGCATGTAGTGTACCTATGTGGTGTAATATAGGTATGAAGCACCTAGTTAGACCGACAAGGCATAACGATTAGATACCTATCTTGTTGCCCCAGAGGCTCGACCGGACTACCTAGGTATCCAGTGAGGTTGTGAAAGAGGACAGGTGAGAAGCAATGTCTCTACCGGGTATTAATGTGTACCTACATCACATACTATGTATGTAGTAACGGGCATTATGATAAACCATATATGTCTGTGAAGAGACGGATGCTGTGCGTGATGGTAATATCTAGTGTAGGAGGTGAAGACGTTGGTGTAGGTGGTAGGGGACGAAGAGAGTGTACGGATCCGTACCTCGTTAGTCAAGGTACCTAAGTTACCTACCTAAGGTTACGTACGGACTAGGTACCTACTAACGGACGTACCAAGATAGATATTCCGGATGTGCCGTAAAGCAGGCATTATGCCCATTTAACATGGGATACCCGGTACCGGACCCACACTATACGTAGAGATTCCCAGGGAGCCGATAAAAACATCCACCATAACGTCATGTTGTCGAGTCAAAAGAAAAAGCCGGTATCGATCTGCCTAACGTCTGAGCCTTTGATTTTTTATTTCTCTCGTTTTTGGGTCTTCAACGCATAAACATGGTAGGTATCGTTACTGATTAAAGGTACGTCGGTACCTAAGGTTGCATAGGTACACTACACTACCTAGGTAGGTACCTACACGCTCAATTGAATATTCAAGCTAGATTATGTAATTCCAACCTACCTAAAAATAACTTATGCAGGCAGTTGGGTTACTGTAAAAAAAAGAGGCACTTTTGATTTAGGTACGCCCGTACGGATCCGTACTAGGTATATGGCGAAATACCCGTACTTTAGCGTTAGTATGCTTACTGCGTAGGTAGGTAGGTAGGTAGGTACACTTAGGTACCTACACGATCCAGGTACCTATTTAGGCACCTAAGGTACCTAGGGCGATACCTAAACACCACGCTGGGCCCACAGGTATGTACCTAAAGCGCTGAGCTGTAGGTACCTACCTAGGTACGCTATAGCACCGGAAAAAGACGTGTTCCAAAATCCTACGTACCTAAGCGTCTCGTTGGGCCGTGGTGTACCTTAGGTACCTACCTAAAAAGAACACCTTTGATTATACCTATATAGGATCCGTACGCCAACTCGGTTGAAGATACCTAGGTATGGGCAGGTTGTTTACATCTTCGATTCACTAGACTAGAAGACATACTACTCTCAAAAGAGCTGTTTACGAAGCACTACCTATCATAGATGGATGCTTTATTTAACTTTGTAGGCATACATCAATAATTAGGTAGCTACTCATTTATTTGCTGCAAACTACGGACGTATTCCGTACGGGATCCGTGATGTTGACAATGCATTACATACACTACCCAAGTCGGTACTTGTTATTAGTGTACACTAGGTAGAGGGGAGTTACTACACCTGTAGTTATCGAGATGAAGTTTGCCCTTTCATTTCTAGGCAATTGAATCATGCCACAACCCGGTAGGAAGGGAGAATATGTTTTCTATAGTACCTACTGAATAACATACGATATACGTATACCTATATTAGGTCGATAAGTACCTCCCCATAGGTACCTAGCGCTGGGCACAGGTATCCAGGTACAAAGTATGTACGTATAGGTAGTTATACTGACTTCTTTACCCCGGATTTGTCGTCGGCTTTCTACCTACCTACCTAGGTAGTAGTCCTTCGTAGGTTCTGTACCGGTATCTAAGGCACCGGGCACTTCGATAAAGTACTACGCCTTAGCTCTGACATTTCTCTATCGCCGCCGGCTGATTTCTTTTATTCTCTATATAAGTAACTCAGTCTAAGGTATACCCTACCTCCTTATTGTAATTTATTGCGAGCCACTTATTCAATATAAGGTAGGTAGTCATGCCTACCCGGGAGTCGTTTTTTGTTCTGCGTCTTTCGGTGGTATTAGCGTACCTAGCCTTGGTCAGCAGGACGTTTAGGTATCATTGAGCAGGAACAGGGACAACGATTCCTGGGATAACCTACCTACCTAGTTTAAACAAGACTTCAGAATTACCTATCTACGGACGTGTTCCGTACTATAAGAGGTATCTAAATTCTAGGTAGGTACTTCGTACAGAAGGTAGTTAACAGCTCAAACAATATGAGGGCGCATGTTAAGGACCACCTGGGCACCATTTCACTGAGTACCTTTATACACACTACCTACATGAAATCGTACCGTATCTAGGTAGGTCACTCCAGCTCTTATAGGCATGTGGATAGTGTAAGTAGTGTGGGTAGATCAGGACCGGCGAGCATTCTTATTATATTGAACAAAGTTGTGGTGTAGGTACGTCCGTACATACCGATATTTACGTGCTCCGAAGTCAGGCTAGCTTACCAGATACCCTAGGTAGGTAATCCGTACCTATTCTGGGGAATGAAATTGAGAGAGGTATTTACTACCAACGTACCATAAAGTACTCGTCACGTGCAGCCCATCCAATAGGGACATGTACCTACCAGGGTACCCACCTGTAGGTAGGTACCTAAGATACATCAGCACCTCGGTAGATTAGGTACTTAACAACGTTGACCTTGCCTTGGATAAGGTACCTACCTAAATGTTGCCCATGATTTTTGAGGAATTTGATCAGAAGCAGGGGTGAAACTCAACTCAAATGCAACAACATTTAACACATACGTAAGTCTGCTTCAGTCGCGAAAACTTTCTACTTTGTGTGCACACAGTTTCTCCCCTTTGGGTTCTTTCAACTGGTACCGAGAGGTCACCCGATTAAACGTGGCAATGCTTGTGGGCACAGCTCGTTGTAGTGCAGTTTATTAGTGGAGGTAGTGTAGCGTACCCAGGTAGGTAATAGGGGCAGGGCCTAAGTACGTACAGTAGTCTTACCTACCTAGGTACCTACATGTGCTGAGAGTACCTACCTAGGTACCTACCCAGGTACCTATGTAGGTTTGTCTAGTGCCTAACTGACTTGGATTATAGCGAGGTGATTCGCTGTATCCATGAGATTTGGGCAGGGAACCACCCCCCCACCACTAAACAGGCCTCCATTCAGGATTTTTGACCTTCTCCTCTACCTATCTCGTTCTCTCCTCCACACACCACTCCTTCGAGCTCTCAATCCAAACCGCTTCTTTTCCTTTTCCCTTCTCCGGGCTCTTTTCCCTCCATCCTTCCCTCCAACTCGCGTATTAGAATCACTAATGGAGCCTGTATATTGATCTCAAACCTGTTTTAGACATTTTTTATCGTTTGTTACCTCTCTGTGCTTCCTCCTACACGTGTGCATTCTATGCATCTACCTTTGAAGGGAGTCCGAGAAAAGAAATAACTAAAAAATTCCGAAACTAGAACTCCCTTCAACGCAGAGGCTGTTCACTACCAGATATCTCATCATATCAGATCGCGCATCTAGCCGTCTTCTTTCGGACCTGGTTTTGACACTCTCCATTCGACGGCCCTAACGACGATCAATTTTGATATCGCCGCTACTATCGGCTGCGTGTTGTGTCGACCGGTAGATAGGCACCTGGATTATAACCCCGGTCGCCTCGCCCACCATCTTGTAATAGCCCCAGATAAACCTGCGGGACCACTACTTTCGAATCTCAAACTCCACTCCTTTGCCAGAGTTCTCTCTTGCACTGCGCGAGACGATATAATCGTACTTTCTATCCACTCCCCCCATTGTCTGAGTGCGAGGAGAACAAGCAACTTGACACAACGTCAATCTCGACTGCCTTGCTGCTGCTATTGTACGCCGCACGAGGAATCAACTTGCCCCATAGCAACATCATCCGTGGAGAGTACTATAGTTGCCTCTCCTGATGAGGGTCGGATGATTAATTGATAATGTCAACTGTTAGATCTGAACACCTGGCTATCGGCTACCAGTCCAAGTCTGCCGGTGGCCAACGTTCTACCTCCCCTGGTTCACATATTTCTCCCATCGAGTCTCCTAGTGGCTCTTCGATCAAGTCTCCCTTTGGCATAGCAGGCGGTATGAACCCCTCTTCAAAAATCGGAGGCACCTCGCGATCTGGGGCTGGTTCTCCATCGCATGAAGCCCCTGGTTCTGCGAGGCTCTTCTCTAAGCGGTAAGGCCCAACCAAACCTTCAACATCAGCATAGTCGACTGTTGTCCCTTGCTTGCTCGTTCGCTCTCTCGCTCGCTCGTCTGGTGAACTGCACTAACAATCATTCAACACAGAGCTCGAGAGATCCAAGCGCAAGAAGGCGTTTCTGGCTTGCCTGTGACTAACCCGTGGGGCGGTCCGCCCACCAGCGGAAACTCGACTCCACTACGTGAGAACATTCCCGAGTCGCCGACTGATGGATTTCCGGACTTTGCACAACTGCCGACGCCCGACAATATGCCGTCTACTAGACGAGCCCGAGCTGGCACTGTGCCTTCTCGCTTTCCTGCCGGTGGTCTTGGAAATGGTCTTCTCAATGTTCCCACGCTGTCAAGCCAATCTTCCAGGCCAACTCCCTCCCATAGCCCATTTAACAAGACCCCGCCTCCCGGAATTCCAGAGAATACGGGTACTTCACAACCCTCCACCCTCTTGTCAAGACTACGTGCGGGCTCCATGCCCCAGCGCAGCCCGTTCGCGCATGGGCCTGGTACTAGCTCACCCTTCGGACCATCTGTTTTTAGCACCTGGAATCCAACTGGTCGAGAGAGAGGAAACACCCTAGCCAGTATTGCAAGCATTGGATCCAATGTTCCAAGTTCTCCGGCACAGTCTGCCATGTCGAAGGACGGTCCAGGTGACAACGATGTTCATATGAGGACTCTTGATTACCTAGGCTTGGCAGAAACACCACAGCCAGCTCGTGCTCAACTCGCCACTCCTTACCTTCCGGGGCTTGCGGATTTCACTAAACAGGCGAACCGTTTTCGGTCTTACTCGGTAAATAATAAAGACAAGTATGCGGATGAGGAGGAAGATGCCTACGACGATGAAGCCCAGGCTTTGGAAAATCACTATGCTCATTTACAAGACCAACTTGCCGCTACCAATGCTGCCATCCATAGCCACAACCTTGCTGTGCAGAGTCTCCAATCGCTTGCTTCTCAGGCAGTCACCCGACCTCGTGCAAGAACCGCTGGAGTTCTTGAGCTTCACGGGGCTGGCTCAAGACTGATGCGTAATTATTATCCCACCCCCTCGCGCCTCGACAATTCGATTACCGCCGCTGAGATACGCCTATCCGACGAAAAAGAATATAGTGACCTTCCATCTGCTGTGGCTGCGATGAATCTAGGCCGATCCAATAGTCGGAATAATGGTTTACTGACGGCGGAGGAAGCCGGTCTTGAGGGCCCAACCAGTGCGTTGTGGTTGGGAAGTATACCAACTTCGACCACCACGTCTACGCTGACCGAAATGTTTAAATCGTACGGGCCTATATTGTCGGCGAGAGTATTGACGCATAAAAACTGCGGCTTCGTTAATTTCGAGAGGGCCGACAGTGCTATCGCGGCCAAAGCCGGTATGAACGGAAAGGAGATCTTTCCGGGTGCTGGCCCGATTCGAATCAATTTTGCCAAGCCACCTTCAGCTTCTAATACACCCGGTCATGATTCTGCCTTCCCGAGCCCAAGTCCTGACCCCTTCGCAAAGAATCAAGACTCCAACGGCGCGACTGCCACCAGTACTACCGCAGAGGGTGCGTCTTCTGTCCCAAATGCCTCTGCCGCAGCTCCAGTCATCCCGCCCCTGCGCGATATGACTAGCGACATCCTGCAGATCGTCAGGTCTTTTGGAGCTACAGACGAGGACACGTACAGGATTTCGCTCAGTCTTCAGCATGCAATTCAGTACACTTCCTTCATTGATGATATTCCTCCAATTCGCGAACCTACTCATACTCGAGTTCACGATGCTCCGAAGCTGAGGGATATTCGAAAGCGTATTGATAACCAGAGCTTGTCTCAAGCTGAGATAGAGAATATAGCTGTTGACATGCTGCCTGAGATTGCCGAATTATCATCGGACTATCTTGGCAATACCGTTGTTCAGAAGCTGTTTGAGCATTGCTCGGATGAGCTTCGAGATGCCATGCTTACCGAGATCGCCCCGCACATGGCCGAGATTGGTGTCCACAAAAACGGCACGTGGGCAGCTCAGAAGATTATTGACGTTTGCAAAACGCCTCATCAAATGTCTCTTATTGTCGAGCATCTTCGGCCGTACACCATCCCACTGTTCCTCGATCAGTATGGCAATTATGTTCTACAGGGCTGTCTCAAATTTGGGCCACCCTTTAATGACTTCATATTCGAGACCATGCTCAGTAGAATGTGGGAGGTTGGTCAGGGACGGTACGGAGCTAGGGCTATGAGGGCATGCCTGGAAAGCCATCATGCCACTAAGGAGCAGCAACGGATGCTTGCTGCTGCCATTGCTCTTCACAGTGTCCAGCTTGCAACAAACGCTAACGGAGCACTTTTGTTAACATGGTTCCTAGATACATGCACCTTTCCTCAAAGACGCAACGTCCTAGCCCCCCAACTTGTTCCTTACCTAGTGCATCTATGCACTCACAAAGTAGCATACCTCACAGTCTTGAAGGTTATTAACCAGAAAGCCGAGCCTGACGCACGGGATACTATTCTGAAAGCCCTGTTCTTTACACCCAAAGACCAGACTCTGGAGGCCATCCTAAATGACCATGCTTGTGGAGCTACGCTGATCTTCAAAGTTCTCACCACTCCTTTCTTTGACGAAAGCATTCGGAATCAAGTGGTTGAGACTGTCAAAAATGTTCTGATCCGTATTAAGGCGCAGTCGAATCAAGGATACAAGCGATTGATGGACGAAGTTGGCCTGTCTACTCGAAGTGGTGGCGGTAGTAGTGGTGCTGGCGGTAATGGTGGTGCTGGTGGTGCATCTCGTGATCAATCCGTGGGTCATCCACCAAACGAACGGCAACGCCCTACCTCTCGCCAAGCCCAGGCGAATACCACTGCCGTTCAGCAGAACTCGCAGTACGGTAATCAATACCTGAATCCCCTCGGTGCGGGTAGTTCAGCGCCCAATTATGATATGAGTGGTTACTCTGTGCCACGTGCTGAGAATGGCGAACCCAACATGCCGCCGTACCCACCATACGTACCCCATGGACCAGTATTCAATGGGCCCAACGGATCGCTGGCGCCTGCCAGCATGCAGCAATTACAATACCAACAGAGCATGCTTTCGCGTAACGCCCCGCCTATGAACAATTTCTACCCTCCAGTTCAGGCTGGATATGGAGGATTCGGCAACCCGGGTCCCGTAATGGACCAATATCGTAACCAGGGTATGGCAAACGGAAGTCCTATCCAGCCACCTGGTGCTCCAGCTGGCTTTGCACCGCCCGGGTTCGGTATGGGAGTGGGTATGGGAGGCTATGGATATTCCAACGGGATGCCGTCTGTGCCATACATTCCAGAACAGCCTGTCGGTTCGAGACGTGGACGCGTAGGTGCGCCCTCTCGAAAGCGATCGCCTCGACCATAAAAAATCGGCGCTGACGGTTCCGTTCGGAGACGATTACACACTGTTTTCAGCTATGATTACGTGAGACTAGCTATATTGAGATGAACTCTTTTCATGACCAACCTTGTTTTGTACAGTTACAGGGATTGAGGTGGCGGATATGGGTCTCTACTTCGTTGTTTATGTTGAAGAAGTAAGCCCGAGTGAGGAGCTTAGCTTTCTCTAATCCCACACTCTAATGTGAGGCTCGCCTTTTCTTACTACTTTTATTCCGCCAGGTGGTCGGGGGGAGGGGGGCCTCTTGGGGGTGATGTCTGAATGCTTTGCACACAGTTCACGTTCATTCGAGTGCCATTTCCAAGGCGGTGTATAGATACGACTATCTCCATGACTTAAAAAAGAGATGATTGCTACTGGTCGAATTTTGGCTGGGATTCTGGGGCTACGGATGATGTTTTCAAGCATTTCACGCATGTGGAAGCTCTTTTATAGTACCTACTCATGTAGAAAAGGTGATGGCGGGATTTGTGAGGCGAATAGTTCCCTCGAGAATTGGAGCAAAAAAGAAAAGCGTGACTGTTATACAATGAATTGAGTGACTTTACCAATCTAACAGTCACATGATAACCGTCTTTGCTGTGCCCCCCTCTTTTCTGATTCAACTCAATGAACGTATGATGCCAAGAAGACGTCGTCCTTATGTAGTAGTGTAGACGTCTTCTACCGTAGGTACCTAGCCTATCCATACAGTGAGTGAATGAGTGACTGAATGAGTCTTTTCACTCCGTATCTATATATATATATCTCCAAAGATAACGACATGTTTGTTCTCCTGTCTGCCCCTCTTCAAATGTACTGAAACTGCCCCGACATAAGAGGCCTTTTGTTGGGCGTTCATTCCGTAGGCACTACTTTCCTATGATTACTTCTTCTTTCCATCTTCCATGCAGGCGTGTATGTATGCCCAAAGCATAGACTACCGTATACCAGTATCTATACAGTAGTACGCTATACTATACGGACGTACTAGACTAGAATACTATACTACCAAGGTAGGCATACCTACACTCCGCCGTCATGATTCGTCTCGTATACATGCTTACCTTAGCTATTCTTTCTCCTTACTTGTCCTGGTAAGGAGGTAGGTAGGTAGGTAGGTGGATAGATAGTCCTTATGCTGTAGATACTTTGTAAGTAAGGAGAGAAAGCGAGCGAGAAAGAAGGTAAGGTAAGGTAAGATCATCAAGCATCAGCGCCGGATAGCCCGGCTTGGTCCCCTTCGTCGTTCTCCGTGTTCGGTACTGACTCGTGCTTCGATTACGTTGTCAGTGGGCTTACCTACCTTACCTCACCTCCCTACCTACCTGCCTGTCTATCCATATATCTATCTATCGGTACCTATCTTCTGGCTAAGAGGTGAAGCTGTGAGGCGTCGTCATCGGTGTGGATTTCGGCTCTGAGGCTAGGTTGAGGTAGAGGTAGAGGTACAGGTAGAGGCTGAGAGACGGTATTGAGGCGTGGGGATGGATCTATCTACACCACGTAGACAGATAGATAGATGTTTTAGATCACCTATCTGGGTTCTGGATACCTTTTTTGTTTTGATGCATGGTATCGCTGCTTTGTCTTTGGGCTCTGTATTCTGTATGTATGTATGTATGTTTCGTTTTCTACCTACCAACATATTCACCCACGTAGAGTTGATAGAGAATCCACGCAAGAAATAAAGAAGGGGGGAAGGAGAAAGGAAAAGAGAGAGAGAGAGAAAGTAAGTAAGTAGGTAGGGTAGGTCGGGGGTTCGTTCGAATAGATATATGAAGGACGGGGATAGAAAACAACACAACACAACACAACACAATACAACGCTCTCTCTCAACTCGTCCACCTAGTACTACTACCTACCTCTATAACGAGCGACTTCATCAATTCATTGATCTACCTAGCTACGTCTCCCGTCGTCAACACACACATAAACACACACACAGACCATTAGAACCAGGACAACTCCCCCCCCCCCCCCCCCCCCCAAAAAAAAAAACCAGAAAACAAACAACAGAACAAAACAACGATAGCGACCAACAGCACGCCATGACCAAGACCACTCAATACCCCAAACCCGTACCGCAACCAATATAGTAATACAACCCAGGAAAAGTCCCTGATCGAAGTGCGTCGATCAATAGATGCTGTCACCTGTCTGATATTAGAATCCCCCGTCTTCTTCCTTCCTGCCGAACTCGTAGCACCAAGCCCTCAGCACCACGATTCCAAGCATTCAGAAGAACAGCAGAGCCTGTAGCAAGCACACAGCCATGCTCCGGTATTCTCGACACCTCCTGAAATTAACAGATGACTACGCGTGAACCCACCCCCAAGCCGGCATTCTCAAACAAGAAAAATCCGACTCAAAGGGTCACATAATCAACGAATAGATACGGATACGGACACGGACACGGACACGGACAGGACAGGACAGGACAGGATAGGACAGCAGAAACAAACTCTACAACGCAAAGGGTCTCTCATATTATACCTATGGCCGAGTCTGAACTCTTTACGCTAAACCACAGGGCAGGCCTCTTTCCATCCTCTCCTTCTTTTCTCCCCTGCCGATACCGCAAATGCAACTTGTCAACCATGTTTTTCAATCAACACAATTCCAGCATGGTACTAGCAAGCTTTCTCCTCGAAAAAAATGCGCAGGGATCCGAGCTTGGGGTTGGGGGGTTGGGGGTTTTATTGTTCAAGCTGCCAAATGACCAAGAGCAGAATACTTCTTAACTCTGAATATACATGTTTAGAGCTGACTTAGTGTCATTGCAAGTTCCGGCTTGCTTCTCATTTTTGTACAAGATGCCTATGACGATTTGGCGGTGGTGTTCTTGGCGATGAGAAGACAAGACACTGAGCCAAATATTAGCACTTTTGGCTCAGAGTGAACAGCGCTGACAGGACTATAGCCAAGTGTGACATAGCTACCACCACAGATCATTGGTGGCTACGAGGACTGGAAAAAGGTTGACTAGAGTTGGCCGAGGGAATGAGCTCAATAATAGCAGCTGTATCTACATGATCTGAGATCAGTGTTTAAGCTGGGTGGAACGGGTATAAACCGAGCAGCTCAGAGCTAATTCATGCGGCTCTCTTGAGGGCAGCCCTCAATATCAGCGTTTTCAACGCTGTTGATTGGGGGAGAGAACCCTGATCATGGTGGTGCACGGTTATATGATGTGCTGATACTGCTAACTTGAACGAACAAGTGTCAGTCAAGTTGCATAGCAGAATCTGTAAGCGGCTGAGTGTATGTGGCGTCTTGAATATTCTCTGAATCTTGCGAGTTGACAAGGTCGAGCTTCAATTCATCGACAGCTGCTGAGTCATCGTGGGAGATGCTGCTAGGTGTAAGTGCCTTCAGCTCATTCGGTTTCTCGTGACAGGCGTGGTGTGTACGTGACTCTAGTATCGTGGTGATTGTCTGTTTGAGGGCGTCTACCTGCGAAAGCACAGTTTCAAGTGCAACGACGTCGGCTTCTGCTAGATTGCCGTCAGTAATGCGCAGCGCATCGCCCTTTGCCATCAAAGAGATGGCAGTTGGGCTTGCCTGTGACTATGGCGAGGTCGGTTAGTGAGGTGCTTTACGCTATGAAGTATGAGCAGGGAAGCTGTATGAATGCAACTTACCATAACAGCCTGAAGTAGCTGATGGACGCCTTCGCTCGGACCGCGAGACAACTGAAGAAGAGCCAGCGCAGCTCGCCGTTCGTCTGGGCTTGGTGACGGCGTTGGCTTGAGCGTAACGGCCAAGGCTGGGTCCGCGATAGCGTTTAGTTGAGACTTGGATTTCGCACGGTTTTGACGAACTCTGCATTAATTATATCAGTCAACATTCCGGATAGCAATTGAATGCTACTCACCGAGAGATGAAGTCCTGCTTGACACCCATCGCAGACACCCGGAACACACGACCAAAAGCTTTATTTTCCTTCCACGAAATTTCCTCATCACTATCATCCTGAATCTCTATCCAACCATTGTTGGCAAGACCACGACTGTAGCTCTGCTCAATCACAGGCATGCGCTTGATCTTACGATACTTATGTGCGGGAGCCAATCTGACCGGAAGATTGTTCAGTAAGTCGTCGATATGACAAGGACAACGCCATGTTCGGAGAACCGGAGGAACGGCGAGAGGAGGGCTGACACATTCGAGGTGCCAATCTAGGCCACAGACCGAGCATGGAATGATAGGTCGATTTTCTGTCGCTGCTTTGTGGCAGTGATGACACAAAACCGCCTTGTCGCCATTCCTCACTCTGTAATAATCGAAAGTCTCCTCTGTGTTCTTTTTGTTTGTCCTAAAAGGGGGGGTATCAGCTTGGAAGCGATTGTGTATCTAAGAACTACAGTCGAGCACTCACTTAGGTTTGGGCGGGACAACCTCCTCGTACTCGCCCTCTGCCCCAGTTTTCACACCCTCAAAGAAATCCCGAATATTCTCAGGGAGACGGAAAGCACGGGGATTTTTGCGCTGTAAATTTGCCGTGAGTGCGCCAAAGATGCCCTTGTGCTCATTCACAAGCGGCGGACTGTAGCGAATTTGACATTCATTACAATACCATTCATCGGGAATATGGCCCTGGTCCATTGGGGGATCAATGCACATGAAATGAAACGAGAATGTGCATCCATCACAGCAAACCAGCTCTCCATTACCACCACAAGTATAACAAGAATCGTCATTATCGTCCTGTAGTCTGTTGTTAGTATGAACTACTAAGCGACCTGTTGGACTGCTACGCAGGATCTGGCACAAGCGGAAACCCGGAAAAGGATTGTAGATAAGGCCCCAAGGATTGGCTTCCTGGGCCCGCTCGCACCATAGAGGCGTCTGAGGAAATCTTGGCTTACCTGATTATTTGGTAGGCCATTACCGACAGGGCTTGGTCGCTCACCATGCCCACGAGGAATTCCCGCAGAAGTGCCCTTCTTCTTCATCGGACTATCACAAAGCACAGGCAAAGTTAGCAGAATACCCTCTAGGAGGGGAAGAATGACAACAATAACGATTGGATTCAACATATTGGGTAAGTTGTATTTTTTGGGCCAAATGTGCAATTATGTGTGTAGGACCACAATCGCCACCTGGCTCTTCCTCACTTGCGAAAGCATAAATGTGCCTCAGCAGGCAGCACACTCCCCCAAACATAGTGCATGGGAACAACGAAGGAAAAAAAATATATATGAGACTTACGATGTTTTGACGCGTAGTCCTGTGCGAGATTTCTTGGAAGATCTTTGGTTCGATGGGGTCGCAGCACGCGAATTGCGTGCTGAAGAAGGCTCAAAATCAGCCCGAAAGGATGATGCGGTAGGCGAGCTTGCGTCGTCAAACTCGTCATGATTCCGCTTGGCGGCTCTGGCAGCTCGCGAACTTATTGCGGGAGCCGGGGTCCGTATCTGAGCATACTCAGGAGGGGCCGGTAGCTGCGGAAGCTGCGGCAACAAGGCTAGGTCCTCGGGTAACTCTTCCAACTCAAGAGGCTCACGTACAAAGCTGTCTACGGAGGCAATCTTCGTGTTGACAGCCGTCTCCGACTTTTGGGCCAGCTTTTTACGGATAAATGTGGCCGCTGAATCATCGAAGCCAGCAAAGCGGCTGTGAAACTTCAAAGTGGAGATGGCCTGATTTGTGTGATGATGAGAAACACCGTTGGTGCCCGTGGCTGTGGAGGTGGCGACGACAACAGCGGCGGGCATGCTCGAGTCCCGTGAACGAGAATGTTTGGATGTCGGGGTGTTTTGCTCAGAAGCAGGGTTGGGCGAAATAATCTGCTTTTTGATGGCGGGTTTCGCCTGCTCAGCGCTGATTGGCTGCATTGAACCTGCCGGGATCAGTGCATTATTTCCCTCGGTCTGCTCGCCATGATCACCGTCCACACTGTCCATAAAGCTTGCATAGTCCTCAATCGCGTCATCAGGTACGGACGAGAGCGACGATGTGCTGGAAACCGAACCTGAGCGCGTCTTCTTGCCTCTTGGTGACTTGTTCTTAGTAATGCCGCCAGGCGCGTGGCTTAGATTAAGGGAGCGATCCTCGTTTTTAGGCACGAGTGAAGCGTGGCCATTAGTAGTGGTGGTGAGATGAGTAGTATTTGTATCATTCTGGTCAGCAGGCGAGGGTCGCCCATCCACTGATTCCGTCTTACGCCTCTTGCTCACATGGCCATCACTGTCAACCTCGACGTTGTTGGCAGAGGAGTCACGGAGCAGCGCAGCAAAATCCATCCTGACCAAACCCTCGTAGGGCGCAGGTTCTGGTTTGTGCGGTGTGAAGCGGCTTCCCGTTGAAGGCGGCACAAAGTAGTGACAACCTTTGTTCTCTTTCTTGCCTTCTTTTTTCTTCTCGCCAATTAACTGGTTGAACTTGCGGATAGTCTTAGGCGTTGCACGCTGATAGTACATATCCTCAATCATAGACACAAATTGCGGATCTCCCGAATTCTCGTCAAAGAGAAGACGCAGTGCCCATGCTGTAGGGTAGCGGTAGTGGCGCAGTGCCTCCTCGACTGCAATCTCGACAATTTTGTTGGTTTGTTCTTTGTCGTCAGGTTCACGCGTCAGTGGATGAAAGGGTGGGGCATCGGAATGAACAGGCGAGGCAGGAGCGGGCGTGAAATCAGGAGTGGGATCAAGAAGGGGAGGTGCGGGACTTGAGTGCGTGCTTCGGTGGCGGTTTGATTGCCTGCGAAGATGGAAGTGGGTGGTGGAAGTGGAAGAGGTGTTTGCATGGCCTGGGTTGTGAGAAGTGCGGCGGGCCTTAGATTTTTTAGGTACGTAATCATCATCGTCCATGTCATCCACTATTGGAATGGACAGAGCAGGATGCAAGGCTGGCGAGAGTGATGCATCCGCACCTGTGCCTACGCCTGTACCTACACTTGTACCTATTCCTACACTAGCAGCCACTGCCGTATCGTCGCCCTCCGTTCTTGTCACCCTAACTGACTCACCACTTGAGACACGCGTGATATCAGGCACTGTTGCCGTCGTCCGTGGTATCGTGCTCGCAGGCGCGGTATTAACACCCACCGATGCAGGAGAAAAAGACTTCTTCAGCACAATCCTCCTCACCACCGACGTAGAGGCGGACGGTGAAATGTCAGCAGAGAGCGGTGCCTTCTTCAACACGGAAGTCTTGGGCATGGTGCCTAGCGGCGCCATGTTCTCAACGACACCGCCACGAACCAATCCGGCCTCTTGGAAGCTAGGTTTATTCTGTACGGGGGGTTCCAGCCAGCGCTGCATAAGCGTGCGGGAACTGTCGGGCTTCCCTCCTCCTCCTCCTCCTCCACCACCACCACCACCACCTCCTCCCCCCCCTCCTCCTCGACTATGACTAGGAACGGCAGAAATGCTCGAGTGACGATGCGGGCTAGAGACGCGCGATCGAGTGGGCTTGGAATGAAAGGAAGATGAAGACATGACGGGCCTTGCTCTGGGCAGGATCGCTGGGGACCGAGCCCCCTTTTTTTTTGTCCGCGGCGCGCTACGTGTTACAGCCTCACAAATCGCAAAAAAAAGAGTCCCTTCAATTGTCCAAGCTAGAAGGCACGGTTAGCCTGTGTCATGAAGCGATGGCAGGGGTCGCACAATTCTTTTTGCACCTTTGGGACGTGTGCGCACGGCCGTTGAGTCGAGATCAAGAGGTGTCGGGATCAGATCGGATAGAGAGGCAAGTACGGGTACGCGGTAGGAATGCTAGGTAGGTACAAAAGGGGACTCGGAGCCGGTCATTCCCTTTCCTGCCTCCAAAAAAGATTACCAGCTGTGACTGTGACGGACGAGAGAACTTTAGAAGTACCCTAAGCCTTAACCGCCAATCCCACCACCATGCCAGCGCCCAGAGCCAAGTACCGGTACTACTTCCCTGCTGAACCCACTATCCACACTGCCAGCCTGTAGGGGCCTCCAGGTACCCTAGCCGACGCTGTGCCTGGCCTATGGGCACGCATCACACGTGTCGCCCGTACGCAAGCCCATGTAGAGGTACATTGTTTTTAATTTTGCCTGCTTCTCTCTCCCCTATTTTTGCTACATACAGCTATTACGCCTATTGTCCTCCTAACAGCCCGCCACAATGCATTCATTCATTCACACCTCGCTCGTCTCGTGAAATTTCGTAGATACTGATACCAGCTGAAGAAGGGTCAGTCGGTACGGACGTGTCTGTTTGGCAAATGTCCTTTACCTAAGGTATGTGTAGCTTGTTCTCTTTCTTCCTTTCTGTCTGTCTGTCTTCTCGGTTTTTTTTTTTTTCCTTTTTTTTTCCTTTTTTTTTTCTCCTTCTCTCTCTTGATCTTGATACCTTACATGAGCACCAAGGAAAACAATAGGACCGTGCGCATCTACCAACGTAGAGCCAGTCAATACAATCCACTTGTGTGTGTGTACGAAGTACACATGAGACCTACAAATCTTGCTTTCCTTTCAAAAGTCTCATACGCATCCCCCCCCCCCCCCCCCACCGCCTGCTGAGGTCATGGCTACCCATCACCTGATGACCTCTGATCACCTGTTTGTGCCATTCTCTGAGGCCTCATGTTCTTCTCCTCTCCACGTCTGTGGCTTCTCCTGTCAACGTATCATTCATTTGCCCAAGGAATGACTATATTGCTTTTCTCGCCGTTCGTTCGGCCTACCTATCTTGTGTTTGTCATACTCGGCTCTTTGCAGTCAGGACTTTCATACTCCAGCTCACCACTTACGGTTCAAACCTATTCGGACTCTCGCCCTCCTCCCATTTAACTTAATTGTATAGAACATTCTTCCACGCATAAGATGTTTGACAGACCCGATTGACTCTCCATCTATCGTTTGGGTTTGGCCCCGACCGATATTGCAGTCTCAATGTCCTCTACTTGTTGACATGGGGATTAGGCAATCCAGAAACATGAGCCTCGTGTTATACGCGTGTTGGAAGTAGGGACAGAAAGCTGGTGGAATTTGTACTTGAATCAAGCCTTTTTCTCTTTTCTTCCTGTAAATGCTAAAAATAAGGCTCACACTTTGAGCGATGAATCTTAAGGGGTAAGTACCTATCATTGGTAGAGAGGCATATCTTACACTATATGCCAGCCTTCCTTGGAAGGGAAGCCTGAGCCCGTGCCAGACACAACCCAGGGCAGGGACCCTCTCTCACAGCCATGCCCATCGCCAAATATGAGATCTGCTGTGTGCATTCTTTTCCCTGTTAAAATCACCTGCTATGGGCTTGCCGATTTTCGATCACAGCCGCCAGCACTCAATTACTACCCGTGTTAGGTGCGATGCTTATTCATCGCCACTCTCTCCACTCTCCTCCTCCCCATCTTTGGGCTTGGCCGACTTCTTAGCCGGCTTCTTCTTCTTCTTATTCTTGCTCTTGCCCTTGTTCTTGGCCAGGGGCTGCTCGAGTATCTTCAAGATCTCTTCGTCGGTGATCTTCTTGTCAGACTGATACTTGCTGAGGTCCAGTGCCGGTGGAGCACCAAGTTTCGTAACACCATTCTTCGTAATGACTGCTTGACGTTAGCCCTTGAGTAAACTGTTATATAGAAGCATTCCCATTACCAAGCGTAGTTAATGATCTGGCAACCGGGGCGCTGTCCTTGTCTCCAACAAGCTCGTACTGCCGCAACACATTGGAACGGACACCGTCGAAAACTCCAACCTTATATTTGGTGTCACTGCCCTCTTCTTCGAGCTGTCTCAAGCTGAAGGGGAAATGACCGAATTTAGACTGGATTGTTGACAGAGTCTTACGTGCGGTCTGCGATTTTAGAATATACGTGTTGGTTGTGCGGCGATGCAAAGTGGCCCGCTGATCCAGAGACTTGACCTTGCCAGAGCCTAGAGTCACACCCATCTCAACACCCCAAACATCACCAATTTCCGGGACGCCGTCGCCCTTGGTTCCTTCTGCAGGCGCAAGGACGATCTTCTTTTTACCTTCGATTTCATTGCGCTCAAAGAGCCACGATGTAGTGCTCTCAACAAGGTTGCAGTCATAACTTTTCACCAACTTATCTAAGAGGGAGGTAATCTTAGACTGTGTCGGGGGCTTCACAGCAGCAGCCTTAGCCTTTTCCTCGTCGGTGCCGCTAGCCAACAACCCAGGAGGGAGCATGAGCCGCAAAAGAAGTTCGTTTGCGTAATGGTTGGCCAGCATTAGGTCAGCAGTGCGTCCAGTGACAACATCCTGGGCACCCTCCTTCGGTGGAACAATAATCGTATTGCAGACTATGGAGCCAAATCCATCGATTTGCGCGCCAAGTTGGATCTTGACGAGCTCGCCAGGCTGAAGCTCAATAGAAGCCTCAGCGGAATCGGATGTTAGGGGTGTATAGGGAGTGACATAGGATGATGGCGAAACTGTAGTGGGGTGGGAGAAACCTGGTTGCAGCACACTTCGTCAGTCTGATAATTTCAAGCAGAGACGCGGTTACGCGAGTCACAACTTGCCCTTAAGCTTCGTGGTACGGAAGACTTTAGAAACCTCCTCCTCAATCAGCTTGTCACCCTTTTGACAAATTGTCACAATCTTCTCGCCAGCAATGCATAGCTCAGATACGGCAGCAAGGACCTTTTCGCCAATGGCTGCTGCGGTCTTGTACTTTGTGAGAACGTCCGGGTTCTTGGTCGAGTGATCTAGACAAACCAGACATTAGTTATGTAGCTCCGTATCGACTTGAAGTAGAGGTCAATGACGTTATGAGGGAGGCAACAGCATCCACGTCCCCAGAACTTGAAAGGACAGCGTCAAGACGACGATGACTACAGTGATGAAGCACCGAGAAAAGCTTGTAAAAGGGAAGGAAATTGCAAAAATTTACGAACCGACTTCCTTTTCTTCAGACATGTTGCTTAATTAGAGCGCCCAGTCAACTATATATCTTGGATCAGAATGAGAAAAAGAGAGAGGGGGGGAGGGGCGGAGAGGTGGTGGTCGGCGTTGGTCGAATACCTATCTTACCTTTGATGTCTGGAGATGGAGAAGTATTTTGAGCTTTTGCATTGGCAGAGAGGGGCTTTGTGGGAAGCTCGAGGGGGCAGTTAGCTGTGGCTAGTACCAAAATTTACCGTATCAGTACCTAAAACAGAGCAGGTACGATCTAAGTACCTGCATGTTTTACATTTTATATGCATATATGCCCTAGTCACTACTGTTTAAACGAAAGCCTAAACTCCGATACAAGAGAGGGGGCGGGTTATTTGCATAGCGTAATCTATTAGGTGTGTATACCTACCTATCGTATTCGCCTCCATACTCGACCAAGATAACATACCTACCACCTACCTACCTACCTAGATAGGTATCTTACTATATATCCGGCTAGGTATCCAACCTATCTTTCACGCCAAATTTGACTAAACACCTACGGATCCGTAGTTACGAGGTGACTTAGCTTACCGGTAGTCGGTTGGTGTAGCGTAAATACGGATTAGCTAAGTAGGTATGTATTCCGTAGTCCGTACGGATCCGTAGTTTCTATAGAGTCGAAATAGGTATTCCGTGAGGTAGGTAGTGTAGGATATCTGTACTTAGGTGGTAGCCGAGTCTGAAACCTGGTCAAGAGTAAATTCAGATACCTACTCATTGCCCGATCGTAGCCGCTCAATTATCAGCATACCCTCGGGCCGTTGAATACAATTATAAAGCTTTAACAAGTCAAAACATGAGGTATGTAGAAGGGCGAACTTCCCGGTTCATAACTTTGCCCATCTACCTTCCCACCCAGGCGTACGGAATATAGTACCAGTACCTAGGTAATCTATGTACCTAGAAGCGAAGTAGCGGTACTGGATACTTCTGGCTACCTATCAGATACTTGTCTACCCATCCGTAGGTCGATTACAGTGGCTCTCACTCCAGAAAGGCCGATCCGGGAGTCCTCACATGTACATATTCCCTACATTTGCATATTACACATAAGCAGATATAACTAGTTACATACACTTCGTACGATTATCTAGGTAGTCAGATGTAACTTCGAATCGATCAATCTGGTCGCGCCAAAAGGCTGGATCGCGTTTAAAAAAACAAGAGGCTACAGTGAATTGAACCACTCTCTTCACAACCATCAACTCCCCTTATTCTTGGTGATCGCTCAGTAAACCACCGAAATAGGTAACGCATGGCCCAGTCTGGTATCTAACTACCTACCTACGCAGCACCAGATCCGGTCACCTGCGCTGCTCATTGATTGCGACAACACGACAACACGACAACACAACAACACGACACCTCTGCCTGAGCACAAGCTGCTTACCAGGCGCCAGTTCTACCCCGAGCATTTGTCGCAACCATATCGACCGACGATTATTCACTGTTCATAATGACATCCCAGAAAGATCCGGAAGCGCCCGCAAGTCGTGCCTCTGGTAGTACCGTTGCGCCGACCGTCACAACCGCTACCGCCTCGACGTCGAAGCTAGACCGCTCTTCTTCATCAACGCCGAGTGACAAAGCCAATGCGCCCGCAGATCCGAGCGACGCCAGTCTCCCGTTCCGCGACAAATCGTCTTATGAAAGGATTTTGATAGAGAAGGCCATACATCGCGACCACGTCAATGCAGCTGCTTTGATCGAATCCACTAAGAAGCAGACCAAACACAACACAACTACATATTCCAAGATCGGCGACTACAAATTACTGCGCAACGAGTACAGACCTTGGTTTCCCCCTTCGAAACTGTATGGCGAGGGCTACAGTGGCTATGGAAATGGTCGGACCGAGATTGGCCAGGGGGCACGGCTGATGTATCCTGCCACAAAGCCCCGGCTGGGCAAGCGACAAACACCGCCTCTCAAGTGGAAAAGAAAAGACATGAAGCAACAGGCTGAGCAACATGAGGAACTTGTACCGGTGCGGCTAGATGTCGATTACGACAAAATAAAACTTCGTGACACCTTTACGTGGAATCTTCATGAGCGGATAGTTTCCCCTGAGCTATTTGCTTTGCAACTGATTGAGGATATGGGACTGAAGCCGCCGATTCTTCAACCCGTCTACGAGGAAATCATTAAACAGTTTCATGAGCAACTCAATGATTTCTACCCATTTGTTTTTTCGGACGAAGATGCGTTAGACCCCGAACTACCCTATTCGGCATGGAAGAATGATGAGATGAGGATACTAGTGAAGCTCAATATTACCATTGGCCAACATACCTTGGTTGATCAATTTGAATGGGAAATTAACAATCCTCTCAATTCCCCGGAAGAGTTTGCTGCAAGCATGTCGAAGGATCTAGCTTTGTCCGGAGAATTCACAACAGCTATAGCCCATTGTATCCGAGAACAAACACAACTGTTTACGAGAAGTCTATACAGTGTCGGGCATCCATTCGACGGCAGACCCATCGAAGATGCAGATCTTGTCGCTGCCTTCCTTCCATCTCCTTTGCCCAATGTCTTCCGCCCGCAACAACAAGCCAAGGACTACTCGCCATATCTATATGAGCTCAGTGAAGCCGATTTGGAAAAGAATGAACTAAAGTTTTCACGAGAACAAAGACGACAGAAGAGGTCCATTAACAGACGCGGTGGACCGACGCTGCCTGATCTGAAAGAAAGACAAAAAACGATTCGTACTCTAGTCGTGTCCTCAACCCTGCCTGGCGCGGCAACCAATGTCGAAGAGAGTAGGCTATTTAAGCGCGTAGCAGGTGCTCCTGGAACCGGCCGCAGAAGGGGTCAAGGCGGTCGTGATGGTGATCTCTCGGAATCGGATGAGAGTGATGACTCATCGCCGGATTCGCCAGCGGCGTCGGCATTAGCTGGCATCACAAGAACACGAGGCATGCGAGGTGCCGCTTCAGCAGCGCAGCAACGCATGGCTAATCTTGGACGGTCTGAAACACCAGAGGCGACGATACACCATCACGAGACCCGAACATCTAGGCGATTTGGTCGTGAAGTGACCCGAGAGGCAACAGAAGAGCCTCCGCATTATGTGGTAACGCTGAAAGTGTCAAAAGATAAATTACAGAAACTCTTACACGATATCGAGATGAAGCAGAATGCGCCAACCTCTATTACACATGCTTCACAACCTCCCGGCCGCGCTGTTACCATCAACATGCCTCCGCCATCCACTCCGAACGCAGTAACGCCAGCGGTCCCCACGAGAAGTTCCAATGGCGGCACGCCTTCGGGCCAGATTGGTCGAGTAGATGCCCCAGCTCCAAAACCGGGCGAGCAGCCGACTCCTGTAAGGCCATTTCCCCCCAATCTTCCACACCCTCATCCTCCCTTATTCAGATTCTAGTAGCCGTTATGATCTATGACTCTATAACTGTCACCTGGTCGCGGCATATCTAGCTACTGACTTTTAATGTGCACGTTGGATAAACTCATATTCGTGACTCTATACTCACCATTACTCATAGCCCCCGCCTCCAGTGTGGCTTGTTAGCGCACTTGAGCAATTCAAGCAGGAAGATGCGTACAAAAACGATCGGTTTGAGGGTATCATGCGCTACAGCGCCGTGGACACCAATACCGGCATGCCCTACCCATTTCCTCCAGCTGGCCAGCCAACGCCTCCCCACGTTCGATTCTTTTTCCTCCCACGAATACGGTGTATTGACTGCCCTGGAAAACTTTACACGCCAGGCCCGGACACCTCGGCTTCGAATTTTGAAGTGCATCTGAAGAATAAGGCCCACAAGGAAAGGGTCGAGGCCCGGCTCATGTCTACCAATTGAACAGACATCCACCAATAACCAGGTGCATGCCGTGCTAGTAAGAGAATCGAAGATGAATAGGGCCAGCGAAATTCGAGTGGGACGTATTTGAGGCGTTCGGGGCGTTCGAGTATTTCTAGAAGTATAGGAATTTGCGATTCGGCATGGCGAAAAATAGCACCCCTTAGCACAAACAACGGCACATTGTGCACAAAGCCAGCGTTGGATTTTGTATTGAAAAGTTGTAGATGTGCTGCTTCCCCTCCCTTCCCCCCCTTCCAAGGGCATCAAGCCGCTGCTCTTCTACTCCTTTGTACATAAAACATACATATCCTTTTTCTTCGGCAGCGCGGCTGGATAGTTCTTGAGCTATGTACGATTATTGGAAAACACGGCATATAACGAGAGAAGGGGGGAGAATTCTGAGAGCACGGCTTTCGGGGGGTCGTAGTTTTCATCAATGTGCATGACGGCTTTGGGCTTGTGCATGAGGATTCGTGACTTGTGAGATTGCCGCGTGTCTGTTTCTGTCGTTCTGTCCCGGATGCTGCATTAGCCCCGGTATATTGCGCATCTGTAGACGTTTGTTCGTCCCGCGACGGGTGCCACGTGGGCCGTGGCGTCGCTTCGGTCGCGCCAACGCACCCTCTATGCGGTATTCGTGGCAGGACAGCTAGTCGTGCGACAGTGCGGTGAGAGCAAGGTCTCTTTTCTACATACCTATATAGGGACAAGGTCCGACGAGAAAATCAAGAGATGATTCGAGTTAGCTCGACAGGTTGAGCATTGGCATGGATATCTCACCCGAGAACGTCCTCTCAACTGGTAACGGGACTAAAAGTAATATCCCGAATTCTCTTCATATACTCATTGGCATGTCGTGCTAGGAGCTTAAAGTTGACCAGTGGATGAGGTAGAGATACTCGTCTAGAGCATCAAGGCATGAATGAAAGCTCGGAGAGAGATGGTGGTTTGATAAGGGTCAGGGGGCCTATCTCGTTCTATCTTGGAGTGATATGATTAGCATTTGTATACCTAGATGATGTGCTAGGTCAGAAAGACAGTATGTTAGCAGCATAGCTCGTAAGGTACGGTGATCTACGACGAGACTTTCCGATGACACTTCCGTCGCGAGGGCTAGCAGGGTGATGTGATATAGCCTGTTCCAACATCACTCGCATTTAAGTAATCGATTTGGCATATCCAACGGTCGCTTAATTTACTCGGCATTCGATCCTGGCATTGACTTCGGATAACACCTTGGTTTTCTGTTTTTTCTCCTTCACGTAGGTCCTGTTGTCTCGGGATAATACGGGGTAAAAGGTGAAGAGACAGCTTCGTCAGGTTATACGGCTATGCCTGGATGTTTAAGTCAGCTACGCAGGTCACTTCATACCCCAATAAGAACCCGGAATAGCTTTAGATGTGAATAAGATACGGCAGTCGTTGTAACTCTCTAGGATACCTATTGACATGTGTATAATTCAATACAAGTGTGCGAGCTATGGTGTGTCGCGATAATTAGTAAAGAAAGAATCAGGAATCATTCACTGACTTCGATTTGCAGTCAGTATACTCGAGTATTCTATACCGTATTTGAGACGAATACTAGCTACCCTCACTCTGAAGACGTTTTCTTCTTACAGCTCCAGCGATTGACACCGCACTTCCTGTCAGCAGCAACTGGTAACGCCATGTGTCCATCACCATGAAGAAAGATAGTGAGGAGAAAGCAAGGATATGGAAATACGAGTACCGATTACGAGTCTCTACGTTGTACTACTTTGAACTGAGCCCGGAAACATTAAAGCATGATCGTGTAGAGACAGAAATGACGAGTGCTGCGCCGAAACTCCATAGCTGCGTGGGTAGGCTATCTCAATGGGCGGGAATCAACTTCAAGCTCCGATAATGAACACACATCCGCGTATTCGGTCCCCGTGTTTTGAGAATCTTCAGGGCGATTCACGTACCGACTCTGATTGATGTCGAAGAATGTTATCGTTCGAAGAGTCATCTCAAAGAGGCAAGGCAGTCTACTATATTGTTTTCCAATACCTGCCGTCGAGATATTGTTTATCCGTAAGATGTTATGTTATTCTTGAGACGCCTTCCCTCTTCTTCGAACATCGCCGTTTGATATTAGAGCTGAAGGATGTTGATTAGGTTATTAAACATTGAGATATGGAAATTCATCTTCTGCACAGCCTGGCCCGTACATCACGGCCAAGGTTTCTGGGAGGAGATAACCAAGATGGGTTTACGGATTACCGGAGCCTGTTGACGCTCCGCAACAACGGAACAGCATACATTGAGGCAAGCGGATAAATTATAACTACGTTGGACGTACGGACGTATAGATATTACAATCTTTGCCGCCACTCAGATCATCACGATGGCCCAGTGGTGCTTTTTCAAGCGGAGAACGAACACATATGCTCGTGTTCCCGGTTCTGCTTCATCCACATCCTCATAAAGACCATCACCTCTTCCAGAAAACAGAGTGTTTGCTTCATGTGGCGTGCCTGGATTTAACTGGAGTCTTCACTGCCAATTAAGAATATTGGACTTGCCTGTTGTATGGACTGATAGCAAGGAATGTATAAACGCCGCTGACGCCCAATTACGGTCTACTAGTCCATCCTTATTTGGAATTTGAAGTGCCCACCACCATCAATGGACACGACTCAGGCGCGAAGCGCAAAATAACTAGACTCTGAAATCTCAGATGACAGGTCGGAGACAACTACACCTGGGCAATCAGAAGAGGTAGTAGTATCTACAACGCACTAGCATCTAGATATCCCGGGCGGGTTGCCTCGATAGGTAGTGTAGGTAGGGTAGAATAGGTAGGTAGGTAGGTCCGATAGGACGAGTAAAGAGGTAGTCAGTTCGAAGCTCGAAGACATGCGTGAGCCTGACTCGGATCACGCCGCTAATTCAGGTCAGGGGCGGAACCGGTCTTGGAGGTCGCGCTCGAACTCCTCATTGGTCAGAACGGCGCATCTTTCACAAGAATCCGCGTTTCCTCAGATTCGTAGCGCGAAAAACTCGTTAGCGGTCTATCCGCCGTCGAAACTACCTGCCCAAGGTAGGTAGCTGTATTCAGACTTCCATACGGATCCGTACCTTTTGGATGACTGCTGCATACTACTACTTAGTGCGCAGAGTAGAAGTGCGTTGAGATGACTTTATTGGCCCGGCTGTACGTCCGTAGGTATGTTTACTACCTAGATCCGTATGTCACGCTCCTCCGACTTGCCCCCTGACTTCTTCGGAAGAATTGGTAGGTGACACTCATAACCCCCTAGACTGCCTCGACAACCTCTTGTTCGGCACTTGGGCCGGTGACGTCCAAGGGAACAGTACTAGTTGCCTATGGCTGGGCATGGTATAACAGTCGGAGTGGCAATTAACTTCAGCACCGGCGTCCCCGCCATGGCCGGCCGCAGTACCTATTATGGAATACCATCGTCCCGACCGTGGCGCCGTGCCCAGTCCTAGTGCTGAGCTAATGCTGAGGGTAGCCCGGATGCCTTGGGTTTGACCGGCCGCATTGCTGAGGATAATCTTAGCACCGGCATCCCAAAATCGTGGCGGGTCACGCTCTAGGGAACCGTGCTACTCCCCTCAGTGCTACGGTCGGGCGGTGGTATTCTATGGCACTGCAGCCGGTCATGCTCCCCTTCTTCTAGAGGGAGGCACGAAGAGGATTGTGACGCCTACTCATAACGAGAGGAGAGCGTGGAGTGATTACTTCCCCAATGCACGTGAATGGCATCTCGAACAAGCAAACGACTTATTGGCGTTCGCGATGCTATCTCGAGGACACTAGGATGGCGGCGAAACTGGAGAATCTCGAGATAGGTAAAATTAGCAGGCCGGGGAAGAGAGAACAGGAGAGATTGTTCGGTCGGAGTGCCCAAATCTTCGGATCTGGGAGAAGAAGGAAAAAGAAGAAGAAAAAAAAAACCAAAGGAGGAGAAGGACTCCCCATTTATAGACCGTAGGTCGGAGAGGAGGCCACAGCACACCGGAAGAAGACGGCAGATCCACAACAACCGTCAAAAATTATCGTGTGGTCTCAAACAAATATATTCCGTCCGCTGGACCGTGCTTTCGACAGCGATTGGCGGCTCTCCCGCGTGACCAAGAAATAGGTGGAACTTTCTGCTACCGAACTTCGGCAGCCGAAGGGTCTGTGGCGGTCGTATGGGCCGATCATGGGTCGTTTGAGTGGGAGAAGTTGCAGGTAGGTTGTTGAAGCGTAATTCGACTGCGCCAGGCTATCTTATTCGAATTCGAACGCAGGGACAGGCCCTTTTTTTCTTCTGCATTACACCTCCTATCAGGGTCGGTTAAGGTAATAATTCGTACAAAGCGTACTATCATACCAAGTACTACACACAGAAATCAGCAGTCCTAGCAGGGGCTCTACACTCCAATGACATACTGTAATTACACGTTTCAATCTATCTTCGTATGTATTCCGTAATGAGGTGGTATTGTACCGAGTGTGGTGTGTAAGTCGGTAGGGTCTGGGCCCAGCCCCTACTCGGCTTCATGGACCTCCTGCAGGCACGTTTGTGATCTCTTTGCCTAGCCAATTGGCTGGCGTTGTCATAGTCTATCTATCCAGTCGGTATATGAACTACATTACTACATATGTACCATTCAGTTCGGTTGAAAGATTACTAGGTACTCCACACGATTCAATGTTGTATGTTCCCCCTCTTCCTCACCGGTACTACTCTTCTTACTCCTCCGGCCTCACTCCCGAGTCCTGCACCATCAAACTGCAACAGCCAACGAGGTTATGCGGAAATTGTGGATGTCAACCAATTAGGTAAAGGTGTCGGACAGGGGGCGAGAGCAGCTCTGAGAGTAGGGGAGTAGGGGAGACGTAGTAGTTAGTAATATTGTGAGTACCGCCGAGTAGTCGCCTACGAAAGCATCTGATTCATTAGACCTTTGGCGGCATCATCCGGGAGTATACCTCCAGCGCAGCAATGCATGAAGAACCGAACCCTTACTCGAAAAAAGTAGGTAGTTAGTGAATGTCCTAGCAGGCTTCCTCACATTATGCCGCGTGTAATTGGACGCCATACCGGTACCAAACTTATCAATACCTCGCACGTGAGCACATCGGAGCTCAACACTACCTTCGGCAAGGCCACCATCTTCTTTGTGGTTCGCCATTCTGCCTTGAAGTCCACGCGTTACACCAGCAGCGTCCCTACTGGTGTGAGCAAAGTCACGATACCGCAACTAGGTGGGAGTTATTAACCTTCTCGTTTCGGCTAGACAAGTCTATGTCAAAGCGCTGTCATCAAACTCGAGACGGAAATCTCAACTGTAAGTGTGCAATGGCGAGTTAGCCCGTGAGAGAGGGCCTTGCACTGCGGAAACAAACTTGAAAAGGCGCATCGACGCCCTCAAGCACTGGAAACTTGGGCTTAGGCATGAGTAGCCCGCTCCTATTGGTTACTACATATCCCCGTCAAACGATGTCGCGATTGCCAAAACGAGTCATCTCTTGTGAACAGCGACGAGATCCGCGACATCACTGGATCTGACGGGTGATCTGAACGCTACAGCCGATCTGGATATTGTAGCCGGGCGCCTAAAGTCTATTGACATCTACTCGACGAGAAGAAGGTACTCAACGTGAACTCTATCACGGACACCTCACCGGAGCCTTGAGGTACGCGCTCCCGGCATTTAAAGCTTCCTAGCCTCGACGCTGCTGATAGGGAGGTAATTAACTCGCTTCCGGAGATCAAGCCCTCGTACGACGAGTCAGCATGGATGGTCAAGAACCATAGCACTACGAACGGCACGTCCCAGAAGGAAACGCACAAGACCGTGTTCTCGCGCAAATCGCCAACATAGCCCATCGCCGGCGACCATAGGTCTGGTACGGACTCCTGTCTACCGTGGCTACTTCAAGGCCATCCGTAGCGAGATGACACTTTCACTGTCCACTCTGGGTGGAGGGGGCTTCGGTCACTCCGTGTGGATCAACAAGACGTTCATTGGCTCGTTGGTTGGGCCAGAAAACGGATTTTCATCAAAGCCTGGCATTATCCTCTAAATCACCCGTCCTAATAGGTCACAGGAGCCGAGAAGCGAGCTGACGAAAGATGCCGCGAGCAAGCGATCATCAACTATGGGTCACGGGAAGAGCGACATCAAATGGAAGCTGGCCGGTGATCTAGGTGGTAAGTACTACGGCGACCAAATTCGCAGCCTGCTGAACGAAGGCAGAATGCGAACTGAACAACAGAGTTGCCACTTCCCGGAACCGCCGACTGCGGTTTAGAGGAGGGTCTCGCCCATCATAGACGGCGTCTCCGCCGCTCGTGTTGCATCTTTCGCAGCGGCTTTCGGCTCTAACATACTCCCTGGATAAGATATCCCGCAGTCGCTTGTGGCACCGGTGTAGTCACGGACTACAGAGCACATCTCTTTGTGGACGGATGGCAGTTCGCGAAAGTATAGTATAAGTAAGTCTCAGTTGAATATTTGCCCAAACTCGGCCCCATACAGACCTCGATTCGCAAATCAGTCGACAATTTGGGCCCCCTAAACTAGCTTCCCTGTCCCCGAAGATGTCTTGAATTATTTTGAAGAACAAAAAAGACAACCAAGGGTTGACACTTTGGGCGCAGGACGCGGCTGGTATGGGAGCTCGATCGACTCGATGTTGTGGCAAATGCTGCGATTCAGTCGAGTATGAAGAAATCTGCTCTCACCTTAAATGACTAGTGAGCCTAGCATAAAGATGTTTCTTAGTCGTCGAATAGTACATAAGTAAAAAAAACGATCCTTTGATGCTATATTTAAAAGACATAACGTGTCATGAACCATCGTTACCATCGTGCTTAGACATTCCATTTTCCCTTATTTTTATACCTATACCCAGACCATTTTTGCGTTTCCAACGACGCCTCCGGAATTCGCTAGCATGATCGAAGACCAATAAGTAGTAGACATATGCTGAGAAGGTTGTTTGAACTTACTCATTCATCCCATACGCGCAACCCTTGTGTACACTACCAATTTTATTCGTCATCAGAGTCATCGCTTCCGCTCGACCATCCCTCTTTGTATCCCTCAGCGATCTCCGCGAGTTCATTCCCCAGGTTCTCTCGGTCCTCGAGACCAATAGATCGAATGACGGCCGTCCGAAGCGCCCTTACCTTGTACATGACAGACGAGTCCGTTGAGAGGGCTGTTCTCATGGCCATGTGATCTTTTACGGCGTTTCCATTACCGGCCCTGAAAATCGCCGGGTTACTGTCAAGAATGGGGTATGAAAGTCCGGAGCGGTAACTATGGGGCCAATTAACATTCATTCAAACCCTGGTTCTCTTCTTTGCTCTTGGACTCACTTGTGAACTTTCGGCTGTCGTTTCATACCGAAGCGACCCGTGGTCGTAGCTGAGGCATGCTCATCACTCTCTGTCGCTTCATCCTTGTCAGGTCCTCGGTAGGTCTGTATTTGGCTGAAAACATATCGCTTCCTCGACCTCCTCGTTCCCGGTTGTAGTCTCAGATCTTGTGGGGATGAAAGATCTACGTCTAACGACGTAGTGCCTTTTTGTGAACCAGCCTCCGATTCGTCATCAATGGCATCACTCTGAAGATGGGAGATTTGTTCGCCATGCGCATTCACAGGGCCCTTGTCCCCGTTCTTTGCGGGATCCAGAGGACTCATCTCTATACTTGCAATGGTTTGTTTTCCAAAAATGTTGAGGAGATCGGTCATGTGGCCTAGGTTACTTGAGTAGATACTGTCAGTGTTTTTCAGGCGGGTGTAAAGGGTGGTGCTTTCAATAGTAGCCGCAAAAAGTGCGGAAACATGCCACGGCGATGACGCATCCAACCGGATTCTCGATGGAAGCGGTTCCTCAGGCAGAGAAAGAGGCACAACGAGAGAGGCTTGCGAGCCAAGCTCAGCCAGTGCGCGTGCCTTGTTGACCAGCTTGAGTAGCTTTTTTTCCTGTTTCTCGTCAGTCGTTTTTGATGAGTAATGGCGGCATTAAGCGTGAGATACCCTAGGGAGCCCCCTCACTGGGTCCTGTATCCCAAAAACCCACACGGGAGATTTGCCGTACTCATCTCGTATCCGCTCAACATATTTAGCCGCAAATCCACCCCAGGCATCATCGATCCCGGACATGATCTGAATGCCCTGCATGTGGTCTGCTTCTTCAACAAAAGGGCGCAGGTCTCGATCAAGGAGATCATGTTCCTTGTCCAGGTTGGCAAACAATTCCTCACCCATATGCCACTTTTCAAAGGGCATGAGTGTGGAGTTCAGCTCGTACTCATTGAGTTGAATGATGGACCTGGGGTGATAGAAAACCCTGTTGAAATCAGACCAGTACCTCACGGTACTTGTGGTAAGTTCAGGCGGCGGCTTTCCCGTGTCTAGGCTTTCCTGGTATGCACTGGCTTCTATGGGATCTTGTTTGTGTACGACTGTTTGTCCCGGCCTGATGGCAAATAAGAACATGTACAAATTTGACAGGGCAGTAAGAGATAAGTAGATTTGCCACTCACCACAAACTACTCTTCGCGGCATCGTCACTTATGTCGTAGAGAGCATTGAGTCTCTTTAACGTCCCAAATCCGCCTTTCAGATCATATATGACGGTCCTCGGCATAAAGGTTTCGGCACCGTCTATGCCGAGGCCCTGTCTGAAATGCACATCATGATCCACGGGTGATTCCTCATCTTCACCATAGGTAAAGTATGACTCCTACGATGCAAACAGAATTAGTCAAGAGTTCAAGGGACGAGACCCCGTTCTGGTCAATCTCACCTGCGTATTCCAAAAGTGTGTGGCGACGTAATTGCTCTTCTGACCGAGCTGTAGCGTAATGATCTCGCGCATAGTCGAGAAAGATTTATAAGAAAAAGGGGCTATGTATTGTTGTTTATATTAGAGTTCGGTCTTCTCCCCCTCAATCAGAGTCTTGTCAGCCCACTCATTTCAAGGTCGTATGGAGATGATGCCGGCCTACGTGCGTAAGTGTACCAGCAAATCCACAACGCTCCGTCGGGAGAGCGCGTTATTCCTTCTGTGCTAACTAAAATTAGGAGGCCTATAAAAAGCCTTAATTAGGGGTTGTACTAGCGATGGCCAGCTGTGACCAATGGGATTGCAGCAGGCCGACAGCTGAGAATCTCCGGGCCGATGCTAACAGCAGGTAAATCCCCACAGCCTACGGACCTACCGTACTGCCTTAGGTACCTAGGTAGGTAGGTAGGGTACGAGCTCTAGGGTACCTAGACCTACCTACCTACCTACCAACCTACCTACCACCTACCTAGACCTGCCTACCTACCTACAGTACCTACCACCATAGGTAGGGAGCACCTGTAGTGTACCTACGGATTCCTAGATGTTTACTGGTTTAGGTAGGTAGTTACAGGCGTCTCATACAGTAGAAATAACGGACTTTTGCCTACCTAACCTTGCTACCTTAGGTAGGTACCTAGATAGGTAGTAGTAATAAGGTAACTTCACGATTGTCATCATTAACGGGGCAAGGCCCCCTTGGCGTGGCCTACCTACCCTATGTGCTACCTTGACAGCCGTTTTTTTTTTCTGACCTCCTCCTCAGGGTATATAACGTAGTCCGTCTTCACCGCACTTCCTAGACGCGATTCATCCCAACTTACCTATCGCAAAGCGTCTTCCTACTCATCAATTCAAGCTCAACCCATCCCCATCGACACGATCCACCCTAATCCAATCCATAGCTTATCCCCTCCTGAAACAATGTCGCTCGCGCAAGAATGGGAGTCTCTAAAGACACCGGCCAAGAAGGACGTTAAGCCCGTGCCCGAAATAGGTTCCAAAGCTCCCACTCATCCAAACCTCGTCCTACCTACCGACAAGCCAACCATCATCGTTTTCCTAAGGCATTGTGGTTGTCCCTGTACGTCCAGCCTGCCCCGTCCCCGTCCCCGTCCTGTTTTCCTTCAGTCACCATGTCGTCTTCCCCTTACCAATTGGAATTGTATACTGTAATGTAAATTTCACCCATTACTGACACGCACCTCCGTTCTTCACGCAACAGTCGCAGAAAAGACCTTCAAGGCGCTCACCAAACTCTCCTCCCACCACAAGGACATAAACTTCATCGCCGTCTCGCACTCATCCGCCGAGGCCACAGAACACTGGGTAGTAAACGTAGGGGGCAACTGGGACGTGAGCGTCGTCATCGATGAGCAGCGGGACCTGTACGCCCTGTTCGGTCTCGGCGTCTCAAACACCTGGCACGTGCTGTCCCCCGTGGCCCTGTACAACACCCTGCAGCTCGGCAAGCAGGAGAACATCTGGAACCGCCCTACCGAGAGCGGCTCGCGCTGGCAGACCTCCGGCGCATTCTCCATCTGTGAGAACGGCTACGTCAGATGGCGACACATCGCCACGCGCGCCGACGACATCCCCGACTGGGATCTCGCCGTTCAGAGCGTCGGCATCACGCCCAAGCCCAAGCCCGCCCCTCCAGTCCGGACCGATGGGTTCCTGTGAGGGCAATTAAACAACCGACGACAGGACACAAGGCCAGATGAGGAAGGTAGTACCGAGGAAGTGTGAATCCAACGACGAGGCTCCCCAAAGAGAGGAGTGCAGTCGTACATCAATTCTCTTGTTCTCGAAACGCATCCATGCAACGCAGCAGTAAGAGGAGGAGAAGAGGAAGAGGAAGAAGAAGAAGAAGGAAAAAATAAAGTTTTGTCAACCACGAAAACATCACGCTAATAAACTTCTCAGCACGCGCCTAGAATTATTGCAGATCGTAATTGCTGCCCCAGGGTCTGGGAGTGGCTGAATCATCTGCCGGGGCCGCATTGCCAAGCACCCATCCCATATATCCCCATCCAAACGGCCCCTCTAAAGAATATTCTGTCCACCACGTCTGGCCCCAGAGAGAGAGAGGGAGATACCTAGGGTACTCGTTCGTCGGAAACTATATACGTCATGACGATATTCACGATCGACACCATACCAAAACACACACACACACACACAACAGGGTCTGTTTTTGTAATATAGGGTTTTTTAATAGATTCTTGTAGATACCTAATCTGTTTTGCCCCCTCCCCCCTTCTTCTCTTCGCCCGAAAGCGACAGTAAGATAGCCATAGTCATATAGTGTAGTGTAGGGACAATACTTTCCAGACGAAAGCATTTGACCAAAAACCACCAAGGCGAGCGAGATTAGACGTACGAAGTACATACGCGTCGTTCAATATCTACCTAGTAGTAGTAGTAGTAGTAGTATATTAACGTCTAACCTAACCTACTACCTACCTTACCAAGGCACATATACACACACACACACACACACACACACCAGGAGGTAGACGTCTACGCTCTAAAAAAAAAACACATCTTGAATCTTACTCACATCATCATCATCATCATCATCATCACACTGATCTAAAAAAAAAACCCAAGTGTTTTTGTTTTTGTTCTTTTTCTTTTTTTCTTTCTTTTTTATTTTTTTTTTCTTCCTTTCTCGTTTATATAAAATAAAATAAAATAAAAAAAAGGCCCCATTGCCTTCATCAAATACTCAGATTCAGGATGACGATCCCGCCGAACTCTACGTCACCTATAAACGGCCCCCCGTTGTGGGAAGATGACGAAAACCTTATATACACGTGTGAAAAAAAAAACATAAAAAAAAAAGAAGAGAGAGAGGTTCCCTGCCCTGAGGGAACCCTCTTCCTGCCATCGCTAGTGCTAAACATACGTCGCTGTTATGGGGCAATGTGGCCTGCCCCTGTTGCCGCCATAATTGGGGATCTATCAAATGCATCCTTTCTTGGTATCCCTTTTAAATCGAATCAATGAAGAGCGTAATCATCAATGCCCACTACCATCGTGCTTCCGCTGCGAAAAAAGGTTGTGTGAATTGAGGTCATTTGCAACTCGCCACGCAAACATCAAGCCACTGAGATTAGCCAGCGCTTCAGAGTGGGAGAAGATACACAATGCTTGTCGCTAGCATGCGAAGGAGATAAACTCAATATCTTCATATCCCACCGTTGGGTGCGTTAATGGTCATCGGCATACCCATTGTCTGGAGATTAAAAGAACGGCTATGTGTCATCCCCCCGTTTGATAAGCCCTGATTGTTGAGCGAGGGAGGCATGAAATCAGACGGAGGAGACGCCTCTTCAAGTGACCCGATCTGATCTTCGCCAGAAAATTCATCCTCATCCTCGCCCGACAGTGGCAGGCTACTCTCGGTGCCGTCCCCACGATCATGAGTGCGCTTGTGTCTATAACAAGAGATATAATTAGCTCGGAATCTTCCTTCGAGGACGTTTCGGTCTCAACAGAAAGCTTCAGCATATGCTGCCGTGTGGTAACATGAGGTCGCACGGAGATCGTTTTTGATCAGTATGCAGACAGCACCAACATCGTTGCTCATCACTGAACCTTCAAGTGAAGTGGAAAAAAAGTAGATTACAAAAGAAAATCAGGATCCATACTGTGCCAGGTTGTCGGATCTGGAGAATGCCTTATTACAGTGGGGGCAAATATAGGGTCTTTCTTGGGTGTGTGTCCTCACATGTCTAGATATAGAGTCAGATAAACGAATGATACGCTGTTAGAGCATAGAAATGTAGCAAAATCTTACCGTTTTAGGTGCTCAAGGCGCTTGAATATACGGCCGCATGTTGGAATTGGGCACGAATGAGACTTTTGAGGATAAGGGTTGCCAAGTTCCATGACGGTAGCTGATCGAGCGCGACGAACAACGTTGGGACCGCCATGAATTGCTCGTGACTCGCTCATACTGCCATCGGTCGAGAAATCGTCATGGGCGAGTCCAACGTACTCCGGCCGCTGAAGAGACAACGGGTTAATAGCTGGGCTACCATCCACGCCCGAAAGAGGAGTTCCATGTCTTGACATCTCAATCATCTCTCTATTCTGGTGGCTGGCGATCGAGATAGCAGAGTTACTGTAGGCTAAACCCGGAGGGGAGTTGTCTTGTGATTCGTCACCCTCATTCAGTGGACCTGCCGACACCGAAACAGACCTCCTGAGGTCAGATGGTCGATGGACTACAGTGGGACCCTGCACTGTGGTAGCAGTAATGGCCGCCATTGAAGGAGGAATAGACGATCGGCGTCTTCTCTGCTTATATGTCGGCGATCCTTCAATCACGGAGTATACGTTATTGGTCCCATAGCCGCGAGAAAACTGCGGTCCTGCAAGGTTGGGCGGCGGAAGTTGCATCATTGCGCCTAACCCGTTCACGCCGGCAAGGTGATCTGGAATGGCAGTGTACAACCCGGTCTCTTCGTTTGCGATGTACGCTGGTTCAGGTCCCATGCCCATGGCGGGTTGCGGGGGGGTGATGGGCTCATAAGAAATGCCCCGGTTGCTGTAATCCTCGAAATGAGAGGAAACAAAGGAGGGAGCAGGTGAGTATTCAAGACGATAGCCAGGTGTGGAAGCGTGCCGCTGGTGAACTTGAGGAACCGGAACACCATTCTGACTATATTGATGAACACGATAGTCAGATTCCCCCTTGATGATCTGCTGAACCTGTTGAGGCATGGCCGGCGCCACCGCTGGTGCCACCGCTGGCATGCTATGGTAGGGGACCATAGCCTCCATCCCGTCGCCTAAAGGGGCTACTGACTGAGGAATCATCTGCGGAGGAGGCATTGAGTCCATGGCCCTCATCACCGGAGATGGGGCCTGAGATTGAGAAAAAGATACTTGTTGAACATTGAACGAGGAAGAGTTAGCTTGCTGTGCCTTCGTCAGCTGCTCGTAAAGTGACTGCGACGAGTCATACTGAAAAGACAAAGCCGGTTCGTTCTGTGCCATGGTCGTTGCCTCCTGCCCCATTTTCTCCCTCTTCAAATCTCGTTCCAGAGCATCGAGGAATAGACGGTCGTGTGGCACACTATACCAATAAAACACCTTTTGCTTCTTCTGTGTTCGGATGCAGTTGTTCTTATAAAGGAAGTCCAGAAACGCACTCTTTGGTTCTTCAAGTGATGCATCGGTTCCTGACTTCAGATTTCGCAGATCTGAGAAGATACCCTCCTCAAACTTCTTCGAATTTCTGACGGGGCGGCCAAACGCTTGGAACCTGAAGGAGAGGCATCGCACGATATCGGTGCCGGAGATATGGAACAAGTTATTCCACAAAACACAAGAGACATATTCGCCAGTCGGTAACAGAAATCTTCGAATATACTGATCGGCTTGCCATTCCACCGGAGCCGAGATGAGAAAGTATTTTACTGACAGAGAAAGTTAGTCATAATAGTTAATAGCTCGCCGGCGTCGGCTTCGTTATTCAAAGCCAACTCACAATTGTCAACTTGTTGCAGTGCCACTTGCGCATCGTGAGGTAAAGCTTGCTGAGCCTCGGTGCTAAGCATGAAGGTCTCTGGTTTTTGAGGAGCCGTTGCTGCCATGGCTGCTGATTGCGAGTACATCCTATACTACGCAGCCCGTAACGTGACAGTGTCCTGTTCGAAATAACCGCTGAAATTTCCCTTACGATTTATCCACGATTGAGGAAGGCTCCCAAATAGAATTGCAGGCCAATAAAATCAATAGAATTCAAATAAGTCGTTTCGCAGTTCGTGTTTGCCGGTTTCCGTTTCCACAAAGCCCTACTATCGGCGGTTTCAAGGCGCAGCCTCTCCGCGAAGAACGATCTCTTTTAAAATGTGAAGAGTGAATCTTTCCCGTAGATGGCGATGTTTGCTTCAAATGTTTCTAAATGTAGTCGAGTCCAGCCCGTGTTTATATATTTGTGTTGACGACACTGTTCAACAACACCTTCCAGGTTGGTTCAAGCGAATGGGTCGGCGGCGACGTCGATACGAGCCCTCAAAATGGAAAATACAAGGGAAATTGGTGAATTGCCTGACGTCCGTCCGCGGTAGCGTAGAGAGAGCAGTGTTGTGATACCTGTAGTTCAAATATGAAGCGCGATGCAATGCAATGCAATGCAGACAGGAATACACTCGAGAGACTCGCTCCCTCGTAAAATTATTACCGCAATAGGGGCGTAGATCAAGTAAGCTGACTGGGTCAGTCAGAATCCAGACACTTTTGGTTTACTGAAATCAATGATCGAGTCGTACTGGCGGCGAAGAACGAACCGGGCAATAATAACAACTGCACACTCTTTTAGGATGAGGTACAGCTCAAAAAGGCTGGTGAAAGTGCGACAGAATTTCCCTAATGAACCACGCTTGTGCCGGACAGTCGGGGCCGTTAATGTCGTTGGAGGGGGGGGGGAGAGCGTTGCTAGCGCGCTGATGATTCCGTCGACAAGAATTAAAGAGGGGAGAGAGAAAAAAACCAGGGAGCGAGAGAGAGAGAGAGAGAGATATCGAGAGAGAAATCGAGAGAAAGACAGAGATGTTGGCGGCCCGCGACACACCAAAAGAGGTAGGGGATGGGAGAGGGAGGTAGAAAAAAAAAAGAGAGAGGGGTTTCTGAATAGAATTGATTTTACGAGAATCAGGGGAGCAAGTTCAAAGTTCAAGAAAATGAACGGGAGCGAAAAGAGGGTGGGTAAGGTGCTCCGGGTGTCTTACACTAATGAAGGACGACCGGGGGGGGGGAGAGAGAGAAAGTGTGTGATGAGAGAGAGCCAGAGCCTTAGAGGATGGGGGATTTGCCGGCCACGCCTGTCTTCACTCGCCAGGGTGTCCAACAGGGCTGGCCCGTCCTATTTTACCAGTGATCCAGCTGTTGTGAGGATCCACTCCGGGCCCTCTGCAGATGATTGAATGTTGGGGCTGTTGCGCGTGCTAAGTAAGTACCTACCTAAGGTACCTAGGTAGGGAGGTACCTGGTAAGTACCTAAGGTGGGTAGGTTGGGTTAGATAGGTACTTGTAGGTATAGGTAGCCTTGCTTGTAGGTATCATGGGTATGTCTAGGTACTTTGCACCTTGAACAATGGAAAAGAGCCAGCGCGGAAAGACTTGCGCTTGGTGCGCAGGAAGTGGGGCTGGCTGGGCTAAATTTGCGCCCAGTGGCTTCTGGGCACGATCTGGTGGGAGAGAGAGCCAGTAAGAAACACCGAAATTTCGTCCGAACAGGGGGCCCCGTGGGAAGTGGGGTATGTTCGATGTAACCCTCGCTACCTACCTATAATTACCTAGTGGGTACGGACGTAAGTATAAGTACATTCATGTAGCTGGTCCGTGCAAAATACCAGCTGTGTACCTACCTATACGCATTCTATCTACGTCCCTACCGACCTGGTACCTCCGTTACAGAAGGCCTACCTACCTACCTAGGTAGGTACTTAGTGGAGGTAGGTAGGTACCTAGCGCTTGTATACTTAAATACGTATAATTAAGCGACATGCAAACTAGTACCTAGGACTAGTTGGGAAATGTATTGGTACTATCCCATTTAACGACCTATCCTTTTTGGGAAGTATACCGGTGCCTTATTATTTGCGGGATCCTTCTCTCTCGCTCATCTTTTCGAAATCGAGAAATACTGTCAAGAAGCCAGCAAACAAAGATTGGGAAATTATTGTACCTACATGCACAATAATGCAAACAAAATGTACCATACTAATAAGTTCAAGTTACATTACGCTTCAGGATATATCCGCTCAGAGTTGTATCATAGGGCCGTTCTTCAAAGTTCTGACTTTAATCAGCGGTGGCGGCCTGGGGTGGGGATTCCTCATCGTCGAGCTTAAAAGACTTCGCGGTTGAATCTCATCACCCGGTGTGAGTGAGTGAGTGAGTGAGAAGTTGTGGGTTACAAGGGTTCGTGCTAAAGTTGTTTCCTACAGTTGTAAATTCCGTACTGCCCTCGTAAGTGCTGGTTGCAAGTTGCAAACCCCCCCATGGAGTGCGCCAGTTATACTCGTACATACCTAGGTACTTACACAGGCAAATATCATTCTCAAAAGAAAACAATCTCTGGCAAATGTTTGCTACCTAGGTAGTCTCGCGTAGGTAATCAAGAACATGGATACTTAATTATTCATCTCACAGTACACTATAAATCTGTGAATAGTCATACTACAGTACTTACCTACGCAGTATCCAGTACCCAGAATTTGTAGGTAGGCTCATTCACCCAATCCACCTTTTCTTATATTGAACCGAGGCCGTGCGTCGCGGTAAACTGGGTATCGTTGAGCACCTACCCCAGTTGAATTTAAGTATCAATCGCATGATGATGGTGATGGTGATGGTAAGGAATAATAGGTACATGCATACATGGCTATTCCCTACACTACGGAACCTGAGTAGGTAGATACTGCTAGCCATCTGAGGACAGAGTCAGTGTCTCCTGCGGATGATTCAAAGAACAGAAACAGAACCAGGATAAAAGTCAGTCACTTAACATGTTGTCCCTGATCCCGAAAGAGGCGTTAGAGTCAGGTACCAGTATGGCATCGTTACCGTAATACTTTTATCAATACCCAGGTAGGTAGGGTACGGACGTAGTACCTACATATTTAACTGTACCAATCATCTTTGTATGTGGCATCATGACTGGCTCCTAAGAAGATACGCCTCGTCAGGTTGCAATGTATACAGTGTTGTACCAGCTTCACTGAATAATCCCTTGCTTGCATAGCATTACCTACCCTACCTAGGTACCTGGGTGTCCCGTACGTCCGTATAACACTACACGGTATTAGACACGTAGCGATGCACCCAAGTCAGTATCTTACTGTACGCTGCCGACCAACATTTGGATACTGAGTTTCTGGAACTTTAACATCATGATCATGACAGACAGAGTTTCAAGAAAAACTGGTTGATTCACCAACTTATGTGCCTCTTAATACTTATGAGGTAGCGGTTAAGGCACGGATGGGTACGGCATAGGTATTTTTTAGGTGTCGACTTACATACCATACCGTGTCGACATAATTACTACGTAATACTTAATTGCCCAAATCATCAAGTGTTAAATTGGTCGGCAGTTGTGTGATGTGCGCGGCCCGCTGGATGAATTGGATTAATTACCTACAAGTAGGTAGTAGGTAGGTAGGTAGGCATACCTACATACTTAACCACTTATACACACACTACTTTATGCGCGGAAGGACGGTTCAGAATGGATGCGCCGCTTAGACCTTGTTAAATCCCCACTGTAACGTCTCTCAGCGGCGCATCCATCTTCAACCGCATTTTCCGTGCCTGGATAAGGGCACTAGTATCCGTATCTTCCTTACGAGTCACCAAAATGTAATATCCGGAAGTCGGATGGAAAAGAAATGCGCCGCTATTATCATTGGGATCCACTGTGACACTAACTAATATGCAACGCATTCTTTGAAATCATCCCAACTTCCATACGGAAAACCTATTTGTTATCGTGCGCCCTTCGGGTTATTACAACCGTCCGCGTCAGCCAGTTCATCCAATATCGGGCACGCCAGAAGTCGGCATCAGCGTGCAACAACAACAACAACAAAGCTATGAGAAAAGCTTGGTGCCAACTCTGTCACTTTTAAGAGAATTACTAATTCGTCATATTTCGATATGATCGATCGAGCGACTTCGCATCGAGCAATCCACATATGACTTATTACCTTCTTGTAGATACAGAATTGTAGGTAGCGTCCTAGGTATAACGCTCATGTCCCGTGCCAGAAAGCTGTTGACGGTATCGTATCTATTTGCCGATACTGGTGTTGTCGGAGTTACCCTAGTTCTTCTAGAATCTACCGGTCTTCTACGGCCAATCACGTTGACTGCCGTTACCTACCTACCTAAACATCTTGGTTGTTGTTGTTCTAAGTAGGTACTGCCGCGGTCTCTTCCCTGGCCTACGCGATCTTAGCAATGCCCACCATGAGCGCTGCGCAGGAGACCTTGTGGCCTCGTTCCAGATTTCTTATCATTGATGGATTGTGACGAAATGCGGCTTCAATACTATTCAAATGTAATGGGAAAAACAAATTAGTTGTGATGTGTGCCGTGTAGTTGGGAAAGAGAGATGGTAATCGGATACCGGTTTATTTTGACGCATCCACGGATCAGAGGTACCTATAGTAACTGGCCTGCTGTTGCAACTTGTCTGAAGCTACACATGAAGTTGCCGGTACCTACTTACTGCTTTCGAGATGTACAAAACCTACGTATACCTAGGTATACTGGGCAGATTCATTTACCTACCTGTAGGTACGTACACTAGGGCCAACAACGCCCATGTACGGATCCGTACCTACCTGGAGTAGGTACTGTGTAGGTTTGTAAGTAAATCGAATCACATAGGTACCGTGCTAATTCCGACTTACATATACTGGTGGCTATCGTGAGGTCTCGACGCTGCACTAAAGTCTGCAGCCCTGGCATAAAATAAGTAGTTGGTGAGCTAACAAACTCTAATGTGGCGACACGTGCCCTGTCTGGCACGTGTTTTATCCCGTCCAAAAAGGGGTCCCGGTACAGCAGGTACGCTACTTAGGTCCGGAAGTGCAATTGCGAAAGAATGCGCCTCAAGATCAAGACTGAGTACATATTGGCGTACGTAGGTATACTACCTAAGGTAGGTAAGTAGGTAGTGGATCTTATCTAGGTAGCGGTCTTGGCGGCATGTCCGTTTACATCACTCTTTCGTATGTGCATTACCTACTTCGTAGTCTGCCTATCTCGCATCTAGCAAAGGCCGTAATACTAAGTACGCACAGTCATGCTCACTACTTTCATGACCAACTTCCACAACTTTGTCAAGGTTCAAGGTCTATATTACGGTTCAGCAACCCATCTGATCAGAAGACAATAGAGCCGAGTTCAGCCGTGAGGGTGGCCCGATCGAAGAGTCGACGAAAAGCGGTGGAATAAGGTAGGTAGAGGTTGGTACACTACGTACGGACTAGGGGTAGTTCTGTATAAGCCGGAGATAGCTTCAATCTGGCACTTTCTAGTATTCTTGGCAAGCGGGCGCATTCATGTCAAAATTCAACTTCCGAACATTCCGATGCGTGGCTGTAATTAGGTACATAATCCGGGATCAAAATCGACCCATCTTTTGGGTTCATTGTTCGGGTGCAACGCTGAAATCTTTTGAAATGAAAAAAGTCTACCTAGCTCTACGCACCTGACCAGCGTGCATCTCCCTGACTAGGTACCTACCTAGTATAGCATCTACCTACCTACCTAGGTAGGTAGGCACTTCTATTTCCAAAGGGTGGAGATGTGGGTTCTCAAGTCGAGAGTTACGAACTAGGTAGTAGTGACAACTTGTCAAAGCATCTAGGAGGTAGGTAAGTAAGTCTGGGAACATGTTGACTTACTTCACTGGTATCTAACGTGAGAAGTATGTACTAGGTATGCAGTACGGGATCCGTACTCCGTGGTAACCGAGCGAACGTCAGTGCGCCAGAAGGAACAACAAAGCCTAGGTCTTACGTCAGGGCCCATGATCCGATCTTAGATCTACTACTAAAATATCTAAAATATCCTTGATAGACTGTCTAGGTAGGTAGTGTACATAGTGTTATTGAACTGCCTCTTCTGACTTTTTTTTTTTTTTTTTCAGCGCCGCTCTCAAATATTCTGTCTAAGACAAAAGCAATATATCCAAGATTAAAAAGTTCCTCAGCCAGGCTTTTTCGTCGTCACTAGCATCGGAAGACAGTCAGTAGTCTGGGAGAGAATTTCCACGATCTCCTATTATAGAGAGTTTAGGCATTCTCCGAAGCATTTTCGCTTTCCACCGAGGTCGGTGACCATGTAGATAGATGTAGGTAGGTACCTAGTGTACGACGATGAAAGAAAGGTAGGTAGGTACCGGTATCCATCCCGACAGCCGTTTTGATAGACTGACAAAGCACGGATGTGAATACCTACATACATACCTACCTATACCTCATAAGTACGTCCGGACTGCCTGCCTGCCTACCTAGTCTAGGTAAGTAGATAGATAGGTAGCGCACGGCGCTGGCCCCATTGGGGCTGGTGCTGCTCACTGCCCCATAAGAGTATGAGTTCTTGGCAAGATCGCTGCCGAAACGGCGTAACAGCAGGGCCAAAATAGCTTGGCGAATAAGAAGCCCCTGTTCAAAACGGGTTTTTGAAACACAGCTGCTGCACTGCTTCAGAATTAGCGATGTGATGATGTACGATGCACAAAGTATGAAGTGCCTACTACTAGTAGTAGTACCTACTTTGTGTGTACACGGCGCTGCGCGTAATTCTCCGTCCCTGATTCAGTTTGGTCGGCCACTTCCACCTAACCGACCTAAAAACATCGATCATTACAGACTAATGATTGGTGCTTCTATTCGACGGATCCGCAAAAGTCCCTATCGATAACTATTATGTAGGTAGTTGTGGCCGAGCAGTATGTGAATTCAACAACTGACTCTCGGTCCTTTTCATAGGCACACAATAGGGGGTAGCTACAGCATCATGTACATCCTACCTACTACCACCGATAGGTACTACGAACCTATGCCTGACCTCCACAAAGGCAGGCTCTGCTTTTCCGAGCCCAACGTTTACGGACACGATTTGCTTGATAGGCAGACGTGTGCTTCGTGTAATACTACCTGTATATTCCGTACATACTGCACAGATGACCATAATAGGGACGTCGATATTTTTGTAAACCGGGGGTCTCCGATCCCCAATTGTTAAATATAACAACAGCAACAGCAGCAGCAGAAACGACAGCAACGACGAGTCGCAAGCATGCCTATGTAATCACAAAAAAGTCCTTATACAACCCTCCATCCCTTCCTTCCCCATCCTTTGAGCTCACTAATCAATCCGGGTTCTTACAACCTGGACCAGCGTAAGGGTGGTGACGAATCACGAGGACAAGCTAAGGCAACTCGGCTCTTCTTACCATTAATTACCCATTCATCGCAGCCCAGCCATAAGCTTCTGCTCCAACTCAACCGTATGACCAACTCGAAAGCGCCATGAGCGAGAATATAGTCGCCCAGGTAGGCATATCCATGCAGTCGTACCTATCCGTTAAAGGGGTGCCACATTCGGTTAGCCACCTAGTAGGTATTGGCGAGTCACGATTAGAGTCTGGAATTCATTTAGGTACTACTACCTGCTCCGTACCATTATACCACCACCACACTACTATGTAGTTGCCATGAACCTCTGGTACCATGGCAACGAGTATGGAGAGAGGTGCTATGAGTAGCATTAAACAAAATCATCATCACATGGCATATGTATGTCTCCACGATTGGACATCTCCAAGCACCTATTCGAAGATCCGCAGTCTGAGTGAGCCTCTCGAGATGCCTCCATGCACCAGATTCATCTGCCGGACGCCTACCGCTTTCGATCGCCCGGGTTCTCCGACGATCAAAGGAAAGGGTAGGTAGGTCGTCAACATGTGATTGCCATGGAGATTCCACAATCCGCCAGACTATACGGAATAAGTACCTACTTGTCCCCTACCTACCTGTCCTAAATAGGATCCAGACAAACGCGATCGTCGTCGTCCTAGTATGCTAATTACTACGTATAGGTAGTTTTGAGGACACCTAGACGACACGCTTTTTTTAAATACGTCAATCATCCAAGTATTCCCGTAGGGGAGGAGACGAATGCGGAGAATTCGAGCATTCATAGTCTGCAGTAGTCTTTATATCCCCACATCCATCAAGCGCTATACTACGGTCCCATTCGTCGCAGACCGTGAAACTATCTTGGTAGGTATTCTGAAACTTGTCAGACTCCTGACTTTCCGGGCCTATCATGGACTCGGCAGTCCTGCGTTCAAGCCCAAGAAAAGCATCGACTACGGTTTCGATTTGTGGAGGATCGATCAACGGCGCAATTCTCCCCTCTCCCCCAACTTACCTAGTGAAAAGGGAGGGACAACGCTGCAGGGACCAGACTGTCAAGCAAGCGCCTGGCCTACATTAGATAGTCGACTATCTATTGTCGTAGGTAAGCACCAGAAGCTACCTACCTATCCATCTTGTCCATTGGCTCCGTGGAAGACATCGATTTGCACTCACTGCAGTGTGCAGCGCATGCGCTTTAAGCAGGCTAAAGACGATGCTACCTGGACCAATCGCTGGCGGAAGAGTTAGAGTATGTGGGCGAAGTTGTATGCGTATCGCCCTGCCGTAGCATTTGCTGGATGCTGAAGGCTTTTCAGGGGGGTTGATTGGCTCTGCTAAATCGATGGGGCGGCGGCCACAGACATAAATAGCATCTTCGTCATGCGGAAATTTTGACCGTTGAGATCTCATTAGCATGGAGGCAGCGAGGGCAAAAACAGGTCAATCTTCCCTCGCGAGCCACTATGTGACCTGAGAAAGACCTGAATGACGCCGGACAACTGGCGACTCGGTCCATGGGTACCTACACTACCTACCTAAGTACACTACAAAATACCGGTACGGGTATCGTGCTCAATGAACAGTAAAACCTGTTCGGGTCCGTACAGCAGTTTACTAGTGGACCTAGGTAGGCATGGAGTCAGAAATACTAGGTAGGCTTCCATGGAGCTTCTCGCATGCACCCACTTACCGAGGTACGGACGTAGGTACCGATATTACGGATTACTTGTCGGTAGGTATCCGATGAGTAAGTATTTTGGGCTCGAAAAAGACGTCTCCCCCGCGAAGTTGCAGCCAGCTACCTACCTATTCCGTACTGATCCGTACAGATCCGTACGGATCCGTACTTGACCATCTATCCAGTACGGGTAAAGCAGGTAGGTAGATCCGCAAGTAATCCCGAATCGCGAGCCATGCGAGTCATTTTTAAACCCAGCTAGTTGGTAGCTCTAGCGTACCGTCTGCCTGTGAAATTGGACTTCGTAGGTTAGCTATTTTGCCCGTAAATGCACACACTAGGGGACGACATGTGAGTCTTCCGTACGGATAAGGACCTGGAATACCTACGAAGTAGGTACAGTACGGAATAGTCCGTACGGATCCGTACTTGTACAGTATTCCGTACTCCGTACAGACTACGGTCCGTACCTATCTACGGATTACCTTAGGTACCTACGTCCGTAGTGTACGTACTGTATAGTCTGTATAGGTAGCATACCTAGTGCTTTATTCGATAAACGACAATCTAACTAACTATTTCTTCCCACTTATCTGCCAAATTTAGTATAGCGTAACGTGAGTATTTACCGTATATATCCGGGAATTGCTTCCAGTAGGTAATCCGGACGCGTGGCAATTGAAGCAGCAGCAGTGAATGGTCACAGCTGCGAATGGTTGAGACGAATCTGCCAGATAATACTCTCATCTCACCACGACCGACATATTCACTACAAGGTTGGTCTGCTTCTCATCCTTCTTCATGAGTCTTTTCCAACATCGCAAATAAAACCCCCCCTTCCTCTTATCAAGCATCTTGTGCTAGGTGACGTGCTATGAGACATCAAAAGAAAATGCGACTGAAACATTGAAAAGCGACCGCTCGTGGCACAGCACTCGAAGGCGCTTCTACCTATAGTGCTGGCGTTCCGTAGCGTCGTCGTAGATCCAACTACCGTACCGGTAGACGCGAAATGATCTGCCAAGTACCTATATCTATCTATCTACTATTATTTGCATACGAATTGGGGAAGATATCAAGATTTCTGCTAGGTAAGTGGTTAGCCAGATAAGTGGTCCGCGTCAAAATCTGATCGACTACCGTAGGGTATTCCGTACGATCACAAGCAAAGAAGATCAGTGTGAGTTGTGAGTTTGCACTACGTGATTGGTGCGTGCCTGGATGCCGAGATGGTACCTTATCTCGATCTTTACGAAGTTATGTAGTACACCAGGCACGATAGGAAAGGGGTTTCTCGAAAGGTCTCGCCGTGGAGACTGAAGTGCAGATCGTCCTATCAAAGGTCGTGATCTCGTGGTCTCCCGTGGTGGGTGATGTTAATCATACCTGCCTACCTACACTATTATGCAGGTTACGCGGCTCGTAGTGTATAAGTTTATTCTTATTACGGATCCATACCTCCTTCGTAAACTACCTACTGTAGGTATTTACTCATTGCGTCTGCAGTGTAGGCACTGTAGGTATAAGAATGGGACTTCATTGATAACTCAAGGCGCACCTGCGAATGTAGGCATCGCCTGCATTGGTCTCGGAGCAACAATCCCATTATGACGATATGATACGGATCACTTGACACATACACCATGGATCGTCGACTAGGTAGGTACATGATGGTGAGGGATCAATCATCCGAAATAGAACTTTTTAGCTTCTTTCGATTCTTACCTACCTAACCTGCCTAGTGTTGGCGCAATGCGCTCCCCCGACATCGTGACTAGGGCCGGAATCCTTCAAGCCCCAGAAGACACTATGCTTTTCTATTCGCAGTTAACTCATTCCATGAAGTTACAAATTCAGCAACAACTCGTCCCGATAGGTAGTAGCTGCAACTCAATTCGTCCTCTTGGTTTATCGCCTTACAGGCGGCTGTTTGTCGGCGATCGATCTAGTGTACCTACTTTACACTACCTATTCCGTGCCTACCTACCTAGGTAGGTAGGTATTCACGCGCCTCTCTCTACTTCGTAGCTTGGTCAAAGGTGCAACAGTGAAGTTGTTATTTCGATATCATTTCGAAGTAAGTAGGTAGGTAGTGTAGTGTATAGGTATACTTCTATGTTGCGACCGACAGCATCGCTCCCAACAAGTTGCTCAGTCTCTACTTGGAGCCAGTAGGTATCGCTCTCTCTCTCTCTCCATGCTACCAATCCCACTTCGTTCCAGGAATACCTTGAATTATGACAGATTCTCACTCCTCTACCACTACTAAATGGAGACCATGTGTCATCACACGGCTCGCAGAAACTACCTACCCACTGCGTACGAAGTAGTCTACCTACGTATACTACGGAGTAGTTAGGTCCTGTATCTGAATCCGCTTGTCATCAACTACCTAACCCCCGCCACCTACCTATCATGCATGCGTCGGCGGTGCCAATCCACTTCAGCTTTCTATCCATTTTTCTCCGAGCCGCCTCAAGCTACCAAAGTAGGTAGGCCGGGTCACCCCCGTTCAGTCGGTCGGCCGATTCTCGACGTCGGCGCGATAGGTAGGCATATGCCATATCTTCTTTTAGAATCCGGCTCCTGAAGACTTTTACTTTACTGGTCACGTCCCACATCGATACAACGTACCTAGGTAGGTACCATGCGTTAGGTAGTTCGCATTGCTCTTTTTCAACAAGGACGTTCGAGAATCTGTGGCCAAATGCCTAAAAATTAACCTGGTAGTGTGAGTAGGTAGGTGTTCTCGCCTTGTCCGAGCCTATGTGCATAATGCATCACCGTAGGTAGTTTACCGGCCAAGATCCTGTTTCTACGCTTACTTCCTACATCTCAACGTTACATCTCAAAGTCACAAGAAGAGAGACCCACAGGGATCATTCTACAACTCCCGTCTGTGTTTGCCAACGAACTTATAGAACGGGGTTTATGGTAGATGCCGGTGTAGGGACGTTCTAAGCGCGCTTGATTCAACTGTCAGGATTGGCAGCTCTCGTTCAGCCTCGTCTGGATCCTTGAGCGATTTCCCTTACCCGATAAATGACAAATTCTCTCCCAAATGAATGGGAGAAAGTGAGGTTTTGAATCTACGTACAGCATATAATATAGTACCGGATCTTGAAGATATATGGTCTGTGTCTCGCTATCTCAGATGCCGACTTATGGAAAGGCTGGTGTGGTTCGGATACGATGTCCTGTCCTTCATTCCTTGAGTTGATCGCTTAGCCTTTCTGTCATGGGAGACTTGGCGCGCGTGCGTGGCTTGGGTTCCTCAACCTATACAGACGGACTGCGGCAAGATCATGGGGCTATGTAGTATAATGCCCACGAGAAATAAATCAAGTCTTCGGGATCCCAAACGCCTTGTCCTGTTTGCATTTCCGCGAAGTCTCGTTCGCGCCCATCCGCGATCTGGAGACCTGGATGGCGCTAGGTTCCGAAATGCAGAGAATGAAGTAGATGTCTATGTTGACAAATCCCTTCGACAACCAATCTTGCTTTTTATCTCCTGTGACTTGGACATATACATATGTAGTCTTGTCTGATCAATGAGCGCTGGCACATCACCGGGAAACTGACGTGTAAGCGCTCGATGTTGGAATACCGGTACCTATGATTAGACTCAGATCCTCTCCTCTATCAGTCCCTCCGCGATATCTTCCTAGGTACTCCTTTTAGATATTACTCCCCAGAGCTGCCTTGGCCCCTGGTACTGTATTCTACTCGCCATCTCCACCCGATTCGCACGCCTTGTTGACTTGCAATCCGCGATACCGGCCTACACTGCCGTTGCGCGTTGGCTGCTTTATGGTGCTGGCGTTATGGGAGTACCGGAGGGAAAGAAGAGTAGGATCAAAGATAGCTACGAAAGTATTGCAGCGTACCTACCTAGACAAACTACCTAATCCGAGGGGAGCGTAACCCTAACAGCACCAAGATGCAAGAAATCGCATCACTTATACTTGTAGTATTGCTACCGGCTAGATCCCACTGGCTCTTCCGTGACGTCTCGTGTTCATCGAAATGTACGTAAGACGCGACTCATGATAGGTTGTTGTTGTTGTTGTTGTTGTTGTTGGGCGAAAGAACTCCCACCCGTTCCCGAAGAACAGGTCTCAGATTGTCCCCACAGACTCTACGACCCGAGCTCGACTCGCCATCGAAGCCGGGACACCTGATGTAGGGGATAAAGATCCTCTCTCTTCCTACGAACTCTCTTCTTCATTCGGTTCTTCGTTGTGCGAAGAGAGATCTTGATCACATCCAGGGAGTGGGAGCGAGACGTTGTTATGGAAAAAGAACCCATTTGCAAATAGAACAATGGGACTGGTGACCTAGCCCGTGTTGACCCGTTAGCTGGGAGGTGTACTGTATCTCTCTCCTTGGTAGTGCTGGCTGCATGTTGGGTTAGGGGGTGAGAGCGAGGAATCGGTAACAAAGTCATAGCGTTACTGAAGTCATGAGAGCGTTTGAACAGATTCTAGCCTGATCTTATATTTATGTGTGTCCTTGTGGGATTGGTATCTAGAGCTTGTTCTGAGTGAGCTTTGCGATGCTCGTATGGTGAGCTATGGAACGCTTGGTGGTATAGACCTCCCGTACGGGAAAATAGACAGCCGGGAGCGAGAGGAGCGAGGTAGACTCGGATTGGGGGAATATCCACGATGAAGATGGCAGAGGTATTACCTCGTTATTGTTTAATATGTGTTGCAAGGTGATATGGGCTAGCCAGGCCTCTCACAAAAGCGGTCATCACTAGATGGGGAATAGCTAATGGGAGCTTGAACAAGGCAAAGACATGTCATCGTCTTACCTGGAAATATCAATTCAATTATGCCGAATGCAAGACATGGGGCATAAACGATGATTGTTCTGTTGGCAAGGAGTATCACGCCCATGATTCGAACTGGAGGTCGGATGTGCGTTTTATGTATCGTACTGTAGCTCTTAAGATATAACCAGGGCAGAAGAATTAGTGATAACTAAGTCAGCGAGTTCATCATCTTCATTGAGAAAATTACGTTCCATCTTATCACGAAGTACTCTGACCATGGTGCTCTCCTATCCACGGTTAGTGAGAGTGCTCTTTTGGTAGGGGCAAATTTGGCAGTTAAGAACGTACTGCATGGCCGAGCTTGTAAAACGACTCGTATTTATTCTTGTGTTTTCAGACTTTGGCGGTGCTGGGATGACAAGGAAGGTAGATTGTGTCCGGTTTGAACTCAATAGAATACCTTTAAGTTCAGACTTTTCGGTAGAGAAAGGTATTGATAATATGATAGATCACTGAGCCCTTTTCATAATTCAAGATAGGTAGGTACCCAAGGTATGGTCCGTGAAGGCCACCCGTGATGAACTATCAACAGGTCGACTACCGAGACGTTAGACATGAACTGAAGGGGTTAAGCAATGCATGATAGATTTTGTCTTCAAGCCAAACTAAGCGTGTCCACTTCAGTTGAAAATTTGTCGTGAGGATTCGCAGTCCTTGAGATTGTGATAGGTACCCTATCAGGGTTCAGTGAGGGCTCGACCTCCTTTATCCCTAACTCCTTCAAGAACCCCCCACCCTTTGCTATAATATGCCTCCATTATACCTATGATTAACGGGTTTATCTATTGAGATCTTGATTTATATTGCGGAAGTACTTATAGGTGGGAAAAAACGTGGCTACCTGGCAAAAAAAACGGTGTACAAGTTAGGAAAAAAAAAGGAACCGAATTCGTAAGCGATAAGGATGAAGACGAAAGCCGTCAAGAATGGCATCGGTACCCAGGTAATTACAAACAGAGATCATGGGGAAATAGAAGGTAACTGACCTGGTCGTATATTTTCATCAAGTACAACGGGTATCATGATGTTATGGTAAATACTACTTAACCTAAAAGGATAAAAGAAAGGTTAAAAGACCTTGGGCGCGCTCAGATGTCAAGACCGGATGACAGTTCGGGCATAAATAGTACCTTATACGTAGCTCACCGAGCAACTCTGCTTAATAAGACTGACAGACGGATGAATCCACTTCAATGGGGCTTGGCGGGCCGACACAGGCCGCAAAGAGAAAGAATGAGGGGAAGAGAGTCGCGATGGCAATTGCCCCACTTACCGCCCCTCCTTTGGATTGCGCGTATGCCACTCAAGGTATTCGTACGTCCGTACATTAAGTACGGATCCGTACACACATACCTATCTACGTAATCCGTAGGTAGGTACGTATTTACCTAGGTACTTTGTAGGAGTAATTACTGGGTAAGTGCGGAATACCTAGGTAGGTACGTACGTACGTACACTAATGTACGCTACTCAGGTACGTAATTTTTTTTCGCTCTGCTTACCTACTGCGTAATTTTGTCTTTTAATTAATTTTGCATATGTATTTCGTACACACAGCAACTACCTGTTGTTAGGTACCTAGTCAATCTGAATAGCCATCATGATCGGTCAATAGGTACTTAGATCAGAGGTAGTAGTACACTAACTACCTCCCTGAATCTACTGTAGCCAGGTTACCTACAGGTATCTTGGGTACCTATTAAGTACCTAGGTATCTATTCCGAGGTACGTTTAAGGTAGGTACCTAGGTACCTACCTAAGAAACCCCACTCATAGAGGTAGGTAGGTAGGTAGGTACCTCTGTACCTAACAACCTGTCCGTATTAGGGAACTCTCTATTGCACTAGTACATTGGTATGCATACGCTAAACCATAACGCGTTACATTACTGCCCTTATAGGTTAAGCGCTGCAGGGTTCACATGTACATCATAAATTACCTAACATTACCTAGGCAGGCACGTACGAGAGTACCTACCTAGGAAGCTGCCAGTGATGTGAGGGTGCAGGCAGAGAGAAGGCAATGTCCAGCTAGAAGTGCGCGCCGCCAATTCTTTTCTTCTTTTTTTCGCGTCGCGTGGCTTATTTGAGCATCTCATTATCTATCAAAGGGTGCAAATTGATTGCTCGATTGTTCAGTTTTCGACAATCACTTCAAAATCCCCGCCAAGCCATCCTGATCATAATTTTTCAAATACTTACTTTTGTTAACTCGCCGAATGTACATCCGTACATCATAGCCGATTCGATCATATCTCCGCGCAGTCCGTACAGCCAGCCCACATTGCATTGTTAAGTCCGCGCGCATTTGCGACGGGATACCAGAAAGCATAATCGTCTTGATTTACTTTCTAAGAACACACAGTAGGACGCTGCAGCGAACTGAATAAATAATCCTACTTCTCCCAACCGCCAGTCCAACCTATATATTGTGCTCGCGCACCGAGCAGAGCTATCTGATCTTCTAATTCGTGTTGGAATATCTACACTACTTATAGCCATCCAGTGTCATGGGTTGTGTCTAACTGGAGTAGAATCCCCTCAAACTTCAAACATGCCTGTGTCCTCCAAGCGGTCTCACAGTATTTACCGAGATCAAGATGACGAAAGTCCCAGCCCTTCTCTTGCCGATCATTCCTCGCCCTCGCGCCCGGCCAAGCGTAGGAAAAAGGTATGTGCCTACCCTACCTCTCATCTCGCTATCGATCCGACCGGTGACCACGCCTTCCTTCTCTATATATTCATACTGACTGGGCTTTTGGCGTGTTGTACCAGGTTGAGGAGCTGCCGTCCGAACCCATCGAAGAAGAAACTTCGAGCCTGACTGTCGACGCGGCCGATAGTGCCGAGCCTGGCGCTGAGGCTGAAGCAGAGCAAGATGACCACTTGGTGACCCAAGTCGCGCAGTCTTTGCGCACTATCACCACACATGCCAGCAAGACCCATGCTAATGCTATGCATGAATCCAATAACACCGGTATCGCCGCCTATGCCAAGGTTGCAGCGCAAGACTGGACCTACTACATCAAATCTACATCGGTCAACATAGGAAGAAATACCGAGACCTCAGACCCGGAAGACCTTTCATATGTTCATATCGATGTCGGTCCGTCCAAAACGTTCTCGCGCCAGACCGCCACCATCTATTTTCACTCCGAGCTTGGGAAGTGGTTCATACAGGCAAAAGGGCGCAATGGTGTTAGAGTTGATGATGAGATCGTGCGCAAATCCGATCCTCCTCACTGTCTTAGCAGTGGTGAAGTGATTGAGATTGGTGGTCTGGAGATGATGTTTGTTCTACCGGCTAATTTCGGCCGCGTACGCATCAATCCTAGATATCTGGAACAAGCGGGCATACTTGTTCCCTCGAGAGATTCCAGAACCGCTCTTCCACCCCTCCCTTCCTCTGATCGGCCGTTCTCCCAACCCGCTCGGGGAAGTGCATCCACTCGCGTTCAAAATAAAGTCAACCAACAAAAATGGAAGAAGGAAAAAGAGAAGGAGCGAGGTCAGGAGAAAGATCAAAGTGAAGAACTGGACCAAGAACATGAGCAGGAGCGACAGCAACGACCTCCCGCCACTCCAGCACCCACGGATCATAAGCGCCCCGGCACACCATTACCAACCAAGAGTCGTGTACCAGCTTCCCAGGCAAAAACCCCAGCCTACAATCCGGCCGACAATCAAGACGATATAGATCTGAGCAAGGATGAGAACAAACACATCAAGCCGCATTATAGCTATGCACAACTAATCACTCAAGCTATAATAAGTGGGCAGGGCGAGAAGCTTAACCTGGCCGGTATCTACTCTTACATCACCGATAATTACGCCTACTACAGGCACCAACCTGTGGCTGGTTGGCAGGTAAGGCCCTATAGTTTTGCGATGGAATAATATCAGAATCTGGTCTAACGATGTCTTAGAATTCTATTCGGCACAACCTGTCTCTGAACAAGGCATTCAATAAGGCGCCCCGGTCCACTGATGAGCCGGGAAAAGGAATGAAGTGGGAACTAGTTTCAGAGCATCGTCCTGAGATGATCCGAATATGTTGGAAAGGTGGCCGGGGTGGCCATCGTGGTTCTTCTGCCCCCTCGTCTCCTAGCCAACCAAGCCAGATGACCTATATCACTTCAGGGCCTAAAGACATGGCTAGCAAGGAGCCTGCTTCGTCTCGCAAGCGCAAGGCAGTTTCGCCTACTACATCGCCTACTCCTCGAGCGTCGTTGATTCGGTCTCAAGTGACGCCTGATCGCAGATACCCGACTAGCTGTGTTCAAGATGACAGCCCGCTTCCTCGCGGAAACAAACGCTTGCAGCAGTCGAATACTTTTGTAGACATTCCCCAGTCACCACCATCATTGTCTTCGTCGTATCTTCCAGATGAAAGTACGTCCTTCGTGACCCCCGCGCCACAGCGTCTCCATCCCAGACTTGCCCCCCCCAGTACCGCGCAGAGACCCAGCCAACACATGCCAACGAGTTCACCTGCTCCGTTCTGGAAGTACATCGATATTCACAGCACACCGCTCAAATCTCCTTATGATGTCAGCCCAATCAAGCAATCTCGTCTTCCTCATAGCAGCAGCCCGCCGTCTGCAGATGTCGATCATTCGCCTATGGCTAGTCCAACTCGAACTTCAAAAAAAAAAGTCCTAGATCAAACGACTTCTACGGAAAAAAGCGAAGAAGAAAATGAAGAGGAAGGGGAGTACGATCTGACTAAGTACGTATACAATACAATTACACGTGCGACACCGAATCAGAAGTAAGAGATTTCTAACGAAGATTGCCAGGGGTTTCCAAAGTATCGGCTCCTTCCACGCTGCTCCCCATTTCGGATCTAGTGCGGTCCACGCTACAGGTTCTGCCAAAAGAATTCCTGGATAGTGGACTGTTTGTAGGAGTAACCATTTCACCGGGCCAGGCTGGGATTTCAAGTCTGTTATGGGTCCCGTTGTACGGCTATTCTGCTTTCTTTCTGCGCGTGGTTTTCGTTTCGCAATTTGAAACCCGTCGTTCATTCCGAAATTGTTTTATTAAGCTTCGGGGGTTTGCTGCAAATGAGCTCAGGGACAACGGAACACGGGACGCGAGGGATATTCTAGGGAAACAGGGTCTCGAGGCGCTGGCTTTCTTTCATGGGTATGAATGGTATGTTTTTGCAGTTTTGGCGCAAAAAGGTTGCACGCACATATGCTTTTGATGCTTTCGCCTATGCCCATCCGTGTCGGTATCTCAACATTTATATGGGTAGAACAGCGGCTTTTAGAAAAAGTGGGGGGGATGGAAGGTGTGAAGTGTGTGAAAAGTGTGTGTGTGTGTGTGTGTGTGTGTGTGTGTGCGCGCGCGCGCGAAAAAAAAGGGGGCAAATGGAACGGCCGGGTCGGAAAGAGATGGAAAGGTATATACCCCCTCAAAGGCAAGGCGTTCTGTTGCTTTTCTTTTTTTTATATCGGTCGTTCTGGCGCCCGGGGGGGTTCTGTTTTTTTTTTTCTTCAAGTTTGTGACTTTCATATTTGATATTCATGCTTTGTGCTTTGTGCTTTACTATGCTCTGTGCTCTGTGCTCTGTGCTCTGTGCTTTGTGCTCTGTGCTTTTGATGAGACCTTGAAGTGTGAGGTCGTAATTATGAGGTCGTAATAGTGAGGTCGTAATTGTGAGGGGGGTTAGGTTGTTTTGTGTTGTGTTGTGTTGTAGTGTAGTGTGTTGTAGTGAAGTGTAGCAAAGTGTAATGCAAATCTTCTGGACAGGACCTTTCTGTATATATATCTCTCTCTCTCTGTGTGTGTGTGTGTGTGCAGTCAGATTACGTTACGTGAAACGAAACAAAGTAAATCAACAAGAACAAGAACAAGAACAAGAACAACAAATTAAATCAATCACTACTTACTCACCTACGTATGTATGTAATTCTGGCTACTTGCTTACTTCGCCTTGTTGCTGTGAATTGATCCCTTTTTTTTTTGGGGGGGGGGGGGGGAGTGAGATAGAAGTGAGGAAGCAGGCAGGCAGGCAGGCAGGCGGTGGGACTGAGTGGGTGAGTGAGTGAGTGAGTGAGTGAGTGATGAGGGGTGTCTAGGTAGGTTGTCTTGATACCTATGGCGGACTACTACTTACTGCCTACCTACCTAAGGGTATAGGGAGCTAATGATTACCTCACCTTACATTACCTTACCTTATTTAAGTAATGCATGCTGAAAAGGAGGAGGAGGAGGAAGAAGGCGAGAATGTTATACAACGAATGAGGTGCGGGAAAGGGATTTCGTTGCTGGTGGGTGGGCTAATTGTATGTATTCAAGTTGTACGCTAAATACCTCACTGTATGATGTATACATCGAAGGAGGCATGGGCAGTGGTGATGAGGGAGGTTTTATCTTGGTAGGTAGGTAGGTAGGTGGGTGGGTGGGTGGGTGGTAGGCAAGATACCTGAAGGAGAGAAGAGAGGGAAGGTAAAGCACATGAGCTTACCGCATAACCAATATAACACAAGCCGAGAGTGCGAAAGGGGAAAGAAGAAGAGGAGGAGGAGGAGGAGAAGGGGGATTTATCCGTGGCCTCCCTACCCCTTCATTGCGCCGGCCTATCTGGAGTGTAGGTAGGTATATACTTCTGTATGTAGGTCAGGTAGGTAGTGTAGTGTAGTGTAGTGTAGTGTAGGCCAAAAGACAGTCTCTATAATGATTTTCCCAGTGATTGTTTTTTTGGGTTTCTTTTTCCTGATTCCCCAGCCAGTGTAAAATACGGTTGGTTATGTGTGAGTAGCGATGTGATGTGATGTAACGGAATGATGAGGACCACGCCGACCATATAAGTAGTAGTGGTAGTATATATACAGTACACGATGTACACGAAACGTCATCCAGAATAATAAGCCAGTCCCGACAGTCTCGTATTGACACTCATGCTCATGACTCCCCGATCGTTACCATGCAATATGATACAAAAGACTACCCCATCATAATGATATCGTTAAGGTAAGGACATAAATTGCTTGCTTGCCTGCTAAATAGCCATAAATCTATGCTGAATATCGCTCAGGGAATCGGGTTAGCACGGGTTTTGAGGCCTCCCCGACCAGGTCGCTTCTTTGTAGTCTGTTTCTGTGAGCCACTGCCCTCGATAAACTTGAGTAGGTCATCGATGTTCCGGGCGTCCTGTTTAGGTGGCTTCTGTTTGGCATTGAGAGCGGTAGAATTGGTAGATGACGAGCTTGCGCCGACGAGGTTTCGCGTCGGGAATCGGATTCCAGCGCGGAGACGACGAGCTTGAGCATCCTTATCACGTTTGGCAATGGCAACGGCATTTTGCGTAAGTTGTTCGAGCCATGTCTCCGCCTCCTTTGTGTTGTTATTTTCAGGGCCGAGCTCATGAAGGAATATGTTATAGCAATCACGCATCTTAGTGAGGGCTGCCTTCGACTCGTTGTCTAGAGCGAGAGCCTGCGCTAGTTGGAAAAGTAGGCTGGCCGCTTGGAGCGACTGGGCCCCTATGACACGCTCACATATGGCCAGCGCTTGCTCGAACCAGATGCGAGACTCGTGATACGCTTGCATGTATTGAAGCATGACAGCTGCATTGTTCAGCGTTGTAATGGAATCGGGATGGTTGGGGCCGTAGATAACCTTCCAAAGATCAAGAGCATGCTTCACATAGGCAAGAGCTGTTTTACTGTCTCCCGAGCCGTGTACATAGAGACCCAGGTTAAGATAGTAAAGCAGCGTTTCGCCAGAGTCGATACCCATGGTCCTTTCTGACACAATGACGGCTTTGCGTGCGAGGTCAATAGCAGCTTCCTTTTCTTCTAATTGATAGTAAATCTGGGCCAGGGTTGAGTACGCTCGGGCGACTTCGGAGTGCAGGATGCCATAGATCTGCTCGTGCAGGGTCAATGATTCCAATAGTAACTCCTGACCAATCTTGCGGTTGCCTTGCATGATGGAATGACGACCGCCTTCTAACGCTTCCTCGGAAATCGTACTTTTTGGCGCTGAATCCTTGACGATGGGTACAACATTGACAATATCATCAGGCGTGAAAGTAGTTTGGGGCGCAACAGGAGGGGTGGTAGAGCCAGATCCGGCCTTCTTCTTTTTCTTCTTGCTCTTCTCGCCATCTCCATTTGTCTGTCCGTTTACATCACTGGGAAGCTTGGATGATTCGCCTGTAAATTGGAAGTCCTTGGCCTGTATTTGAAGACCAAGCTTCAATGCAACCTCGCGCAGCAGCTGCAGGTGTTTGATACCTGCGTGCCAGTCAGGGTCCAAGGTAAGCTTAAATCGCCGAATAGACTGAGCCTCAATCTCCTTGCGTAGGCTCTCGGGTGTTACATTTGCAAATGCTAGATCGGCCTCGGGGTAAAGTGCCTTTATGGATTCATCGATGTCAGCAGCTGGGTTGCTGTTGAACCCCGATCCCAGAAGACAGTTTAGTAAATGAGCAATACAAGCAGACGTCAGAGGCATCGGCAGATATCGCAAATATTTGCTAGCCACATGCTTAAAGCTTCGTGAAATAATCTCCTGTACGCAGATTTCCTTGAGCAAAAGCAGCCTTGACCCCTCGCAGAGGGATACGATGCTACTCAAATATCTCACATTGATACCGCGTTTATGCATCATTTTGGTTAGCGATGATCCATCCATGGGGAACGGTAGATCCGATGACCTGATATCGCCGACAAACTCAGGAATAACATTATGACGCAAGTGTTTGCATGCGTTGCGAACGTCCAATTCATCGGCAGCCATCTGTTCTTTCTCTTCCTCAGTCTGAGGAACTTGGCCACTAAAGGCATCAGGATTGAGACTAAAGGAGAAGCTTGAGCCGTCCAATTTGTCCTCAATGTCTGAGTCCTCTGTATCCTTCTTTTCTTTGGATTCCTCAGAATCTTGTGTTTCTGACTTTTCCTTTGCCGTCCGCTCCTTAATGCGGGCTATCTCGGCATTTACCCATTCCGTCCACTTCACAGTCCGAAGGTTCTCGACGAGCTCAGGCCTGAGAACTGTCATGCGGTGGGGGTATTCCATCCCATCTTCCGCCTTCTTGACATCGTTCTCTTCTAGCCATGAAATGTCGAGGGGAGTAATGCGGTATAAATCAAGAACGTACTTTCGACCGTCGGTACCCAACAGACCCTTCGTCTCAACGCTAGCCTCGAGGTCAAACCGCTTTCCATCCTTGTCCCATACGGGGTGCTTCTTGACACGGAGAGCCTGTGAAAGCTTCTCGAATGGAGCGGCAAATCTCTCATCAGCAGCGACCACATCTTTGCCCTCAACAGCACCGTAGTCAATTGAGTTCTCACCCGGTTCCCTTTGTTTGAAAATACCCGGAACAACCGTTTGACCGACAATGCGCTTCCCTAGATAGTCGACGACAACAGTAGCTGGGCTGTACAGGCCGTCAATGTCAAGCTGGTTTACCATACGCACACCGTTCACATCCTTTCCGGTAGCAACCCGCGCGGCGTCATCGCCACCCTCAGTGGTAAATGTACCCACCCCATCAGCACCAAAAGAAAAGAAGACGTTGTTATATACAAATATTTGAGCATCTCGGTCTTCCGTCGGATTCAAGGGAGTAACCTCACCCCGTGCAACGAGAATAGCACCGCGCGCAGCTGCGTCAGAGTAATCTGCGAAGAGTTTAGAGATAAAACGTTCCCGGAAAACCCGATCTTGGACGGTTTCCTTGGGTAGCTCTCGCGCAGCTTGGAACTCTTCATTCCAGTCACGAAGGGTGTCTGTATTATCCACACCGCCAATTAGGTATCCTTCCTGTGTCCTCGTGATATCGGCTGTATGCACGTTTAATGGTGAGGACTGCAAAGGAACTAGCCAAGGAGCAGCAGGAATTGCGTTTGTCATCTGAAATGTAGAAAGGGGTTCTTTGCGATTGTTAAACTGCAACAGCTGCTCAAAAGAACCCAAGAACGAGGGCGAAATCTGACCCAGTAGTGTAAACAGCGAATGCGCGGAAGAAGCCTTGGGAGCTGGTCGAGGGGAGGGATCGAATTTACTGTTGGATGATTTGTTGACATAAAAGCCGCCCACATGCGAGGTAATCTGATACTGCTCGCCCTCGTTTGTCGTAACAAGAAGATAGAGCAGGTGGCCCTTTTGGCGAAGATGATAAGGAGGCGGGCTCCACGGCGACAAGGAGAGGGATTTGACGGTCTTTGGCGCGGGCTCCTCTTCCTTTGGTAACAAGGTCGAAAGCTTTGCAACGCCATCAAAGTCGTAGGTACTCGCTTGAACATTATCAACATCCTTTGCCGCAGCATTGATTGAGTCGAAGATAGAAGTGCCTGGGAAGGACCCATGCAACGTGTCGGTCCTGTCACCGGCAGCACCAATAAGGTCTCGAATCCGGATAATGTGTATTCTTGCCTCTTTTTCAGTGTATGGGTCCTCTACCAATCGAATTTCCGCCTCTGGGCCGAGGCCCTTAACATCGGAAATCTGTACAAAATCGTTGATACGCTCGCCCGCATGCTCGAAGTGGAAGCAGGAGTACTGAAAGGCAGTAGGCAGCTCGATGACTGATTGGCGTAGTTCATGAATTTGCTCCTGCGGAGAGACCTATACGAGGGTTGGCAATTGGCGAACAGTACAGAAGCCGATGATGACCAGGGTTCACTAACCATTATATGAATTTTGCCTGGCTCGTGAGGCAGAATGACCGTCAATGGAAAAAGGACTACCCAATTGATGTTAGCGCATGCCTATTTCGGGGAGAGACCGCCGTGGTTTGTCTACCTTCCGCCATTTCTTCCTCAGTACCCTCATCGTTGTTTTCAGTTTTGGGCTGACCGTCCACAGCTTTAACTTCTTCTGGCGCAGCAGACTCGGCTGTATAACAAAAGACACACAGTTAGCTCAAGCTTAATCGGCAAGATGGATGGCGACCGGCCGGCGATAGTGCGAGCGGAACATGGTAAGAGGGTGACCCATACCGGTGGAAGTAGTTTGAGCTTCTTGCTTCTCAGCCATGGTGGAAGAGCTACTACAAGGACTAGCCGGTGAAATAGAATGGTACAATTCGTAGGCCAGAGTCTATAATGCGCTTTGGCGTCAGGTGGTACGTAAGAATGGACGTATCGTATCGTACAACCAATTCAATACTCAAGGCCCGACGACGAATAAAAGTTTTCTAATCTTTGTAGTATCGAAGGCTTAGAAACGATTATTAGACAATTGTTTGTGAGTATAGTACAGAAGAGTTGTAAAGGAACGACACAACTTCCCAGTCGTGGTCCAAGAGGTGTGCGTAAAGATTTGGACGAAGGGTGTGAATGGTGAAATATTTTTTTTTCCCTCCCAATGATAAAGTGCACTTAGGTTGATACCAAAATTTTGAGATACTAAGGTATTGCATAGCCGGCGGTTCCCGGCAACTTGATGGGCTACGAGCTTCAAAAGAATAACTTAGCTAAGGGCTAACCTACGTATGAGATAATGGATGCATCTAGCAGAAATTAGTCGTGTAAAGAGGAGCCTCAAGTCCCGTATCGATTGGCTGTTAAGGTAGCTTTATGAATAAGTAATGGGTCTCGAAACCACAAATTCAAGTATGCATCTAACCTACACTATTTAGGTACACGGTAGTAGTAGTCCGTACCTACCCTAAGTACCTAGGTAGGTATCTATCTTCTTGGGTATCTTCTTGGGGGTGTGTGTGTGTGAAGGTAACAAATCGGTATTCACTCCATGCTTACTAAGTACCTACGGGTAGGTATCGAATTGTCATGGGATTGGTTTACAATTCTGTCGGTTACCGAATTGTGCCTTTGCAAACCCGGAGAGATACTAGGTACGTACGTACACTACGTCAGGAAGTGGCTTTTCAGGATGAATGCGCCGTTAAGAGGCGATATAGTTGTCTTAGCGGTCTTAGTGGCGCGTCTATTTTGAACACATTTCCGTTCGCTACCTCTAGGGTAGGTACCTATCTATGTACCTTGGGTACGCAGGCAAACCTACCTAATCCCGTAAACACCTACATATGTAGGTACCAGTAAGGTCTGGAGCTGTAGGGACCTCTCAGTGAGAAGGAGGACTGTAACTCAGTACCAGGTAGGTACCTAACCCCACCCCATTTCGCCATACGCGGTTTCTCACATATAGGTACGTAGGTATTCCGTACCTGAGTAAGTACCTACGTCCGTACTGGGTCCGTACGTCTGTTTAAACACCCCGCCATTCTGCAAATAGGATTAGATCTATCTAGCTTGATTGGTCCGGCAGTTTGTCGGACAGTACGGGTCCCCGTACCCGCCGCTGGCCCACACGCGTTCTACACACCTACCGATTTTCTGTCCGTAGGGGACATTATCTCCTTTAGGTACCTAACTTATTAGGGCGGCTTTGCAGCCCAGGTCCCTTTCTCTCGTTCACATGTATAGCTTACCTAACCACCTTATCTGCAAGAAATAACGTACGGACGTACCTACTGTACGAAATACCTTAGGTGGCGTTTTCCCAGCATTCGGATTGGGGGGTTTTTTTTTTCAGTTTCGATTCCCCGAACTTTTTCAACGGGTAGGTATTGGTGAGCCGTTAGCGAATTCGGAACTAGTGGGGCCAAATACCGATATGAATCAAGTACCTAGGTACCTACCCGTACAGTATATCATACAGTGTATTAACGCGGCAGAATAGCGGTAATCAACACTGTACGTCGGTAGGTGACTAGTCTCAGAATGGAAATCAGTAAACAAATCTTTTGGCATTCATCAACAACAAACACAACACCCTACTAATAAGGCAGAGAGCATAGGTACAGTATCTTGACAATTAGCTGCAAATTGCTCGGATCATTCTTATTGGACGAGGTCGTGATGGGTTTTTAAAATATGAGGCTTTGAAAAGGAACTACACTATACTTACCTATACATACAAATAACACCCACCACTTGCTATGTCGACTGCTTATAAAACCAAGGACTAGATTGCTCTCGGGAGATTTTTTTTTTTTTCGAAGCATTGCTATTATCTCTATTTTCATAACTTATTGAAAGGGGCTTTGCTTTGCTGGGAACGATGTCGCTTGTTCCTGACCGGATGTGGTCTTCTCAGCCGCGACAGTCAGCTCCGAAGGTCGAGGAGTCCTCACAGCCATGGACTACGGCACGATGTCATCGGCTTCTTCGACCGCTGGTCTCACGCATTGCTTCTCTGAGAAGAGAAGTTTCCGTTTGTAGGCAGGTAACGCCATCAAGCGCAATATCGGCACCATCTAGTAGAACCGGTGGCCGTTACGAGGAGGAGCCGGGTGCAGAGTCGGAGTGGCTCATGCCCAGGAAGAAACGTCCTCGTCTAACGTATTCTCAACGGCGTGGTCCACAGCCCGCTCCACCTCAACAACAAGGTGGCCTTGATCAAACCCAGCTCGGTCAACAGGGCAACCAAGATGGGAACACAAGCTCGGCATCCGGGTCGAAAGCATGCGTGAAGAGACCCTTCAGGAGCGTGCAGCCGGAAAGACAGCCGAAAGCTACCGTTCCGGGCGAGATAGCGGCATCTACGCCCTTGCTGAAGCGCGCTCGGGGAATGCTTGCGTCGTCGCCCGTGGCTAGGGCACGCGAAACAGACCCGGCCTCGAATCAACCCGACCTTGACCGCGCGCGGCGCACAAAAACGGGACCTGGCGCGCAGAAGCGTCTAGATGAACGGCTTTTCCGCCTACGCGAGAGACTTGCACACAACTATGCGAATTTTGAGGCAATATATCGGAGCGTGGAGGCATTGCTGAGGGCTACAAGGCCTGGCGATATACATGGCATAGGTGTCGCCCGGGGCCCACGCTCACTTATGGAGATGTGTCTTAGGAGAGTGCCGCAGTATATCGTCGAGCTCGAGAGTTGGGAAAAGCTGGAGGCGGAGCAGAGTGGGACGATTTCTACGTTGGACGAGGTCGATACCTCGGCGCAAATTTACAACGAACTAGAGGCCTTCGGGACGAATGTGGGATGGAGGCATCTACGAGTTGTCGTCAGGGCAGATGGAATGAATGCCGTCAAACAGGGCATCAAAGAGAGCCTTTTCGGCGATGAGTTCTCACTGCTTATCGTCGACTTGTGCGTCCTATTGGGAGCGGTCGACGAAGCCGAGGATCTCATAGCAGCACTCGTCGACCGCCAGTACCCCCAGCCAGCATCCACAGACAGCGATTTCACTCAATCACCAGCGTTGCAGCCTCTAGTACGGCTCAACTCTTTCGCCCATCAAAACCAGCGGACTCCGTCTCTCTTCCGGCAATACACCTCGCTGTTATCAAGTGGCAGATTACCGATCGAATGGCTAGCAACATCCGGTTTTGAGCGGATATGGAGTTCAGCCACGCGAGCCTTAGCTAGCACAGACCACAGTTCTGATGCCACGACATTCATAACTCAGTCTATTTCATTATTATACGGTCGAAAGCGGACGCGTTCTAGCAATGCCGCCTTGGGATGTCTCGACGAAGATATAGAGAAGGCTAATCAGCGGACATTGATGAGCAGTCTTTCTATCCTAGCTTCTATGCGTCTCCTTGGAGAAAACGAGCTTGGCCAACCTAGCCTCTCGGCTTCAGATACCCGACGCGTTACAATTATTGGCGACCGACTCAAATACGTTATGAAAGCATGCCTAGCTGCGCTCGAGGGCTGTAAACGTGGCAGGGCTAACCAGAGCTTGGATGTTCTGTACCTGACGCTGTTCCTGTCATCGGGGCAAAGTCAAGGCGAGGAACTTGGGAATTACGTGCGACGGGGCATAGCCAAACTCTCATCGCCTCTTGAAACCTTTATAACTACTAAAGAACGCCGTACGCGTAAAAGCCATGACAATATTGCTTGGCTCATATCATCCATAGCAAGGGCTTACAGTCGAGGGGCTTCAGTAGCGCCTCAGCAGTGTCTAGATGAGCTCTTCAAGCGATTGGAATCTCTGAAATTTGGCCCGCATGAGTTGGATAATCTAAAGGCAGCCGCGGCATTTTTAATTGCCCAGCAGACAAGCAATGTCCGAGATCTCATCTATGCTGAAAGTCTCCATCTACAAGATCGATCAAACTCTGGTGCCCCAGCCCAGCACCACAGTGGTAACACCCTTTTCACGGGATACCGCTGGGAGGAGACAATTGGCGAATGGGTGACAGTTAGTCCCGTCAGGAATAAACAGCGCGTCTCTACTACCAAAAAACACTTACGACTATCGACCCTGGGCTCGGATACGGAGGGTTTCCTAACCCGTTCCACAAGCGAAACCAATCTTGTCTCAGAGCGGATGTCTGACACGGAAACGAGCCCGGATGAAAGCGGAAAAGACCACGAATGTAGTACAGGCGAGCGCACTTGCTGCGGATGTACTGAACAGGGCATGATGCTGAAAAAACGGCCGAATCGTGCCCAGGACATCGAAAAGCCGGCGGCAAATTTTGTGGCTGAGGCACCGGTGCTGCAACAGAAGCTCGTTATCGCAGCGTCGTCAGTGCTCCGTAAAAGCCAGCTTAGGCCAGGAAAGGAAAATCAGGTCGGCTTGCTAGCTAAAAAGCCACGCCGTAGCTCAGGACGGATAGTTTTAGGTACACACTCACAATTATATAATTCAGCTGGACGACGGAACAAGTACCAGGATAGCATTTATAGCGATGACGAGCTCTGTAACTGACCGGTGCTGTTTGGAGCTTATAGTCGGGCGTCTGCTGACGCAATACACTATATGTAATGGAGGCGTGGGCCGGATTCTGAAACCGGTAGAACGGGTCGGGACGAAAAGTGGCTGTTCTTGATGGAGGTCGGTTTGCAGCAGATAGATAAGACGGACAACCCCCAGCTGAATTAACCTATGATGATGACTTGGAGTGAAATTTTGTCTAGGCCAATCAAGGATGGGGAATTAGCAAGTTTGGCTGTGCCTACACGAATGAAAGCAGCACACCTCGGCATCTTGAAACCCTCAATGCCCGATTGACGAGCTGGCGCGGCAGAAAATGGCCAATAAGCGTTGTTATAAGTAGCTTTAGCGAGTACATTCGACAAGGTCTTACGGAAGTTGAAATGAACTACCTAAGTCACTTTTCACTTGGCAGGTTGGTTGGCGGAAGAGGCTGGGGGGAGGAAAGGGAGGGAGGGGGGGTCTCGACGCGAGTAAGATCAAATTGCTTCCCTGCCGCGACCATTGTTAGAACGATGCATGGAACAGCTAGATAGAGTTTCTTGACTCGAATCTGCTTCCTGTGGCCTTCCTGAAAGCGAGATTGTCTGGATGAAGAAAGCCCTGTCTGCTTCCTCCTGTCGCGGATGCAGATGATATGTTATAAACCTGCTCATCACATGTCGACAATGCGGCCATCAACAATGACAATCGAATTGTCATTGTTGACGCTGTGCACCGCGGGTGTGCCACCCCTTTTTGACCCGGACCTGAGTCGTTTGACGCTCCGTGCTATGCAGTGATGCAATGTGCACCCAATCAGTTGCAAGTAGGTCGTGTGGCCGGCCTACCTAGTTGAAGCAAAATTTTCTTTTGGAGAGAGGGATTCATCAGAGATTAATGAGAGGGAGAGAGAGGGAAAGTTGGAAGTCGTCAGTTTCAGCTTACTTAATACAGTACACTAAATAGTTCTAGCTCAAACGAGAAGCGCCCAAAGTCTATTAATGTGCACGAATAAGTTTAGACCGTGGTGTTTTATACTAAGTACGGAATAGCGCGATGATCGGTAGTGAGGCGATTCAAGTTCCGGGCAATCGAGATCGAGCATGGAGCACCGGTAGGTCTGCGACGTTACAAGCCGGCAAGTATGTACCTAGGTACCTACTAGTAGGTACTTAAGTAGTTTTTTTTTTGTATGAAACCACACTTGTACCTTCTCTGGTTCTATCGCGATAGTAAAGCAGGTACGAAACGGTATCACGGAGGTAATACCCGTAAGATGATTTGGACTGGTAGGTGCTACCACATGTGCAACTATCCGTACCTGCCATCATGCTACCTACCCTAGATAGGTACCTACCTCAGCTACCTAGGTGCTTAAGTATATACCCGTGGTTAGGTCCTTCCCGAAGATTGTTTGTTGTCATGTTATTTTGATCACGTTTCGAGCAAGATTCCTAGGTAGATGCACATTGCTCTTGCCATTTATGTGCAAGTACCAGGCACTAGCGCAGGTACCTATCTTCGGCGCGAAACACGGAATAAGGTAGGTACGGATCCGTACGCATCACGTGGTGCAGACCGATAAGTACCTAAGGTAAAGTACCTACCTATCCAAGTACGGTAGGTAGTACGTCCGTACGGACTAGGTACCTATCTACAAGATTTACGCTTGGCAAACGAAATAACGTGGTACTGTGACATAAGGTGGACTGCATCTGTCAATACCTACCTAATACATTACGTCCTACTGTTGATAGGGCTGAGTGAGTTGGTACGTGATATGATGCGTTTCGTAGAAAGTGCCTACCCGTAGGCACCTGACGATAAGCTGGTAGGTAGGTACGTCCATCCGTATTCGCACTTTCTTCGTACGAAGCACTCCTATCTAAATATCCATCTGGATAAGGATGATGTACGTCCGTCCGTACCGACTTGAGATACCCACCTAGGTATTTATATACTTAACCTGGGTACCTAGGTATGTACTCCCTCATAAGGACCTGCCAAAGTACCAAAATTTGTAATTCAGTACGAGGTACGGATCCGTGAGTAGTCCGTATGGATCCGTATTCCGTAATCAGTCGGCTGGCTCCTTCACAGTCTATAAGACCCGGCAGATAATACGGTATGTACATACGTCTCTTCCTGAAGGAGTCCAACGTTCGAACAATAATTCTTCTTGGCATTAAGGTATGGCTGATTGTAGGTACCTAGATTACCCCGCCAAATTCAGGGCTTTAATACACCCAGACAGTCATCAGAAAATATACATACAGGCTACCCTCAGGTAGGCAGGTACCTAACCGCCAAGAAACGTAGTTTAACCGTACCTGAGGTACCTAAGGTACCTAGTAGGTACCTACCTCACTACCGTAAAGAGGCACACTGTAAGTAGGTAGTCCGTACGCTACCGGTACCTACCTACATGATGACCTACATACTAATGTCTTGGCGTTAATCATACTGCGCGTGTAGTGTAGATAGGTAGGTAGGTAGGTAGGTACCTAGTCCGTACACAACATGCTTTAAATTCATACATTCACAGGTAGAAAATACATATGTTAATAGATGTACCTGCGTGATAGGTTGAACCTGTTATCCGCCTTGCAATTAGAGCCCTGTAAGGTATGTAGGTAGGTATCTCTCTAAGTAGGTACCTAAGGTATTCCATAGGTACCTAGGTAGGTACTTATACGGCACTGAGCTGAGGATGTGGGCACTCAAGGCTGCCGTTCAGTGGTGACTTTCCCGCCGGCTGAGAGAGCCTTGTACTTACCTAATTTGGTAAATGAAACTTGTCTCTCGATTCGCATCTGTACTGGTGCGACTCAAGCGGGGAGCGAGAGATGTTATTGGCAGGTACCTGGCGCTTCACACCTGTAACATCCGGTAGCGCTGATTGGTCACTGCACTGTGCGTAGTACTAGTACCTAGGTAACTGCCGCATAGGGACGGGATCGTTCCCTATTGCCCCCCCCCCCCCCTTCCCTCCTTATTGTTATTTGTCGGTCCATTAGGTAGGTACCTACATATGTACCTAGGTACTTAGATACTTAGTTAGCCTGACTAATCCCGCCCCATACCTTTTCTTTTTTTTTAAGGTTACCATGGTCCTATGTCTTTTCTACAGTATGGAATACAATTCTTCATGCCAGGACCACCCACCACTTCCACCATCTTCTCACAATTGAAGGTTGCGGACGACATTCCCTTCTCGTGACTTTTCGTGACTTTTTGTGTGAGTCTTCGCAATCTCGTCTCACATCTTGTCACTTGTTCTTGAACATATCGGTATATTTTGCACATAACGTCACTCTTTATACCAAACCAATCCGGATCCCTGTCGATCTTGTGTGCATCTTTTTTTCGCATCACATCATAGGGTATCCCTTGTCTCTCCTTTACTGCATTGTACCTATCCCTCATATCTCTCCTTTTACACTCCCGCAATACTCCCTGATAATGGTCTCGATTCTTCTTCATTGATTTATCTAGTGAGAAGCTTGATTCGATTTCGTCACTCGCTTGACTCAACACATCCTGCACAAATTCGTCGACGACGATAATAAATCCTTAACTCTCAGTTGCCCAGCAGCCAGGCTGGCTGTTGAGGTCCGTTTTCGTTAAACACTCTTTCCACTAGGCGAGTTGAGTTGATCTTGACTGCCTGTTTCACTCTGCCACCGTTTATGATTTAGTCTTAAGACAACTGCATTCCAGTACAAAAGTCTTTCGAGTTGTGGCCCGTCCATCGCATTCACTCGATTAGATCATACCCGGTTTTTTTCTCAGTTACTATCGACGACAAAAAACTACCACTACAACATACCAATATGGCATCAGCACAGGCAGACCATATTCCCGGCGAGGGCCAAGCCAAAGGATGGACCTCCGACATGGAAACTCATTCCTTGGCCAACTATCTACTGTTCATCACGGCTATTGTCTCTGCGATTGTCATAGTATGGCGACTGACAATTACGATCACGAAATATGTACGGACCGTTGTCAGTTTGAATAACGAGAGACAGGCTTACTTCGCCCGCCCGTCCCATAAGTTCTCATGGATCAAGAAGCAAATTCTATACGCTCCGATGATCACGAAGCGTCACAACCGCGAATTTCAGCTCAGTAGTGCTCTCAACGTTGGCACTCTGCCCTCTCGTTTCCATATGCTTTTCCTTCTCAGCTACTTCGCAACTAACGTTGCATTTGCTGTGCTTCATATACCTTTCATGGATTCGACTGCAGATGGACTCAAGCAACTTCGAAATCGCAGTGGGACACTGGCGACAGTCAACATGATTCCCCTTTTCATCTTGGCCGGGAGAAATAACCCGCTCATTCCCCTATTGGGAGTCTCATTTGACACGATGAACTTAATCCACCGCTGGCTTGGTCGTATCGTGGCCATCGAGGCATTAACTCATACGCTTGCCTATTATGCCAATTCTGCGCTTGAAAAAGGCTGGCGCACTGCTTTCCTGCACACATTTCAACCTGGAAAATTGCTGTACGGATTCATTGTAAGTTCATCAGGTAATTATTCTTATTGGTCAGTCAAAAATCGGACTGACTTTTTCAGGCTACGGCCGCGTTTGTGGTAATTTTATTCCAAGCTGCTAGCATTTCAAGACATGCATTTTATGAAACTTTCAAGGTCATGCATATTATCCTCATACTTGTTGCCGTCATTGGACTCTGGTATCACCTGGACCTTGCGAAAGCGAACCAGCTCAAATGGCTCATGGGCGTTGTGCCTCTCTGGGCGGCTGACCGATTTTTCCGCTTCGCTCGTGTCATCTACCATAACTTTGGGCCGGGCGGCACCAAGACCCTCGTTGAGGCCCTTCCTGGTAACGCCGTGCGAGTCACCGTGACTATGGCCCGTCCTTGGACCTTCCGTCCCGGTCAGCATGCCTATCTATACTTGCCTACGATCAGCTACTGGCAGTCGCACCCATTCTCAGTGGCATGGAGTGAGGAGGCTGGACAGTTGAATTCCGACAAGCTAGCCATGAATCGCCAAGACATTCTCGCCATGCGCAAGACTAGTATGTCCTTTATCATCCGTGCTCGGACTGGCATGACGAGTAAACTCTATCAGCGTGCTTCTGCCAGTCCTGATGGTCGCCTCATTACCCGATGTCTTATTGAGGGCCCGTATGGTGGTGAGCACATGCTAGATTCGTACGGGACAGCCTTGCTGTTTGCAGGTGGTGTTGGTATCACACATGCTGTTCCTCACCTACGACATCTAGTAGCCGGATATGACAATGGCACGGTTGCCACTCGGAAGGTCTTGTTGGTGTGGATCATCCAAAGCCCTGAACATCTAGAGTGGATACGCCCATGGATGACACAAATCTTGGCAATGCCTAGACGACGTGAGATTTTACGTGTCATGCTGTTCGTGAGCCGACCAAGGTCAACCAAGGAGATACACTCTCCATCGTCAACTGTGCAGATGTTCCCCGGGCGGCCCAACATCGAGACGCTCATGGGTATGGAAATGGAACAACAGGTGGGCATGATGGGCGTTACGGTTTGCGGTCCCGGTGCTCTCAGCGACGAGGTCCGACTTGCAGTACGTCGAAAGCAGTACGATGGCGCAATTGAATTCATCGAAGAGGCCTTCTCTTGGTAAGAGGGGCACAAGTTGCGGATCGGGTCGATTATCCGATGGTTTCTCTTCCCCCGAAGCGGGTCGTCACCGTATAACTTTTATTATTCTCACTGTCAATATTTTCTTGGCTCGCACTGGCGAGCCGCAAGGTTTATGTGTTTATGTGTTGTACATACAGCCACTTCACTTTCTCTACTGTGGTTGTACATAAAGGGTTTGCCATCAATTGGCCTCAGGAAGGCGTACGTGCAATGATGTTAAGAGAGAACAGTTCTCTCAATAAAGTGGAAATGGACAGGTGATGGATGAAAACGATGTTGTATGTAATGAGTCTCTTGATCAGTAGTCCCACCGCAAATGTGAAACAGACCCGTGGCGGGATGACTTATTAAAAAGCAGCAGCAGCCTACATTGTGTGTGTGTGTGTGTGTGTATATGTATGTATGTAAGCATGTAACTGGCCAGAGCCGGGCCGGTGTTTTTGTCGCACGGAAGCTTGGTACGGTGCAGCTCCCGGCCGCCCCGGACTTTGAGACTACGGAATGATACATGCGTAGGTTGCAGTTGCGGGTCAATCGGGGCGGTTGTTCAAAGCAAATTATGTACGGTACAGTACAGTACACTCGCCCTATTGATGCGGCTTCAGCAACTCAGGTGACTGACTGACTGACTGCCTGACTGTAAAAGCGAAATAGGTGCCGGTTTTCTATGTGATGACAAGCAAGCACTGGGTACCTATACCTATGATGTCCTACGGACAGCACAAAGGCGGATGGATGTTCGTACACTAGGGACCATACTGGTTGCGGGTGAGTAAGTTATGGCGATCATGGTAGGTTGACCCGGTGTGTCGGGTCCAGAAGTTTTTTTTTTTTTTTCTCTTTCTCTTTCTCTCTCTCTCTCTCTTTTTTTCTCTTTTGTTTGCTTGGCGTTTGTGGTACGTCTTCCTACACACACTACCTAACACTACACTACATACGTCCGTACTTTGTTTAAGTAATCCGTACCGAGGTAAATTAGGCAGGACGGAATAGGTAGGTAGCTGTCACTCCGTTCAGAAATCATGTAGGTAGTAGTAGTACCTTAGTGTGGTGTAAGACTTCACGACCTATAAATACCTAAGCTAGGTACACTACCTATAGAGTTATCAGATCTTACAGTGAGTGGGCACGTGCATGATCTTGGGCAAAATACGAACGTAACCTTCTCCTAATTACCATAGGTATTAGTAGTATACCTCCTACCTACCTACTACCTACTACCTACTACCTACTACCTACTACCTAAGTAGGTACCTAACACATATGGTTGATGTTTAGTAATACCCATAAGTGCGTATCGAGCCGTATTCGATAAAGGTATCTGTCATGCTGGACGTAGCACGGCCCGTCTGTTAGTTAGTTATCCTCGCGTAGTGCACCTAACTTACTGCCTTCTAAGACGAAGCTACTATCTGTCTATCTATCTATGCGGCACAAGATAGGTAGGATGGGTGGGATCTTCATCCTCCCCCCACGTGCCTGATAAAGTGGCAGACGATAGGCATTTCTCCTCCTCGTCCCCGTGTCCACTATCTCGGTAAGCCTTATTACATAGTACTACTACCTGCCTGCTCGTACCCCCTTGCTTCTTCATTTCAGCAGGGGCTGACAGGCGCGGGGGATTAACATTCTGTCGGAATTCTTTGTTTGTTCTTTTTTTTTTTTCTTCTAGTGTTGTTTTACCGCCGTCGAGTACGAATATGTACATACACACATACATGCATACAAGCACAGAAGCCAGTCCTGTTTGTCTGTGTGAATCCACCGATCATGGGACACTCCACTAATGTCGTTGACTTTGACTGATTTGTGTTACTGGCACGAGGGAATTTTTCGCAGTTCTTGGTTTGGGATTTTGGGTTGGGGGTGGTTGGGGCTTAGGTTGCTTGGCGCCTTGGAACTTCAAATTTCAACGTTCTGCTTGTCCACGTGCCGCCAGCTTGATTTGATTTGCTTATATAGGCACTAAAGGCATCTATCTAAGTACATACCTATCTAGGCACCGGACTGTGAACTTTCCAGGGTGACCCCAAGCTCTCGCACGGAGGCGACTCGTCCGCTATCTTAACCAGGTTCGGGGGTGTTTTTTTTTTTTTTTTTTTTTCTTGGACCTATTTTTGGGGGGCATGGATGCTCCTTGCAGTAGGCAGTGTAGTGTTATTTGTATTTGTTATTTGTTATTTGTTATTTGTTATTTTGCTATAAGTAGATACCTATTTGGCTTTGATTTGCTTACCAGTACCTCTGCGGCGAAGACGAGAGATCTGGAGGAATACAGCAGGTTTTGGTGTTGGAATCGGGAGATACTTCGTAGGTACGGATCCGTAGTTACCTACTTGAAGTCTTCGCCATCCGCTAATGGACGGATTTGTGGGTCTTCCGAGATGGTTTGCTTTCTGTTCAGTTACGGACGGTAGGTGCATACTTATTATTACGGAATACAGGATGCGAGGTAGGTAGTAGGTGGTCCGTAGGTAGGGTATCTATCGAGCCGCCAAGCGCCGGGCTTGGCGCATAAACCGGCATACGTCGCAGGGGCTACCTAATGGGAATGAGTCGGCGAACTGGTGTTAGGTAGGTAGATCGACTTTGAACCCTGTGTAATAGGTACCTACCTAGGTTGATGGGTTGATTGGCCATTAGAGGAGCAAGATACGGCGTCGCGCGCGGGTAGGTAGGTAGATTCGCAGAAGCCATTTAGCGCCGTCCTTTCTGGGCTCTTGTCTACCTACACTACCTACGTCCGTACGGATCTACACCAGGTAGGTATTACGAAGAAGTGTACAACTTTCACTGGGTTGACGGTGTTAGCGTACCAAACGCAAAGAACCCCTAACCGTCTGGAACGCTAGTACCGTCAACTCATGGATACATAGGTACTGCTGGCAGTCCATACTCGGACCCTGGGAGCCAGATGTGCCTGTCCTTAAAGTCTCGTCAGCTTTACTAGCGTAAGCTGACTCCGGTTCGTCGATATAAACAGATAGATGGTGTCCACCTGTACGGAATATGCGTATGTACTTCGTCCGTACTCTCGAAGGCATTTATTCACGAGACAGTCCTAGGTTGGATTGCTGAGCATGCATGGAATTTCCTACTTTAGATTTGCGACAACTACCGGTACCTAACCGATCCACTTCAAGCTTCGAGACTTGTGGCATACGAAGTAGGAAGCATGTAGGTACAGTAAACCTACACTACGTACCTACACTACAATGCTTATGAGTAAACATATAAATACCTAGTGTGGCGGATCTGCTCCGAAAGACTGGCTATCACCGAGGCAATGATGGTCAGGAAGTATGCGAAGTACCTGCCCGTTACGACAAGGAAGTTTTACCACGTCCCTATACGTATGTCTCTGGCGCGTAACGAATTGGCTTTTAGTTAGCTCAACGGCATGCCGCTTCTTAGCTCGCCGAGAGGCGGTAGTTGATCAGTCACGTGACTGCCAACGATATTTGATATTTATTCATTACGCGTGCGCAAAGTTATACATAGACACGGAGGAATAAAAAGGCGAGATTTCAAATTTATACGGTATTGTCTTGGCTGCCAGAGGACTACGCAGTACAAGTCGGGCACGGGTTATTGACTAGAAAATGCTTCGCATTACCAAGCAAATTGGATGGTCATGGAGATCCAGGCATGGATTTCCTTCGGTTGTCTCAGGTGGGTGGCTTAGTTGCAATCCTCGGGCAAAGCAGTGGAAATAGCAGTGCTACATTGCTTCGCACAGTCCCTATTACTACGGCACTCTATGATTTACTAAATACTTCCCAAACTAGCCGATACCGTACTTCAATGCTTAGCAGCTGTGCCGCACGTAGTCTCAATGGCGCCTTGAGATGGTGTAGCTGAGCTAATTGGGTCGAGGCAAGAACCAATCCTAGACAGCATTATCAATTTACCGAAGTCTATCACTAGCGGGCCACTGAGCTAGATGGGGGCTATCCAACTCGACTTCGTCGTCCTCGTTATTCTCCTCTTTTCTAGTCCTTGTTGATGGAGAAAGGGAGGACCCAGGCGAAGGTGACTCTGGGGATTATAGCTGGAGACTTGCCTGTCCGTCCCGATTGCTCGTAGAAAATTGGACAAGCGAATGAAGACAAGAGGGATATTGAGACGGAAATTGGGACAATAAGAAGAGAAAGGGGACCGTTTTAGAAAAGGATATGATTTCAAGACTACATAGCGGAGTTGCGATCGGAAGGTTTGGCCAAAGTCCTCATCTTTTAATTCCCTGGGTCAGCCACCCTCTAGGAGCTATCCTAACTTCCGTTGGCACCCCTGGAAGCAGTCAAGGTCATTATACACAAGATTAGATATTGGATAGTATATCAATGAAAAGAACATGGCGTTCATCATGACGCACTGCGTAAGAGTATAACATCGCTCTGGAAGGATGCCACATTGGTTGCCACAACATGAACATCATCTCGTTCGCGATTTTTCCGGTCAGTTGGGCGAATTTGGCTCTTTCGAAATGCCTAATCAAAGTCTGACGCATAGATGCCACAATGAATGATCTTGAGTCGTAAATGATTTCGTTGCTCGTAAGAGCTTGATACTGAGGTAGTACTTGTATATTGACCAAGGCATCCTGACAAACGTCAGTGGCCTGGACGGCATCTCGTGGTTGAGAATCGCCGTTTCCACGAGTTGATGTCGCCTTCGCTAGGCTAGGAATCTTGGGCCTCATCCCTCACATAGTGATTAATAAAGTGACTCTTGAAGCCAGGAGTCTGTCGTCAAGCACTTACATGTGGACTAGAGAATTATGGTGTCGAGACTGGGATTATTCAATGTACTCATTGGCTTAGAAGTTGAACCCATGATACTACAGACTAAAGTATTACTAGGCACCAACACGAAATCCGGCTTCAACAGGGTCGTTTTTAATTCGGAGAGTACTCGAGCCATGATTAATTGTGACTACAACCGAGTTCAAGGTTGAATTGCTCAATGGGCATACTCACACTCTGAAGGTTGACCCAGAAAAGGCGAAGGAGAAGCATCGGTCCTGGATCCTACACTTTCGAGCAGTCGGCCTTAGCTCAGTCGAGTCACACAGATAAGACGAGCACTCTAGACTACCTGTTTAAAAATTACGCCCGTTCCATTGCGGATCTAATCCAGGATGATAAACGCCTCGCCAGGATGGGTTGGGATGAATACAACGAGTGAGTCGCTTTGCCGCGATTGATAATTAGAAGAATCACTTCTAATACCTCATCCAAAGCAACTTGCGCCGGCTAGTCGACTACTAGCTACTTTTGGCAATCAATATTCATAATGAAGACTGTGGATTTGCATGCTCTTATCGCAGCGCTCGTACCCAAGATTGACCTATCCACAGCTCAACTGGTTCTCGATTCGCGGCTTGACTCGGCAGCAGCGTTTGGGTCTGCATATCAGGAACTACAAGGACATGAAGCAGACTCTATGAACGCCAAGCTATTCATGAACATTGCTCTTGATAAGTCCGTTGATTCCGATCATGTGTACTCTTTCCCCTCCACAATGGTGCGAGATAGGCTCGATGATGCCCAAAACTCCTTCGATAAGGCTCATAGAGAGTTTGAAGAACTGTATCTAACCCTCAAAGAAAGACGAGATAAATTTAAAGAAGACCTAAAGGGCCTGGAAGGCCGAGCAAAATCTGATCACCCTCGGCAAAGTCATCGAAGCCATCTTTGCCGTCGTTGGCAGCATCTCCCCGGCTTGCGCCGCGCCTTCAACGACAGCGGCGGGCATTGTGAAGGGGGGCCGTGAAGATAAAAATGGCCGTTGAGGCTACTCAGAAAGTAAATTCAAAATGAGGCATCGATGATGCTGAGCAGGCTTTTGGCGTCTGGGAGCAGATCAAGAACACTACCAAGGCAATCCAGAAAATCCACGCGAGTCTTCAATCGTACCTAAAGCAAATGCAGGAATTAATCGTCCCCATCAATCAGATTATTGATTTGGTCAAAAATAAGTCATTATGGATAGCATTGAGAACCTGGACTTTCCAAGAGGGCTCAAGCTCCCGGGCGAGTCCATAATTTACACACTGACGAATAATAGCTAATAAATCGCCAGTCAAAATCCATGGTGACGACGTGGTCAATATTACAGCCAAGTGTGATGAATTCCACTCGAAGATGATAAATCTTTACGATCAAGTACGTAGGATTTACTGCCGCCAGTCTCTTCACCTGTCAAAGTATTTGTTGTCTGATCAAGTACGGCGGAATAGATCAAAGCCGAGAACATCGAAGTTGCTAGGGAGTTCTTCCTACACATCACTGAATTGGTGATTCGCGGTAAAGCCTTTTTTTCTTCTGCGCAAACAGCTTTGATATCAGCTGGAGATGCCTACCTGATTGTAGTGCAGCGGCACATCGCAAAACAGAGCCATACCCACAGCCTACGCAGGATTATTCCCGAGATCCAGGGGAGCTCTAGGAACTTCGGTATCGTCAAGCTTGCCATGGCAGAGCATCGATTAGCTCTGCGGACCTTAACAGCGCTCGACTTTCGTCAGTATCTTGCTTCATACGCCTGGAATTGTCTAGATGCGACGCGACCCATCGTGCTAGACCCATGAAGAACATTGAGAGGTTCCGGAGTGACACCGCGACCTTGCAGGCGTTGTCTTGTCAGGTACATGCCGACGTCCGTGCTCAGAAACGTGTATTATACTTTTTGTCGGGCAGATCAACGACGGCAAAAGCCGTGGGATCAGGGGCAATGTAAATCACGATGCATTAATCATACCAGAAAGGGCTCTCGAAAGGCGTCATTCACTATCGATTGCAAGAATCGCATATTTCAACATTATGGCCGTCTGCGTGTTAGCAATGCCCGCATCTTTCTTGAGACCTCAGGAGCCAGGGAAACCAATGTTGTGAGCATTCGCGTCACCCTCGGGGCCACAATGAAAGACCTCAGTCTCGTGAGGACAGCGACACTAAGCACAGGGCCAGGAAGTCCGAACACACGACGCATCTTGCTCTTTTTGAATAAGGGGTCTATATTTGGCTTTGAGTATGAGGCTGAGGGTAGGGAAGTGTTGATGGATGGAGCTTTCTGTGGATACTATGAGTCGTCTTCGTTACTGATGAGTCTTATTAGGACCTGGACACTACTATGTAGAAATTGACTGTTGTCGACTTCTCATTGGAGCTGACTTGTGAGTTACCTATCTACCTGTTAAACGAGTTTTGAGAGGTGGCGTGGTGAGGGCTCAGCTGACAGGTCGGGTCGTATCTCGGTCGTATCTCGGTCGGTATTGGTACAGTCAGGTCCTCCTACTTAGGTATCTAAGGTAGGGAAGAACACCGGTGGCGCTCAGTATGCTTGTATTGCACATGCTTATGTGCAAACTTGACTATACAGGTTGCTTCGTATATTGCATAAAACCGCTTCGTTAAGTAGGTAGTGTACAGTAGGTAGGTAGGTAGAGCTTACCTAGGTACCTACCCACCTACCCAGCTCAAAAGAGGCTTAGTGCTCTCAGGAGTACCTAGGTACACTAGGCACCTCCTTTCTACTTACGTAAGGTACGTCCGTCCGTACCTTAGGTATGCTTCCTAATAAGTGGGTAGCTGCTTATACATATGGAGGGGTGAACGTCTCTGCTTATTGATTCCACCTGGACTCTTGCTCAGTCGGATTGCCTCAACCCAAAGCGCACGTCCATATTGCTATAGAAAACCACAAACCCGAATGAATGCTTAAGACGTTAGAACTCAAAATACGACCAAGGCTTCTGCACCAGAGAGACGCAATCTTGCGAAACCTGAAGCCCGTCCATCGCGGAATGCATTACACCTAAACCATATCTTGATAAGCAGAGCTGCCTGTTGCCGGTCTCTATCTGCTTAGATATCCAAGCCTCCGCTTCAGCTGATGCCCGCTCAGGACTAACACCAACGAGAGAACGAGCCATCGATCATCAAGCAGTTTTCTACTAGGTTCTCGTACAGAGTCCGACGCTCCGCGACGAAAACACCAAATTTGCCATAACCCCCTGCCGTCGCGTCCATCTTCATATCGTCGCAGCCATCATGGGCCTTCATTACAACGAATATCTCGAAGGCAACAAGATCTACGGCTGTAGGCAGTGTAAAACTCATCTGGCAGACCATGAGGAAATCATTAGCCGGGTAAGCTAGGAAAGGTCCTCGCCTCATGAGAAGAAGAAGAAAAAAAGCATCCTTGTTTATTTATTGTGTTCAGCATAACAAAAACACCATGCCGTGGTCTGCCGGTTGCGTTCACCCTTATCTTCACATTATCCCCTTCTTTCTCCTTCCATTCCTTCTACTCCGCCCCCTTTTCTTAGTTTCTACTAATATCCCCGCCTGTCTTGTAACAGAACTTCCGAGGCCAACACGGTAAGGCCTATCTATTTAACAGGGTTGTGAATTTCGAAGCCGGTGAGCCATCCGAGCGTAGCATGACGACAGGCCGCCACATCGTCCGCGATATCACCTGCCGCCAGTGCAAAACCACCGTTGGCTGGAAGTACGATAAGGCCTTCGAGAACACCGAGAAGTACAAAGAGGGCAAGTTCATTCTTGAATATGAGCTCCTGTGCACCGTTGTCTAGGCTATAGAATCATACCCGCTACACACTTAGAACCATATGAATCGCATTTGGTAGCAAGGCTCGCCAAGCATGTTGGACATAGCGAAGTGACGTGGCGCGGGGCAGTCCTTTTGTACTACGATGGCTGTCGACCCGGAGCCTTGATCCAGCTTCTGTATCCTGCGCACAATTCACCTTCACCACTTGCTATTTCTTCTATCTCCATTTCCTTTACTCCATTTTTTTCTTTCCCTCGCCATTCTCGCCTTAACCCCCCGGTCCTTTTTCCTGGCGTTCCGCGTATCAATTCATCCGGTAGCACTGCTATTCCCGGCATGGCTACGGTACACGAGGCAATGATACAAATGTCTCTTTACGTTGTTGCATATGGTTGGTTTCAGAGGGTCATTGTGGGACGGTTTTACGCCGTTCATCTTGCAATACGGTACAAGGCCTCGGGTTTTTCTTTTTATCTTTCTTTCTTTTACTTTTCACTCCCTAACATATGGAGGTTAGAAGGTTGTTTCTGAACAGCGGAGGAAGGAAACAAGGCACAACAAGATCCAACGCGTGACGATTGGCCATAGAAAAGAGGGGCCGGTCGAGAGACGGGATGGCTAGGAAAGGGTCATGTCTGTTGTCTACTCATTCAATTGGGAGGTTCCCAAGGCAATACTTACTCTTTTTTTTCAGAAGGTAACCTAAATATCACCGTTGCCTGCCTGGCTTCCACTCCTCTCGGCAGTGCTCTGCCCTCTCCCATACAGTTAATTGATCATGAGGTCTGAGACCCTGCCATTACAACACAGTTCGGGACGTATGTCCTAGAACAGAAATGTGAAAATAACGTGATTTACTATACTTTACTTTACAGAACCGAGACCTTAAGCTTAAAAACCCGCCTCAACAAGAGCCCGGCGGAAGACGTGTTATATCCCTTTCCTTATAAGCAGCAGAAAACAGGCTACACTACACATTATGTCACAGGGGTAATTTCTAGATAATTGACAACATGGACAGTGAGAAATGCCCTGAAGACAAAGTAGATCATCTATCTACCCAATAAGGACAAAAAGAGCAGTTCGAGAAATCGGGCAACAGGACAGAGGATTGACGGATGTCGAATTAGTCGAAACGAATTGTATTTCTGTCTAAAATGCGTGTATCGGTGACAGAGAAGCGGAACGAGATGATGTGTCCGGCCCAGAACAGGGCAGTATCACCATGTATATCAGGAACCCCCCCCTTCTGTAATGCGTACCTAAAGAAAAAATCCTGAACGCCGTCCCGATGCAGTGGCGTGGTAGCAACCTACGTCAAGAACATAACACTTTTCCATACCCAAGTGATGGGTAGTTTGGATGGCAGATATGATGTGACGGTATCAGTGTTCTCTGCGGCCGAGCGCCACTATTGTCAAGCGTTGCCCTTCCTATCACTGCTATGTTTCTCCTGTCGCAATCTCTGCTCAATAGAACATATGACATACCTGCAGAATAATTAAATCACAGTTTCGTGGATATGACCGTCAAGAATATGTTCAGATACAGGGACCTAATCAGATTTCTCCTAATAATGTTCAACGACGTCCTCGGGAAGCAATTCCTCGACTTCTTGACGAGGATGCAGGAATCCCATAGGAAGTTGCACGATGCCATTGAAGACAAACGTGAAATAGACGAGCAACACGAAGCCGAGAATCTGCAACCACTTGAACGTCTCCCAACCAAGGCCAAGTGACACAATCCAGATGAAAAGTGTTCGACATGTGTCGATGGTGGAGCGTGAGGTTGCGCTAACACTGCGTGTCACGGAAAGGCCAAAGAAATTGAAGCCGCTACACATTTAATATTAGCAAGGCTTTCAACAAAACGCTGGGGCAAGGGTGTCTAAATTCATTAGGTATGGAAACGTACCCGATACTGATCATAATTAGGAAGCTCGACATTAAAACCACCTTGTTGTCTACCATTTGCCGGAAGCCTTCAATCATGTCAAAGGGACCTAGACGGCCGGCGTCGGTTCGACCGATAGCAAAGTGCAGCACAATCATACCAATAAGGGTGATTGCGAGGCCGAATAAACCCTCCCAGCCCACGACCTCAATAGGCTCAATACTAGACCGCTCAAGAAAGTATTCCTCGAGCACAAACTGGGTAGCAGTAAAAATCTGTGCACCAGCAATTAACACGACTCCGAGAATTACTCGAACAGCTTCAGATGCCACGGGATCATCCATCGTCAGAGTCATCAGTGAAGTTCCGTTCGCTTTGGAATCAGGTTGAATGGCACCCGCGAGGCCCACAACGGCAACGCCCAGCACTACACCAACAAGCGACAGCCATTGGAAGAGGTGCAACTTTCGGTGCAGGAATATGACGCTGAATAAACCAACAAACAAAACAAGTGCGCCCCTAGTCATCTGATATATTGAGGCTGCGACCATAAGCAGGCCGGCATTCATGAGGGTAGTACCAAGGATGTCACAAATGGCGGGTAAAGCCAGTAACAGGATGCCAAAGCCGCCAAGAATACCACCAGGTCCCTTGCCAGTCCTCTTGTGCGGAAGAAGCATATCTTCCGAGGTGACACTCGCGGCATCCGCGTCAGCGTCGTTGGCTTGGACTGGTTCATACCCGTTACTACCGGCGCCGCGGCGTTTCGCAAAGCGGGAGTACGCGGACATCAGACCAACGATAAGCCAGCAACCAGATTCGCCCACAAACATCTGAGCTGTTTGTAGGACTGGCTGTTCGAAGAGGATGTGTTTTTTAGGGTCTGGATCCCCACAGTCGCGTACACATTGATTATCCTATGGATATAGAGGATACAGACGTCAGCAGTCATCACTGTCCTTCGTTCTCCCACACTCGCCTCTCCAATAACGCAGCAGACCGACAAGGCAATAAAAGGCTAGATGTCTGGAGCAAACGAACCTGAAGCTTGGTTAGAAGCGTGTTGCATACTCCGGTGAGTAACATCATCGCCACCAAAACCGGAACGGTGGCTTTGGAAGGCATCTTGGAGGGTTGTGAATGGTCGAGAGACCTGGACCAGTAGGGAACAGCTGATGATGAAGCTAGTCAAAGATGGCATCCGTGATGAGCTTCATCAGGACAAGGAACTATGTAGAAGAAACGGTTGCATTGAATCCGTCACTGAGTAGATACATACGTATAGGTAGATAAGTTGTCGGATAGATAAGAGACGTCAGCGTCGATGATAGGCATGTAAGCACACCTCCGGAAGCCTCACTAGGTACTACTAGGTATCTATGTGGGTACATACCTGTAGCTACCTATGTCCTAGGTACCCATCTAAGCTGCTTTCCAAGGTTGTCTCGGGGTAGGCAGATACTTACATAGAAGTAACTTCAGAAGGTATTTCCTATGTGCTGTACTTAAATATGAAGTATCATACCTACCTGGAGGTAGGAAGTGTCTAGGTACCTAGGTAGGCACGCTATCTACACTAGGTAAATAGGTAGGTACTACTTCCCTATTTCGTGGGGTACAGTCACCCGACTTGGTCCAGCCCGTTTTCGGCATGTAGGTAACCCGGTTGATCCATTAGGTAATCATGTCCCCTGAAATTCGATTACATACGTATACCTAGGTAGATAGGTAGGCGCAGTGTACGGGTGGGTACCTAAGTATTCCATACAGTTACCTAGGTACATGTAGGTACCTGTCTACACTGTACAAAGTACCTATCGCGACTCAAAAAAGGACGGACGGATGTTTGCTACCATGACATCACTCGAAAGCAAGGCTTCCATACCAGCTGAAAGCAAAAGTAGGTATGCATGTACTTTCTACCCAACGATCAAGTGTTCCCATTCGCTTGGATCATCGGGTATGATTGTCGTGATTGGCAAATACTCAAACATTCCGCTGTGCCAATTTGCTTCCATTGAACGTCATCATGCTTGCTATCTTTGCAGTTGCCCGCTCGCTCGCTCGCTACATCTGGGCACCTAAGGTAGCTGAAGACGGAGAGCATCACCGATTCGGCCTCTTTAATTGATAATTTGCTAATCAGTTGCGATGTTTAGTGTAGATACCTAGGTATGTACGGACGTATTTCACTCAACTTCAGACCGTTCTGCCTACCTAACGGAATAGGTAGGTAATACCTACCTCTATCTACACGTGTACGGACCATACGGACTACCTGGAATACCTTCGAGATAACGCCTACCTACGTCCGTATCCATCTGCATTACGGATTAGGCGGCAGGATTATCCTGAGATTTAGTCATCGAATTAGTCATTTAGTTTAGTGCATCGTCGTTGCGTGGATTGCCGCACCATCTGCTGTATTGCCGTATCTCCTTGGCCGCCGTTAGGCAACAACTCGGTCACTCGCTCCACCATACCAGAAAGGGTACTCATCTGGACTTTGACCACCGCGCATCGACTTAATACTGCGAGGTAGCAATAAGTCGACATGTTTTTGATGGATGTAAACCCCGGTCCGTGGCCGAGTTATTGCCTTATGGTGGTCAAGGAGGTAGGAGATGATACTTCGGCCACACCACTCTTTTACTCCGTCAATTGTTCTCTGAATAGGTACTATTACGCATGAATCTCACTAGGTAGTATATGCGTTCATTGTGGGAGACTACCGATAAGTTATGGCTTGGCACAATGAAACTTGAAAGCTACCTGACATCTACACTAGTCTATCTCCCGTCCCAACGCTTCGGTTCTACTCCCGTATTACCGAGTATCACCGTTATTGCGACCTCCTTCAGTATGCTTCGTGTGCTGAGCTGCTAGCTGAATAGGTCTCGTCTTACTTACAATCCACATACCTAATTCCAAGCATATCTGAACGGCTGTGGGACGTAGTAGGTAGGCAGGTCGATAAACAAGTCCTAGTAAGTAAGACCATTTAGAAGAGTGCGCTTGCTACACAAAGGGTATGCTATTACTACTTACCCATTCCATCGCGTAAGCCCAATTCATAAAGACTGTCTTACCAACGCCTCGCTTCCAAGATCAAGATGAACAATCAAGCAATACTGCCAGTGCCAGGAGCTGGCCTCTCCCTCCGGAGAGAGAAACGAGCCTTAGACTTCGCCTTCTTTTCAGCCTTTTTCCTCGCCTCTTCGAGGGCCCTTGTCCTTGAAGTTATTGTAATGGGGAATACCTAATTCAATATCACGAGCGAGTCGTTCTCTGTCCCTTTTCGTCAGAGGCACTCCCTCTATCGCTTTCACATTCATGACCTGTTTAAACTCCATAACTCCCGCAGAGGAGGACGTGATTATCGTCAGAGCCAAGAACAAGGCCATGATCCATGTGGGCCTGTTATATCGACTCAGAGCCCACATGAATCCAGATAGGAAGCCCTGGAATATGATGTACCAAATATTGAACCAAGCGATAAAATCCATTTTCCATAGCCTGGTGGGCGGTGCCCGGACACCAGTCAGTGGAGGATCAGGGATTGTCTCCAAAGGGTATGGGACACTGTCCACATTGTACGGCGATGTGGTCTCTTCGATATTCTTGGGGCCAAGTGTCGGCGGCAGCAGATCGGAACCCTCGAGACGCAGCCAATCTCGGTGGACTCCCGCAAGTCTTCGCAAGGCCTTATGATCTTTATGTAGACGATATTTTAGCAGAAGATATAAGTCCCGTATACGCCAGGGAGCCAATCCAAATCCTGTTGCACTGAAAAGAGCGGTGAGCACCTGTGAGTCGATCTCCATCCATATTCGACGCTGGGAGTTGATGTCGCCGCAATTGTACTTGCCGTTAACCCAGCACATCTTAGGCACTGCGCGCAGAAGCAATAAGAACAGCATGGTGCCCCAACCTAATACAAGCAATACATGTATGGTAAAAAAGAAACCGAAACCTGTGTTATAAAAGTCCCAGAACGCAACTAGACTAACTTGAATTTGCTCTTTCATCGGGTACTTGGGTGGGAAGTGGTACCCGTTGGTATATTTGTTGGTTCCGTCTGGCTTATCGGTCAAGTCTCGGGGACGATCGGCCATATTTTGTAATACGGAACTGATAATGGCCTCATGTCCTGGTTTCTCGATAACAGATGAGGGCGACGCTGTTTCCTCCGGCGGTTCGTTGTATATGGGCTCTATAGTAAGTGAGTCCGATCCCATTGTGTAGGGTTTCACCCCCAGTTGACGGTAAGAGTAACGGTGGTTGATATTCAGTCTAGACAAAATGCTCGCTCTGCCGAAAATGGGATTGAAAGGCCTTCGGCCGAGACTTTGGAGGTCAAAAGGAAACCCTGAAGCGGATCTCTTGATCGTAGCGGGAAGGGTTACATATACCTAAATCTTGCTCAGCCAATACATCCATACTCTATGGACAAGACATCATGTGGCAGGCAGGGATCGCAAAAGACTATCTCCTTGAGTGCCCTAAGGCTACAATTCGGTCACCAGCTCCATTCGACCAAAAAGAGGACCCATCTGAACTTGAATCACCAGCCAATTTCTGAGAACACCAAGGTATCCGTGAGTCGTCATTTTTGTGATTGGTTTAAACCCCTGTCAGTAACCGAATTGTAGCCATAGGGCACTCAAGAAGATATAGATAAGCAGCCAGACTGGAAGGGAATAAAATAATGTGGTAATGAAGAGATACTCGCCAGTCATCTCCCTTTTGTCTGCGAACTGATATTGGACTTGAGTATTCTAGGCTTCGTCTCTCACTTACATAGACGTGATAAAAATACGGTATTTAATTCAAAGCATCGCCCGTTCTGCCATGTCAACGGAGGGAGTCTTGCGTACCTCGATAGGTATACCAGGTCGCGTAGCCTAAGTGTACGGAATACGTGTTGTGTGGTAATCATATGGTTAAGGGCTTCCGCCATGGTACACTACATTGAGCGATTGACTCTTTTCTTAACCAACATTATCACGGTTACGGGAAGCGCAGCCCGCCTTGTCGTCGGACTTTCTCCTCTCAAATCGAAAGAAGTAACCGGACTTTTAGAACTAGGTGACCGTATTAGTCATATGGCTTATGCCAAAAGCAAATCTGATGCCGGGAGCCTTCCGACACTACACTGAAGTAGGTAGTTGCCCAAGATGCAACATAACCTGGCTGTCGGAAGGGAACGGTGGCCGGCCAAATGAAGAGCAAAAAAGAAATACCTAGCGAGCAGAAAAAATTTGGTAAAAGTCAAGCTCAATGAGCTTGGTAAATTTTGACAAGAGTGGGACTTGAACCCACGCGGATTGCTCCATGAGGAAACTGTGCTAAGGTGACCTTAACCTCACGCCATAACCAACTCGGCCATCTTGCCTGTTTTCTGATGTTTTTCAACAGCAACAGACGATTCATAACGTTGCGGCCCACTGGGTTGTGTAGGTAGTGTAATAATGGTTAGGTAATACGTCCCTACTTAGGTAGTGAACAGGTGCGGTGCCGTACGAAGCACCTGTAAAAATATCGCTACCAGTCCTAACCGGCTGGCCACATCTGTGACATGTACGAAGCGACTCAGCCACAGGTGGCTGCTAACACGAGCCTACGAACCGCCTGAATTCGTCTTTGGTTTTCGCCGGTCTCGTGCGAGTGACGGTATCGTTTACACAAAGCTTGCCTAAACAAGTCCAAGCTATTTCACCATGTCGGAAATCGAATATACCCAGAACCTGGCCGACAGAGTTCTCGATAATCTCAAATATCAGCACGATTGGACCGAGCTCCAGACTTTGACCCGTTCGCCAACCAATTCGGCGCCTTTCGTACGGCCACTGATAGCTGGTCTGCCACCTCGTCGTCTGTACATGCATCCAGACGACCAGATTGCTTTGGTGAAGTCAAACTCGGTTCCAGACTCAGAGGTCTTCGATACTCCCGAAGTTGAATTGGTTCTGCCAACTCATATCTCTGAAAAGTGGACTATCAAGGCATTCGCGGGCGTTTTCGACTCACTACCTGTCCAAGCCTCGTCTCATCCCGAGCGTCCTAAGAGGATCGTTTTGGCCATTATACATGACGATTCTACCATCGTATACTATCTGATGCATGATGGGATCGTCAAACCACGCCAAAATTAAACGTCTATACACTACCTTTGGCTTGGGCCCTCATAACTGGGCGCTGCCGTTGTGGTTGATACACCACCTTCTCCACCGGCACTTCGAGTACATCCAAGGCTGCTCGAATCAAGCATATACCCATTCTGATATGGACACTTTGTGCGCCGGCATGGTCAATATAAATCTATCCGTATACAGGGTATGAACATACGCGTAACCATCGGTAGCAGTAAACGTCGTCTGAGCACAAGCCAGAAGGACCGCCAATGATGCGTCGGATAATATCCTCGTCGTAGGTGTCTTTACATCAGAATTGCGGGCATCAATGGGCACTACCTAGCTACTGATGAGCCCAACCGACCTTCATATCCTACCGTTGCAAGCCTATACACTGGATTTCGCCGGCGAACCAAAATATTGGGATAGTCGCGATTCGACATACACACGTATCACACCGAGATACGGGCTACCTATTAGGGTTTAGGATCAGGCAAATCAAAATTGGGTCACGAGGATGCTGGACACTTATAGTCTAGCAAGGTCCTCTTGACACTTGCCTTGATTCACCATCCGACAGGTACCGGCGTAGCCCCACCACAACGCCTTGACGAAAAGAGGACCTCAACCACTACAAGATACAAAATCTAGGTACCTATACTTGGATGTGAGCGCTTGGATGGGGGAAAATCGTGAACTGTGGTCTCCCCAACGGGACTTAGTTTTGGCCTATCTACGGTAGCTTAGGTAGGTCAATGACTCTTGGTGGAGAACTGAGTGCATTCGCATGAGATGGCGAGTGATTCCTCCCATGGCTAGGTACTGAAGTGCTCGCACAGATAATAATTAACCGCCTACTTGTGGCCATGTGATGCTACCTAGGTAGATCATCGATCAGGCCAAAGGTCATGTGTAAACCAGGGTGCCGAGATTTCTGGTGAATCTCCAATCAGACCAGCATAAGCCTCAATTTCCTGCAAGTCGAGTCAGTTTTATCGTTACAAGTGTAATTTTTTTACCGAATCGGGAAGTTTCCGAGCATTCTTGGTCAAACGGCGGCTTCGAAGGGGGAACAAAAAAAGGTCGTTATCAGGATGCGTAGGGTATTAGCGTCCAAGACAGACTTATTATTAAGTAGGTGGGGGGACGGACAGGACATGATGAGGAGGATTTGGTGCCCGACTGGTTACTACTACTACTACCTACTACCTACTTATGTACCCTACTTATACGGCTCTTCCTGATTCTTGCTTGACGGGAATCCTCACAAGTGAGGGGCTGCCACAAGGCTGGCTGATCTCATTCTGGCGGTGTACGTTCGTACCGAAACATCAGAGCGCAGGTGAGACTCTCTTATGATAATATATATATAGGTAGCCTACATCCGTACAAAGTACACTGCGCTACATCCTTTGATAGGGCACTTAGCCCCTTGCTCAGGTAGGTAGTGCACTGCTGCAAGACAACGTGATATACGATACATTATGTAGTAGTAGGTAGGTAAGTAGATACGCATGGTACGTAGCCTGGGCGTGAAAATGCTGCAGATAAAGCCAGCGCCCCACAAGACAGGAAAAGACGGTGTAGAACCAACCTTGATACGTCCGTACTACTGTGTAATATCGGCTCACAGGAGCAGTGGGAGGGGGGCGTTGCGTTCAAGCCTGGGTCTTCACTTATTACTACTATCTACATACTTACCTAACCTAGTCCGTAGGTTCGAGGTATGCAGTTAGATTAGCTAATGGCATTTCACGGGACAAATTACTACCTACCTAGGCATACCTGTTGAAAGTACGGATCCGTAGGGCGCCCAAATCACACTACCCAGGTAGGTAGATGTACAGTATAAGTAGGTAGTGTAAGTAAGTAAGTAGTCCGTATGTCCACTTAGCATCGTCGGCATGGACGGTACTACATGTAGGTAGGTAGTGTACGGACTACATATGTATTGTATGTAGTGTACATATTTGTAAAGTGGTGGAGGGGTAGTTATATGCGGGGCGCAATTATTACAATAGGTAAATCATATCAACAGGCCATCCCGGCATGCGAATGTGTATTCCTATTCGACACGGCTTCGGGCCTTACACGTATATAGCATAGCCCTTCAGGTAGGTGTATCTAGTGGGTATTGGGTGAAAGCTTTGGTAGGCGATGTGATAGGTTTGTTGAAAAGGTTGGTCGACATGCTATTATGTGCACTAGACGTTAGTAGTAGGTACCTAAGCATTCGCAGGCCGTCGACCAAAATGAGTGGAAGGGGAATCGTGTTGAATATGATCTGGGGTGTCACGTCAGGTACCAACAACGCCGTTAATTTCCAAGGAATTCAGAATCCGTCGGAAAGAAACCTGAGCCGGAATCACGCCCCATGATGCAAGATAAGACCATCTCAGACTCTCAGAGAAGAGAGAGAGAGAAGAGACTCTCTTCTCTCTTCTGGTCCTGTTTGATGTGTCAACCCATAAAGTGCTAACAAGGTGCGGCTCGCAAGCGGCTCAGCGGCCCCTGCCAACTACCAAGGTACAACCTTCATCAGCGGGAGCGGCTGAAATGAGACCATGAACATGTGGACGATAACAGGTGGCGAGTCGAATTGCCGCAACACCTTACTTCTTCCCATGCGGATCCGTACACCCTTGCGAATCAATAAATTGACCGGGCCAGGATAGATTCACGGTTGCTGGCAACAGTTATTGAGGCGGATGATGATACGAGACAAGGGGGATGGGGGTGCTCGCGGCACCGCATCAATTTGCCGCGGACACCTCATGCTAACCCTCCACGTTGACGCTACCCTTGAGCATCCGCGGGAAAAAAAAAAAAAAAAAAAAAAAAGAGCTAATAGGCACTCTTTTCGGCACCTTGGGTTTAACGCCTATGCATGAACGAATCTTGGCTCCCCCACAGTACCACGGGATCAAATAGGTCTTAAGCTGGGAGAGACAATGCAAGGGATCAAATGAAAAACTATGCTAGAAGCACGAGCACAGAAGTGCGGATCCTTGCCTTTCTATCCTCATGATAGATGGGGAATGATTGATGGATGGGTAGCATTAATGAGAAGCATCTCACCGTCAGATTTGGCAGGTTGGAAGCGGAACTAGATTGAAGGTAAGGTATATAATGTAGGTATGATGATGCCGGGAGGACGTTCAATCATTGGAAGGCGGCTGAGAGGTGCATGTCAACTGAACCCTACTACCTACCTAGAAACTGGGGCCTAGTGTATTCCGTACAGTGCCAACCGTGCCAGTGAGGCGGAGTAAGGGCGGGTTTTGCATTACCATTGGCCTGAGCCTGCACGTGGTCCACAATTCTGCATACCCGCACTAACTACGGATTAGCGTGGTGCATCTGGCTTACTTCATTCTACCTAGCAGGATGGGTAAGGATCCGCGCCTTGGCACTGCTTCGTATCGCAGAAATAGGTAAACCGCCTACATACATATCAGGCACTTACACTAGGTACCTAGGTTAGGTTAAGTACTTGACGTCCCTCCCTCAGTCGTTATTCTCGCTATCTGCATCAAACGTCATCCTCATCACCATCTTTTTTTCTTCATCCTCTCTCTCCTCTGAACGAGAATTCTTCGTTAGCAACATTGTTTATCAATCAAGATTCATTTCTCATTTATTCCTCGACCTCTTGTACCTACATTTATGGTCATATTAGGTATGTAGGTATGATCATATGAGTAATCCATGTAATTACACTACACTACCTAACCTACTGTAATTAGGTATGTAGATAGTGTAGTTGTAGAATTGCATATCCCGAGGTCTGCTGATAAAAAACCACGCGTCAAAGAGCTATCTTTGGTCCTACCTACGGTCTACCTACCTTACCTGTTGAATGTTTTCTCGCATCCCATTTGGTCCGTCATCGACCAGTTGAGGCCTCCCTTTCTCCACCATACCTACCACCTGCTCAATCTCCGAAACTAGGGATTCCTACCTACAACACTACGGCATTACAACACGGGATGAAATCCCCGCTTGTAAGCTGTCAAGCGAAAGGAATGGGAGTGCCGGATTGATCCAACAATCAATTGATCTTGCTGATACCAGGTAGTAGCTGTTTTCTCATGATGTCGCCCGACTGGAAGCTCGAATGCATCAAACCCTAGACAACAACGTGTGATATTGTATATTGACGACGGCGTACCCTGCATGAGTGGTGTGCGGCTCACAGTTATAGCCTCTACCTAGCTGCGTAGGAATACCTATTGCGGCTGCATGTCGGGGGCCACATACTTGATAAGTATGTACGTCCCAGCTCCCATGCAGGTCAGCCCACGTCAACATCGAGTGATTACGGCCAGATTTTCAGATGGCTACTCCTCGCGACACTTTACTCAGTAAGTAGATGACTTCCCGCAAGTCCAGCAATTCAGGGCTAGAATCTCTCTCTTTTTGTGTCCACATAGCTAGGTAGTGCCAACCGTACGCCTTACCTACTCCAGCACATGACCACGATGTGTTTTTGGACGTTAATCACGATACCGCCTTACAAACCGCAACACTTTTCGTTCCGAGATCCTTCCCTGAGGCTCCATGTCCAATAAGCGAATCTCGAATTTTCAATAGGCGGATACCTGGCTGTTTCATAAGTAAACCGCTTGGGATTGGCTACGAACACCGTCCTCGAATGGGCCACTGACGTCGGGGCTTACACAAGCTTTAATCTTGGAAAAAAAGCCGATGAGCACACTACCTACGCTACTTACGACTACCTACTACTGCCTACCTACACTGGTACCGGCACATTACCTAGGTACTGGGTACACTACCTATGTACCTACTTGTATATCATCGCGTCTTCGGCCCAACCACTCGGGCGACCTACTGTGCAAGGTATCTCTCAATGCCTAATTACATTTTAGGCCAAAGGCGTGCTTCTGGTTGGAAATGATTTGGCCAAATTTGCTCAAACTGAATTTACGGAGTGATATGATTAGTTCAAGTTCCGGCGGCGGCATCGGCAGCATGAAAAGATTTGGCGAGGCACGTATGAGGCGTCCGACACCCTTTTGTAGCCTTGCCACTGATACCTACTGCCCTCTTCTGACTGCCGCCTTAAGCTTAAGATCCTTCGCTACCGTTGCGCCAGGAAACCTGTGCCCTAGACGCATATGATTGGATCTCCCAACCACGTCTACCACCCTTCTATTGTTATGGATTAATTGTCGTTTTTTTTTTCTCAGTTGACCTCGTATTGGACCATAGGTTTTTGCTTAGGAAATACGTCCGTACACGTTTCCACTTTTGCCGGTAAGGCTGATGTAGGGAAAAGCCCTCGTTCAGCATTTAGTCTGACACCGCTGCAAGATCGGCTTTCTTGGATCTACACATCCGCTTAACGACGGCTTTATCAATACAGGCGCAAAGAAAAAAATAAATAAAACAATAGGATATAAGATAATTGAAGTCTCTCTAAAAGGGGTTTGGTGCTTCGTATCGGCGGAGATGACCAAGAAAGAAAGATCTGCTATAGAACCCGAAGATTTGTAGCCCCCTGGCAGGAGCCGATCCCGTTGAATCGTTCCCGATTTGGGCCAGAGGGCCAGTCAATGGGCAGCATCGCCACTTGGCAACCATCAGCGACGGAACAGCTCTCACCTGTCTGTCTTGGCGAGAGAGTTGGAGTCGAGGAGAGGGGTTTTTGACGAAACCAATTTGTAAGTACATACAATATCCTATGCATGCCCTTGTTGGTCTCCCTATAATTCTTCGCAAGCACTCCCTTACAATGGGCAATTATGCTGGTCCAACTCCCGATATCCGACCATTCTCTCATCTAACCATCAAGCCAGGTTGTACTTCGCCTCAACATAGAGAGGTCTCAAGCCAGCATAAGCGTCATCAGGAACCATCGAGAAGGCGTACGCCCGGGTAGCCGTGCATATGTACTGCTGGTTCCCTTTTGATACACCATTCTCCTCCGCAAATTTCCCCGGACTACCTATCAAGACTCAAAGTACGTCCGTATGTACCTAATTAGTGTACATAATAGTGTACGGTATGTAAGTAGGTAACCTAACCAACAGATAGATAGGTACGTCCATGTATGTACCTACGTATGTATTTGCCTGCCTCTACTGTAGTGTAGGCAGTGTAAGTAGGTAGGTAGGTACACAATCCGCCTGCTGAATGCTAAACAAATTGGGCCAACGGCACTTTTCCGCCGTTCACGAATGAAACCGCCGCCCTGGGGCGGATAATCACTCACATACCTAGCGTACACGCAATACCGACTCCTACACGTGTTACCACACCCCGGACGCAGTTTGGTTGCGAATGGTTCTGGTTGAATGTCTATCAAGACTCGGCCGACTAGGTAGGTAGTGTAGATAGGTAATATCCTGGATTTAGCGAAACATGATGCCGCGGCACGACAGTAGTTTTTACCTAGGTACTTATACTTAGGTAGTTAGAAGAAGAAGATCATTATCTATTAACCAGTCAAAGCGATTCAACCTGTCGATGACGATACCTACCCTATGAGTAGAGTACCTAGGTAGAGTACGGATCCGTACCGCGCACCTATTTATGAGGTATGAAGCAAGGTTAGGTAGGTAGGCATATGTTCGCAGTTACGACTCTTTTCCACGGGGTACTTTCGAGATACCAAAACCAGGTGATATCCAAGGAACCTAAGGTAGAGTAGCTTTTGGTATACAGTAAGTACCTACGCTAATGTACCTACGGATCCGTGAATCGAACGGGATTTCATCCTTGAATGCTTGCACCCTTGGTGGAAAACGATACCTACAGCATACGGAATACGTACCCGCAGGGTTCAACTTGCCTACCTATAATCAATTTGGTAACTTACCTAGTGTACCTACACTACACTACGTAGTGTTCGATGTTACGAATTATTATCTGTGCGGAATAGTGTGCTGCAATAACATTACTCACTGGCAGGTAAGGGTACGGATCCGTATCGCATCTGACAATTCTGTGTTGGTACGGAATTAGGTACCTACATATGTAGGTAGGTAGGTAGTAGGCATCACGGTGCGGGATATACAGTAAATTATATAGTGTACAGACTGTGATGGCACTTTGTACATTTGTGCAAAGCACTTCGTAGTGTACTTAGGTAGGTACTACTAGTACTATTCCATACTTAGAGTGGTAACCAGTTAGGTACCTTGCACCATCTCACTACCTTACCTTGGTAGGTGCCTAAGATTAGGTTAGGTAGGTACGGACGTACTTAGCCTAAGGCTAGGTATCTACCTCGGTAGTGTAGGTAGGTGGGTAGTGTAGGTAGGTAGGTAGGTACCTACATTACATATCGGTACCTAACTGCAGACTGCGATAGGTACCGTACCGACCCTAACTTGACCCCAAACCCAACCACCCAACGTAGGAGCATAAGTACCAAGATTACCTAAGTAGGTACCTAAGATCACATATAGGTCATATAAAGGGCTTAGGTACCTAACCTACCTAAGGTACTACCTAACGGAACACATACCTAGCACGGGCAGGTATCTACATGTAGGTAGGTAGTTTAGGTACCGGTAGTACGCGTACTGATAGTGGATAGGTGCCTACCTACCTACCTAGGTACCTAACCTTTGGTGGTGTAGTGGTAGTAGTAGTACCTTAGGTAGGTAGGTAGTGGTTAGGTAGGTACCTACCTAGGTAGTAGGTCCTGTTCAGCTTTTACCGCTACCTACGAACATACCTAGGTATGTACCTAAGGTACTTCTTCTTATCTACTCACAGTACCAAGGTAGGTACTACTTTTACCTACCAGCTTAAGTAGGATTAGGTAGGTACAAGTGCCTACGGACGTAGGTACCTAGGTAGGTAGTGTACTTGCCTAGTCATTGGCCTGCGCTTCACTTATAATCCGGTCCCACAGCCCCAGCATTCAGCATCACCTTAATTCCTTCTTGAGCCCCTCCAGAAGGACCAGAACTCCAGCCGGGACATCCCAGCAAAACTTACTAGCCCCACATCACAACAAGAACACGCGAGAAGAGCCTCCGAAAGAAACCTGCACCATCTATCATTCTAAATCCCTACCTGCTACTTACATTGCCTACCTTAGACACTACGCTACATCTGTGTTTCCCCGCCTGTCTAGGCAATTGATTGTCGAGTACCATTACTTGTGCCGGCTAGCCTGCTGCAGCAGCTCCAGCAGTAGCTCCAACGGCGGCGTTAGCCTCCAATACCATCTCTGCCTGCGAGGTTATTCGTATCTTATACCGGTACCTGCTTGATACCTACTTGTTCGCCTATACGGATCCGTACCAGCCTGCTCCTTCACTACCTGTTCCAGGTCCGGGGGAAAAGGTTGAAAGGAAGATCGGGGTATACACGCTCTCTCTACAGCTCATCGGCGCCTGGTACTGTTGCACCCTCGGCCTATCATTAGGTGTCCAATCCGTGATCTAGCGGTCCGAGCGACGGGGTCTCACGTCCACATACTTAGGTAGGTAGGCAATTGTTTTCCAAGACGTTGCAGCCGATATCTTCAGGGGATAGGGTCTTGTCCTTGTAGGTAGTGTAGCTACCTACTACCTACATACCCCATACTACTCATCGTGGTCCCCTGATCCCCACGTTTCCCAGTTCTGCGTTCCCCCTCTGGATGTTACCGTCTTGTTCTGCTGCATGCGTATCCGATACCTGCCTGTCTTCTGTTTCTTTTCTACTTTCCATCGCCGTGGGACCCGGTTCCTTTAATTTACCTCTCCAAGGTAGATAATCTGCCGTGTTTTTTCATCCCAAGCTCAGTAGTAAGCATCCTCACGCTAGTCTACCCCAGCCTTCCTGGACTTCTATAAAACACATTCACGGCTCTTCGTCGGCCTTCCCCAAGTCTTTTGGATTGACTGGCGCCTTTTGGTGGGCTTTCCCATAGAGCGGATCCGCGAAGCCCTCTTTGCGCCGACCACGCCTTGGGAGAGTGAGATCCTGATCGCGCGCCACTCTATCGCCGCATATGCGAGCCACGCTAGTGTGCGCGCATATTAAATTGCTGCATCTGAACCATCATTTGACAGCGGCTACCAGCTTTTTTTTTTAAGCACCGTTTCGGAGGGGAAAAGAAGAAAGAAGAAGAAAAAAAAAAGAGCATAAATCACAAAAGGGGGAGAGATATTCACTCACGCCAGGGACCAGTGGCGTAGGTGAAAACGTAAACTACCGCGGCAGTGCATTGAGTTTGACCGTCGTCACTCCTGTAGCCAGCCAGTCATCTTGGTTGCTCAAGGCTCATTTTCCATTCTGACAATGCACCTGGTCGAACAATGAGTGAGTAACGGCGAGTCCATGCCAACCACCGAAAGCATGACTTCATCCCCCGGTCCGGCATATGCTCACGACCCTCCAGCTAGCGACATCTACTATCCAGATGATGTATTTCCACAGAACAGCCCCCTGATGAAACCCTGTATACCCAAGCTGGAGCCGTCGCCTTCTCCGCCGGCGATTCCACATCTAGTCAGTCTTGCCCCCGGATCTGGCAGAAAGTCTTCTAATCGTCGGCATAAGGTTGATCCCAGTCGAGGCGATGCTGTGTTGATACAGCATCTCGACGGCGGAAGGTGCCCCGAGATCTCTCAAGAGGCCGCTTTTCGACCACTTGACCATTTCACGTCCGAAGACGACTGTCAGAGCTGTGCGTCAGAGGAAACCATGGGGGATGAGTCGGAGGATGAGGATACGCACCGAATCAATGACGTTTCGTCAATACCAATATCACAGTTCACTAAAAATGCGATCGAGCCATCGGTATTGGGGTCTGCCTCAGGGACTGGGCATGTTTTTCTGAGGTCTCTAGCAAAGGATGCCCTTGCGGCTACCCAAGCTAAGGGAACAATTCTCGCTGACGAAATACTGAGTCTTGCCCGTGACACACAGGGTTCTCGAAGAGCTAGTTTGGCCGAAAACTCGGCGATCCCCGGGGGAGGGGAAATTGTCATGTCAAACGCAAAACGGCCAGTGCTCGCACCACCAGTTTCACCGTATCCTATTCATAGGTCACCTGGGATGTACTCTCCGCAGCAACATGCATCCAACCAGGTCCTAATGCCCCCAAACAACATACGATCACCAACAGGCCTGGCGCCTGGAAGCCATGGTGAGCTAGCACCACTTCAAGCGACCTCCGCCAGGTCCGAGTTGTCAAGCCATGACAAATTACCGTCCATATCGCAGTTGTATGAACAACTTCATACCTCGCCGAAAGATATATCCGCGCACGTCAGTCCCAAGTATCCCCACTCTCCACCAATAGGACGTTTGGGAACCATCCCAGGAAACCATACATCTCCACCAATCTCACCGAATGAAAGGTACCGTCATAGTATCCCGTCACCGGCGAAGACGCTACCAGCGATAAGTCCCTTCTCGCAAATAGGCACGAGTAGTAACCATCAGTCACCGTCAGGGTTAGATCATGATGTGAGCGGGACCAAGCCAGAACGGCTTCCAATAAATCAAATTCTAACGCCGCCCACGGACGGGATTTCAAACCGGATGAGCATCGACAGTGTGACCAACCCAACCGTAGTTGGTCAGTACATATGTGACTTCAAGGGCTGCAACGCACAACCATTCCAGACACAATATCTCTTGAACTCACACGCCAATGTACACTCAACCGCTCGACCACATTATTGTTCCGTGAAAGGGTGCCCTCGAAGTGAAGGCGGCCAAGGATTCAAGCGAAAAAACGAAATGATTCGACATGGCCTTGTACACGACTCGCCTGGGTATGTGTGCCCCTTCTGTCCAGACCGGGAACACAAATATCCCAGGCCAGATAATTTACAAAGGTAAGTACACCAATCTAATGGAAAGACAAATTCGTCTGCTGCGTCATCTAACAGTGGTCAAGGCATGTTCGTGTTCATCACGTCGACAAGGACCGAGAAGACCCCGCGCTACGTGAAGTACTCGCGCATCGTCCTGATGGCCCGAATCGGGGTCGAAGACGTCGTGGTGGGCCTTGAACATGTTAGTAATTGCACATTTCTTTGGGGAATTAACAGGCGGATGCTGGGCACGCCTCAGTAAAACTTGACTATACTTGAGGCCTCATTCGCTTTTTCCGAAGCTGTACATACTGATATAGATGGTGTATTTGGATGGCATGTGGGTTTGTATAAGGTTGTAGGCGGTTATTCTTGGAACTATTATTGCGGAACGCGCCACGACTTTGAAGTACAAGGCGTCAGGGCGCAGGGCGATTATACCATCTGAGCACTTAGGGAGCGTGTTTATAATAGCACGTTCGTTTTCAATTTCTATCACCTCGTCCGATCATTACACACACACCTTCACACACACACACACTTGCATACATACATACTTCTTACCAAGAGGGGGGTGGGGAGGGGGGCGCGCCGCGGGGGATTCATGATGAATCTCCGTTGGCGAGAGAGGTATTAGTCGAAATAACCAATTAGTTGAGGTGGAGATGAGAGATGAGAAATGAGAGATGAGGCCCATCCTGTTATAGCCGATCTACCTTACTTATATGTTACATATTTATATATATCCTCGATTGGAACTTTGTTTCCGCTTGGCTAGAAGATGGGATGGGATGGCATTGTAGTGTTGTGCGTGGTCAACGTTACGTGTCTGAGATCAATGCCCGTGAAGTAAGTCGGACTTGGAAGGCTTACCATGAGTTTTGATCCCCGGAGGTACCTTGCTGCATGGTTCCCCGTATCGATTCGTATACTTGTGCGGGAAATAGACCAGCTACTTACCTACCTATCTACATAGGTAGGTAAGCATGGATTGCATGCCGACCTCGTCTACAGACACACACACACACACACACACGCTCTCTTCTCAATACCTACCAGCTTACGCGTGCTCTGGTCATCGGGTTCGGGTTCTGATATCTACCTAGGTAGGTATCGCTCGTCGCTACTAGAGGTACCATTGTGCCCATCCCCACTCTCTATCACTTTCGTCGCAGCAGAAACGAAATGGATGTCTACACGTGCATGCATGCATGCATGTACGGATCCGTATACTTAGTTGTCTAGGTTCTTACACGGAAAATTATGCCATTCCATCCCATTGCTTACTTAGATACTGTTAAGCGCCTAGATTGGGTTAGGTTAGGTTAGGCTAGGCTAGGTAGTTTAAGAAGACACACCACGCAGACGGCGAGATTACAGGTTCGGTAAGTTAGGTGGTTAAGGGCCGCGGGGGAGAGGGGGGAGGGGGGTTTCTTGTTTTGCATTACGGCGCGATGCCAATCGATCGGTAGCAAAGCCAAAAAAAACTATACTACCTAATGGATGAGAGGGGAAGGAGAGGGTCGCCATCCCCTATTCTAGGATCCCTGTCTTCGCCTCCTGATATTGGGCATCGAAGCTTGGCTGGGGACATGGTCTGTTATCTGTTTCCGTCGTTGTCCCGCTCCTGCTTTCGTTCATTCACTCGTGACCGCCCAGGCACCGACATTCACGTGCCGATCACTGTATAGCTCGACTCGGAGCCCGTCTTCGTCCGGGGGCGTATTACCGACCTGCTCGACGACGAGGCGGAGACCCCGTGACTGGGCGACCAGTGGGTCGATGTCGCACTCGGCGGTCCGCAATCCAGATCCAACCTCCCGGAACTCACCCTGTCCTGTCGAAACAAGGACATCTTTGTCCGGTCCTTGGCCGCTCTCGAGGGTCGCGCGGATAGTGGGGTGGGAATGCGGTGGCCCCTCGCCTGCTGGACCCGGCATGCCGCCTTTACCGTCCGAGGCGCTTCCTTTTGTCAAGATGATGGTGATGCGCGTGTATCCCGAGACGGAAATCAAGGCGGCCATCTTATGCCGGCCGCCACTGAATGTGAGGGGTGAGAGCCGAGTGAGAAGACGGCCTGCTGCATCGCCAGGCACTGGGGTCACTGTACATGGCGCTTCGGACCCGATGCGCAGCGTGAAGTCACCTATCTGTCTGGGTTCGAAGGTCGAGCAGACGACGGTGTAGGTGCCAGCATGTACATGGGAGATCGATGCGAGAGCGCAGCCTCGGCGATAGTCACCGGATGTACCGACCAGATCGCGGACTGCTAGAGTAGTAACGCGCCGGCCGCCGGCCCAGACGAGGTCTACGTGGACTGGAATGTCCTCCTTGGCGGTGGACAGCAGGATCGAAAGACGGCCGGCCCGCGGCAGAGTGAGACTGAACTGCGGATTTGTCAGATAAAGGGGGGAGGCGGAGTTGCCGCCGCTTGTACGATGTGTCCATCGGCCGTGCAAATCGGTATAATGTTTCATATCATGTTGTGCGGGAGCAATGTCAAGAGCCGTACGCGAAAAAAACGACAATGTGAAGGTATAATCTGGCAAAGGTAAGCCCTGAGCTGCAACTACAATTGTGTACTTGACACCCTTCTTGGCTTCAAACGGTGCAAGAGTCTGAGGCGAATCCACAAAAGGACCTCGGTAAATTGACCTGTCACTTAGTTGCACCCGATAGCCTTTGTTATCAAATATATATATGCTCATGAAACCCAGCATGTTAGACACAGCGGCCATGGTGCTGCGTGGCCTTCGAGAAATCTCCAGCTCTTCGTCTTGAAAATGGCGATTCAGCAAGATCCATGTTTGGTCATCGCTCTTAGCTTCCATAGAATATTGAGGGTTATGCGCAAACGAGCCGAGCATGTTGGCTTCAGGCAGCTGCCATCTGAAGTGATGATCCTGGCGCTGCGTGAACAAGCTTGGGTTCCAGCTTAAATAGAGTGACTCGAAATTTTGCAACACATCATCGAAACTAATCCAGAATGACCCAGGTCGTAACTTGACCGGTTGACCGTCGACTTCACCTGGTGTTTTCGACCCAACTCCTTTCCAGACAAGCCCATTACGCCAGGGGTTTTTGACTAAAAGACTCCGGCTTTCAGCAGTCCCCGACATGTCTAGAACTGCATAGTCATGCTCTCCTACCAAACCAAGAGCATCCTCCTCATCGGGTGAGAGACGTCCCGTGCCAAGAGTAATGACAACATCATTTAAATCGTAGGCTTTCTTCACTCGTCGCCAGGTAGCATTCCAGTCCAATTCATCACTTTGCAAGAATATTTGCTGGGGTATCCAGCCAGTCAAGATGCCAAGGTCGGTGCCGGAATTGCTACCTGGAAAGTCATAACCACCCCGGATTTTTAGATACGCCTTCTCGATCAGCGCGGGCCAAGTCAGATTGGGGTTTTGCCGGTCGACAACATGAAGCGTACGATCATTGATGGACACTGGTAGACGGTCGTCGATAACGACCTTGCGAAAGCAACCGTTGAAGAACATTCGAAAAACATACCGACCGTTAGCAGCGATTCCCGGCTGGCCGTTCTCTGAACTAGCCGGAAACATCAGTGCGGGTAGGATTGAATTAGGGCCTGGTCCGAGGTGCTTCATGCTAGCACACAAGCTGGCTACTACCGAACAGTCTGTCGTTATATCTTGCACTAGGTCAGGGTCATCAATTGCCGTTTCTACGACACCGCTGCGTAGATCCGCACCGGGTCCAGGCGTTTTCTTGGCGATCTCTGCAGGCCGTTCCCATCCTGCAAGGATGGCCTTCTGTTTGGGAGATAGAGCATATGAGGAAGGATCACTTTCAGCTTGGTCAGCAGAACTTGACACATAGGTAGATGATAACGTAGGTGCAATTTACCTGTATATTTCACCTTGAAAATACGTCGGGTCAGGACTGGATTCCCAAGGTGGGAAGATATGACCGTGAAGACGAGAATTGCGATACAAAATATTTTTCTCGCTTGTTGGAATCTGGCGGACTTGCTGCGGCAGTTTAAATCTCCTTTCAATGTTGATGACACTGTCTGCGCCACGATCAGACTTCTTGAGGCACTCAGCCCTTAAGATCAGCTCCTTGCACTTCCTGTTCATTCGTTGCTTGTCTACTGGGCTAATGGACAGCTTGGCAGCCTCCATATAGAGCTCTGCAGCTGCTATAGCGTGATCAAGAGCTTCCTTACCAGAACAGGACGAGGCCAGCTGTTCATGCTCCTGGAACCCCACAAGTCATTCGGTGGCACAAATGGCGGATGTAGAAAGGCACGAGAAGTTCTAGTTACCTGAGCTTTTGCCTCCATCGTGATGTATCGGTATGTCACAATTTAGGCAAATATATGTCATCAACTGTGTCTACACCTCTCTCTCCCTCTTCCTCTTCCCCTCTCTTTCTCCCTCTCTCTCTCTCTCTTTCTCTCTCTCTCTCTCGTGTGCGCCAAGGAGGCTACAGCTACCGGCGATGCTAGTACCCTGGTACTCGCAGTCACTACGGGAACCAACAGCGGTAGTCAGATGATATAAAGTCAAGACATTTGAGGTGATGACATAATGCTGGAGCCTAGTGAGAGGGTTGGCCAAAATGGAACGGTGCTGCCCCCGATAATGAGATGCGATGAAAAGGAGTTGGACCGGAGCCTGAGTATTTTATCTAATGAGACATCTTATTTGTTAGAATATTACCCAGGAGGGAAAACCGGTCTTGCGCTGCAGTGATATCGAAATTCTCAAGCAATGAGCACGGGGAGTAATAAACCGACTGCAGTGATCTAGTCCGTACCTAGCTCACACTTACACTTGATGAAGCAGCGGTAATTCGTCAGGGTTGAGAATATGGGATCGGTAGGGAGTGAAGTCATAAGAGGATGTGAACAGAATGAAATGAGTAAAAGCAGTATTACCTACCTAAACTCCGAAGATATCTAAAGATACCGTACTGAATACGGATCCGTACCTACAAGCCATACAAAATGATGGCCAGGTTAGGCACATTAGGTAAGGGAGGTTTGCTCACGCCGGCGGTCTGTAGGTACCTAACGCAGCCTGTTCGTGTAGGTGAGGCTCTAGTGTAGGTTGTTTGGGTTAGATTCCTCGAGCGATAGTGGGGATACCTTAGGTAAATCCGTAGGTAGGTAGGTAGGTAGGTACTTCGTACCCGGGCACGGAACAGTTAAGCGCATGTTACTACCTACACTATACCTAGGTACCTACCCTAGGTAGGTATGCAGTAGGTACCTGGGTACCTAGTTGGCCGCTTAGCATCCGTATGGGTCAGGTTAGGTACCTAAGGTAGGTACCTACCTAAGGTCAGGCAGGAAGGTGTGTTGCTTAGGTAATCCGCACGGCTCCATACTGGTAGATAAGCTAGGTACCTACCTAGGCACACTACCTAAGGTACCTAGGTAGTTGTACCTAGCGAGTGCTGGGTGCCGAGGTGACCGAGGTTCGTTTAACCATATATCTAGGTAGATATTGCGCCGGTTGCGCTTTATTACTGTACCTACTGTAGGTATTATACGGATCCGTACGTCCGCACCTATTCCGTACCTACCTAGAAGTGTATCAGCTTAGCATCAGACTCTGCCATCTCAATTCAAAGATTTACCTATCGCCTAAACTTTTCAGTATTATGTACCTATACCTACCAAACAAAGAAAGCAGGATTATCGCTGGTTTTTCTGACGGTCTTAGAAGGTCGCCTTAGCAAAAAAAAGAAAGGCTTCTTTCTTTCTTGTCCGTTCTATCTCGTCCCGGTCGTTCACTGAGCCGGCTCTTTTTATACCAGAGGCCATAGGTTTTGAGTTCTGATTAACCACATCTAATATATATAGGTGGCGCCATTACTGGCTGCGCTGCCTGGACGGAACCATTGTCGCAAAGGATATATGCGCGGACTTGGTTGTGTCAAGTATACTTCAAATTTCCGAGTTACTGTTTCGAGCATTTCGCAACAGAACTATCACCAAACATGGGCGTCCAATCGAAACCTGCTTCCCTTCCGCCGTGGGGCGCTGCTGTAGCCGGAGCTACGGGTGCTGTTTTAGCCAATGCTCTTGTGTATCCCTTGGATATGTAGGTTAATCATACCGTGCTCGATTTTTGCTCTTTTGTCTTTTTTTTCTGTTTTGCCTGCATCCCAGTATTCAACTGTGCAAATTCTGCTTGCTGACTACCTGTGCCCGCTTGATAGAGTCAAGACCCGCCTTCAAGTCCAAGTAAAGCGAAAGCCAGGAGATGTACACAGCGATTCAGAACCGCACTATAACTCAACATGGGATGCGATCAACAAGATGGTTGCCGAGGATGGAATACAGGGGCTCTACGCTGGAATGAATGGTGCGCTTATTGGAGTCGCCTCGACAAATTTCGCATATTTTTACTGGTACTCCGTCGTACGGGACTTGTACTTCAAGTCAAACAAATTTCCCACTCCACCGTCCACCGCAGCCGAGCTGGTCCTTGGTGCTATTTCCGGTGCTGTCGCCCAGCTATTTACGATTCCCGTCGCCGTCGTGACAACAAGACAACAGACACAGAGCAAATCAGAGAGGAAAGGTTTGCTGGACACCGCTCGTGAGATCATTGATGGCGAAGATGGCCCGTCTGGCTTGTGGAGAGGATTAAAGGCGAGTTTGGTGTTGGTTATTAACCCTGCCATAACATACGGCGCATACGAGAGGTTAAAGGCGATCATGTTTCCAGGAAAGGCTCGGCTGACTCCGGGAGAAGCATTTTGTGAGTCTGCGCATCTCCGTCGAAGTTCCTGCGCTGACTGTTGCGATCCCAGTACTTGGCGCTTTGTCCAAGTCGCTGGCTACCATTGTGACTCAACCCCTTATCGTTGCTAAAGTTGGTCTGCAGTCCAAACCACCACCGCAACGTCAGGGGAAGCCTTTCAAGGGTTTCATTGAAGTGATCAAATTCATTATCAAGCATGAAGGCCCCATTGGTCTCTTCAAGGGTATTGGACCGCAAATCCTGAAGGGTCTCCTGGTTCAGGGTATTCTCATGATGACCAAAGAACGGTGCGTACAATTGTCACAGTTCCTAGTATATCGTCATGGCTGACAATATAACCACGCAGGATGGAGCTTCTTTTCGTTCTTTTGTTTCGTTATATTCGTCAGCTTCGGTCGAAACACCTGGCTAAGGCTGTCGGATTGGCAGCGAAGGCTACAGCTACCGTTCCAGTTACTATCAAATAGGTCGCGACTTGAACGAACATCTGCGCGTTTTCAAGGTTCAACCCTTTGGAGAGTAACATACGTCGCTCCTTTGGCCCAGGCCGAGGGATATATACTAACCTGCTAGGTATTCTCATGTTAACCTTCTGGCAAGTCTCTATGCATAGGTGCGATCGGAGTTAAGAATAGGGATTTGTATTTTGAGACATATGTGTGCACTTATAAAATCGTATATATTATATTTGGGTCATTTTTGTATAAAAAGATAGAATTCAGAGAAAAGGAATCCATCGATGTTCTCAGGATAGTCGTACATATTGTGAATCCCGTACTATAAGTGTGCCGAAGAAGGCCGAGTCTCTTTCCCGAGGTTCTTGTACGGTTCGATAGATATACGAGCAGCTGCTGGCAGCTGCTGTATAAAAAAAAAAAACCAATTACGACTGGAGTGTTGAATTCTGTTATGTAAGCGCCCCGCATCAGTCTAGCGCTTTTTGGCCTGGGTAAAGTTATTACTTCGCTTATTTTTGCACCCACAATTGGCAATACTCTTGTGAACGACGATTTGGGAGGCTCTTCTCATCAACTACACTACCTAATCCCGGTGGCATTCTCTCTTCCCTAAGTAGAATACCCGATCAACCGTCGCAATGGCGAGTACGTAAATAAGGCGACTTCAGAAATTAGGTCTCGATGCTGATCTAGTCCTACAGAATCAAAGAACTCGTCCCAGCACAACCAGTCGAAGAAGGCGCACCGGAACGGGTATGTACCGACCGAATTTGAGGCGAAGAATTCGAACAGCGACCTATATAGAAAGATTTCGCACTTGGGCTGCCCGACTAACGTGCATACCATTTAGTATCAAGAAGCCTAAGACCAACAGATACCCGTCCCTGAAGGGTACTGACCCCAAGTTCCGACGCAACCACAGATATGCCCTCCACGGAACCATGCGCGCTCTAGTACGTGATATCTGTTTACATGGACAGAGTTCCCGGCGTATCTGGAGGCATGACTAACGATAATACAGAAAGAGAAGAAGGAGGGCAAGCGTGAGACGGTTTAATGGATCGATTAAAGGGTACTTGGAGTTTACGATGCTGCGAATGGACAACAGGGCACTTTCGGAAAATGTGCGGACATGATCACGGAGTCAACGGTCTTGCATTTGCTGCTTGGTTTTCAAGCGAGTTCCTACGAAGAACACGAACGACCGAGTAGCGGAAAAAATGAAGCTACCGTCGCGCGCAACCGTCTTTTTGGCGGGTTATCCTGCCGCGTGATGAGCTCTCTTGTTCCCTTCGTCGAGCCACCCTCTTTGACCCAACTTTGTGACCCTCCTTGGCCCCTCTTTGAATGTGAAGCTACGAAAAAAAAAGGCATTAGTGTGTACAGCTCTGAGCTTTCCCCATGCTCATTTTGCTGAAGGATTTCTTCTCGTGCCGAGAGTAAACTCAAGTCTGTCATTACCAAACACCTGCGCTTCCTTTTCCACCAAGGCAAAGGTGCATGGAGACAAGGCTACATTACATGTATGAGAACCAGATCGAGATCAAATTTTTATTAATAAATCCGTTTCTGCCATCGCCGTGCCCATTGGGTCGATAATTTAGAACTATCGGGGGTCTGGAGCCTATCAGAACCAATTGGTGACCATGTGTCTGGCAGATGATGTGAAGACTTTACACAACACCATCTCTTCAACTCCAATGAGATATCCTTGATACATTTAGTAACTGGTGTACGAAGTAGTATATGTATGTAGATTCTGGTGTCGGCTCCAGCCTGCAAACGTGCAGGAAGACTCAGTCACTACCAATCAGACGGGGTCACCGACAAATGACGATTTGAGTTTCTTGTTTCAAGAGTGACGAATCACCCGAAAGATCACTGAATTCGTTGGGGCCAAAGTTAACATAAATGTCTACGAAGTACATACACAGATAGTTTACTTCGTACAGCTAGGGAATACTCGGCTGACCTAATACCTACTTAGGTAACAGCTCACATGCTCTACTAAAAGGTACGGTACCTAACCTAGTTACATACCTACCTACCTACCTGCGACAGGCGCACGATAACAAAGCCTTTTTTTTTTTTTTTTTTTGCTCAGAATCCGATTTTGAACAAGGTCGTCTCTTGCAGGACTGTAGTGTAAGTAGGTAGCCCGGCCCGGCCGACACAGGGTGGATAAAGCCCCGATAGCTGGATATGTACAAGTACCTATGTACCTGTAGGTTTCGGGATGCCCCAATAAGTACCTAAAAGAGATAATTGGGGCCCGGGGCTCGTTCTAGCGTCGTTACAAATTAATTAGCGTACGGATCGTACGAATAACGCGGTCCTATTGCTGCCCCTTGGGGTCTAGGTACGTCCACTAGAACCTGCAACCTCCATTCCCCAACTACAAATGCAGTGTAGGTGCAAAGTAGTGCGCCTACCTATAAGTCGCCTATAAGTACACTATCTTCCCGGACCGGCCTTTACTTATATAACTACCTACACCTAACCTTCAGACCGCTGGTCTGGAAGCCTTCTTTCCCACGTTCGTCCTTCTTTCACAAACACGCTTCTTCGCTCTTCTCCTCTTGAGGTCAAAACGGACTGGTCTGTCGAACGTTTATTTTTGGGTATGTCTGAATTTTCCTATTGTGTGCCCTTCCGAATCTTATATATTGCTGTAAACCATCCATGGTCGTAGGCGTTGCTCGCGTGAGCCTACGGATCCGTACTTGTTGAACACAGTTGTTCGCTTTTCTACCATCACTCTGTCCATGGTAATGACCTGTCCCCGTCACACCCGACTCTGAGGAGTTAGCATGTCTTGTCTCACCTCTCCCATCTTCGAGGAAACTTCAACTCGAGTTTATTTGCCGATGGCTCGAGAAGGAGATGATGATGGGTTCGCTCCTTTCTTTCTTTGATCTTTTGTGCTGACGTCTTTGCCTTTTAGCTACGTACTATCTAATATCGCCATAACGATAATATCTCCCCTTCAACCTGCTTCCTCTTCTCGACAACTCCTTTGAGGTCAGCAGGTCACTGCAGGAGTTTTTTCGAGACAATCCCATGCCAATATTTGTCGCATTGTGCCCTTAGCCTTCTCGAATCGCTTTAACATATACTGTATAATAGCTGGCTTTTCAACGTCTACGATTCCGTACCGATTGAGCTGCTTGTGTCGTGCCATTGTTCAGCCTCCTATTTAGCCCCTGGGAAACTTTAGAAGCGCCTGTCCTCGAGGACATCCTATATCTCCATTTGGGATTCATCCTAGTGTACAGCATGAATCGTAACAGCACACCCGAAGCCACGGGATCATCACTTCGACCTCCTTCGTCTCGAACTGTTGGGGCCGGTTCCAATCTACGGGCCTCTGCAGACATGGCTGCTCTTACTGGATCCTCAGCCGCAAATCGCATCCGCCCATCTTCAGACTTTTATGGCCAACAAGGCCAGGGCCAAGGGGTTGCAGATATCGACTCATCGCATGATAAGATGACTCAACAATGGATTGCTGATATCGATCAGTATGAGACAACCTTAGAGGAGATGGCTGCAGCAACCCTGGACCAGGATTTTAAGGATGAATTAGGTGCCATTGAACAATGGTTCCGTGTTCTTTCCGAGGCAGAGAGAACTGCTGCCCTTTACGCGCTGCTGCAACAAACCACGCAAGTGCAGATCCGCTTTTTCATTCAAGTTCTTCAACAGATGGGGAAGAATCATCCTATGTCTGGTGTCCTATCACCCGCCAATTTCGACAAAGGTAAAGCGAGAATCTCCTACTTGAAATGTCTACTGGACCTGTCTGACTGATTATCAAATTAGATCCTATGTCAAATCGCTTGAACGACGCTATGAATAAGCTAAGTATTGGCTCTGCTCGCAATTCGCTATCGCTGCCACTGCCTGCTACCGGGGGGCGGTCGGGTCTGGATCCTTCAGCAATCAACTCGATGTTTCCCGATGCTGCCGCTGCCATTGCTACTGAAAAGGCCAGATTCACCCAGAAGACCGGAAATCAACCTCCTTCGAACCGAAATAGTGCTGCCGTTGGCACTCTGGCTGCACCGGCTATATCTGCGCTATCTGAAGGCATTGATACAAATGGCCCGAGTTCAAACCCGTCGTGGGGCAACAATCACGATCAAGGGACAGTACGGCCAAAGTCCTCTTCCTCTGGACAGCCACCCATGGGTCAGTTTGTACAGCCACCTCTCTCTGCAGGCCTGAGATCCCCTCGTCCCCAGCTTGGAGCCAACTCCAACATTCAAAGCACTACACTTACTGCACCAGACCCGTCAGTTTCCGACCTGCCCTTGCTTTCTCCTTATGGGCCTGGAGGCGGCAGCTGGGCATCCATGGTGAATACGCCCATGAACCCAACCTTCAATACTGCTACTACGCCTAATCAGGCCGACATGGTTGCAAATGCCACGGCTATGAAGCTGGCTGCGTTGTCCACGGTAAATAACCGCTTCGCCCTTGATGATGTGCGCAAATTCCGCAAGACTCGACCTAACGAGACAAACGGACAGAATCAAGGCGGAGTGTCTGCTGGTTCTCAGGTGCCCAATCTTACTGCGACAAATATTGTAATGCTCAATGAGCACGGACAACTCGTGCATAGAGATCACATGCTGGCAATTCCAAATCAACCGGCAATGGGCTTCGGGGCTCATCGATCTCGTCCCAACTCGCCCAGCATTACATTCCAACAAGCCACTTTTCCGCATCAGATTCCGTTTACTTCACCTCAAAATAATGGATTTTTAAGTGCTTTTGATGGCCAAGCCACGCTTCTAAGCGGCAGCTTTCCCGCTCTGAACATGGCACAACTTAGCGTAGGTGTCCCGGAGGGATACCTGTCCGATCATTCCGACATGAATCGCGGGCGATCGCCTCGGGGACGAAGGGGTACCTCGAAGCCACCTGAGGACCCGACCGACCCAACTCTTCTTCAAGACATTCCTGCTTGGCTACGAAGCCTTCGCCTTCACAAGTACACTGAACAGTTGAAGGATATGAAGTGGACAGATCTAGTTCAGCTCAACGACGAGGCTTTGGAGAAACGGGGCGTAAATGCCTTGGGAGCTCGCAGAAAGATGCTCAAGGTCTTTGAACAGGTGAAAGGTAAATAATACCCCGGTTTTCTATAATGGCCATTAGGTTCCTAACCTTGATATAGAAGCCAAAGCTGAGGGTAGGCTATAGCCAGAGCAGCGCTCTGATCTAGACTCACCAATTTCCTATGCGGCTGCCACGATCTCGATGGCGGGCTTAGGGGAAACGAAGTTTCACTGTCGACAAGCTGCACCGTTTCGCTGAGCGTTTTTTCAATGACTTATGCAGTATCATCACTTATTTCATTGTATTATGGTGGGCAATTCGTGCAGCTATAATAGTTATGAGAGATAATTTATGGGCATTTCGAGTTTATGTGACTCCATGGAATAGATACTATAACGAAGCAAATTGCTTGTGGTGTGCGTCATTTTTTACATCCGGTAGGCAAGGTACGGAATAGATCGTACCTCAAACTCAGCGATCACTGCCTACATTCTGTATAGCTGCTGGGTTAGACGGAAAGGGGGTGGCAGGACTCAAATGAGGTCTATGGATTTGGGTTGCAACTTGTAATGCTACAACAAAAAAAAAGCGAAGGCTCAATGTGTCTGATTCTCTCTCATGATGTGACCCGGAAACGGCAGCGTTTTATCAAACCGTTCATACCTATCTACCTATGTTATAGCCAGCGTGAGCTTAAACGAAGCGTCATGAAGGCCGCACAATTTTGCATGATCCGCCCAAATTTTCAAGTAAACTTTCTTAGAAAGATCTTGTTAGAGTTGAGAGAAAACCCAAAAAGGAGGAGCGTTGTTAACCGGGTACCCTCCGGTCTGCCTCGGCCCGTAAGAAACCTGACGGCCTGTGATATGCGACTATTTAGATGATACGAAGTACGGACGTACAACGAATCAAGTGCAACGCAAGAGAAGACTTCAGAAAAGACCACCTTGAAGCAGCCAGTGAGATGCACATATGTATCTCTGAGCCTTTGAAGTTGCTTACACGGGTCAAAGTCAGAGACGCCCTACTTAGGCCAGCCCTCGTGAGACCCAAGAATATGTGTAGTGTACCTAGCTAGGTACTCTGTCAGGTACATAACGGGCCGAAACAGACCGGAGGGTGCCCGGATAACTTTTGATGGGGGTGCCCAGGTAATAACGCTCGGAAAAAAGGCCATGGCCTACCTAGTCACAAAGCTCAGCTTACCAAGCAAAGCACACGTGTGAATAGGTTCCTATTTGGCATGGTATGCGAGACTATTTAACCTACCAACTCACCTCGGATCCGTGGTAGGTGGCGAGAGCTATAATTAGGTAAGCTAGGTACGTCCGTAGATATGTACCTACGTCAGTGACGACACCTATCACCGTGTCACTTTGTATACCGCACGGTGTACAGAATACATTGTAACGTAGGTACTTCGTACAAAGGCTTGGTACGTTTAGTTGCATTAGTTACCTAACCGTATCTCTTAGTGGCATATGAGAATTGGTGCTTTACATTGGAAACTTTCATCAGATATTCCGGAAAAATCACCATGATATTATATCCCTACCTTGGGTATCGAACAGAGGTGACATTCCTTAACCACTACAAAACCTTGGCGCCAAGGCATCGCACACAAACGAATCTTTGAGAGTTAACAATTGTGATCTTAAAGAGCTGGGACCGGCTTTAATTCTAGGCTTTCAATTATCAATTCGACGCCTCGTTCTAACCTTGGCTACGGCGTACACACGTTGCGGCAAAGGATGCAGGTCAATCCGCGGTCGAGCAAAAGGATTAAGATGCTCTCAACCTGATTAAATTGAATTTAAAGCTGGCTCAACCTCAGCTTGTGAAAATGAGTGGACCGGCTTCATCTTCGTTTGGCGATTCGCAGGCGCATTATGGAGGAGAGCCACCACCATTCCCTTTGCCACAGGGTCCAGATGGCAGTAATATCGACCGGGCAGACCAACTTAACTCAGCGCAGGAACGACAATTAATACATCCAGGGATCATGAATACAGAAGCTCACCCACCAATTGAGCAGTTTGCGTTACGCCCTAACCGTTCGCCTCCCATTTCACGAGCATCACCGCCATCAAGTTATCTAGATCCTCTAATCCTTGCTGATGATGGCTACCGTAATCAGCGGCCTTCCAGACAATTTACTGGTATAACTAAGAGCCAACCCCCGGGAAGAGGAATATCATCTAGAAATAATGCTGTATCGATTCTGCCAAAGCCACATTCTGCTGCTGAGTCGCAGGGGGTATTACCGACTGCATCCTGGAACAGTCGGACACGGACTGCATCTGGGACGACAACAGCAGATAGTTTCATCGATTTCAAATTGCGCAAAATGCCAAGGATGGATCACGCAAATGGTGCTCGTACTGGGTCTAATTCAGAGCAACTCATAAGTCAAGAACCAACCGCAAGCTATGTTGGTATTGCGGATTCAACACCATATATCCAGAATTATACGTACCCAGCTCCCTCATATGATTCGGCTTCAGCTCGTAGTCCACGTCTAGAAGGCTTCTACCCCAACGAGTTTGATAATGGACCACATTCAGGGCCGCCCAATTCAATTGGTAGCCGTCATCCTGTCTTACCCTTGGATATGGAAATTGATAGCAATCCCATAGACTCTAATACGGATGCTCTCTTAGAGCGACAATTAGGCCTGCAATATGGGTCAGATGAGGAAAGCGAATTGGAGAATAGGCCGGGTGAGTTGTCAAGGTATGACGAGGACGAGGACGAGGACGACGAATTACCACGCGGTCGTCGTGGTCGAAAGCGTGGCCGGGGCGGCCGGGGCGGTCGGGGGCGTGGTATAAAGCGGGGTCCGAGAAAAGCCGCCGAGCCTACCGGTGACGTTAAATATCGTCTTAATATGGCATCGAATGCATATATGGATGGGAAGCTTGACGAAGCTATTGAGTGGGTGGAAGATGCTATACGCATCAATGCCGAAACTTACCGCGCATGGACGCTACTCACCTCATTCCTTGAACAAAAAGGCGACCTCAAGGGAAGTTTCACTGCTAGAGTATTCTCTTGCCATCTTCAACCGCGGCATGTCGATGGCTGGCTCAATTGTGCCGAGATTGCAATCGCGCTTCGAGACGAACTTCCGGAAGATGCAACCGAGTTTCTCAACCAGGCAGCTACTTGTTACTCAGCCGCACTAAGAGCCGACATCAATAATAGGCAGGCCAGGCATGGTAGAGCTGCTATTTCCGTTGAGAGAGGGCAGATTCGTACCGCAGCGAAGGATTATCTCTACCTTCTCGAGCATGGTGACTATGATGTACACGCTCTCCGGTCATACGCCGAAATGACCATCATCCTAGCAAGCACAGGGAAACGCGACTATTACAAACCGGAGACTGCAATAGACTGGTATAACCGTGTGCTTGCCCATTTTCGAGACAATAACACAGATGGAAACTCTCCTCTCGAGTGGCAAGATATCAATATCTTCGCTGGGTTGCTAGCCTACGTTGAGCGCACAAAAGATGCTCTTTACGAGCTCAAATCACTAGCAAGGTGGCTTTTGGGTCGCTCAGACGAAAGTTTTTGGGATGACTGGCAAGACGATGATAGAGAATGGGATGTTGACAACGATCGCCGATTGAGGCTCGAGAGCTATCAGGAAGGAAAATATCCGAAATTTTCTTACGGCGGCGGTTTGCCGTTGGACTTGCGGACGAAATTGGCGGTGTACCGTCTTAAGTTGGGAGACATAGACGAAGCACAAGTAAGTGAATGAGTGATTTATCATATAGATATTCTACCATCTAACCGGTATCAGCGTCACATCAATCATCTTGACCCTAATGGTCCTAATTGGACTCACCTACTATCTAATGAGCCTCACCTTTTGGCGGAAGTTGCCACTGCGTTATACGAGTCGGACCTCCAAGAAATGGCATTACGCTTCTTTGAGCCGCTTTTAAGTGTCTCCGAAGTTCTTGATACCAGTATACTGCTCGCAGCAGGACGCTGTTATCTGGAAGCTGGCGATAAGCGGCAGGCTGAAGAGTGTTTTGGGGCGGCCATTGATGCAGACGAGTCGAACGATGAAGCCTCAATTGATGCCCGTTATGAACTGGCAAAAATGTACGAGGCAGCGAGGGAGGAACAAGAAGCCTACATCCTCGTGAACGAAGCACTCAGATTGCAACAGGTTCATGATGAAGCTGAAAGGGAGGACGACGAAGACGATATAGGTGACTATCAAGGAAGTGATGATGACATCCGGAATCGAGCCCGTGTTGGTGCTATTAGAAGAGAGCGGTTGAGAAAACGTGCGCTACATCCCCTGAAGCCAAGGGCTAATAGGTCACTTACTTCACGGCCACGGCGTAAGGTCTTCGGTAGGACCGAAGAGGTGACCCTTGAAGAAAAACGCCGGGCCGAGGAGTTGACCACAGCATGGGGAACCGTGCATAGTAGTCGAGCACCTATTGATGAAAGCGTTACCGAAACTGGCCCTTCTGATGCCTTCATGAGAGCCGCAAAGGAACTTGTTGATGACTTCAGATCTTGTAAAGGCTTCTACTCTTGGGAGAAGTACCTCAATCATCTAGGAATCGACGAAGACAAACAAGTATATGTTCCCCGCAATCGAAACCTGATCGAGATGAAGGAGAGATTATCACATAGTGAGACCCGTCAGAACAAATCATGTTGAAATGAAAACTAATATGTGATAGATCTGAACCCATATGGACCGGGTACTGAACGTCAGCTTGGTGAGCGGACTGCCGTGAGCTACCGAGGTGTTTCTTTCAGTGAATGGCTAGAACTGTTCCTCGAATACGCCATTGGGCTTGCTCATAATGAGAGGTTCCAAGAATCTTACCAGGTTTGTGAATCTGCGCGTGATGCCGAGGTTTTCGCCAAAAACAAAGAGGACATGTTTCTCATTCACGTAACTTTGGCCGGTAAATCTCTTCCATAGGAATACTGTTTGCTCGTGACTAATATAATTGCTAGCTTGCGCCCTACGTGCACGCGACGAAGAGACATGCGTAGCCGCTGCTCGATTCCTCATGAGGGATAGACAATTTGATTCGGATCCCTTTCGAATGTTCGCTGCTCTATGCCGGCTCTGCCCATCGCCAGCATCATGGTACGCCTCTGGCCCTGTACAGAAGTATATGCTGCGACAAATCAAGCTCATGGATCGGGCCCTGGTGTCCGGAGGAGGGGAGGATAGTGAAGAAGAAGAGCCAGAGACCAAAGCCAATGGTGGGAGAGTCTATCAGTCCAAGGAGTTGGATATCACGCTACTTGTACTCTATGGACACATCTTATTCGTGTCTAACAGTTTCACGTACGCCTTGAGTACGTCCGCCTCTTTCTACAAGTAGCCAACACGTTCGTTTACGCTAATCTACTCATAGATTATTTCCTCCGAGCATACAGCATAGATCCTACGAATCAGATGATCCTTCTTAGTGTTGGCCAGTGTTACATCCATTACGCCCTCAAACGACAGTCGGAAAATCGCCAGTATCTCTTGATTCAAGGATTCGTATTCCTCCACCGCTACTATGATCTCAAAATCGCATCGACTGATGTTTCTGAACGCCAGGAGGCACATTACAACATGGCCCGCAGCTATCACGCTATCGGGATTCCTCACTTGGCTGTTGAATTCTACCAGCGCGTGCTGCGCGACATACCGGACGACTCTGAGCCGGATGTTTTCGGGAAGACTGATCTTTCGCAGGAGGCCGCATATAACCTGCAACAGATCTGCTGGGCAGGCGGCGATTTGGACGCGGCCAAAGGTTTAGGCGAGAGATACCTGACGTTGTGAGAGACCAGGCACACATTTGGTTGCTGTGGGTTGATGGGACAGGACTGGGAAACGGAGTTGAAGGCAATGATACCCTGTTGTTTTCTGCCGTGCAAGGATAGCAGTCACCAGATATTGAAATAGAATTGAAACTCTTCGCACTCATCAGGTGGACATCTTCCTCTATAAGTACGAGGGTTACCTTGGAAGTGTCACCAGGTACGGTGCGCAAGTCCATTATCTACCAACATCAAGGCTTTGTAAATCGCTTTGTCGCTTACTTAGGTACCAACAGATGCACATCAGTAGTTGCCTATATGTGAATCAGGAACCTCCAGCTCAGACGAGACAGTGACAAGGGCAGCCAACCACTCACACTTGTCTTGCTTGTCGCATTCAGGATGAGTCGATGCGAGGCTGAACGGTGCGACCTCACCTGGTATACAATAATTCACGAGATCCTCACAAAAGCCATCTTAGCCTTTCTTTCGCGAACATGACCAAAAACCCCTGAATCGGAACCAGAATATAAAGCGGCCCATGCTGTAAAAAAAGAACCAAAAAAAAAAAAAAGAAAGGGAAAGGGAAACACTCACAAGGCAACCATCATCCGGTCCTTCACAATGCCCCGACCACCACCACAACAACCAGATCCACGCATCGATCAGGTCCTGACCTTCTGGTTCTCCCTGCCCCCATCATCCTGGTTCAGCACGGTATCAAACAGCAACCCGACCCTCGACAGCACAATAAAATCGCGCTTCCACCCCCTCATAACCGAAGCGCGCACCCACTACCTCGACAAGACATGGACCCGCACCGCCCCCGGCGCCCTCGCCCTCATCCTCCTCCTTGACCAGTTCCCGCGCAACGCATACCGCGGCACAGGCCCCGCCTTCGCATCCGACGCGCACGCCCTCAAGATCGCCACGCGCGCCGTCGCAAAGGGTTTCGATCGCACCTACGGCAACGACGTCTATCGCCGTCTCTTCTTCTACCAGCCCCTCTCGCACGCGGAGGATCTCATGGCCCAGGTAGCCGGAGTGGCGCTGATGGAGAATCTACATAGTTCGTGCGCGGGCTCCGAGCGCGCGTTTCTGGAGTCGCACTTGGGCTCTTTTAGGAGGCATTGCGATGTCATTCTGCGCATGGGGAGGTTCCCTGGGAGGAACTTTGCGTTGGGACGCGCGTGTACTGTTGATGAGATTAGGTTTTTGAGGGAGAATCCTGGGGGGTGGTAGGCGTGGATGGATTTAACGCTGTGCTCATGAAGGAGTCAATGTGTTAAGGGGAGATTGGTCTCTTGGTCTTCGTGACGTTGATTCCGGTTTCCCTTTTTTTTTAAAAAAAAAAAAAAAACCTATATGACTTGTAGCAACCAGCTTGTGACAGATCTGACTCGGTGGTCTATAAAATGGTGTATTTACTGTTCAGCTTCGTCTGGAGCTCAGCGCAGACGGAGAATCTAATAAAAGGGGGAATGTAACATTTGTACAAATGGATGCGCAGATGATCGTCAATAAATGTGAAGTCTCGCCCTGGGCATCTCGCTGACGTGCATGAACGGACTAGGTATTTATGTACATTGGTTCAGAAGCATACTGAAAAGCGTGGAAAGTGTCTGTAAACGAACAGAAATTACACAATGAGATCGGAATCTAACCCTGTGCTATACCAAGAATGCTTCGAGACAAAGGACGATCGTTGAACAATTTAGACCTGCATATGCAATGCTTCAACGCCAAAAAAAGAATGCCGAGCCATGCCAACCAGGGTTGTAAGTCAAATATGTAAAGCAGAGAAAACCCACGTGCGAAATATCGCACTAACCAATCGGCCAATTTGTCATGACCTGTGTTCCGCCTCTGCAAGTTCGCGCACGTATTTTACGAACTGTTTCTTGTGCGTCTGTATAAAGGTCAGATACTCGAATGGTCTCTTCAGGGGATGATTGAACGAATGGAGCTTACCATGCCCGCGTAACGCCCGTTCCTGAGAACACAAATATACCGCAGACCAAGCTTCGCAAAGCACTCGTAGACCAAATCTATCGGGGAGTTTATGTCCAGTGCCACAGGGGCTGGATCAATGTACCGCGTGAAGTCAGTAGGGTCGGGATTAACGTCATCCTCGTCGTCGTCTATGGTTGGGACCTCTGCCATTCTACAAAAGTTTGAGCTCTCGTCTTTCAGATTATCCAAGGCATATTCCAGATCCGGAGCCGGTATCAGGCCAATCAAAACGCCATCTCTAAGTATGGGGAACCCGCCATCTAGCTCTCCCGCTCTATGTAATAATTCCAGTTTGGCCCTTAAGCTTCTGGCTGGTACGAGAGGCGAGGTAGTAACATCAATGACCCGCTCGTGGCGAAATCGGGGAACAATCTCGTCGAGTTCGCCGGTAAATATGGGCTTATGCTTGTTATCAAGATATGGATAAGAATTCATGATGGTTAAGAGATCGTAGATGCTCAGTGGCTCCAGAGCATCGGCAGTCCATTTGGCGACTTGAATCCCGAGAGAAAAAGGCAGTACATAGTCTAGACTTCCGGTGAGCTCAAACAAAATGACAGCCAGAGTGACGGATAATCGCGTTACGCCACACATTGTGGCACCGGCGGCAATAAGGGCATAGACACCTGGCTGAACACAGCTAGATTCTTGTAACAACGGACAAGTGCCCCATATTGACCAATGGGGGAACCGAAGGACAACCCACTGAACCATGTGACCGACAATGCGGCCCATGAGACCTCCAACCACCATAGACGGCACGTATATGCCACTAGGAACTTTGATACCGAACGTAATGGTGGTCAGAAATCCTTTGATGATAAATGCGGCGAGGAGTGTGGCGATTATGCTTGGTATTTCACCAATACTGGACGGACAGAGCCCCAGAAGTTCATCCTTTGCCTCATCCTCACAAGGAGCAGTAAGATTGAGAAGAAGTTTCGCAACAGGTAGTTTGGTTAGTGTGTTCCAATAACTAATTAGCCCGGTCACAAACGCCACTAGAACCACCTCAAAAAGGGGATATCTCTTGATTATGGGTATTTTCCGGAAGCTCAGTGCCCAGCGGCGAGAGGCCTTGATGAACAAGGCGCCAGCAGCCCCACCTAACATTCCTACGAAGATGAAGGCAGCGAGCTCAAACCACTGCCAATCAGTCTTATATCGAACCTCAAACATGACGATTTTATGTGTACCATACGGGTTGAGGAACTTCAGAGACAAGGCCGCAACAATGCAGCAAAAGAAAGTCCGGAAAAGGGTCTTGGCAGGGAAGTAGTACGCCACCTCTTCGAGTCCGAAGAGAACGCCACCCAGAGGAGCGCCAAAGGCAACAACAATGCCGGCAGCGGCCGCAGCTGAAAGGACTTCACGTCTTTTCGCATCGTTCTTATCATATTTGTCGAATATTCGACAGCATATGTTACCTATACATGCTGAAATATGTACGTAAGGGCCTTCTTTTCCCAGACTCAGGCCCGACGCAACACTGATGATGAGACCGACGGATTTGACAACGAGCGTCTTGAACCCAAGGAATCCGTGAAGAACGAAACCACTGATGATGACACGAACCTCGGCAACACCGCTGCCTGCTGCTGAGTAATATACCATAGGAGGGGATAAGGATTCATCTGAACCAGCCTGTGTCGGGCTAACTGAGCCACTTTCTTCCCGATTGTGAGGATCGCTGCGCAGTTGTGAATGCTCAGCAGCAAGATTCTCGTCAAATGTGGACATTCGATATGCAGATGGGACAATGGTTTTGGTTGTCAATGTCAGGAGGCACGAAATGGCAGAGAAGGCGATGACGGCAAACAGGTAGACGAAAAACTCGGTCCATTTCTCGCCAAAGGGATGACCGCCCAGTACTTCAGACCAGGATCTCCAGTCGGTACAGGGGCCATGTGGGCAGCAAAGCTATGAGGCCGAAGTTAGTATCAAGGTGGCAACGAGAAAGGGCGGCGGGCCAGGGTTTAGAGAATCGTTCAACTTACTTCCTCCCTCACATACCACGCTCTAGCACAGTATCCATCCTTGAAGTCAAATATGGTGGTCTCCGAAATATCCACACAATAGGCCACCAAGGCGACTAAGAAGCCTACGACGGCACTGAGTATCCAACCCTGGGCGCCGTCAAGCAAAACGACGAGCCGACCCCACCAATCCTTTCGACCACGAAGCTTTTTTACTCGAAATGCGTCGGCGATCCCATCGTGAACCCAGTCGGTAGAGGTAAACTGGTTGTACCAAATACGTTCATCGGCAGCAATTGATACTTTGGACTCAGATAAGGCATCCTGCTGGCGGTCTGTAGAAGTTGATAACAATCGCGGACCCCGAGATGCAGGTCGGCTATGGTGTCTAGTAGAAATATAATAGGAAGGATCTAGAAAAAGGGTTAGAGGCGATGGACAATGGGTCAAGACGCAGCGAACTAGACGGACTATAGACGCTTGTTGTGCGTGAAAGGCGTGGGTGGCCTGGGAGATCTTCAAAGCTCTGTATGCGTATACGGGAGCGAGATGATCGAAGCAGGGCCGTAGTTTCATCCGGAGGATTCTGGTCTATCCGACGAGATTCGGACGAAGCAGACAATGAACGGGCCAAATTCCGCGAGGGTAAAACAGGCCCATCCGGTGCTTTGCCAGCCATTCGGGAGAGATTGTTGGGATTTGAACAAGTATTGCACAAAAGAACAGACAAAGTATGTCAGAAGGGACCTCGGGAGACCCAAGAGGGATTATTTACATTACACTACAGAACACTAAGCGATGGCATCAGCGACAGCGGAGCGGACATGTGTGGATCCAGGGTGCCCTCGAGGGGAGGTTGATCCCTTTAGGCTGTCAGGCTGTCAGGAAACAGACTCGTGCGCAGGCACGGAATGAGACCCCGGAATGCACGTTGAGGAAAAGGGAACAAAGACCAAGGCATTGGGTAAACCGAAGTACCTATATTCATACATCGTTAGGTACAGTATAAGAGGTAAAGAGATAAGGAAGTAGGTAGGACGAGGGGGGGGGGGGGGGGGGGGAGGGGAGGAGGATGCGAGCGTGAGCGTGAGCGTGAGCGTGAGCGTGAGCGTGAGTGTGAGGTGTGAGATGTGCGTATGAGTGCGTATGAGAGAGAGAGAGGGAGTGCGTAATAATTCATGGAGGAGCTACCTATTCCGTAGATAACTTCGTCCGTACTTCGTACTTCGTACCTACACTAACTGCGGTACTTGATAAGTGCCTGCCTACATATCGGGTATCATGACGATCCTCGTTCAGGCTCTCCTTACCTAATATGGCTAGATTAACCCTGGTAAACTACTACCGAGGTACCTATCTAACGGTACACTAGCTACTAAGGTACTTTAGGTACCAAACGCGGTGCAACGCGCCGTATCGTGCGCTAGTTTAGGACAGAAACCCATACTACTTGCTGTATGTGGACTAAAGACCGGACGTATGGACGTACTTATACCTACTACTACCTTAAGGTATGTAGGTACGCATAGTAAGGGTCTACCTACTTAGGTACTAGGTAGTAACTGGGGTACTTACACTTGATTAGTGCTAATACGGATCCGTACATAATCTGTACGTATATTACCTAGCATGCGCGATTACATACCTTACCTACCTACCTTAGGTACTTACCTGCTCATGTGGGGCATGGTAGGTACCTACGGACGTACACTACCTATAAGTAAGGTGCCAGTAACGGCGGCGTAGGTATTGCATAATGTGACATCAACCTTACTACATTGGGCTAGACAGGGCTACTGTTTCTTTTAGTCGACAAATTCATGTCACGAGGTCTTGTTGACTGTCACACTACTTACCTAACCTGCATCTTACCTCACTGACAACTGACATCACCTACCTATACAGATTAACCGACACCCTTTCCACACTACCCCTACCTACCTATTTTGTCTTTCGACTTGGCCGCTATATCTACCTAGCCGAGAATTATAGCGATTATTACTATTATCCAGTCCGATCCATTACCGCAGAATCATGACACCATCTCATGAAAAGGAGATGAGATCAGCTGTGCCCAAATTTGCATCCTTCAAGCCTAAACCATCAGATATTACAGATACGCCCACCACCAAGTCAACCCATCACCCTTTTGTTGAGATAGAAGCCCCTTTAAAATCTGCTCCTTCTCATCCATCTTCAACCCCTCGCCAGCAAACACCTCTACGAAGCTTAGACGGGAATCCTGTCTACTGCCTGGATAAGAAAGGCGATCCTCTCATCACGCGATATGGGGGTAATGACCGTAGACAGATTCCAGAATACCGGCGCATCGGCGCTGGCCGTGTCCTAGGTTCTGATGGATTTATGAGAATTGAGAAGCTCGGGAGCCGGGAGGAGTTCTCCATTCGCAACCATTATGAGAGCGGTTCCTTGCTCAGCAGTGACAAGAAGAGCCTTCTAGCGAAGGGCTTCCGTCTAGATGCAAGCTCTATCCGAATCCAGCCTAGGAAATCACAGACCGGTGCTGCTACCGAAGACTTTATATCTCTAAGAGCGTCTAGGAAACGACAACGAGATGGTAGTGCCTCGGTGGAATCATCTGATGACGAGGAACCTTCGTATAGGTCCATCCACGGAAAGAGCATAAAAAATGAGCATTCCGATGTTGAGCAATGTGATAGTGATATAGGTGATGATGCAGATGATGGAAAAACTGGCAATCCGATGGTCATTCGATCGATCGAGCTTTCGACGAAGGTGCGAGAATATCCTGAAGATGTTGAAGCCTGGCTCGAACTGGTTGATCATCAAGATACTTTACTTCATTCTCAAAGTGGATCGCGAGCTCCAACAGCGGCAGAAGTGAAAAGCTTTGCCGATATCAAACTGTCTCTCCTTGAGAAGGCTCTGACACACAGTCACGATGATAGGCTTCGTGAGAAACTCAATTTGAAAGTAATAACCGAGGGCACTAAGGTATGGGGAGTTGCTACAGCTCTAAAGAAGTTTTCTGAAATAATGCAAAGATACCCCAACAATTTCGAGCTCTGGAAGTGTTACATCTCTTTCCTACAAAGTACTCTTTCAGCCTGTCGCTATGATGAAATCAGGCAGGTTTACACCGACAAACTGCAGTCTCTGGGACGAGAGCTTCTTACTCTCCCCTCTCTTCCAGAAAAAGCTCAGTGCTCCGAGCAGATTATATACGTATTTTTGCGTTTAACGCGTTTTCTAGCAGATGCTGGTTTTCCCGAATTAGCCTCGGCAGCATGGCAAGCCAGTCTGGAGCTTAACCTCGTGCGAGCCCCTGCGTTACCACAGATAGGATGGGAAATACCTTCTAGTTTTCAGGAATTTTGGGAAAGCGAAGTCCCGCGCTTGGGAGAAGATGAATGGAAAGGGTGGGCTGCATTCGTGGCTGATGCTGCTGCCCAAGAACCTCCTAATCCCAAGGTATCAAAACTCCCAGTTATGCCTACTACTCGTGACGGATACAAAGCATGGCATACTGTCGAATATCATATGGCTCAAAATGCTGCGATACCCGCCCGTACGCTAGATGAGGGAGCCGAAGACGATCCATTTCGAGTGGTGATGTTTACCGATTTCCAACATATTCTGCTATATTTTCCGACTGAAATGGTTCCTCACCTTCAGTCACATTTATTGAATGCCTTTCTAATATTCTGTCATCTTCCACCTAATCCTGGATGTGGAGATTTAATCAAGGCGGCTGTAAAAGACCCCTTTCTTGTCCGTAGTCCGCAAGGTGTTCCGTTCACGCACCACCCCTCTAGTAATAATACCGAGGGGTTTGAAGATCAGCAAACCAGGCTACCTGAATTCCACAATGAAATACAGCAGATCTACCCTACGCCCGACATTCTGTTCCCCTCCGCACAGTGGTTCAGATATCTGGAAAAGATTCGTGACAGAGTATCGGCCGACCGTTATCGATGGATAGCAACCACGTTGAAGCAGCTTACTCGCGTGATCCAAGCTGACAAACTTGGCCCCTATAGTCTAGCCTTCGAATCCGTCAATGAGCCTGGCAACGAGAAGAAAAGTGCCAAAGCACTCCTCAAGCGCGATTCTTTGAACGTAGATCTGTACTTGGGCTATTCTATTCTCGAGTGTGAGCGAGGCAATAGCGCTGCAGCCCTCAATGTCTTGTCGGCGGCACTCAGTTTGACGCCGATCTTAGTTCATGACCGATTCCGGTTGGGTATCGCAGCAGCATGGCTGGAGCTTGTCGAGGGAGAGCTTGCAAAAGCTGTTTTACGACTGTGCTGGTTGGTCGAAGACACACCGAAGTCAGATAATACGCAAGTCCCTGGACCTACGGAAGCTACTCCATCTCAAGTCCTGAAGGCCCGACAGTTTCTAGTTACGCATCGAGATTACAAGATTTCATCAGGCGATATTGCTCAAGCTGTCATTTACGCCGAAGGCTTAGTCCTACTTGAATACCTAACTCAAAAAAGCGAAAAGGAACCAACTGCCCAGAAGCAAGGCGATATCTGGTCCGCAACTTTGAGCATTAATCAGTGCTCTGAGGATCTTGCCTCACGCCATCAACAATACCACCCCTCTCATGAACAGTTTCTTCAATTTGCTGCTCGGCTACTTTACTACCACGCTAGCCATGGGTGAGCCCCTACTCTCCCTTTTCCTTCTGACTTCATATCATGACTAACAAGACACGTCCTAGGTCTTTCCGTTCTGGGCTGCTGCGCGAACAGCTAACGCGGTACCTCTCATACTTCCCCTCCAACACCATCTTCCTCACACTCTTCGCGTGGCGCCAAGAACGACTTACCATCAATGACCGTGTGAGATCGCTGCTGCAGGACCACGTCCTCACGCGCACAAACGAATCCTTAACAAGCCACTTCTTCGCAATCTCCTACGAGTTGCGCACAGGTAACGCACACTCCACCCGCGCTGCCTTCGAGCGCGCCATATTATCCGAGGTCTGCGCGCACAACGTCGGCCTTTGGGTCGCTTACATCCGATTCTGCTACTCTAGGAGAGAGCTACGCTCTAAGGCCAAACCAGTCTTCTATCGTGCCATCCAGGCATGTCCCTGGTCTAAGGATATTTTTATAGAGGCTTTCGGCACTTTGGTTAGGGAATTCGATTCCGCTGAGCTCAAGAGCGTTTACGCCACTATGTGCGAGAAGGGCCTGAGAGTTCACATCGATATGGACGAGTTCGTGGAGAAGTGGCGTAGGGAACATAACGGGGTTGAGAGGCAGAAGGAGGGCAATAAATATAGGAAGAGATGAGGCAAGTTGTGATTTCAATTGTCAAGATACGGCACGGTCGGGATCCTCGCGCGGTTAGGCAGTACGAAAGGCTATGCTGATGAGAATACCGTTTTTACCCGCTCTGGCAAAGCTGAGAAAGGGACACGAGAAAGGGTATGTTTCTACCTATCTATCTCCTGACCATAGTAAATTCTTGGTATGAAAGCGTCTGCCACCAATTGCTCTCGATGCTTTATATATGGATGCATGTATATACACGTCCTCAGTATCATCTTCACTGCGCCCACTTTTTGAAGAAACCCAGATTGTCAAATAATCAAACACCCTTCCACTTTCCAAACTTGCGATACTCCGCAAATAACGCCCTGAACACCACCCGTCCGCCCGCATCCAGACTCTCATTGACAACCTGTCTGCAGCCCTCGCTCGTTATATCGAGCACGGAGAATACGCCCACCTCGAGTGCCTTGCGCATCTCCCGTGACACCTCGACCTCTAGCTGCAGCTTGACGTACATCTCGAGTACGAGGTACATGTACTGCCCCGCGGCGCGTTTCGCGGCATCCGTGGCGGAGTCGAGCTCGGAGCGGCCGCGCGACCGCGCGACGGCCGCGGCGCTCGGCTCGCAGATTAGCGTCAGCAGACGGGCGAAGCGCTCCCCGTGGCGCGGCTGGAGACGCGTGAGGAGCCAAGGTGGGCGTGAGGATTGCGCGGAGCGACGGTTTAGTGCTGAGGATGTGGGGTCTGTGAGAAGAACGGTCATGAGTGCGCGTAGGGCTGCGAGGAGGAGGTGGAAATGGCCGCTGAGACGGAGTCGGTAACGCTTTATGATGAGCGCTACTAGTTTGAAGAGGGAGGCGAAGATCTCGCCTGCGGCTTTGGGGGTTTGGATTTTGGGACCTTGGGCGGAACAGACTTCGACTACGCTTGTTAATGTTGCTTCGATGTTGTATTGCGTCATGGTGTTGCCGTGTTTGTCGAGGAAGAAGATCATTGTTTCTGATATTTGTTTGAAGTGGAGGAGCGAGGAGGTTTGGCTTAGATGGGAGGTGAAGTGTTCGTGTAGTTTGGCGAAGTCTAATCCGCCTTGTGCGCTGGCTGATGTGTCATCGGTGTTTGGCCCTGGATAGAAGTATTAGATGCTGTCTTGGCTCATTAGGGATTGGAGATGCAAACATACCGGAGTAACACTCAAGCAACCTTCGAGCAGCCAGTATAGGCCCGATGGGGCCGCTGACAAGTTTGTCAGGATCTATTAGCTGGCCAAGCAATTCATCTCGGACGGCGTCTCCCTTTGCTTGCACATAAGCGTCTACAAAGTCATTCATAGACTCCTCTTCAACTATATTGTCGCCCTCATCTAGGAGTGCGCTGAAGTGTTGCGTGGGATAGCGATCCGGACTTTGTTTCATGAGGAATGATCTCAGCTTCCACAGAACGGAAGCGTCTCTGGGTATAAATTTGTTGCTAGCCTTTTCCAGCTGGGTGAGAGCGTTATCTGACAATCCGATCTTCGCCGGATGGGCAGCGTCACAACTGACGACCTGTGCAGCATCTAGGAAGATTGATAGGGAATCGAGTCTCTCACTTGGCAAAATCTCTGAAGATTTTTTGACTTCCGATGCAAAGTCATTAAGTGCCCATTCGACTACTTTGGAAAGCTTCTTCCTAAAAACATCGGGTTGGACACCAAGACGTTCTAGAAGATCACTATTGGACGACTTTTGGTCGGTGAGTGCTGCCACGAGACTTTTCAAGAGTAGGATTTGAGTGCGGATTCTTGAGTGCGCGCCAGGTTTCAGATTCTCCGCGTATTGAGACGCGGTAAGAATGTAAGATTGTGTGGATTCATTCACGTTCGTGAGGACATGTCTGATCGCGGTTAGGAATACTCTGTCTGGAACGGTCTTTGGGGTAGGCAACTTGCCTGATCGTAGTGTCGACAAATCTCTCAACCAAGGATAAGTGCATGATATCGCTGGATGCCAAATTTGAGCAAATGTCAACTAGATCGGTGAATTCCATTTCCTAGAAAGACGTTAGTCAAGCTAGCCATGAGATGTAATACGGAAAGTGAGAGCCTCTGGTATGAAAGAGCGGCAATTGCCAGGACGAACCTCGTAGAAAGTCGGCTGCTGTACAATCTTGACAAGTAGCCGTAGAAGAATAAGGGAATATGCCGAATCCCTCGCCGCGTGAGAGCTGATCTCTGACTTTTTTCTCTTCCATGAAGCCATTATGCGCTTTCGGCGACCTCTTGTCCAGACTTCCACTGGGAATTCAAGCAGTATCGATAGCAGGTTGAAGCCATATGGTTCTGTCCATGCACAGCGGTTCTCTGAATCATCTAGCACTTCAAAGAGCGGCGCCATCAAGGCATCCATCATTGACTCCTCATCAGCCACATCATAGTTGTGGATTAACGATCGCACATGGTCCAAGGTCTGCGCATTTTGTGGTGACAAATTTTCATAGCTCACGTGCCAAAACAATCTAACGATGAGAGGTGTTAAGGTGTTAGGTTCGTTCTTGGACGATTCACTGAGTTTAGGGAGGCGATTGAACACCAAATCCACATAGGCTTTATAAGCTTGGAGATCGTCTTTGCCGTTGACTGATGAGCACAATCTCTGAATCATTGAAGCAACCAGCTTGGTAAGGGCTTCCTCATATTTGCCACCAATGTGGTTAGACAGACAGAGCTTGTAGCAGCAAGAGAATGCTTCGAAGGTCTCAGCGGATGTCAAGGGACCTTTCTTCAGAATGGGCTTCATGTCAGACTTGATATTCTTCCAGAGTTTATTGCACTCCTTTGATGCTTCCCACGAGGCTAGGTAGCCGAAAATCCGCCATCTCAACGCAAGGACATCCGAAGAGATATTCCCCCACTTCCGATCCATCATGGAGACTATCTTCGAATCAAGGTTTGCGATTGTACTTTCATCAGTGAGCCCGGCACAAATACCATCCAGAACAACCAGAAGCCCGCCTTCTTGGTCCGGTGTTGGCTCCAACCCCTCTAGTAGACGTAAGAGCTGTGTACTAGAGAGGGAGCTCTGTAGAATAGTTGCTAAATGCTCTCTGATTCTTGAGTCAAACCATATAGATTGCTCCACATGATTAACCGAGCGTAGACATCGGAGCCATTGAGTGACGAATCCTGCTAAGTCTCGCGCTTTGGAGAATGCGTCTTGTAGGGGAATAATAATCTGAGTAACAATCTCGTCTTTCATCGTGGCACCGTAATGCGAAACCTTGCTAACGCTGTCGAATATCGTCTCGGGATCTTGAGACACAAGCACATCAGTATCGCAAGCAAGAATTTTCGATAATAAAGTCCAATCCGTTTGTGTTTCGTCGAGCACAAGTTGCTGGTACAGCACAGAAAGAGTCTTAGTATCGGGAATTGATTGTGTCCGCAGAGCAATGTCTAATAGTCGAGAGAGCACCTCGTTCTTCTCTTGTCGGGCCAGAGGCTGCAAGCCTTCCAGCAAGGCCTGGAAAACATTCTCAACCCACGCATCGTGTTCGATTTTAGACTTTGGGTTACTGGCGTCTCGAGGCGTTCTAGCCGCTATACTCCACATGATTGCAGTCGCTGCAACAATGTCGCTGTGCGCAAATCTTAAGGCTAGTTTCAAAACTTCTATATTCTTGTCCAGGCCAAAACTCTGTCTTGCAGGACGAATAAAGTACGTGGCTAAGAACATTCGAAGCTGAGAGACCCATACATCGCGGCACGTGCTGTCCATGTACTGTGTATCTTGGCCAGAATAGTTACTATCGAGCTTGCCCAGTACGAGTGATGCTCGCCCATAGATATATCTCGCAAAATCGAAGCTTTCTTCATTGCTGCGAAGTCGTAGGTTCCATACCGTAGTTAGGGTGTCAATCCAGGATTGTCGGCCCCTTATGAGGTCCTTACCAGTACTACTTAGCGAGTCGTCACATATCGATAGCAACCTTGCTGTTATATCCCTGGTCTCATCACCGGCAGAAGAGAAAAGAGATTTCACGTGCTCGGCGCCAACCCTTTTCTCTGCAGTAACCCCTCCGGTTTGTGCAGTAGCTTGCTCTAGCAAGATAGCCAAAGCCTCGAAAACTTCTGAAGCTGTCCTAAGACAGCCTAGAGAAGTGCGAAGCTCCGCTAGATCAGCAGGCCAATCCTCGGCCCTCTTCCTCTTCTTCGCCCTTTTGACATCTTTTTCAGTCTCCGGAACAGTAGACTGGGTCTCTTGCGTAGTAAGGTCGCCCAAAGTTTTATTTAGAATCGATACGAATCGGAGATATGCCAGCGACCTACCCAGAGCCTGCGCAGGAATCTTAGGGAAGACATGGCTCAATATCGTCCAGGCCAGAGGGTATCGGCGCACGTGCTCTGCACTCTCGGTGTTGCCACTCATCTGCTTGAGCAGCCATCGTAATATGCTTTCTTCAACACCATGCAGCCTAGTATGCTTTACTGCTGTGAGTAGAAGCCATAACTTATGGATTTTTTCGGGTAAAGGCAGAGAACTGCTCTCGTCAAGTGTCCTAACAGCTCGTATAAGTGCCAATCGCTGGGACTAGATAGAATGTGCTTGTCAGTATGGTATCTTTACCAATTGGTCTCAAAAGCACGTGAAATTCATATAAATGAGTAGCTTACTGAACCACCCTCATCCACATCCATAACCTCCATTGCGAAGCCAGCAGCGCATTGGCATCGCAAAGCGAAGGGTTCAAAGCGCGTGTCGACGCTAGTACCTACAGGCCTACTAAGTGAAAGTCAAGATGCTTCCAAAAAATACTGCCGCCCAGCGATAAGATAAGATAAGGTAACGGGACCGGCCCGAGTACCAAAAGTACGAAGTACAGAAGGTACCAAAGCTTCCACCGCCTTTGGAAAATATGCACTAGCGAACCTAAGCGGGTCTGCTTACATAATTCCGCATAAGCTCCGTTTTCGAGATCCCGGCCCTCATACATAATCGCTGCCGTACCAAAAGATCACCATCGGGCAACCTGAGCTGTGAATTTCCTCACGACAAGCCACAATCAACGTCTTCCCACCCTAATACCCCCCCTTCACGTAAGCAAGAACCGATCTGAATTCATAGTTACAAGCTCAATTGGCCCGAATTGAATCTCTAACATTGCAGTTTGCTTTCGCATAGTCCGCCCGAAAATGCCCGAGACGACGGCTCGCGCGCCTTCGAGCGCTACCTCTCGACCCGTGAGCGAGGCGCTTCTCAACGAGAAGGTGAGGACCAAATACACTCTCTAAACCCTGCTCAATATCGTATCTCCTCCTTTACTACACCACGAAAGCCCCTTCACAAAAAAGAAATAGAAAAGAGGGCAGCAAAATGCATTTTCAACAGCTTAATTACCGCACCAACAACCACGTTCCCAACCTACATATCCGAATCGAAGGCTAACGATGCAATTCCTACTAGTGGGACCGCTGCATCTCAAATATGCTCATCAAATCGACCCTCGGTCTCGGGTTCGGCGTCGTCTTCTCCGTACTGCTGTTCCGGCGGCGCGCATGGCCCGCGTTCGTGGGCGTTGGTTTCGGCGCCGGCCGCGCTTACGAGGAGTGCAACTGGAGCCTGAAACAGGCGACACAGGACCTCAAGAAGAAGGCATAGATACTATCATTGTCTGCAGATTTTCTTTTTCCTCGAACCAACGATGCGCGTATATACTACTACTACTACTACTACTACTACAACTACAACTACTCTACTCCCTCACCTTTCGACGAAAGTATTCTGTCCAGCTTCACGAGCAATTCATCAAATTACCCAGACCAATAGATCGATTGTCATAGACTCTCAAAGTTGAAAAGGGGGGGTGGGATCCGATACTCCGTAGTAGCCGGCATGTGCAGGTTGGGTGTCTGAAGGGGGCTAAGGACCCAGTCTTATACAGCCCGGTCCCCACGATAGACTCGAGGAATGAGTGGAGGTGAGGCGGTGAGAGCGAGCGTTGATTATACCAAAGCCACATCGTATTCATTGTACGCTTGTACAACAACAGCATCAATAATCAATAGATAAAAACGAGGTTTATGCCAAAGCGGGCATGAGCATACATGCATTTTCAAAAGGAGGTTTAGGTGAATTTATTTCTGGAAAGCTTCAAAACTGCCGTGAGTGCAAGAAACAAAGAATTATGAAAGTCTATAACCCGCTCATACCATGAAAAATGTGTCAATAGGCATACAGAATCTGAAAACTGAAAGCATGCTCTTAGCTGTCTGTTTTCTCTAACACATCGCATTCGGATGATCCTGGCCTAGTTCTGCCGTCGCTAGAACAGCCGATGACCGAAAGCCACTCCTCGCTCACTGAACGCAAACATCGCGGTCGGGAGTTGCTGTTGTCTAGGGAAAACCCAGAAAGTACAGGGAACTTGTCGTCAACCACATTCCGCCTTTTCTTCCCTTTACTCAAGAATTCCGGCACCTCTGATGAAGCCGCAGATGCTCGTCCTACGTTCCAAACCCTCTTAGCCATCATATGAACCGCTCTTTTCATCCACCCCATCTCCTCTGGTTGACAAGCGCCGCATCTGCCTACCCCAGAGACGCGGTGCTGCGATGTAAAAAAGATCCGCCAGAATGGTCTCCAATCCTTGGTTTCCATTCATCGCATGCTGCCAGCGGCGGGTATTCATCACGGCTACTAGAGGTTTCAGCAAAAGCAGTATGCTCCCAGCCCAGGCCTTCTTCCAGGTCAAAGATGGTACTATCCCGTCCGCCAGAGGATAATGGTGATTTCACTATCCACAGCGGCTTGCGCGACACCGGCTTAAATCTCATCTGGGCCTGGGTGTGGAAATACTTCTTTTCGACGGCGGGGCTTTTCTCGGAATTCTTCGTTTGTGCCTCACAGTCTAAGCTTGCCAGAGAAGATGTTCGGGAAAACATCCGCTCGCCGAGATATCTAATTCGTAGTTGCCCGAGAGAAATGGTGGCCCATCGGGCAATTGATCGTGTTGTCTTGCTCCCTTTGTCTGGTAGCATCGTGATACTGGGGTCATCACCTACATCCAACGTGCCAGAGGATGCCGAACACAAACTTCGGGCCCCCCTGTAAAGCAGTACGGAGAGGAAGAGTGCAAGTATACAGGTCGCGGCAGCGATTGCCACGATCTCGATGTCGCTTGCGGGTCTTGGTTCGAAAGTTGTCGTTGACATGCTTTGAGTCGCGACTATCATGGGCGAAGTAGTATCCAACATTGTCTTCAGCCTCGAATCAGCCGTCTGTCTGTGCTTGGAAGAGCGGTACATATTCGTATATTGAAGTAGACGGTCTTAAGGACCTACCATCATGTCAGTCGTGTGTGCCTGGGTACTAACTTGGCAATAACCATGACCTTGAAATTCTATCGACACCACGGCTAAAATGTCATTTCATCTCATCGAAACGAGGCTACTCGTCCGTTGGAAGAATGCGGGTATCTCCTTAGAGCATATTTGAGACGGCAATGTACCTATTCGTAGTAAACCCGCTGCACTTATGCTGACGTCCAAAAAGTATAGCCGGCGGCCCGAGAACGAGGAGTATATGCGGTTGACAAAGCATATATACATGTCCCGGTTTCCCTTGATAAGGATTTGACATATGTGACGATAGTCGGGTCGCCTGACACAGAAGGAAGTGGGAATCCCCGTGACACGTTTGTGTACAGGTATGACCTCAGGGGAAAATGACAATCAACATCAAAATTACTTCGCAGGGATGAACTACCCATCTGTATATACCGCCTGCCTGCCTGAGCAGTTGCTATCAGATTCAAGTTCCCTCACTGAATAAACCAGACCTGCTTAAACCTTCACTTTTTTCACGTGCCTGTCCATTGGCCCTTTCTCAATAACGCCACCCTTACTCCTTGCGTGCTTACCGCCAACTCGACCCTTTGAGTTCTGAGATGGCTCATGATCAGCGTCATTTGCGCTGTCAGTTTGACCGCCCGAGCCTTCCATCTCTGTCTCTCCAGTCTCCTCAAATAGTTTTTTCCAAGTCCCATTTTTAACCGCCTCGTCATTGCCATGAAGTCCAATTGAAAATGCACGCTTCATGGCCGACATACAGACATCTCTTCTCTCCCCAAAGTCAAACATCGGCTCTGGATATATGTCCTCTTTCTGACTCTCGCCCAAGCCGTCCCCCTCGATCCTCACGTTGGCTTCATCAAGTGCGGCTTGAGTCGCCTTCCATGGCTCATAAATATATTTTGCGTCAAGCTTTTGCAATTCTGGTACCCATTTTCGAATGAAGTCGCCGTTCTTGTCCCACTTCCGGCCAAACGCCACTGGGCTGTAGCACCGGTAATACAGCGAGAAGAAGGCGGTACAGCTCAGCCATTGCCAGTTACCCGCATTAGAAGCTGGCTCATGATCTATGAGCAGCTCTTCGAATACATCGGCACCTCGCTCCCAGTGCACATAGCAGCCACCCCTGGTTAGGAAGCATGCCACCATATGACGGCCCAGGTGATGGATCCATCCCTCGGCACGAAGCTGGCGCATAAATGCATCTACAAAAGGAAACCCAGTAACGCCGTACTTCCATCGTCTGAACCATTTGTCGGCTTGTGGTGAGTCGACATGGTATTCGCCACTGATAGTAGTGGTGCCCATCTCCCAGTCCTCGTGCTTCGACGGCAAATGCCAGGGGACGAATCGAACATAGGGGTTGTTCAGCGTCTGTTGGTATGGCAATCCTATGCCTGCTTGTGCCGCGAAATACATATCGCGAAACAGCAGCTGGCCTGTCAAACTCTCCGGGGGTGTTGAAGCCCCCTTCCCATATTTATCAACCACTTCACGAACGCGCCAGTAGAAAAGTCGCGGCGACAGAGAACCGAAGTGCAAATGGGGTGAAAGAAGAGTAGTAGACTGTGGCTCAAATGCCGCTGGACTAGTCTTAGGTTTCCTGAATGTAGCCGTATAATCCCGGTTGCCTATGATTTTGTCAAGCTGCTTGAGCGCCAAGCTCTCGCCGCCCCGGTGCGGCGTGGTAGCAGCCGGAAAGCCGAGTTCCTCAAGCGTTGCAATGGCAAAATCCCCTTTGGGGCCTGCAATGCTATCATAGGTTTTGTCGGGTTCGCTTCGGTGAGAAGCATTTAAGTCTGCCGCTCTAGGGGCTTCTTCATGATCAAAGCTGACTGGCATCTCTCCAGGATCTGGCAGATATTTCGGTGCAGAGATGGGCTTGGGAATCTGCCCAACTTTCTGGCCAGCAGCTTGAAGCTGGGTAATAGACATGGTTGGTTTCCCCCCATTTTTTGCGACAATTTCATTACTATCCCAAAGTGTTCTACCGTAGCGAGTTACGACGTTGACGCCTGCTTTCCTCGCCGCCTCGGTGACCACCTTGTCTCTTTGACGCGCATAGGCATCTGTGTCTCTTTCAAACACAAGGTGTGTGACTTTCCAAGCTGCGAACAACTTTGGGAACAGAGTCTGAGGGGCCTCACGAAGCACAAAGAGCCTTGACTTTGAGTTGAGCTTTTTGATTGAGTCTGAGAGATCATACTGACAGTCGAGTCTTGCAGCGCCATCAGCAACACCATTCGTTTTGAAGGGAACCTTCGATTGAGACTAACATAAATTGCCATCTGTTTGGTCCTGCTTTCACATGATAAACATAATGAGGATCCCAAGTAAAAATCGGCCAAAGTACTTCGGGTTCCAGGTCGAGAGCCGCTTTCAATGCCGGTGAATCGTGGAGACGGAGATCGGTTCGAAACCAATAGATGACTCTGGGTCGCGCCATGTTCACGAACTTTACTCATTTACGGGCAACATAAAAGATGAATAGACGTTGGTGCTCGGTGCTATCATGCGGTGACGCGAACACATTACTGAAGATTCAAGCTGGGACCTAACAGGGCTAACCCGTATATCGAGAGTCCATGATGTCAGAGATTCAGCCACAGCCTGGACAATCTCCCCATGTACTTTGTAGCAGATACCAAGAGGACAGTATCGATTTGCGTGCTCTTCGTCTTCACCAGCATCGAGGTGATGACTTTTCATTGACATGAATTTCACACGCTGCTTGGTCAGCCCCTATTGTAGGTCACAAGCTGTTTTTCTCTCCACGTCCCCGTCCGGCGATACGTACGGATTAATCATCATGATATCTCATTCGAAAATTGACGCAGGAAACGATAAGTCAAATAAATCAGGCGAATGAGCACAGCTGTATATTATAGTGTAGGAACTTCTGCACATGGGGCAAACATCCAAAAGCTCACCTAAATGTTGGTGAGATCATATCGACAGCTGTCACAAGTGAGGAAAGATCGGTTATTTCGGGATGATAACTTGGTGACTTTATCGGAGGACCCGATCTTTATTTATTTAGGAAAACGCCTGCAACGATTACTAAGCACTGCATAGTTACCTAATCATTCACTCCACTTCGCATCGTCGAGCATCTACGGTACGTACCTCGCCGTCGGTACGGATTACGGCTTATGTAGGTCCTTACGGGATCTCCGCGCACTATTATTCCGTAGTGCGGACCCTGCTGCGCTCCTCCCGTAATGGACCTAAGTATAGACATCACATGTATCTGTTATGTATGTACCAGTCGTGAACCCAGACTGGATATGACCAACGAGAACGGCTCGATAACCATGCGCCTCCGGTTCGGGTAGGTTTGAGAGGTACTAACAAGGCGTGCATCGTGTAGAGAGCAGCTTTGTCAAAATAGTAGCAGTCTGACCGGAGGGCCGGGCGCTAGGAGGTCCAATTACAATTATTCATGCCCCGAGGCTCGTTTCCCCGATCGTATTACCGGGCCTGCCAAGAGATGCTACGGCCCCGAGAGCTTTCCACCAATCATCGCCGGTACCCTGGTTGTTCGGCCGTCTTGTTGTTTCTCACGTAGTCTGGGCAGAAAACATATTTGGTATGTTACCAGCATCAGGCCATCAGTGCCATTATGCCAAGTCTGCTGCGAATATTTCAATATGAGTCCAATGAGGATCCGTTGCTCTCGTGACGGTTGTCAGAGAGTTGAGCGACCTAGCTATGTTCATGCTCACGAGTAAATGCGACGCTGCGGAGCTTGAGACCGAGATAGGTAGGTAGGTAGGTAGGTAAGTGGTTTTGATCACGGACTTATCGTACCCAAATCCCACCAATCGGTTCATAATGTTAGGCATGAACAGTCCAGGGGCTTCATTCTGTTGAGTCAACAAGTGAGGAGGGAACAGCAAATTTAGTGAAATCGAACATTCACGCACCATGCTTCTGTGGACGCGGTATGCTCCATGATGTGTCTCGTTGAGTAGGCCTCTCTCTTCAAGAATTGATGAATTGCACGTCGCCTACTTCACGATGCGGCACCCTCCCACGAGAATCATACCGGCAGCCATCCTCGCTCTCCTACTTAGCGCCAACAGCGCCGTAGGAAATTCGCCCCCTGTCGTAACACCGGCGCCACGTCTCGAGGACGCCGCGGTTCCCCGCGCGAACGAATGCACATTCAGCGGATCCATGGGCTACTTATCAGCCAGCGCGAGCAAGAAATCGTGCTCGACAATCGTGCTATCATCACTCGAGGTACCGGGAGGCGAGACACTGAACCTAGAGGGCTTGAACGATGGGACGACAGTGATCTTCGAAGGGACGACTACATTCGGGTACGCCGAGTGGGATGGATCCCTGTTCTCCGTCAGCGGGAACAGGATCACGGTCAAAGGGGCCGCGAACAGCGTGCTCGACGGACAGGGGGCACTGTATTGGGATGGGCAGGGCGGGAGCGGAGGCGTGACGAAGCCGAAGTTCTTCAAGGCAAACCATCTTAATGATTCTGTGCTCGATGGCATCACGATCAGGAATGCCCCGAAGAACAGCTTTAGCTTGAATTATGTCTATAACCTTACTGTTGTGGACGTCACGGTTGATGATCGGGATGGCGAGGCTTTGGGGAAGAATACCGATGCTTTCAATGGTATGTCTTTCCGTGTTTTACAAGTTTTTTCTTCCTCCCCCCTCTGGTTTTGCGGTTTCCTTTGAGGCTGTTGTTTGTTTTGGAGGGAAATTGCTCGTTAAGTGAATCACGGTAGTGTGTCGAACGATCACTGACTTGGACACCACAGTCAATAATGCCGACGGCGTGACTATAATCGGCGCCAAGGTTTGGAACCAAGACGACTGCGTCGCGGTCAACAGTGGGCGAAACATTTACTTTGGCTCGGGATTTTGTTCGGGGGGCCACGGGCTATCAATTGGGTCGATAGGGGACCAGACGGTCAACGTGGTGTCCAATGTAACGTTCGCCGACAGCACGGTTCAAAAATCCCAGCAGTCCGTCCGCATCAAGACTATCTCTGGAGCGACGGGGACGGTCGACGACATCACGTACCGGAACATCTTTCTCGACGGCGATGGCGTCAACGCCGACTATTCCGACTACGGTGTCGTCGTAACCCAGTCGTACAATGGCGAGGATGGGAATCCGACGAATGGTGTCATTATCAAAGGCTTCGTACTACAGAATATTACGGGTACTGTTGGCAGTGAGGCCACTGGAATTTATATCGAATGCGGCGAGGGCAGCTGCAGCGACTGGAATTGGAGCGATGTCAGCATTACTGGCGGCAAGACTAGCGCAAGCTGCTTGAACGTACCTTCGGGAGAGGGTGTTGCCTGCTGAGCAACCTGATGAGAGATGTTCCGATTATTACACAGGAGCAGTAATTGGCGTAATATGGCCGGCGTTTGGGGATAGATGCATATACGTATGTGTGGGAGCGTGATTGTGCAGGGGCCGTCGGCTAGTTACAGGGCTGTTCTTCGAGGTCCGTTCAGATAATATCCAGTCAGGAGAACCCTGACTGAAGAGCCAGAGCAGGTGGGCTGCGAGCATACAGTCGCTCTGGAGTCCCAATTCATCAGAATAGTGGTGTCTAGTTGCGGTCCCGAATCAATGGAAGGCAAACCACTATTGCCAAGGAATGAAGACGTCAAGTCGCAGACCAATTACCAACTATCAATTGAGTCAATATTGACAATAACCAGCACTCATAGGTGACTACTTGTTGCATGACGAGACAAATAATTTTTCCAGATTAGATGGTATAGCGTCTGAACGGGGGAACAAGACATAAACCTCTCAAACAACGAAGCCACATTTCTGGTATGTTCAGCATTTATCATTTCAAGGGGCCCGGAGCATAGATAACCCAAACCAGGGGCTCGGCTCCCAGTCTCCAATATCTGCTTTCCCAGACGTCCAATGCATTGAGAATGTCAGCCTCTATTTTTTTTTTAGTAGCAACTGCGACAGCGGCGCTCAGGCCCAATACCACCCTAGATGTCGTGTTACCTTGCCAGGAGGCTGTTCCTCGGGCTTGGCTTCGTCGTCAAAAGACTTTCAATGATGCCAATCGGGCCCAGCGGAACGGCGCGACGTCGTATCATTGGACGGTCTCTAACGAACAAGCATGCTAATGGCTTTGGGCTCGGCCGTCAAGTATGCGGCATTATGATATCCCTGACTGTCGCAGTCTTCAATATACGATGCGCAATGTCACCTTGATAAGCCCCTCAGCAAGGCGCGACAAAAGGCACTATATCATACGACAGAACCCGGTGAACAACTTCAAATTGGCAGTGGGAACCGACAAACCATCGAGAAGGCAACCAGCTGTCATTCAGTGACTCAAACGACGCTGTACATCCTTTTTCAGGGCAGATGAGGTCAACTTAAGCGCGTGACAGAGGACTTCTTTGATGATATAATCATCATGATAGAGGAACCTTGTCGGGATTTTCCGTGATACCGACCCGTCCTTTATTCATGTATTCAAATAACATGTCGAGAATGATGAGGTAGCCACAGCGGCGGCCGGGATAAAAAGACACATTCGATGAAACTTTTTGAGGAACTAGGCAGGCCCTCCCCTCCACCCACATATGACGATGTTCATATACTATCGTGTGGCCGCTTTGTACAGGGGATATGATTAGCAGATGTAGAGATTGTAAAGATTGCCATCTCAGATAACACGTGAGTTAGTCAATTCTTTGGTCGGAAGTGACTGCGGTGTATTGGAATATGTCGTAAGGTCGTAGTCGTATGAAGCCGTACATGGATTGGGGAACTGTTCAATTGCTCATCAAGTCCATCACACGCCCAGATCTGTCTCGTCATTCTCCCCAGAAGTCCTCGAGAACAGGTTGTTTCAGGATGAATAGAATCAGTCGGTCGAACGAGGGGTCATGGCGGATTTAGTTTAGGAAGCCTCTTCAATAACCCAACAGTCCTTCATCATTGGCTCAATTCCTTAGCTGGCATCTCGATGATGAATTGACTCGCATGGGTAAAGCTGCATCTCAACAATCAAGATCGTACGACATGATATTATCATGGCTTTTCTTGATACCTTCTTGGGGAAGCTGTGACGGATTCAAGACATCACTGAAGCTCGTATGAGCTTGATCTAGGTATCCGGTTACGGATAGGTAGTTAGCTGTGGTCGGGTCATAAGAAAAACGCCTAAATGATAGGCATACTTTAGGTAGGTAGATTGAATTTCCTAAAATGATAAAATACGAGGAGATGTTTAGAATCAGGTCCGATGGACGCCGTTTCATAGTCTTGTCAGTTTAGTCGAACCCGAAGACTCGGAAAGGATATGAAACGGCCCTGGATACCTACCTTGCCAGAGAACGTGGTAGTTCGGGCCTAATTAGCCCCCCCCAAAAAGGTCAGCTGGCTATCAATGCTCAGTCCCCGAACCTGGCAGTTGATATTCATGAACAAATACCCTACCCAACCGACAATTTCATGTTAATGGGTACCTAATGATCAAAGAAGAGAAATGAAGGACTGACAGACCACCATATCTACGTCCAGTCACGAGTCAGCAAAATGTGTTCATCGTCATAGCTAATCTGTCTGTAGGACATCATAATAATAACTCCGTAGATAGGCAATCATGAAATGGGGCATGATTTATAAAGGTCTTCGTATAGATAGGAATTTCTTGGCCAGGTGATGTCCATACTACGTTTTGAGGCTCGTTGTCAAAAGGCTATTTTGTACGGACCGTACGTAGTGTAGGAACGGGAGTTCGTAGCCCTCGACTTTACGGATCCGTACAATTTGGGGAGGACAATTAACGGTAATACCAGGTAACGTTTTGGCATCCTCGTTCCGGTACGGACTACATACTAGGTAGGTAACCCTACTACCTACCGAGTCATGAAGGATGCTTCGAAGATACCGGTACTTACCTACCTACTAACGTTCGAACGTCTGCTTCTTCCGCTACGATACACTATTCTGTACCTACGTCCGTATATTCTTAGTTAGTAGTAGGTATACGGACGTATTAACGTCTCTATCTTAGGGTATATTCTTAGGTAAGTACCTAAGGTATGAGGTAGGTAGGTATGAGATCTCTTTTATTTATGGACTACCTACCTACCTACCTACCTACCTAGGCACGGACAGGTACGGACTACGGATCCGTACATTAGGTACCTACTTCCAGTTAAACTGAGCAGTAGTAGGTAGTACCTACGGAATACACTAGGTACCTACATATGTACCTATCTCCTATAGCAAATTAGCCCTCCTTATATAGGTGGATCCGTGGGTAAGTCAAAGATCTAGGTAGGTAGTCCGTATCGCTTATATGTACTTAAACATATTATGTATCTATGTAGTGTAGGTGGGTTTCTTATTAGAACTCCATATATTATGTGCCAGTGTACCTAAGGTAGCCGCGCTAGTGTACATTAGGTACACTAGAAGCTTAGAACAAAACACCCGCTGGAACGACAATTGTGTCATAGCTGTGCCGATGCTCAGAACCCGAACGGTTGAACCATGCCTGTTTAGTGCATTATTACATAACATACAAGTTTCGCGAGAACCATGAGGTACCTGCCGTGCATTTTAAGTACGGATTCGTATCCAACTTGATGGGTCATTATGATATGTGGTGTAGTACCTAAATTAGGTACATGGATATTATCAGAGTATGAGGGGTACCCAGATAGGTAGGTAGTAGTCCGTACCTAAGTTATGAGTAGTTATAGGTAGGTGACTGCTACATACATAGATAGGTAGGTCATGGACTAAGCGGTGTGCAAGTCTTACCTTGTATTCTTATGTGTTCCCGTGCCAATGTTCAGGTTACATAGGTTGAATACTCTACCAACCGTGCTTCGTTCGTACCTTCAACATACATGTAGGTGGGTAGGTACCTAAGATATCACGAAGTCTACCTAAGGTTGATACGTACGTAGTACTTGTGTAAAAAGGCACAACTAGGTACCTAACTACCTAAGTAATCGCCAAAGTCCCTTACCCAAAGTTCTCTGCCCCGGATTTTTGTAAACGACATTTAAAATGAATGCGCCCATTCATGCTGGCACAATCACAAGTACCGGCGCATCCATTGAAGATCCCACTTCCGCACCAGTTGAGGTACCTACCGTATGATCTATGAGAATAAATCCTAGTATAAGAATAGGGCTCGGCGTTCCCGACAAAAACTGTATACCGGTATTGCAGGTATAAGAATCTCCCTTAATACCGACCGCATTAGTAACGTTCTTTTGCTATGCTTACTGCGTACGTCCGTACTAGACATACCTATATATTGTCTTATCCGGGCACTAGTCAGTCACGAAAATACCCCTTTTCTTAGTTAAGTGTGCAGCAACTACCTATACCGCATATCTAGGTATTCCTTCAGCATGCGTACCTATACGTAGGTATCTACAGACAACCTAAAAATATTCCGTAGGTACTACCTACGTAGATATTGTGCTAGGTATGTACGAAGAAGCGTAGTTCCCGTCCATGTCTAAGCAATTTTCTGGATTTTTACGTAGTAACTAGGGTACATCATACATACCAGGTGTCAGGAATTACAGTACGGATCCGTATATTTGCCGATTTGAAACTAGGTACCTAGGTACTAGGTACACAGTAGTGCGCTGTTTAATGATCAATCAATGGTTAGGTAAGTAGGTAACCGATCCTGTTATACCCATCGAAAAACAAACGGTAGATACCTAGTAGTACCTACTAGTACCTACGGATTACACTTCACCATACCTACCTATGTTGGTGAGATGAAATGGACGTTGTGCACTAACTACTTCGATCAAGTTTGCTATGAACCGGCGACTTCAACAAGTGGCAAATAGTAGGCATTCAGTTACACTACGAAGTACCTACCTTAGGTAAATACTACCTATGTACGTCCGGACTGTAGGTAGTGTAACTGGGCATTAGGTATTACACTACCATACGTGACTATTTTTATCCTATTATGTGTGGCTTATTCATAATACAGTAATATAAGTACTTACTCGAGGTATTACCTACTCCAGGCACCGGTATTAAGTATATTGCAACTGAGATCTGTACTTAGTATTTGTGTTGCAACTTAACATGTATGTAGGTAGGTAGGTTAGGTAGGTAGTAGGAAGCTTCCACATCTCAAGTCCATCGCCCTTGTTAGCATACGTATAGGTAATGCGGATCAGCGTACGGATCCGTACTACGATGTGCCTACTACTGTATTAGTCTCAGAATTTATTAAACTGAGCTGAACAATCACTGTTCCGAGGTGGGGTGCCTTATATAATTCAGTCTCGTCGCAACTACAATGTGGAATGCCTGGTAGTAGTAGTAGTACATGGGTGCTTCGTAGTGTAGGTAGTACTACCGAAGTCTAGGAACAAGGAACAATAAACTCAAGGCGAGGATCCTGGCATGTAAACGCGATCGGATCACGTGGCAAATACCCAGGTAGTTACTATAAAAATAAAGACCTACCTACCTACCTACACTACGACGTAGGTAGTGTAGACGTGACATGGGGAAACTGGGTAAACTGAACGAATGAGAACTTTTATAACGCCCTTGTTGACTGATGCCGACCCTGTCGCCCTGTAGCGCCCGGATCTTAGTCTGGCCTAGCGACGAAGAGAGGAGATTCCGGTGCATACCTAAATAAATACGTCCGTACCTAGGTAGGTATCTCGGATCTAAGGAACTACTCCCGCCTTATTACCAGGTACGCATATGTTCGGTTCGGCCGTTCAGGCGAATACCTACCTGTCGCTTCCACGCTAGATATTGCTCGAACCTATAAGAAATGCTTGTTTTTTCTTTTCTTTTTTCTTTTCTTTTTTTTATATTTGAAAATGATCTCATTGGAGTCACTCGATTGCTTATTAGTAATTCACCTCGCATGATGCTTTCAGAGCAGACTTCCAATGGGGTTAATGAAAGTTGCATCTACCGAAACCGCGGGTGACACTGCTGTGCGGGTGAGATGCGCTTCGACAGGTGCATTTTTATAGATGGGAGGTAGTGTCCGGAGGTACGAAGTAGTATGATATGCTTATGTTGGCTTACGGATATGCTTGGCTGACAATCTCATGTTCGCCACGGCCGCACAACTCGAATTAGTATTCTTAGGACGACATATCAAAGAACCCCACAGATGAGGTCAACGCTGGCAGAACCAAAGATATCGGTTGAGAACCCAATCTCAGCGCCTGGTAACCATAGGTACGGTAGGTAATCTAAGCAGGCTGAACCAGGCTGCCGGCGGACCATAGGTAGCGCAATCGAATGCCCACTAGGCTCTTAGACAGGTCAGCACGTATACCGTACCCTTGCTAAGTAGGTATTAGGTAGGTAAGTAGTAGGTAGTCCGTAGCCGAGAGAACGTTGAGAAGATCAAGTGACATCAGGTAGTTCAATAAGTACGGACTACGGACGTACATACGTGGTGTTGGCAAGTTTTAGTGCACCTACGAAAGTACGACTGAAATTGGAGGTGCCGCAGCAGTGGTGCTACAGTGGGTCCCAGCGATCTTAGTGGCGCATCCACTGTGAATCGCACTTCTGTACGGGATTAGTGTAGGTACCTAAGGTAGGTAGGCAGGCTTATGGCGGACCTGCCTGTCCATTCATCTTACCTATGCGAGAAGTCTCCGTCCACGACCTACCTACACTAGGTACGCCAGTACGTCCTTCATACAGGTAGGTACCTACCTACGAAGTAAGGTTAGGTACGTATAGGTAGGTATTTCGTCGACGCGGGGTTGATTTACCACCTACATTAGGTAACCTACACTAAGGTACACCACACCACATTAGGGAGTGCGCATGCATACAGAAGTACCTAATTATACCTAGGTACAATACCTACCTATAGGTACGAAGTAAGAGGTAGATACCTACATTAGCGTATTAGGTACGGATTACGCCCAGGTACGGTTCAATGCTACGCTGTGCAGCAGCAACTCTTTAGGTTAGGTAATCTGTACGTCCGTACGTCTGTAGTGTAGTGTAGTGTAGGTACACTACCTAGGTAGGTAGGTACCTATGTGCTTCGCACTTTACGCAGTACCTACCTAGGTAACCTACCTACCTACCTACCGAATTCTCCACACAGGATTCAACAGCAACCCAAACTGATAACTACCTATCACGTTTAGTGGATTATATTCCCCACACTTTTATTCCGTACTTAAGTCACCCTTCAATCATGGTACCTACCTACCGTCCTACCGGCGCATAATGTAATGTGCCTGGGTACCAGGTAGGTAGTGTGCTAGGTAGTGTAATTATACAGCTTATTGGTCATCGATGTCAACTTTACCTTAGCCCGGAGACTGAAACATAGATTTCGGTCAAATTCTAATGCTGTATACGTAAATCTGTGATATTGAAGGCGCAGAAGTCGATGGATCGTTTGGCCGTACAGTACCTACCTAATTCCCTAGGTACACTACCAACCTACCTACGTACCTTCGTACCTACCGTACTGCATCGTGACTTGCCCCTGTTAAGCTGGCTACTGGTGGTTACCCAAATAGGTACGTACGGAATAGGTACCTTTCTAGTATAGACGAAGCTAAGCACCTGCGCTAGCGTATTGCACCGGAGATTCCATTACTGGGTAACTGCACCACTATTCATTTAGCTAATGCACTATAAGTTTGGCGCCGAGTGTTCCTCTTGCAGTTGGCGGGCTTGCAAGCAACTCTTGCGCCATTGCACTTGACTATCATGGGCTACCGTCCCCTCAAGCCCCTGGCATCAATCAAAAAGCCCACCCCGCTAAATCCCTAATTTGGTACATAATGTACAGTAGCGTAAATCTTGATCAGCCGAGCTGTATGTGTTTATGCATTGCCATTGTGCAGGTTGCAGTGCCTGCTGGTTCAAGGGGAGGGCCCCCCTTTTTTTTCCCAACGAAGAAGCAGGCAGGTATCCAGAGTAACTAATCGCAGGAGGGACATTGATTGATTGGAGGTAGGTGATATAACATGAAGATGGAGCAGAAGCGCAGCAAGACTAAATGGTTGTTTAAGGTATACCTACTAGGCTAGGTAGGTAACTACTAGTACCTACCTACCTATAAGTTAGGAGGTATGTTATAGGAGGTAGCAGCTAAGCAGACAGAAGAAAGACAATTTACTGGGTATAGGTAGTTAATTTACCTACCTAGCACTTACCTTAGGTACATACGTATAGGGTCATAGGCACACTACGAAGTACCTATCTTAGGTACCTCCTACGTCCGCACACATCCACTGTATAAGACCTACAGTAGTATCTACCTGGGTAATCCGTACCTTACCTAGGTAGATACGGTAGTAATTACAGTGAAGGAGCCGGCTAACAACCTTAGGTACTCAACTATGGACACGACGAAACAACTACCTAGGTACTACCTACCTCCTAGGTACTACTCAAGTCACGTATGCTCAGGTAATTTCAGATAGTGTACGGATCGGTAGGTAGTGTACGAGGGACGTACGGTAGTGTAGGTAGATAGGTAGGTAGGTAGGTAGATATTATAGTGTACCTAGGTATTGCGTACACTACCTAGGTAGGTAGGTGGTAGGTGGTAGGTGGTAGGTGGTAGGTAGGTTAGGTAGTGTACGCTGCTCATCATGGGTGGGGACATGTCTTCTGGGTTAAGTTCCCGGCCGAGCCGTACCTAAAAGGTATTTCTGCGCCCAAAAGTTTGAGCTGTATACTTCATACTACCTAAGGTACCTACCTATATACCCTTCCTTCCTTCCTCCCTCTCTCCTCCCTATCTGTCTCTCTACTAAACCTCCTAAAGCGAACAAAAAGCACTACCGACCTGATGACTGACTAATCATCACGATTCACTGCCCAGGTGGTCTGTTGGTCAGCCTGGTGACTCCACTTATTCTTCCTACAATAGCACAGCGAGACAAGGCTTTTCCTTGCAACCTTCCTGCACTGTCTACCCAATCCATCTCCGCCCCCGGTCACAATCTCGCTCAACCACCCTTTTTTCCTTTTTTCCCTCTCCTCGTCGCCGTTTTCTGACCATCTTTGTTGTCTCTCTTCTTCGGGTAGTTCATCATCAATCTACTACCTGCTTCCATCGCCTTTCCCTTCATCTGAAGAAGCCGCTCCTCCAGTAAGTAATTGCCAAATTTCTTAATCCTCTTGATCATCTTCTTAATCACCGCTATGATCACCCATCTATAACCAACCAACCCTGCGCAATCATCGCGGCCATCCCTAACCATACCATTAAACACCCTACGCTCCACTCCATCAGTTACGCGCGTTACAACTCTTCAATATCTGGCCGCTGTCCTCCGTGTCCATTGATCCATTATGATTCCTCGGCTTCCGTCGCGACGTGCGTGCACATTACTCTGTGCATGTGTGCCGGTGCATTTCTATTGGACCCGATCGCCAACGCAGTACAGATAAGACCTTGGTTCCTGGCAAGACATGCAGCACGCCGAGCCATTTATCAAGCACCATCAATCATCAACCGGCGTGGAGTTTGTTTATTTCATCAGCTAACCAAGGTGCTGCGTAGTACGAGACGAAGGCCTTTGCTTATCCATCGTCACCGACCAACGTTCTTGATTAAAAGTTGCAGATATCTATCCTGTTAGGACATTGTTGTGTCTTTCAAGATGGGTTGTGGAATGAGCACGGAGGAGAAGGAGGGCAAGGCCCGTAATGAGGAAATCGAGAACCAATTGAAGCGGGACAAGATGTTGCAGCGCAACGAGATCAAGATGCTACTTCTGGGTAAGTGAGCCCTTCAATACGTTGAACTTCTCAATCAACTATTAATACTGACCTAAATAGGTGCTGGTGAATCCGGAAAGTCAACTATCTTGAAGCAGATGAAGCTCATTCACGAGGGTGGTTATTCGCGCGACGAGCGGGAATCCTTCAAGGAAATCATCTTTAGCAACACGGTCCAGTCTATGCGCGTCATTTTGGAGGCTATGGAGTCACTTGAACTACCCCTGGAGGACCAACGGATGGAGTATCATGTTCAGACCATCTTCATGCAACCTGCACAGATAGAGGGCGATGTTTTACCGCCCGAAGTTGGCAATGCCATTGAAGCTCTCTGGCAAGACCACGGCGTCCAGGAGTGTTTCAAGCGATCCCGCGAGTATCAGTTGAACGACTCGGCTAGATAGTGAGTTGTTCCCTCTCAGAGTTTTCGGTCTTTTTTCTTTTTTTGTCTCGCTAACTAATTTTGGAATTCAAGCTACTTCGACAATATTGCGCGTATCGCTGCTCCCGACTACATGCCCAACGATCAAGATGTTCTCCGCTCACGCGTCAAGACAACTGGTATCACAGAGACCACCTTCATCATTGGCGATTTGACCTACAGGATGTTCGATGTGGGTGGTCAGCGATCAGAACGAAAGAAGTGGATTCACTGCTTCGAGAATGTTACTACTATCCTGTTCCTGGTTGCGATATCTGAGTACGATCAGTTGCTTTTCGAAGATGAAACTGTCAACCGCATGCAGGAAGCCTTAACTCTTTTCGATTCTATCTGCAACTCAAGATGGTTCATCAAGACCTCTATCATCTTGTTCCTGAACAAGATCGATCGGTTTAAGGAGAAGCTTCCCATAAGCCCCATGAAGAACTATTTCCCCGACTACGAAGGTGGTGACGACTACGCCGCCGCCTGCGACTACATCTTGAACCGATTTGTCAGTTTAAATCAGCACGAGACGAAGCAAATCTACACAGTACGTATTCGGTGTCCCGTTCCCAAGTCTCTCCCCCAAAAAGCTTATAATCTGGATAATCACTGACTCGAGCAGCACTTCACGTGCGCTACTGATACGACACAAATTCGTTTCGTCATGGCTGCTGTCAACGGTAAGCACCAACTTTATTGGATTTTGGATCAATTGAATTCGTACTAATAATTTTCTCAGACATCATCATCCAAGAAAATCTTCGGTTGTGTGGCTTGATCTGATCTCTTTCCTGACACCTGCGATTCTCGAGATGAAACGCAGCATACCAAAATACCCATCGACGTATACTTAAAACCTAACTGCCAGTAATGTTTTAGATCTGGCTAATGACTCAGCTGGTATCCTCTCCTCGACGAGTTGGCAACCGGATCTCTTCGTTTTGTCTTGCGCTCACGCTGTCCAACATATCCATCTCTTCGCCGCCGTGTTTTACCAAAGACATTTCCCCAGCTTCCGAGGAAGCTAACAGGACAACGCCAGCTCATTTACCCGAGATCCGAGACATGCCGTCAAGCAGAGGAACATCGCATTCTATAGCCACGGCAGACTACATATCTTGTTTAATTACGATTCGGCGACCACTTTGGTCCCGTTTATCTTGATTTCCTTTTTGTTGAGGCCTCTCAATTGCCTGGGTGATAGCCTGAATAGGGGAGGTCCAGCCAGCATATGTTGCAATATGAGGGCTACCGAGCGGGAAGCATGGATGATTGCAATGAAGTTATACCACGGAGCCAGAAGAGAGTTTTCGGAGTAAGTCGGAAGCTCTAGGGAAAGGTTGGATTGTTCATACAGACGAATAATACCAACCAATGTTTTATATATTCCAAAACACTGCAGAATTTCTATCGTGAAGTACAAGGTTTGACGTAAATAAGAAAACAAACAAATAAAAACAAAGATTGTTGGGCGGCTAGGGTACCTAACCTAGGTAACCTAACAGGTATGAGAGGATCGGATGTCCTGACTCTTAGGTAAGCACCTAGGTACCTACCTTTAGGTACCTAGTTTCCAACGTTTGTTTGCTCGTCACGGCTGATCTGATCGATACTACATACCAACATGCATCGATAACAATCCTATTCAAAAACACAGATCGTACACCTATACTACGTACCTAAGGTAGGTACCTAGTAGGTTACCTAGGTATCTACACTACGTACCTAACTTCTCCCCATTACCCTGTACCCCGGCAAGAATCCAGGAACCACGGCACATTCAGCTAAAGTGCCTAGTGTAGGAGCCCCATGGCATGCCATGGCATGCCATGCCTTATCCCTGGAGGTAAGAAAGAGAAAAGTACGTACCGGAGTCTGCATGTACCTTTTCACGACACTGCGCGGCGTAAGGTACCTACTTTGTCACAGTGTACCTACCTACATACATATACCTACATGTATTTACCTAAGGTAGGTAGGTACATGTATAAGTACCTACGTAGGTAGTCGTTCCTTTTGGGAATTGGGGCTAGACTCACTACGCCCGATCTGGCTGGGTCTAGATACATTAGTGTAGGTAGGTACTTACGTATACATACATACATAGGTACCTAGGTACCTTCGGTACTCTCCTTCTGGCTGCCCGGTCGGCCTATGTACCTTTGTGCACTACCTACCTTAGGTACCTACGAAGTATAGGTAGGTAGTGGTGGTGTGTGTGTGTGTACAGATTAGGTAGACCCAATTTGCCTTTTGCCTATTTTTACGTGTTTTTTTGCTGGGGTTGGTTTGGGTCGTTGGTTGGTTGGTTGGTTGGTTGGTTGGTCAACTGGTTGCGACGTGCCTACACTACCACTCACTACCTAACCTTAGGTACGGTCTAGGTAGGTAAGTAGGGACTGTCGCGCTTCATGATACGGAATAGGTTCGGGTAGGGAGAGTAGTGTGGTGTAGTGTACGGATCTTGTACGAAGTACCTAGTGTGGTGTGGTGTCGTCCGTACGTAGGTGGGTGCTAATGGAGGGAGGTAGCTAGTAGTAGATACTAAGTACCTATCCAACCTCGGCATCGAATTATACCTACACGGTGTAAATACATACCCCTAGGTACTTAGGTGCCTCAGGTACCTATAATAAGTACGGGCACTAGATACTACGGATCCGTACCTAGTTTGCACGATTTCACAATCGGGTTCGTGATAGTTCCTAATGACACTTCGGCGACTTAAGTAAGTAGGTACCTATCTGCCGCAGGATCAAGTCTTGAAATCGTTTTCTGTACAATAACGTATATCGTACCGTATAGGTAGCCACGTGCATACGCGATCATTTGTTTGTCTGCGGCTACCTTACCTGAATAGTGTGGAGATTCTCAACAGGCATACCTGGGCTTTTGTTGTTGTTTACTACCTACATTACACGTGCGTGCATAGGCAAGGTACTAGGTAGGTCAGGTAGGTAGGTAGGTGACAAGAATATTGACCCGTGTTTGCTGAGGGTGGACTACCTACCTACGCAATACGGACGTACTTATCGTACCTAAACAATGGCCGTGACTTTTGCGTGGCGCACCACTAAGGGAGGAAGCGAAATTTGCCAATGCCTTCTTGTCACTTTTATTATTATTATTTTTTTTTTTGGCGCGCGAAGTCTCGGCGCCGACGCCGGAGCTTCGTGAATGTGATAGGCAGGTCAAGGTTCATGGGCCGCGACATACGGTAGACACATACCCTCCATCAGTCTTACTCAAGAGACTCATTACGTACATTACGTGCTTGAGTTTCAAATATACGACGTGGGCGTCAGCGGAGCCGCGCCACATGCATATATATGACAACGAGTTTACATAGAAATACCTGCCTATGACAGTATTGTCAGTTTATAATTCGTTTTCTTTTCAAAGGAATTCGTATAACTCTATTTTCGTTTTTGGCGCGGCCGGCCATTATGAATTCTGAATGTTCTTCTTCTGATAATTGGTCGGATGGCCGTTCTTTTTAGCATATTTTCTGATCTTGCCGTAGATATCCGGTAGAACAAACATCCATGCCACGGCGATGATCCAGGACATGAAGGTGTCGATAAGCCAGTTATTGCGTGGTGAACCGCCAAGCGCACCCCATCGGAGAACGTCTCCCATAAAGGCAACAGTAATAGAGTGTTGACCCTTCTCAAGGCCGCTGATGGCCGCGGCGGCCACCACATCAGGAGTTTGTACCGGATCGGACTCTTCAATGATTTTCGTAATTTCAGGCTTTGTCATGTTCTCACGCTCGAACCCAGGACTTGAAATGGACCCGGGGTATACGATATGGACCTTCACTTTCTGGGGATATAGCTCGAGCTCCTGGACCAACGTGTCCGCTAAGCCACGTAATGCCGCCTTGGAAGGGGTATAGGGACCGTAACCGATGACGGCAAATAAGGCGACTACGGATGAAGTGAATATCAGGTGTTTCGGTTCGGGTACGACAGGGGCGTCCGGTGCGCACCACAGCCGCAGTATTGCGTGAGCCATCTCGGCGCTGCCCCAGAAATTGAGATCCATGTGCTCCCGGGTTAACGACAATGGTGTCTCGGCCCAAAGATCAGGCTTAGACACGCCAGCGATGCACCAGACGATATCAATTGGGTTCCCGTTATTCCAGGCGACAGCTTCCGCAAGAAGAGGGGCAGCATAATCGGGCTTCGAGACATCGGCGGTGATATAGTGAAATCGTTGAGTCTGCGGGTTGCACGCGGCGGCCTGGATCGTATAGAGGCGGTCAGCGTCCCCAGGAGTCATATTACCGTCGGTGATATACAGAGAACCGATATACCTTAGCTGCTGCCATTGCCTCTTCCAGCTTACTGGCCGAGCGCGAGACAAGAATTACATTGGCACCTTTCTCAGCCAGTTGTCGAGCAACGCTACGGCCCATACCCTCAGATGCGCCTGTAATCAAGATTGTCTGAAAGCACAGGAACAATGGAAATCAGCTATGATACCACAAAAAGAGGTTTCCACGAGCCAATGGTCAGGTGGGCGGGGCATATTTGGGCGTTTACTTACTTTGCCCTCAACGGGCATTTGATTCTTATTCCAGAACATCCTCATCATTAAAGCCAGAGAGATTGCAACGAGACCAGCAGCAACGGCAATCCCCGCGGGCTGTGAGAATCTGTCCATCAAGAGAGGTGGGAATGTCAAGTACGATTGAGGTACAATTCTTGATGGAGTCTGTCGTTGGCGTGAACTTGGGAGGTAGAGAAATAAATAGGTAAGTACTACGTCCGTATAGATTTGAAGCTACCTTACGCAAGGGTTAATGCCAGGTAGCTTAGGTAGCTATCCCATATCTAGCCACTTTTGGTTTAGCCGTAGGATTAGTATCCAGAAGTACCGAATAACGTTTAGATACATACGGATCTGTAGGTACCTACGTCCGTACTTTAGGTAGGTATTCCGTACCTGGTACCTGCCTATCAATGAGCATGACGTACGGAGTAAGTATACGCTAGGGCACTCGGTAGGTACTTTAGGTACCTATAAGACTCTACCTAGCTCGTTAATCACTAACTATAAAGTACGAATAGCCCCTTCTTATGTATTTTTAACGTCCGTATGTACGGATCCGTACGAATATACGTAGGTAGATACCAAGGCGATTCTGTCCCACTAGTCGCTGGTACCTGATAAGCCCGATAAGCACCTTTAGAGAAAAGCCTGTATGATATATTTCGTCCCAGTGAATCACCAGTGCTGCTCAATTCAGAGCGCAACGGGCCATCCCGTATTTTCCGAAGTTTTTCTTTAGATATTCTTATTCTCATACCATGGGTAAGAAAAGAAAGGCGTCGACAAGCCAGTCCACGGGTCCACGAGAGTATAACCCAAAAGATGGCAAAATCGGCCCAGTATCCAGTTTTCGAGATGTCATGGATGACCAAGACCGTTTCCAGAACGACGATGACGAAATTCTGTTTGACGAGGGGCCGAAGAGCAAGCGCCAAAAAGCCGAAGAGTTGTTAACTGATGACGATGAGGAAATTTTGGGCTATTCTGGGTCCTCCGATAATGACGATGAGCACGATAGGCCTCAGCGCAAATCTCGAAAACCAGCCAAATCTGGAAAGCAACAGGACAACGATGATTCAGACCTTGAACGTAAAAACCAAGATGACGAGGAACACGACGAGGGCTACTGGGGCGCATCAAGACAGGATTACTATGATGCCGACCAGATCGAGACCACGGTGGATGCAGAGGAAGAGGAGAAAGAGGCTTTGCGCCTACAGAAAAAGAAACTGGCCAAGATGTCTGAAGCCGATTTCTTTAATGAGGAAGAATGGTTAGCTGCCGAAGTCGAAGATGGAGACCAGGATGAGGTCGTTACCGAAGTGCTGAAGGAGGCTGAGATTCCCGCCGATACGAGTGTAGAAGAGAGAAACCGGTTGCTGCAAGCTCGCCACCCAGAACTTCCCTTCCTCGCCGACGAATTGTTACAACTACAACCTAAATTACTGGAATTGCAAAAGGAAGCTGAGGGCCAGAAACCTCGAAGTTTAGCTGTTGTCAGGTGTACGCTTAAGTCTTTGTGTCTCCACCTTTATCACCATTACTGACCAATTTTCTGCACAGATCGAATACTTGGGGCACTAGTAGCTACTATCGCCATGTATTTTGGCATATTAACATCACCGGTCCGAGATGGGGATGGTATCGCCAAAACTCTAGATCCGTCTGAGTTGCGAGAGCACGAAGTCATGAGCACACTGTTAGAATGCCGTAACGCCTGGAAAAAGGTGGAACATCTCGAGCAGTCGAAGCCTGTACAACTGACGGATACCTCGCCATCGCCAGTAGAGGACGAGGATATCGATATGCCAGACGAGGATACAGTAACGCCTAAGCAGCCCAAAGAGACTAATAAGACAAAGAGGGCGAGGGCAAAGGCGGAACGCAGAGCCAAGGCTATCGAAGATTCACTAGCTGATCTTGACTCTTTACTCACGGTTAAGAAGCCCTCCAAAAAGACCGCGCCTAAAGAGACCACAGAAGACAGCAACTCGGACTTTGGAGAAGAGGACTACCTCGACAGTAAAGCTGCTGCCGATAAAGCAGCACGAAAGAAGAGTCTCAGATTCTACACTTCGCAAATCGCACAAAAAGCCAACCGTCGCGCCGCAGGAGGCCGTGACGCCGGTGGCGATATGGACATTCCATACAGGGAACGTCTCAAAGATCGACAGGCTCGTCTGAATGCTGAGGCCGAGAAGCGTGGCAAGAAGGGTTCCAATATTGGTGATGATCTCGGAGAAGACAGCGATGATGAGGATCGCGAAGCAGCAAAGGCTATCAGAAACGAAGGGAACGAGGAGTACTATGACATGATTGCATCAGCATCCAGAAAGAGGAAGGACGAAAAGACAGCCAGGGCTGCGGCCTTAGCTACAGCCGGTTCTGCTGATCGTGTAGTTGGGGTCCAGAAGGTTGGGCCCGATGGCCGCAGAGAGATTACCTATGCCATCAAGGCCAATAAGGGTCTTGCTCCTAAGCGGAAGAAGGAAGTCCGCAATCCTCGAGGTAAGTGGTTTAACGCTATTCTTCTCCTAATTTCCAACATGGCCGTACTCGCCGAATTACTAACTCGTTCAATAGTCAAGAAGAAGCTAGCATACGAGAGCAAACTCAAGAAACTCAAGAGTCAAAAGGCTGTGTACTCTGGAGGACCAGGAAAGGGTGGTTACACTGGAGAAAAGAGTGGCTTGAAGACAAATCTCGTCAAATCCGTCAAGCTCTCCTAAGTAACGTCAGACTGAAATGTTATGTTTCCCATCGCTTAATAGGAAAGCTTTTCATCTATGAACCATATTGCAATTGAATGCGGCGACTTATGTCTTACGCTAGGTACATTCAACAGGATGCTCCACCTAACGACCCGGCTTGTTAGATAACACTGGTAGTGTTTTACGAGCAGACGACGGGTCACGTGGGTACAGTGAACAAAGAAATGGCACCTTGTTCTGTCCCTGGGGTTTGCACAGAAGAGGCTTCAAGGGTAACATGCTAAGCGGTATTGCTTCTAATACGATGTCAACTCGAGGTGTTCTCGATATACTGACTGCGTCACGTGCGATAGAGATACATAAACAGGTATCATGTTATAGGGTGTTGTTGCAACATGTCCGACAACCAGAAAACTATTGTAGATATTTGTGGTCGGCGGAAGGATGTTGTTTCTGGTACACCTCGTGCACCACACATCTGGATCATAATACGATGTTGGTGTATCTATTCCGCGGCTCTATATATTGCTCGCTTGTAGCGGCTTCCATTCTCTCCTATCTATCATCAAGAAACTCAACAGCAATTCTAGCAACAATATCAATATCAGACCTACAGCAAGAACAATAAATGTGGAATCATGGATTCCATCATGGAGCCATTCTCGGGAACGTGGCACTTCTGGACTCTATTTGCTTTCCGATACTTGAGAACAGTCATCAGCATCTTCATCTATCTTCTAACCAAGCCTACAGCAATCAGAGAACAGCCTAAATTCTCTGGGAAGGACGTGTCAGTGATCATCCCAACAACATTCAAATCCCCTCCGGAATTGATCAAGTGCTTACGCTCTATTACAGCTTGTTCACCCCTCACCATCATCATCGTCACCAGCAACGCAAATGTGGAACTTGTTGCCAGGTACTGTTATAACAACGCCTTTGATGTCACGGTCTTGGGGGTTTCAAGACTGAATAAGAGGGAGCAAATTCTCAAGGCCATGCCTTACATCACCACCGATATCTGTGTTCTTGCCGACGACGACGTCTTTTGGCCCAAGGACTTTTTAGACTACCTACTTGCAGTTTTCGAAGATCCCAAGGTCGGAGCAGGCGGTGCGCGCCAACGTGTCCGTCGCGAGAAAAACCCCGACGGATGGAATTTCCTTGGAATCAGCTACCTCGAGCGTCGCGTGTGGAATAATCTTGCGACTAATGCTTTCGACGGCTCCATCTCTACACTGTCCGGGAGAACTGCAGCATACCGTTCCGAGATCTTGCAGACCAAGGAATTCTCCCATTATTTCCAGAATGATGCTTGGCTCGGCAAGAAATTGAACTCAGATGATGATAAATGCCTAACTCGGTACGTGTACTCCCACGGGTGGAATATCGCTATACAGTCCGACCCTCGCGCCACCATTGAGACCACAGTCGAGCCCGACTGGAAGTATATCCTCCAGTGTCTGAGATGGGCTCGTGCTCACTGGCGCGGCAACTTCACGGTCATGGGCAAAGAAACATACTGGTGTTCTGCACGCTATCTCTGGGGTTTCTACTACATCTACATCGGCCAATTCCAAACACCAGCTCTCCTATGGGACGGGCTCCTTTTCTGGTTACTCTCGTTCAGTCTGACCCACGCTTCACCCGAAACTGCCCGCCTCGCATACGCCAGTCTTGGCGCTTGGATCCTCTTCACGAAACTAGTCAAGCTGATTCCCCATTTCTGCAAGCACCCCTCCGACATGAAATTCATTCCGCTGTCCATCTTCTTCAGCTACGCGCATGGGATTCTCAATCTATACTCGGCCCTAACTCTGCACGTCACCGGGTGGGGCTCGCAAAACCTTAGCGAGCTAAACGCTCCGCACACGGAGAAAAGGGGGCTGACTTTGCCATGTTTCACGGAAAAGAATATCGCTGCCGAGAAAATGTTCATGCAGCAAGACGCTAAAATTACTGTCACTTGCATATAGTCGCTCGCAGTGACGTCCAGTCCCATCTTGGGGGGGAAACACTGAGATCTACGAGATGATTGACGATCCAGACAATTGGGTCCTTAGACGAGACGTCTGCCAAGCTTCCCAGCTACCTCAGATGATCACGCGACAGACGTCCACGTTACAGTCTGCACCTCGAAACAGAAAACACCATTACAATCTAACTCCGGTCTATAGATATCCGCATCAAGGCCATTTCCATTAGCAGTATCATATATAGAGGCGAGAAAAAGGGGGTGGTATTTACAAGGTGAAAAAGGATGCTTCCTGCTTCTTGGTCGATCTCTGCACATCATTACGATAGAATTTCGAATTTGAATTGCAAAATCATGTTCTTACAATTGGTATAAATCGTGTTTCATGTGCTTGAAGTATCATTAAAGGTCTAAAACCAGGTGATGGTGCAAAGTGAAATCTGGAAATAGGGATTGGTGTTGTAACTTGTAGGATTGCATCATGTACGGGTTGTCCCCGCCAATACTCAAAATAAAACGAGGATGGGGAAACCTACACCAACCAGAATGACGCCGTAAAGAATGCCAAGGGTATGCATGATGCGGATTGAGAAGGTGAGGCAATCTCGGCAATCATGGAAGTGGCTGTCACTGGCGAGGGACACCTCCGGCTCGCCAAAGCGAAAAGGGGGCGGAAGGAAGGGAACATTAGGCTTCGAGTCGAGAGCTTAAGAAAGAAGGTCAAAACAAAAGCTAGACGAACGTCCTCTCCTCCCTTCGAGTACTCGCTCCAATTCGGAAGAACACATTTGCATTTGTTTCAATCACCATCCGAGAGCATATTGTAAGAGCCCAGAATCTCCCCTATCATAAACCCAAGAAACACAAATCGAAGAGAAAATCACTGCTAACATGTGGCATATAATAGATAGCACAACCCTGGTAATCTGCACCGAAGCAGCAGCAGGCTACCCTTTCGGCCGGAATTTCTGGTACCAATCACGGCACGGCGTGATTGCTATCTTTCCGTGTATTCGGAGGCGGCCCAGGCTGATGTCGATCCACCGATTCGTGACCTTCGGGAACTACCAGGAGCCCATCGTGAATGGAGTGTTGAGATATTATTACTGTGACGGAGAGTAAAAGGTTAACCGTAGTACCCTTCTACTGATGCTACGCTATTATATTATATGCTCGGCGACAGCTTCTGGATTCTGGGATACCTTCGACTTGACCCGAGGATCACACAGTCTTGATATAATTACTAAAATTCAGCACGCGCGCAGCGTACACTTCGGTCTTAGGAAAATGACATAATAATTTCCGGGCCGCTACCAATTACACGAGGAAATCACTGTAATGTAATGTAGTGTAATGTAATGGACCTACAGCCCGAGAATAGCCCAAATAGGGGTATAAGATGCCATTCGTCTGGCAAGTTGCTGCTTATAGTGAAGTGAAGTGAAGTGAAGTGAAGTGAAGGTCGGTAAAGTATTAGGTAATCTCATATATTGACTGCTTCTACCTACCTGTCTGAAGGTCCAAGCGTAGTTTATGAAATAGACGACGACGTCCACTACATTCGATTACACCACGTCAAGGTCTTTATTGTATTGGGGCATCTTTTTGTTTTCAGGCTTGTGATGATGATCGCTAAGTTCTAACTAGACACATCGGAGTCGATGGTGTGTGGTTGGTTTAAATAATTGAGGTCCATTTCCCCCCTTTTAAGTTTCCCCAGTAATCTCCTGGATGATCCAAGGTGTCCATCATAAATCGTAGAAGGAATAGGAATGAGTCCCCGTTTTTTACTTTTCAAGTAGGTATGTACACAATGTATACGTGCGTTTGTAGAATATATGAGCTGTGTGACTGACCGACTTGAGAAGCCCAGAGGTAGGTAGGTAGGTAGGTGTATGTGCGTGTGTGTGTGTGCGTGTGCTGCGTGTCCCTAACCCCGGGCGCTAATTAATTACTCCGCCCTTATTAACTCGGCGAAGATCTTGCGCAGCTCCGTGGCGCTCTTTTTGGGAATCCTCTTCTGTCCGTTCTTGTAGTCGACATACGTGACGCCGAAGCGTGTCTCGTAGCCCTCGGCCCACTCGAAATTGTCCATGAGCGACCAGGCCATGTAGCCCTTGACGTTGCAGCCGTCTTCGGAGACGGCCTTTGCCATGGCGTGGATGTAGTCGCGGTAGTAGTCGAGGCGGAATTGGTCGTCGACGATCTTCTCGATTGGCAGGTCGTTTTCGCCCTTGACGCTCGTGCCGTTCTCGGTTACGTAGATGGGAGGGTAGTTGTACCGCTCGCTGAGCCAGTTGATTAAGTTGCGGAAACCCTGCGGGTTCGGCCGTAGCCAGAACGACTGTGTCTCGGGACCGATGATCTCGCCGTTCTTATTGGTGTCGTGTACGGTGAGATTGCCTCGGAAATCCTCTGGCGCCGGCTCGCCGGTTCCGTGCTTGATGAAATCGGCCGTGTAGTGGTTCATGCCGTAGAAGTCATTTGACCCTTTTACGAGGGCCACCTCGTCGTGAGTGAATTCCGGCAGACGATCGCCGAGCTGTTTGCGCATGGAATCGGGGTACCTTCCAAAGTAGATGGGATCCGCAAACCATGCCGTGGAGAATTCGACCTTGCGGTTGGCGGCAATGATATCCTCGGGGTCCTCGGGGTCCCATGGATACGCCCAGTCTCCGTTCAACGTGATGCCGATCTGGCCTTTATTGGTGGATTTGAATTCCTCGCGGTACACCTTGACAGCCCTACCGTGAGCTAGAAGGATGTTATGGCCGACGATCCAAGGCTCGCGGCTGGAATCCCCGACGGGAGACTTCGTTCGGTCGGAAGTATGGCCAGGCGCGAATAAACCCGTGTTGTAGCCAAGGATAGAGCTGCAGAAGGGCTCGTTGAAGGTAACCCAGTACTTGCACTTGGGGATTGCCTTGAATACCACTCGAGCGTAGTGTTCGAAATCCAATTGGAACTCTTGCTTGTTTAGAAGACCTCCGTATCGCTGTTCCAGACCGTCCGGGACGTCCCAGTGAAATAACGTGATGAAGGGCGCGATACCAGCCTCGATCAAATCATCGGTGAACTTAACATAATGATCGATTCCCTTCTGATTGATCGGGTCATTGCGGCCACCAAGCGGGATAATGCGAGACCATGATAGGGAGAAGCGATAGGCCGTCACGCCCAGGCTCTTCAGAAGAGCAATATCTTCAGTCGTCCGGTTATACGAGTCACAAGCAACGCTCCCATCGCTGCCATCGGCGATTTTCCCCTTTCTCGCACAGAACTTGTCCCAGATGCTCGGGCCACGACCATCTACATCAACAGCACCCTCGATTTGGTAGCTGATGTTGGGATACGTCTAAATTAGCTTAAAGGCTCTGTGAAATTTGGTCGGAACTTTGAATGGGCGTCAAGGCGGAACTCACGCAGCTGTGGCGAATCCCCAGTGGAAGTCCGCCGGCAACGACATTTTTCACGTCTTCTTTTTTGTTTAAAAAAAAAAACCGCAAAATGCTGACGAAGAGGGGCTTGCTTGTAGTATCTGGGGCAGTGGGTGGATTTGCCGCTCTTTATCTATATATATATATCGACCAACCAAGGCCGGTCAAGTTGAAAAGGGGTAATACTGTACCAACTCGCAAGAGTGTATCTGGTCTAAGCAGAGGCGGAGCTGTCATCTCTTTTTATCTCGAAACCCGACTACCTACTGGACCCTCACTCTGACTGGAGAAGGATGGTCACATCCTTGGCGAGAGGGGACTTAATAGCTAGGTAGGCCAGTCGACTACCTAGGTAGGTATGTTCTAGTGTGATCACCTTGGTTCTTGGCAAAGCAACTCTCCGGCATATGAGCAGGCCAACAGAACGTACGTATATGTACGGACGTACTTAGAACCTTGACAGTTCATTTCTATAAAAATCCAAAAGAGAGACGATCATGTCACCGCGGGGTAAAACAGGGAGTGTGTGGACACGGCCAGTCCCAGACGCTGCAACGGCCCGAAAAAATAAAAGCCCCGAAATTACCTAAGAACGGAGCCAGGAAGATACCTATCCTATCAGTATCGGGTAAATTCGGGGGACCGGCCGATAATACTAGGTACTGGGTAGGTAAGGTAGTAGTCAGCTATGATAGGTACCTAGGTAGGTAGCTGACATGTTACCTACCTACTTGCCTACCTATATCAAAGATACCTAAGATCTTCAACATAGGTAGGAATACCTACCTAGGTATGGATCCGTACTTAGGTAATGGTTGAAGATGACAGTTACCTACCTTGGGTTGTTACCTAGTTCGTTACCTGCTGCAGGTCAAAGGATGATGTGTGCGTTCCTTGCGTTGCGGAGTTGTCGTCGTCGTCGATCACTATAGGTAGCATCGATGAACACTGTGCATGCAACAGTACGCTTTCCAACATTACGCCTAACCAGGCCTCAATTCTGCTCTACGTATACCTAGGTACCTACCTATCAATCGCCATCTGTTGCTGCTGTCATTCGATGTTAGGCACTGGTAGGTGACTGTAGGAGGTAGTTAATACAGTGCGAAGTATTTTATGTTACTCGTGTTAACGGCCCCACTATACCCCATGCAGCCTGCCCATGGACCCCGCTAAACGCACCAAAATCTTCTCCCGCCCTTGGCCCGGTGAATTAGCCTAAAGCAAGAAGGTCCAGCTCCGTACCTGCCGGGCCCACCGCGAATGTACTTAACCTACACCTTGCACATGGGTATAGCAAAATTCTGCGAGCCTCCCCGACGAATCGGCGATATGCAGGTAGGTAGTAGTATGAGTATCTAATGTATAAGTAATGTATTAGAGCTGACTGAACTACCTAGGTAGAACCTATCTACGGTATACAGAACCGTACAGAGGTGTAGGCACAAAGTGTCCCATCGAGAATTCCCGTAACGTACAGTATAATACGTAATACCTACATACATACTTGTCAAGCTGAGAATTAAGTACGTACGTACCTATCTTCGGCAGCTAGGTAGGTACCTTGCACCTGTTGATCGATCGAGTTTGGATTCTCTCTAGTGTGCACGTAGTACTTCGTACTAATGTACACCAAGTACGGATTGAGCATGTTGTAGGTAAACAAATAAGTAGGTATGTATTCCGTAGTGTAGGTTTGTGCTAATTTTGAAGGCGCTTCTAGAAACATACAATATCAGCACACCGGAATACGAAGTAGAGCAAATACAGGTTATATTTCACCACATTCACAATATCGATCCATTCGCCAGCTAGATTTTGACGAGCTGGTACCTATACCCTCACATTGGCACCTGTACGTCGCCGAGCCGAGCCCGTAGCAGGATAGAGCTAAGCAGTCCCATACGGCGCAAACATTCCGATGTTGTCCTTGTCAGTGTTTGCCCTCTTCCTTTTGACCGCGGGCGGTGGGGAAGATTCTGATTCGTGTGTCACGCCCTCACCTTCCTCGTTACTATCATCGGCCGTCCATTCGGTGATCTCAAACTCAATCCGATTGGTTCCGTCACGACTTTGCTGAACTCCCCTTGTAGTATGCATGGTCCCTAAGCGGCTACCTGATATGAGGCTTTCAAACCATGGAATACTGGTGGGATCACGGCATACTTTAATGCGACCAGTCTCTGGCACGGTGGTAGGCAGAGCTTCCGTCTCATCTTGGTCTATATCAAAGGGAACCAAGCCCAATTTGTGAATGTTATTGAGATCTTCGGTCAGGAGACTTCCCAGGGTCAAGAGAATGTACTCGGCTTCGCTAGGTGGCTGTTCGGACCAGTACGATAGAGGTGTGCCACAATAACCACAGAAGCTTCTCTGCGCATGACTTTCGTTCGGATGGCTATACGAGCGACGGATTGTCGTCCGCGACTCGTCGCTGAAGAATGGGAAGACCTCGCTATGATACCAAACTAGGGGAATGCGGATAAAGGCAGACAAGGGTGAGGCCGAAGAAATCCCTAACAAATGATATTATGCTTTAGCCATGATGGAAGAGGCAAGACAGAGAGAGTCGGAATGCGAGCGACAGAGGGAGTGCGGACAAGTTCACTTACGGTGATTAATATTAGAGTCAAATATGATCTGGGCTAAATTAGACGATTCCATGGGAACCCGAATTGAGTACTGGTTTCGGCCGCACTGGCATGAGCCCCTCAGCTGAGCTGCTAGTGAAGCCATCTCGAACTCGATGGTGTGACTGCGGACGGCTATACAGATCAACAACAGGAATTTGCAGTTTTGCAATAGTTACGTTGTGAGATCCGGGGTTTACGTGAATTGGCCGATCATCTCGTCAGAGGATGGCATAAGGAAGATGGGACGGATATTGCGAAACGGTGACGGGAGACTCACCTGACAGGCAGGCTGTGTCACAGACGAGAGCCATGGTATGATGACGTCTTGAAGGTACCTAGGTACCTTTTTGTGGGTACCTGTGGTGGGTCTTACCTATACTTACGTAAGTACCTAGGTACTTTTAGGTAGGTATTATATATGCCGTTTCTTCCAATAGCGTTCATCTTAAAGCTGTCTAAAGTGGGTCGCAATGGCCCAGCCCTGCTCCACGCACGTGTGCACATTACCTACTTCGTAGGTATCTGCCTGTACGGATCCGTAGGGTATCTAGGTACCTATTGTACGTAGGTAGGTAGTAGTACTAGGTAGGTAGGTAGATGGACCCTACAAACAGTGTCAGATCTGATTAATGCATATTGTGCACTGTGTATTTTATACAGTATCCTGGTAGTAATACTGAATACTAGTATAGGGGCTTCTTGTTTAGTACCTCTTTCTTATTTGTTGACACCAGCTCCCTTGCTAGGTATAGGTAGGTATAGATATTTGATTTTTCTTCATCTTCAATCATATTCCAAGTCTCTCCTACCTCTAGAACAGATACGCAACTGGATTTACCACTTTTCAATTGAGCGTATACGTAAGTACTAAGACCGTTTCCCGCAAGCATACATTTGAAAATGTCGACGTAGGTTTGTATGTTTCAAAATCAGCCCTGCCCGCTCCATAGCCGCGGGTGCAGGGGACTCGAGCGGGACTATATTCATGATAATAAATATAGAGACATCTTAAGACGAGAATCGTCATTGGTCAAGCGATTCGCGAGGTAAGACGTTGTCGAATCCAAATTATACACTATATCTTGGTCACCACCGTCGCCGGGCCTGGTCGAACGTCAATGGTAAGAGCACACTTAGTCGAATCTATTTCGAGACAGAAATAACCTCCAACCGGTATGTGCTTACTTACGCATAACAAGAGGTAGCGAGGCAAACATGGAGCCGCCAGGCATGAAGCTATATGTCAAGAAACGTGATAGGGATGAGTCCACCACGTCGGATGTGATGGTTGTGGAAAACAAACCACGACAGGATGCTGATTACGATACCTACTCGCATCAGTACGCCCTGAGCTGATCTTGACTTTGATCAGTATCATTCGAAACATGCCTATTAAATAGACAAATGCTCCCAGTCCAAAGCAGGCAGCCATGGTGAAAATGGACAAGCAGCAGCTCCTCTCTACTAGTACCAAGGCTTAATTATATCATGATTTTCTTACTTACTGCGGCATCAGACCATGAGTGCAAGCATCTATCAAGAAATACAACCTCGAGCATCTGCATACGACTAGTGTTATGTCTTGGTTTTGGGGATATCTTCCACTCGAGTGATGGGCATCCGCTTGGTCTCAAGGTTTGGCGACGTATGTACTTGCTGTGGCCCCCAAAGCTGCGAACCACCAAAACGACATCTGGATTCCAGCACCACGTATCGCTGACTACGGCTGTAATATAGGGCTACATGCCGAGCACGCGGGCGGTTTTTTTTTTTCACACCGTCTCTATCCCCGTGCGGGAGAGGTCAAAGCATGTAGTCCGCGCCGTCCCGCGATGCCGATCACGTCGCCAAACTCGCTTCATATATAACGGGTTCTAAATTAATCCGTTAGAAGAACGAAATTATATTGGACTGCATGGCCGAAGCTCAAAAGAGTAGTCAACAACCTGTGTATAGCTCGGGAGTCAGCATGGTGTTTGGTTCCGGAATAGTAAAAGTTCCTCAGATGAATGGCGACGGCCAGTGTTCAATGAGTATAGACTGTTCTTCCGCCCCAGCTCCTCGTCCACCTTATTCAGAAGGGAGGTAACCCAGAAGACCGAGTCGAGGCGTGACTCGTGCGTATCATTTTCAGCGCTTGGTAAAGCCGCTCATTCAGGCACGAACAGCAATGATTAACCGATGATCGCCATATTCGATCATGGGCAAGGGCAGGGGCAGGGGATACATAAGACATGGCTGACGTTCTAGAACTGCTGCATCGAGATTCGAGTGTATAATCTTATTCGCCCCTTGATCAGCTTGCAGGACCCCGGCATAGGTAGTACGCAAACATGGTGTATGTGAATCTATGCCACAACGAACCCGCAGAGGTGGAATTCCTGTGACGGGCGGACGATAGATTCCATAAACAGCAAAGCGATGTCGTATTACTTACAATATGATTGGGCGGGCACCTTGCACGAGATGGAAGTCTGAGTTTTAAGGGCGTTTCTCAAGGATTGAATAAGACTGAAGAACCAAGGGGAAGAGGTTCTGAAGGTCGGGGGAGGTCTACCCTATTTATCTACAAGATGCCAGAGCGATAACCCAGTTCACTCTTTTTCCTCAAGAAACCGGATGGCGGTCCCGCCAGGTGCCGCAGGTTTGAAATTCAAGCCTTTATCGTGTATGTGTCCAATGATTGGACGCCAATCTCAAGGTTTCTGAGTCGATGTGTCACGAGAATCGGTGAAGTCGGCACATCTACACTTTTGATCAACCACATAGCCGTACCTTCATATAACCAAGGCCGTGTGCGAGTGGTCCTTAAGCTACTCTCCGAGACTTTTTCATGTTGCTAAACTGAGGCCGATCTGAAGCCTAAGTAGTCCGTACGCACCGTACTTCCATTCGGTCGACACAATGAGTCTGAACCAGGGGCCGGATGAGACCTGTGGTCCAGACCTGCTACCGGCGTGATGAGGCTTACCGGGTAAGCTGCCAATATTATCCTGCTTGGCTTTGCTGGATTTTACCTACCTGCCCTTTGTTGTGATTTTCGTACTACATATTAACGAAAACCAGCCTGATACGAAGAAAGATAGACCAGATCCAGTATATAGATGGCTATACCTTGTCGTCTAATTCCACTTCCCAGGAGCCTCTCCCTCCCGTGTCGATAACTTAGCCATAATAATATCTACGGTCGCTATTAAAAGAAGGACACGATATCCCGCTCACCAACATAAATCTAAGTAAACCAATTAGGTACGCCAAAGTCACAGCATGAAATATGGACACATGGCTGAAATCACCAGCAGAATATGCCGGTCAACTGCATACTATTATGTACGTATGTAACTCAGTACACCCCTTAGCCGAGGGAAGGGCGTCGGGAGCTGAAAAAATGGAAGCGAAGCCGCGCGCCTAAAATTAGAAATGTTTCCAAGCACATCTCTGAAAACAGATGTGATAGCCGCCGAGATTCATCAAATACATCAACCCAACCTGACCTAACCTAACCTAAGAGGCGCCCCTATCGAACCCGGTGCCGCAATCCTCGATGTTGAAACAAAGGCCCTACTTGCCAGTTCGGTGCCAGAGGTGAACTGTTATCGAGCAGATCCTGGACTGTAACTTTAACAAACCTCGTGCTTTGATCATGAGGCGGCTTATTGATAGCATAGCTGAGTTTCCTGGTTGCGTGTCTCTAAGATAGCAGAGGAAAAGAAGTCGAGATGGAAAAAAACGGGATTGAGCTCCGCGGTTAGGAAGAGAGAGGGGGGATGGCTTGGTATATTCAACTATATTTACCCAAATACTCTTGAATCCAGTAGAGTAAATCGCGAGCCCTACCTGAAGATCTTACCGACGGGAAAACTATGCTCTTAGGCTACCTATCTTTGCTTTTGTGATATGGAGAAGGATGTACACTACCATAACCGTGGCATAGGTTTGGTCGGGACTGCCATTCGGCCCGTCTCGCAGATGGGGATTCTTCTCTCGCCTTCTCGCAACGGTTGGTTACGTCGAGCGGTAACACTCACTCCCGGAACCATCTCATGAGCAACGTAGCACCCGCATCTGCGCCGCGAGTCGGTGGCGGAAACGGGATGCGCTCCTGGGTTGGTATCTCCGCTATATTAAGTGTCCTATGTCGGCAACGGGCAGGCGGCGTATACCAATACATACCTACACTAGAATGCAATGCACGATGATTGTCAAGTATATATGTGTATGTATGTATGTATGTATGTATGTATGTAGATGCTCGCACTGGGAATTCCTCCGCGGTTGCGCCTATTCCCACCCCCTTTTCGGGATCCAAGCCACTGTACATCGACGACAACCTCACCTACGTAGCTACCACTGAGATTCGGACCGAGGAAAAGCCCCGAGTCCTGGCGTAAAGGAGACAAGAGTGATCGGGGGCGATACATGTAATCCGCATGTATCAATAACGAAACTCCCAGACGGAAATAAAACCAGCGGATACATTTTCACGACACAATGTGTCATGATTAACGAGATGGATATTCGGATCATGTATGCTACTTATTGATGAAATCTCTACCTACCCGTCTACTTCGATGTATACAAGGGCCCCCCCCTTTTTTTTTTTACCCCCGTAGGTAGCGACGACGAACCGCGAGCGAGAAAATTATAGGGGGTCGTTTAAGAAAGTCGATATGTAAGCTGACCCCAACACGTCCGAGACATCTACATACAATACAGACTCCCGAACCAGGACGAGGGAAGTTGAGATGGGGAATCAAAGGCGTCCCAGGGGCGTTGAGTGTCGTTCAGCGACCCGCTGATTCCATCGGAACCAGAAACGTCGTTGAATCCGAACACTCCTGAACAACATTACCATATCATCAGTCTGATAAGTAACAGATGAATGGAAATATGGCGCATCCGACGGTAAGAAGTTGCGAGTCAAGTTTTTTTTTTGTTTTTTTTTGGGTCCGAATATAGGTAGGAGTCTCTCCGAATCGCAGTTGACGCAGGACTTGTAGATGTGGTGGCGATGGCGTGCGAATATGTAGGGGTAGCTATGTAGTAATCATAATCATAGTAGCGCATTTTGCATTTCCATACTACTGTAGCTGTATCTTATGCGCCTGTCATTCGGCGGTGACTGTCTGCTAGAGAGAGCTCCCGAGGGAAAAGGCTGTGGGATGGTGGGATGGTGGGATAGAGCGAACCCATATGGAATACATACATACATACCTAATCGTATAGAGAGAAGTAGATAGTAGGTAGGTAGTACCGTAGTAGGTAGGTTGGTGGTGTGGTCGCTGGGAGATCGACACTCCGGAACACCACTTACCTTCACTACTCATGCCTCGTATGATCGGCCTTTGCTTCATTCATTAACGGGCAGGTATCCCGTAGGAAGTGTCTGAGTACGCGAGGTGCCGGTAAAATGGCCCGGCAGGCTCCGTGCAATTCACAGCGAGGGGGCTGAGCATATCCCACGGGCAAGCCGACCCTTCTCTTCACCATCCATTGCTGTACGGTGTAGGCACCCTCCACACATCGGGAACGGATCGACGAGCCCAGTGTAAAACAGAGCTGGGATTAGGTACGGTAGGTGGTATCCGTAACCACTTGCGCAATCCAGCGTGGTGTACATTGTACTGGTAGGAAGAGGAATTCCTACACTACCTAGATGAAGAGTTTGCCGGATTATCCCGGCTGTTTGGATCAGCATAGGCAATCGTCATCATTGACATTGTCAACATTAAACACTACCTACCTACCCTACCTAGGTACTTCTACATACCCACATTGATAGTGTGGGTAGGTAGGTAGTTGATACCTAGTACCTACCTACCTATTGTACGGATCCGTAGTCCGTAGTCCGTACTTCGTAGGTAGGTATACCTATCATAGGTAGGTAGGTATATGGGTGTGATATTCGCTCCCCATATGTAAGTCGGCGATCGAGATCCCATGGTGTTTAAATGTGTCTCGTTACAGTAACTTCGGGGGTGGTCAATGTTGTATCTCACAAGTCGGGCCTCCTGGTACTTTTCGGCGTGCAAGTAGTAGAAATATCCGGTTACGTTGCACTTTTAAAGATTGTGTCGTGTTGCTTGAGGGCTGACCATGCTCCCGTGACGGTTACCGTCAGCATCGGTGGTAACCTAGGTACTCACTCACCTAGGTAGGTACCCAGGTATACGTATATGTAATAGGTATGTATATCGAGTTCGGTTTCCTGTGGTTCTTGACGTGAAGATGATGGATGTGTGGGATAAGGCCGAGACATAGAATTTTGCGTCATCCAATAATGCCGTGTGTCAATCTACCTACCTACCTACCTACCTCTCTACGTACGTACGTACGCACGCACGTACTTACACGTATATGTTATTGGCGTATGCCAGACTCGGGGGTGGTGATGGTTGTGGATACCCGGTACCGGTGGGTGGGTAGCACCTACCTACCCAAGTGTCTGGTGATTCGCGAGCACATGCGCAGCCTCCGCTCGAAGCATTCGACGCTAGATTGCCTAGTGATTATAGCTTCATGCAGCTTGTTATTTATAGATCCTGACAGGGATGGAAATACCCACTTCAAAAGCCAGGGCACAGTATAAATACGTCCGTACGTAGTACCTATTTCTGAGGTAGGTAGGTTAGGTAGGTAGTCCGTACCTATTTAGATCCGTATACCTAAGTATATACCTACATAGTAAGTACCCAAGTAGCTACTGTAGTGTGTGTAGGTACGGACGTAGTTTGCAAGCAGATACTACCTACATACTTTTGTGTGTGTGTGAGTGGTTTTAATTTGGCCGGTATACGGAGGACATACCTATGTAGGAATACGGAATACAGTTTGTCGAGCTCACATGGGAGATCCATTTATATATTATCAGCCAGTTTGCCTACTTATGTTATGGGTACTGCGGGCTCTGGGATTAGGTACCTAGGTTGGTAGGGTCCCTATCTGAGAAGTTGGAACCAAGCTACGGCGAACATTTGCAGTGGCCTACCTGACCTACCAAAAACTTCATAGGTAAGCTGGTGATCACAACTGTAGTGTAGGTGCTGGGTTGAGTCTTCCTGATCTTGGCTTACCGGTAGGTACACCATAGGTAGGTACATCCGTAGTCCTCCACTGATTTCTAAAGCATCATTAGTTCGTGATGCCAACATACCCTACTTAGGTACGGATTATACGGACCTACTACCCTACCTACTTACCTACGTGACCCGTACGTAGTCCGTAGTGCATGTACGAAATAGAAGTTCTGAAATAGGTATACTACCTACCCAGCTATGGCTAAGAGATTATTACCTATTACTACCTACCAAGTCCGTCTTCTTGACTAGCATCGATAAGTGAACACCTAACCATTTGCGCAAGGCCGTCTCTTTGATGATCATTAGCGGTACGACCTCTCAAATAAATTGCGGGGCAGTGAATTCATGGAGGGTCGTGAGCCGGCCTGTAGTGGGTATTCCGTAGGTTGCTGGTAACGTCTTTATTTTCTAGAGCTCGAATACCTACTTGTGTACGTCCGTAGCTGTTTGATTGTTACTTTCCGGTGACTGAATTAGGTGTTGAGAGATCTAGCCAATTTGATGAGATGAGATGAGATTGTTGGTGATAGATTGCAGTACCGGTCGCTGGGTATTCGTGGTGTTGTCGTCAATATTAGGTACGTATACATACATAGTACTACTATATTGGTCCGATCTTCTTGGCTCTGATTCCACTCTATCTAGTGTAGGTAATATGTAAGGATTGGGTTTGATGATTGGTCCGTTTAAATGCACTGTACGGACATATTTGCGCTATTATACCTACCCTTACCTCTATAACAGGTACTACCTAAGTAGGTATAGCATATCCTCTGTACCATCCGCCAAACAACGGCCGTGACTAGTACCTAATAGGTATCTAAGGTAGGTACTAGGTACTAGGTACTACGTCGTAGGTATGTAAGAAGGGGCAAGGACAGCATAAGCCACAACACAATAACGGTCCAGTACCGCAACCAACTACCTAACTACCTATGTAGGTATTCCTTACCTACGGACTGACGTACCTAGAGATCCTACCGGTATGTGATGTGATCCGTACCTACATGGTGGATAGGAAGATAGGAAATACCTAGGATACCTATGACAAAGTACACCACATGTTACATTACACTGGGTAGGTAATTCGCTTATCTCGCCAACTTGCACTACCGTACCTAGGTACAACTTTAATACCAAATAGGGTGGCTGGATAGGTACTACTAGTACTATCCGCTCCCTGTGAATACCAACATTTACCTACACTACCTACAACATGCACTACCTTCCGAGGTAGGTACAAAGAGGTACGCATCCGTCCATCGTGAAGGTATGTCCGTATTTGTACGAAGTATGCTACTAAGTAAAGCACAGGTGGGCCCGACGGTGCAGGTACATAGGTAGGTAGATAAGTAGGTAGGTACCTAGGTACTTAGTTAGTTACTTCTATACTAGATAAGTACCTAACAGAAAAGTACAGATAAAGGAAGGGAAAGTATTAGGTCCAGGTAGGTACCGACAAGGAAAAAGCAGCAAAAATTCTAAAAACAAAAAGAGTGAGAGATGCGGACGTCCGTACATTAGGTACAAAATAGATATCCGACCAGACTCACAATGACGATACTACTCTGTACACTACCTACGCACCTACGGACTGCTTTATATATCCTATTCAAAAACAAAACACCTCTACCTACCTGACTCAGTACAACAATTCACTGCCTACTACCTACCTATTCTGTGTAGGTATACTACGGACTAGGTATCTACACTATCCAGGTAGTGTAGGTGGCTTTACTTACACTATAGTAGTGTAGATATTCCGTATTGGCGAAGACGATCCCGTCTTGACCGAGTCATCTCTCCGTTACTTACGGTGTTTTGTTCAGCACAATCTGGCAGCTGTTCATGTTACCGACATACCTACCTACGGACGTACCTATCGACTTGTCAGTCTCAACAAGGAATTCACATTTACACTACTGACACGACCCAACTCCTTCGACCTACTTCGTTAGGTACATATACCTATCTACCTACCTTAACCTACACTGCTCTACGCAGTATAGACTAACTACCTCCTTAGGTTAGGTACCTTACTTAGGTAGTAGGTATCCGACTACCTAACCTACCTACCTACCTGCCTACCTGCCTACCTGCTTAGTGATTGAGATACCTACCTACCTACCTACTATACGTCCGTATGGCCCTCTTATTTGCCCTACCTTAGGTATTCATATTGCCCGGATTATTCAGTATTTAACTGGCTGACCCGTGACTAGCAACGGTACTAGGTGGTTAGTAAAATCCGAAATCAGATACTTACATACTTCTTCAACTTGCAGGGAGTCCGGGCAACCACAGCGGTGCTGTTTTCCACCCCATCCCGGCCGTGTTATAATTTTTTATTTTATTTTATTCTATTTTATTTTAGGGATTACATGACTTTTTTTTGGACAGTTCTTCTTTCTTTAGCGCTCCATTCTTTTCTTGCCTCCGTCTAGGTATCTGTTGGCGCGCATTGTGATCACAATCCTCGGGTTGTGCACTGGCGCTCTGCTTGTTCGTGCCCGTGCCAACTTGCTGCTTTCTTGTTCGTTGTCCAACCGGCGCTGGGAACCCAATGCTGTTATTCGGGCAGTCCAGCCGAAAATAGACAGACGTAGACGGTTCGAGCATCACGGTAACGCCCCAAGTATCTAGAGATGCCCTCCTTCGGCCGCATCGGCAAGCACAGTAATAGATCTCAGCAGAATCTGCTTGAGCAACAACTACAACTACAACTTCATCAACAACTGCAGCAGCAACTGCAACAGCAACAGCAGCATCACCAATTTCCCCAACAAATACAGCAGCAACAGGCAGCTTTGCAACAGCAGCAGCTCTTACAGCAGCAAATATCAGCTACTGCGGCCGTTGCCGGTGGTGCATTGCCCCATCCACTACCCTCTCCATCTGGAGCTGCTGCACCGTCCCAGCGCACACCCGGCTCACGAAAAGTCTCTTCTGCTGGCCTTGCCCTGGATTCTCCCTGCAACACTCCCTCAGCCTCGTCTGGTCCACCGTCGCTCAGCCCCGCCAGCTCTTTTCATCGTCAACATACCCAACAACAGCAACAGCTTCCACTTCAACAGTCACCGCTGCCACCAACAGCAAAACAACAACATTTACAACAGCAGGCCGATACTGGCGCTGGTCAGCCACTTCCAACCCCACAGCAACAGTCGCAGTCACAAATCCAAACGTTACAACATCAGCATCATCCACACGCCCCTCCAGCTGGTCTCGACAACGGCCAACCTCGCGACGCCTTGCGCAAGCCCAACTCTAACTTACCGCCCCCAATAAATCAGGGGCCGAACTCGATACCCCTCAATCAGCCCAATCTCTATTCCAGCTCCAATCCCAACACCGTTCCCAATCCCAATCCTAATCCCACCGCTGTATACAACTCGATACAGCAGCAGCAACAACCGCAACCGCGCGACAACTACGTTGATCCCATCACCCGCTCTCAGCCAGGCCGGTTCTCTCAGCTCATTAGTCCGCTGCAAACCCAGTCGGTCTTTGGCACTGCTTCTAGCTCTAGCGACGATCTACTGCCGAATCCCTCTGACGCCTCTCCGCTGGTTTATCAAGGTCCCCCGTCGCTCCCTCATAGCCAAACGGCAACTAGTGAACCAAAGCGCTCGGCTCGCCAGCTGTTTAAGAATCTGTTATCCGGGTCATCTAGCCGTCCTGCTGATAGCTACGCCCACGACGAGAATTCGGCCCAAGGAGTCGGCCGCAAACTATCCAACCGTACAAGTATTCTCGGCAGAGCAAACATTCTACTGACACGGCCGATTGATCATCCGGACTGGGTTCCTCCCCAGAGATTGGTTGCGCGATCCCAACAACAGCAGCAGCACGTTCATCCCCCGTCTGTCCAATCTCCACCTGTCCAGGGTGCCGGCCAATTCAACAGTCCATATCCAATTGGGCGGTCAAACCAGGAACTACTTGATCATAAATCTCAAGAAGCATTGCCAAGTACGGTTCGACGTGTCCCGGCCGAGGTTATCGAGAGCCCCCTTTACGATCAAGAGAACCTGGCCTTCTATCAGCAACAAGCCATTGCACACCATCAAGCTCAGCTGCAGCAACAACTGGCCAACCCGAACTCCCAGACGCAGCAGACACAAACTCAACCAAACAACCAGCAGCAACAGCAGCAACAGCAGCAACAGCAGCCATCACAACCGCAACAACCAAAACCTCAGCAACCGCAACAACCACCACAGCCACCACAGCCACAGCCACAGCCACCACAGCCGCAACAGCCACCACAGCCGCAACAGTCACAGCAGCAACAAGAACAACAAGAATCATACGGGCAGATCACAGTCGACCCAGCACAGAGTTCATTCTCGTCGTGGTCACAACCACCAGAGCGACACCAGAACAGCAGTCGCTCTTCGGTTTACGTTGCCAATCTCGCTACTGAGACTTCGCAGCCACCTAATCCGGAGACGGTTTCTCAGCTGTCGCATGAATCACTAACTACTGAATCAGATCAACCACTGGGTCATTCCCATTCTACACTGGACTTCCCCGCTGTAGATCAGACACCGAACGAATTTTACCTCCCTTCACAGAAACAACAGCAGCAGCAGTCGCAATCAGCTGTATCTCAAAGTATGCCACCTCCAACCCCACAAAGCACCGCGCCGGGCCAAGGCCGTCAATCAGCAGATAACGACAGGATCCGATCTGTCGAGGCCCCTTCGGGTCCTCCGGCTTCATATCGACATAGTCAAGGTCCGCTGAGTGCTCTGAGCTCTCTTCCTCCTACTCCTGGAACTGGAAATGCGGCACCCAACTTCCGCCCGGGCGGAGCTCCTGAGAGGCAGCAGTATGACGCGCCTAGTACAGAGGATCGCAATCGCACTAATAGCCCTCAACCGTCAGAGGGGCCAGATCAGGAGACAAAACTCAAAGATATAGGTAAGGGCTCTTCGCGATATGCCTACGGAAAACCTCTGACTTTAGATGTTTAGTAACGAAGTACAAACATGTCAAGAGACTCTACTTTGATGGCAAAACACAGATCGAGCAAATGACATCCCAAATAGAACAGCTTCAGAATGCAGTTGCCAACCAACGCATGTCACAATCGCGGACGGCGCTTGATGATAACGAGTACTCGACGCGGTTTGGACGGCTCAATGGAGCTATCAACAACCTCGCATTCAATATCCGCAAAGATTGGAGCACATTACCTGGTTGGATCGAGCATAATGTCACGGCAGACGCCATCAAGACCGGCAAACAAGAAATGACAGCTGTAGGGAGGGCGGTTATCTCGCGGTGGGTTATGGAGGATATCTTTAATCGGTGTTTCCACCCGCAGCTCGATATGGATCTAAGTTGTCATCTAAAGCAGATTGAGCAGAACATCCGCAAGCACTCCTACACTATGAACAGCCAAGAAGAGCTCGACGCCTTGACAAACAAGGTGGTTACTTGGAGGATGGCTACGTTGGAAGGCCTCCAACCAATGCTAACCTCGCCCGGAAGTGGGGGCCATCGTGCGGAGTTCACCAAGAAGGTGACCGCTGACCTCACCGCTATGCTGTACCGGTATCTTGCCGACCCACCGCCCCCCGGTGTGGATGGCAGTGCGACTATTATTGTAGAGTTGGCGGTGGGAATAGCTGCCAACCTGCCGCTGGAGAGTCGCGACGTAGCCTTAACATATCCGATGCCAGGGGAGCCTGTACAACTGGACATTATGGAAGTCGAGAAAACGCCCTTACCGCCGCTGCCGGAGCCGGTAGACGAACCTGACGAGAACTCGAAGGAGGCCGAAGCGACGACAAAACGTGAAAAGACAAGGAGTACTATGTTAACAATGCTAGGCGGCGTGCCTCATGTCACCAACAGTAGGCATGGCAGCACAGCTTCGATTTCCGCCGAGGCGGCCGCCGCAGCAACGGCCGCAACAACTACCAAAGACGGCCAGAGGATTCGTTTCGCTGGTTTCATCGGAGTTGAAGTGCGAGGCCGGCAGGTCCTGTCAAAAGCCCCGATTTGGACGATACCCTAGAATGTGCTATTTCGGTTATTACTTGTTGCTTCTTTTGGCGGTAAGGTATAGGAGAGACCGCTGCGGTTGTCTGCGGCTGCTTCACGGCATACCTGTCCAATTGGTGATAACAGGGAACTTGTTTACTTTGTAGCATGCCATAGAACCAGCATCGGGCACGGGGCACGAAGGACAGGGTGGTGGGGACTTTACGGGGAGGAGGAGAAAGGGAGGTCGCCGGGGGCGGCATGATGAAAGAAAACAGGCACGATAAAAGCACGAGAGATGATGATGTAGCGAGTTGTTTCTACATATACTGTTCTTCCTATTCCTTCCATTCAGCCACCAATATCTACGACCTGCTTTTTTAAAGCGGATGTATTGCGAGGAAATTTCGAATTCAAGAGTTGATATCAGATACCCTCCTGATGAGGAAGGGAGGACGGGAAAATCGCAAATAATAATCAAAGCTCAGAATCTTGACTTCATTTCTCGGCCATTTGTGGCGCTGACTTCGATTCATTCTCTCGGTCCATAAACGAGACGGCATTTCATACCCTCCTAACCTATACCTATACCTATACCTACACATCACGCCCAGATCTACACCGCTTGCCTGATCCGACTTTCTGCCATCGGGTCTCTCCAAAATCCAGACGAACATGTGAAGACATGTCGATGTTCTTCGGTACGTCGGCGCATTCTCTTATTCTTTCGGCTCCAGCCTCACTCGTGGTGGCCACCGATATATCTCACGGTAGAATAACACGCTAGATTCTATTGAATCTCGACTAAGAAAGGAGGCATTGTCGGCCTAAGGAATAGGCTAAAAGTGCCGCCGCCGGCGGGCCCCCACCACCATTCGTTCTCTCGGACACTACTTAGCAAACCTACCATATATTGAAGGGTGCGCCTCATCGCAATGACGAAACCAGCGCATCTCGAGCCTTCCAAGCTCGGCACGAGGGAATAGTATGTGATATCTACAACAATAAAAGCCCATTTCAAAAAAAAAAAAAAAAGCTAACACGCATTTACCTGTCCGCCTACGAAAGCTGGGACAGTCTCTACACGACCGAAATAGCCAACCACGCCCATGACCCCTCGGATACGGGCACAGCCTGGTTCGACGACTCGGACGCCGAGACAAAACTCCTCGACTTCCTGGGCGATCCCGAGCGCGCGCAGGAACTGGGACTGGACACGGCGAGGACGTCCTTCCTGGACCTCGGGACCGGAAACGGCGCTCTTCTCTTCGCGCTCCGCGATGCTGGGTGGGAGGGGCCTATGCTGGGGGTGGACTATAGTCCGCAAAGCGTGCAGTTCGCCCGAAGGCTCGAGAGGAGCCGGAGAAACGTAGAAGAAGAAGAAGGAGGAGGAGGAGGAGGAGGAGATGATGATGATGATGCCGAGAACAAAATAGACGTCCACTTCGCCGAACACGACATCCTCCACACGCCCGCCAGCGCCCTCCTGAACGCGACATTCTCCCCCGACATCACGCACGGCTGGGACGTCCTGCTAGACAAAGGGACCTTCGACGCCGTCTCGCTATCGGCCGAGACCCTCGAACCAACCAGCGCCAGCGACGAGGGCCCGAGACGCATAAACGAGGCCTACGGCTCGAAGATCCTCCCCCTGATCCGCGAGGGCGGCCTGTTCCTGATAACGAGCTGCAATTGGGTCGAGGCGGAGCTGAAGGCCTGGTTCGAGGACGGTGCGGTGCAGGAGATGTCCGTGGACGGGGAAGGCGGTGGCGGTAGCGGTAGCGGTAGCGGTAGTGTGCGCTGGTGCTTCGAGACGGTCGGACGTATTGAATACCGCAGTTTCAGCTTTGGCGGCGTCAAGGGGCAGACGATCAGTACGCTTTGCTTTCGAAAGGTGAGGAAGTCTGCCTGACCTAGCTAAGCCGGTAGTAGTCTTCAACAAAAATAAATGGGAGATGCAAAACACACCCCTTCTCTTCTCTTCTCTTTTCTTTTCTCCGTCTGGCTACCTAGAATTGAAAGTAGCTATATTAATTACCCACTGAACAGTCAAGGTGCAAAAAAAAAAAAGAAAAAAAAAACCGATAAAAGAACAACAGACAGAACAGAAAGAAAAACAGAATACGAAGCCCGAAGCCAGAAGTCAGAAGCCAATACAAAGCTCCCATGACATTACATATGCACTGCGCGCGCATCCATTCATTCACACACACACACACACACACACACACACACACACACACACACGCACACATGCACACGAAGGAAAAGAAAGAAAGATAGAAGGAAAGAAGGCAAAGAACGAAAGAAAGAAAGACGAAGTTTCACATCATCTCATAGCTAGCAGTACTTCAAGGGGCCATCATTCATCATCAACATCATCATCACGTACATAAATCGAGCCAACAACAACAGCACATTTCGGTATACTTATATTATTCTTACAGGAACATTCCGCCCCCCTACCCCCCGGTCCGGCAAGAAGAGCGATTAGCCACGCCACGCCACGCCACGTCGCGCCACGTAACGCCTCGCCTGCTTGCCTGCTTGTTTGTTTGCTCATCTTCGTTCTATTGAATCCGAATCACTTTTTTGCTCTTTCTCGATTCTGAGGGAGGGAAGAGGAAAGGGAGAAGAGGGAGGGAGGGAAGGCGACTGATACCGCCCACTCATTTTCGCTGCTTTGCAACGCCGGGAATTCCTATTTCTCTATACTCGGGGCCCATTAGAAAAAAGGTGCCGTATCCCTGTCTTCCCCCCATCCCCTCCCTTTTCCTTCCCATCCCCACGGACAAAGTAATATCTGTATCAACTCAACTCTGGACGGTATAACGGATGGTGTAATTCGCGAATGCATTGAAAAAGGGCTGGAATGCATGACCATAACAAACTGCAGGAAGAATTCTCTCTTTATGAAATCCTCTCTCATCTATGGTGATGTGTTCATCGGTTCTGCCCCGCCTACCCCAGAAATCCCCGCCACGGCGGTTGTGGCAAAGAAACGTACATCTACATCATCATCCTTTTGAAGCTTCTCTAAGTTTGGCAATATGCGCTGCTGAATCAATTCCGTCGACTTTGACGATGCAGCTGTATCCGTCTTCCCTTCTTTCTCTAAGCTGTAGATGGTGCCATCGTCAGGCAGTCGTTTTAAGACACTGATCAGTTCAGCATACGTCTTGGCCACGTTGAAGCGGATATTGGGAATATCGTCTTCAATCAGCTTTTCGAGCATAGGTAAGACGGATTTTCCAATCACGTCCAAACTGACAACGGTGGCCAGAGTCTGTAGAAATTAGATGTGAGCTATGCATTATGGAATTTCCGCACTTACTGTGATTGCAAAACATGTTGTCATTCGGTACAGGTAGTTCGGATGCGAGCCCATGGCCATGACTTTAGGGATAATAGCTTCGCTGGCCCACTCAATACCAAAAACCACCGTCAGTTTCTTAAGATTATGAGTGGCAGCTTCTCGGATAGAGAAGACCGTATCACCTAACCATCCCATGCACAGCCCACTCAGCTTTTCGTCGAAGAACTTAACTCCGAGCTGGCTGGCGAGCAGTGGGATATACTCGATGATAGCAAGTCTAACTCTCCATTGCTTATCTTCTGCTAGCTGCACAATAGCAGGCAACAGGGATTGCGATAATAGTTCAATTCCAATAACTGCATCTGTTAGAACGTGTCCAGATTGAAATATCAAGTCGATGATGACAAACCCTGATTTACAAGTTCGAGTTTTGAGATGATGTGGAGACGAACTTCCGGAAATTCATCCTTTAGCATTTGCAAGAACATAGGAAGGAGATGGTCGATGGTTCTATGGTGTTAGACGTTAATAAACCAGGGGGTTCAAGCAACTCAGGAGGGTGATCATACTCTTGCTTGCCCAAAATCGGGGCAAGTCCGCTGATCTGGGTCCCAAGAGCAGCGCGCACATGCTGGGACTGGTCCGAGACTAGATCCTCAACAGTGCCCATGATATCTTTAAGGAGCGTGGCTTTGTCTACCAATTGGCAAAAGCCGGGGATTTGACCGGCAATGGCAGTCCGAACTTCCGCCTCATTATCTTTAAGAAGCTTGACGAAGGCGGGTACCAAGTCTCGTGACACAACCTCGTCGTACACTGCCTTGGCAATCTGTCATGTTCCATTAGCTCAATATGATCATGAAGTGGGCCGCAAGATGTAATTTGTACCTTTTCAAATCTATCGGCGATCATATAACGGACCCGCCAGCTCTTATCTTCTATCAAGTTGCGCAGAGATGTGAGCAACACGCTGTGACTTGCCTGCTGATCTTTGGGAATGACCTCGGCGATTGCGACAAGGATTTCGACAGTCAGCAGCCGGACACTATCTTGGTCGTCCTGAGCAAGGTGCTGAAAAAGCGGTATAACCTCCTGGATAACTACTGGAGCAGTCATCTCCTTGACGAACTTGGCTAGATTTGTGGCAGCCTGCCGACGAACCATGGGCGTTTCATCGTGTACCAAAAGGCCGAACTGCGTGCGGAGGGACTCCTGAAGCTGCGGGGAAACCTTCTTGTATGGGACTGTGTACAAACCACAGCCCGAAACTTTGGAGGTAAACCAGTCGGCCTTACTGAGACGGATAGTGAGCGGTATGAAATATTCTTCGATCTGTTGGGAGGAGAGGTCTAAACAGATCTTGTTGAGCGACTCAACGGCCTGAAAGGGAGGATCAGCAATCAACTAAAGGAAATGATTTGCGGGGCCTGCTGGGGGAGCGGTTCGGTTGACGGACCTTATCTCGAACGGTGGGCTCCTCAATAGCCGCCAGGTTCTCGAGAGGCGAGAGGAGAACATGACCGAATCGAGGACCGCCAACATACTCGATAAAGCTGCCGAGCTCCTCGCTTAATGCAACTAAGACTTCGTCTTCGTCTTCGACCGACTCTGCTAGTGGCGTTAGATTTTCGACTGTCGAGGGAACATAGGGCGTTGTCTGACCATCGAGGAAAGGAATGAGCTCCTCCCGAGTGCGCTCAGGGCCTAATGCGAGTGCGATCGTCGAGAGACGATGGATAGCATTAAGTCGAAGAAGAACGTCATCATGCTACAATACAAATCAGTAATGAGTGAGTATCTATATCACAACAAGACGTGTAGAGAATGGATATAGTAGGGCAACACGGCCTCACCTTTAGCTCATCGATGAGGACGGCAATGGGGTAGAGCTCATCGTTCGCACTAGGCGCGTCAGCCATGGCGAAGAGTAGAAGTGCCTGTCTTGGGTAATGCTCGAGGGGGTTATGTGGCTGGCAAAGACCCTGAGGCGGGGAGGACCAGAAATTGAATCGGGCGACGGCGATACCGACGAGGAGAGAGGCAGTAAGGGCGGCAAGAGAGTGGTAGCCGAGGGGGAGGGGGAGTGTGATGATGATGTTGATCGCGTGGGTGGAGAGTACAATGACGACGTATTTAGGTCAATGTCGGGTGTCAGTGTCCAGAAGGAGACCAGGTGAGTGCGAGTGATCAACAAGACTCGACGAGAATAAGACCGGGGAATTAAAAACCGCCTCTGTGGTCGCCTGGGATAGTAACAACAATCGAAAGCAGAGGTGGGTGTAGGGTATCTAGCATATGGAGGTGCGTTCGTGGTGGGTTGTTAGAATGATGGTCTAAGTATACTGTAGTAATAGCGTAGGTAATAAGAGGTAAGCAGGGAAGGCTTGCGTGGGTTACGGACTGGCAGCCCGGCTGAAGCTGTGTGTGTTGTGGTAGGTTAGGTAGGTAGATACCTACCTACCTACCTTAGTACGGACGTAGGGTAGGTAGGTAGGTGGGTGGGTAGTTTAGATAGGGATCAAAGTATTCCGTACTCCTTGAATCCCCCAAGATAGGCACAGTGTATGTGCATGCTGTGCTGTACAAGATACCTGCCACACTAACCTGAGGCTGTCCGAACTTAGGACCTACCTATGACAATCTGTGGCTTGTCATCTGCGGCTTTGCGGAAGTTTAAGTGGATCCATCAACCGTGGATCCACTGCGTATCTACTTACTTATACTTCGTTAAGTACCTACGGATCCGTATTCCATGTCCGATTTACTTACCACGTAATAGGTAACTGTAGTGTACCTACCTAGATAGAGTCTAAGGCAAGTACGGACGTATACGTTAGGTAGATAGGCAGCTTACTTAAGAGTTACCTACCTTAGGTAGTACTTATGTAGATACCTCATATTCTCCGTAAGGTAGATTATCAGGTAGATACATACCTAGGTAGGTAGTCAAGTACCTACACCTCTGCTTGGGTTCGCGGGGTTCTCTGCTCGGATTCTTTTCCAATGCGAATCATTGTTCATTGCGGCCCGATCGAAAAATTTCATGGTTCGTACTCTGACAAGGGTGCGAGAAACATCTGATAAGTATATGCATGTACTTACTACATGCCTAAGATTATTAATATAGTGTACAGGTAATCCCCAAGATACTGTACACATACACAAATAGGTAAATTCCCTCGGCATGACAGAACAATGTCACCAAGGTTGTTGAAGTCCGAATTCAAGGGATAATAGCACTGGGTCTGCTGCATAATCCATTATTAGACTGGCTGCTCCAACTATCACAGTACGTACTCGAACACCAAGCAACTGATGTGGTGTAAGTTCGCAACACGCCCTCGAAAACCTCCCGACATGTGGTTGCTCTTCCAGTATTACAAAGCAGCCACCAATCGCGCTTCGATCTAGATATATTAACATTTCAAATCGCTTTTCAATAATCATCAGTCGTCTTTCCCACCATCCGTATATCACGTGGCCCCGAAAGAATCCTCGTACTCCTCTCGCATATCGTGATACTCCCACAAATCAGTGCCCAAAACGCTGTACAAATAAATATGTCAAACAGTGAATAATACTGGGACGCCGTGGTGCAGAGCCGACTTAGATCACCATATGCTCCAATGATTGTCTAAAGACCTGTCAAACCCCTGAAAGTGGCGTGTAAACTGTAGTTGTCTCGTCTCAAGTAGATTCTCCCCCTTGTTCCGGAGAGTCCTTTTTCGAGTCTGTCATCTCCTGGTCGCCGCTATGTGTTTTGTTCGTTGACATTTCCGCCATCTCCTGTTCGCCTTGGGTCTTGACAGGGCCAGGGGCATTCATTGGGGTGCTCCTATCTGAAACCCCAAAGAAACCGCGGCCGATATCCAGGCTTGTGACTCCATCTCGGAGCTTAGCTAGATTTGTCGCCAGCGCACCCGGAGTATCGGCACTAGCGCTGTGTTTGAGGAGCGTCGAATCCCTTCGGCCCAGTGTGCCGAAGTCATCAGCTGACAAAACCGTAGCAAGCGCACTCCGACCCACGGGAACACTGGGAGGTCTGGGGCTCGGGGAAGGCTGCGGTGACCTGCTACCTTCCTTGATAGGGGAGCCAGCTGGCGTCATGCCCGACGACATGGCGTAATTGTCTATCCTTTCTTCGTGAGCTGCCGCTAGGTCTAGGTAGCTATTCATTTCCGCGTCAGATCGGTTGAAGCATTTTGCCCACCACCGTATATCATTGGGCTTTGGGAATAAAAGCCGTTCACGACCGCTTTGCCGATCGTCAACCGTGGCGTCATAGTCCGGATTCAGAAATTCCGGCCTCCGCGCCAAGAAATAATCCCACACTGACCTAGTCCTTTCGTACGCATGAGCATCTATGCGTTGCTTCTCGCTATTGTAGAGGAAAGTGCCGTACTGTCCGGCATAGAGATGGTACAATAGCCGGCGCAGAAATCGCTCATTAAACTCGAATCGAGTTGGATGCTGACGCAGAAGCTGCCATGTGGCATCGAGGAACTGATGGAAAACTGGCGAGATTTCGTTAGGCCTCGTAGCCTCACTTGGCGTCGAAGACTCCAACGACCTTTTCGCTTGTGAACTTTCGTCGGGTGGTGAGCCTGGGCCGTCGGCATCAGCATCCCCGCTCGCATCTTGGTTTCGGCCACGGTGAAAGAATCGTCTAGCGCCAGCTATCGCGTTTTCAAAAGCCTCGCCCGCTCGTCCGTCAGACTCTCCAGGTTGCAGAGCCGAGCCTGCGAGAGAATCTCGCTCAGTCACAAACCACTTCTCGTGATTGAGCGGCCCAGAGCGCTGCTGGAACATATGCCCAAATGACAACCAGTCTTTCTCGACCAAGACAATGAACCCGTCTATTGTACGATAAAAAGGATCAAGCATCAACTGAGATAGGGCTGACAGTTGGCCCGTGCGATCCCACCCGTCAGAGCAATGTATCAAAACATGGGAGTGACTAATTCCCACTTGTCTAGCAATCAGAGCCGATCCTTCTAATATTGCCTTTATGTGCTTAAGCCAGTTGCTTTTTATGAGAAGCTCACGGTTTGGAGATAATTTCGATATATCACCATCCTTCAAGGCCTCTACCACAGTATTGAGAGAATCTCTCATAACGTGTATGTTGTCGATGTTTAGGAACACCTTTTTGGCGAACGGGTAATATTCCATGCTTTCCGAACCCTTCCCAACCATTTGCATTGCTAAGGCATTGATAGTGGGTCGCGCATCTACAATCAAATTGCTTTGTTGGGCGCCATACACACGCTTGCCACTTTGTGAATCGAACTTCGCTTCGTCACCGACAATGAGCTCATCTTCAAGGCGCTCTGTATCGGTCGTTTCGGTATCCGCTGCCCCGCCCTCCAGACTAGGGCTGCGGAGGTCAGTTTGACTCGATGAAGGGCTTGGGTCTGCTGTGTCAAGTGATTGCACATCGAGCTCATTAAATTCGACTGTAGCCGATGCAGAGAAACAGGCGCTAACGAGTTTCTCATCTTGTATGCTCCGGTTACCCCTGAAACCTACCAAAGGCTGGGAGCTTCGAGTTATTGAACAATTGTTGAGGGAGTGAAGGTATGTCAAAACAGGTATTCGAGCTCTGGATCGATACGGACCGGCATATTTAATAACATTATCCGAAATCTTCGAGGGCACTACGAGGAGCGCCGGATAAGTTGGGGAGAAGCCATAGTCCTTGTTTATGGTAGAAATCCTCCAGCCCCTATCCACCGACTTCGAGCTGATGCCTTGCCGCCTAAATTCGGTTCTCGGATCATATAGCTTCCAGCTGTCAAGCTGTTTTTCGGACTTGAGGGGTAGGTGACTGAAAGCGTACAACTTCTCAATTGACCCCAGCCGACAAGTCCGGGCACGAATGTACTCAAAAGCCTCCCTCGCGGCAACCTCGCTCGTGAAGAGGAAGTTTATCAGGGTGAAATCTCGCCCCCGTATTCGTACAGACGAGGGACGCCCGGTGTAACTGGGGCACGGCCTGAACGTGCAGTGGGCTATGATGGGGTACGCAATGTAGGACTCCTTAAGTTTGGGGGTGTTCGGGGGTGGAGAGGCATTGTTCTGCGGAGTGACCGGATGAACGAATATGATGTGATGATCTGTGAGGCGAAGCTCGCCCGGGTACTTATCACCAGAGCGAATTGCGTCGACGTCGGTTATCTAGGCGGCGACACGAACCAAAGTAAGCATGAATCTAGCGTGGAGGCCAGGTAGTATTGAGCATGTGGGCGTGGGACATACAACTTTGATATGCATCGTGGGCTATGTTATGGATAGAAATGTTTCTGAAAAGGCTGGTATGGTATGGCTCGGGCCTTTTAGAGGGAGAGGGCGCATTTGATCGACACGGTGTTCTGGATCCTAGTAATGTCGAATTGGAACTAATCACTGTCGCTAGTATGCAATATGATTTCGAGGATGAAACGGAAATTAAGCACTGAAGACGGGGTTTAAGTAGGCTCAGGAGTCCAATAAGCAGTACACCGATTATGAGTGATGTTGAGATCCTGAACACGAAGCATCTTTTTCGAGGCAGGACGGTAGAATGTCAAGATCGTGGGGGCAGCTTTTTTAGGTATGTCCCAACAACTTATTACTTGAGGTAGGTAGGAGGTACGTACTGCCTACCTCTGGATACCTTATGCAGGTCGTTTCCTTCCTTGTCACAAGCTGATGCCGACGTCACCAGCCACTTAATCCCAAGTACCTAGGTACCTGGGTACCTGTGGAGTCCCGCTGTAGTGGGTCGTGTTTATCGATAAGAGGTAGGGCGCTGTGATACCGATACACGTGCATCGAGCCCACCTTACGATGGCCCGGCCTGAGTCTCCCTGCCGAAGTACCTATGTACCTACCTCGTATCTAAGGCTGGGTACTTTACCATGACCACACAAATTTGAGCCCTAACTCAACCAAAAATTCCTGCGGCTAAAATTCAAGACAGTGCGTGCATCACTGTTAGCTACATCCCTCCACCCCAATCATTCTCGCGAGAGTAACTTCTCCCTATCGCCCAACACTCGGATTGTCCACTGTCCTCCTAATCCTCCCACCTTGACAAAAGATTCGAGCAGTCAATCCAGAGGGAAATCAGTCAATATGGCCTCCGCCAGTACTCAGATGTGAGTCGCATTCTAAATTGCACCATAACGTTGAATACAAAATAAATACCTACTACCTATTCCCCATTGTCGAAACTTGCCCCTCCACGACCTTTCTCGCGAATCAAAGAGAAAGAAGAAAACATATTCTCCATCTCTCCCTGCTAGCCGCCAAGGTCGACATGTATACTAACTACTATTCTCCGACTACAGTTCTAAGCGCAGAAAGTTCGTCGCTGACGGTGTTTTCTATGCCGAGCTGAACGAATTCTTCCAGCACGAGCTGGCCGAGGAGGGTTACTCCGGTGTCGAGGTCCGCGTCACACCCACCGTCACCGACATCATCATCCGGGCCACCCACACCCAGGAGGTTCTCGGTGAGCAGGGTCGCCGCATCCGCGAGCTTACCTCCCTCATCCAGAAGCGTTTCAAGTTCGCCGAGAACAGCGTCTCCCTCTATGCCGCCAAGGTCCAGAACCGTGGTCTGTCCGCCGTCGCCCAGTGCGAGTCTCTGCGGTACAAGCTGCTCAACGGTCTCGCCGTCCGCCGTGCCTGCTACGGTGTTCTTCGCTTCATTATGGAGTCCGGTGCCAAGGGTTGCGAGGTCGTCGTTTCCGGCAAGCTGCGCGCTGCGCGTGCCAAGTCCATGAAGTTCACCGATGGCTTCATGATCCACTCCGGTCAGCCTGCCCGTGACTTCATCGACAGTGCCACCCGCCACGTCCTTCTGCGCCAGGGTGTTCTTGGTATCAAGGTCAAGATTATGCGCAGCTCTGACCCCGAGGGCAAGGCCGGCCCGTCCAAGTCTCTCCCTGACGCCGTCACAATTCACGAGCCCAAGGAAGAGGCCAGCGTTGTCCAGCCTATGAGCCAGGACTACGGTGCCAAGGCTGCTCAGCTGCAGGCTCAGGCCGAGGCTGCTCGTGCGGCTGAGGAGGGAGAGGGTGCTGAGGAGCCTGCTCCGGTCGAGGCTTAGGGTTGAGTCGGTCGGTGTTGGACTCCTCAAATCGAAACCTCGAATAATATGAAAAGAACAAGCAGATGAAGCAGATAGGAAATGGGATCTGCAAACGACAAACAAGTATTTCGGCGTCTTGATCATTGGCTTTGGCACGGAGGGAAATTTCATGATTTAACCTAAAAATCAGAGACTCAATGGTCAATGCATGCATGCATGCCATGGGCTGTGAAAGAAAACAAACCGTGTATCTGCTGATCATGGCAATTTGATCGCGTGTGGTAGAGAGCACGTAAACCGCTTTTAAGCAAATCAAATCATCTCGAGTAAACGCGCCGTCTGTAGAATACCATGTTTGCACCACTGTGAAGTTTTCCGATGGGCTGTGACTGGCATGCATGCATACCTACCCTACCCTAGGTAGTTATGCAACGTACCTAAACCAACAAACAGGGCACTTAACTACCTATTATATTAGAAAGCCAAGACAGCACGAAAATGAACTGGGCCAAAAAAAGTAACGCGGGTGAAATAGGTACAACGACTTTTGGCTACGCTACTCTCGCCTCAGCTCATCGTTATCGTATTAGGAATACACGAGATAGAAAAGACAGCCCTACATGGCCAGAGCAGAGCAGAGCAGAGCAGAGCATGCATCTCAATTTCGAGACGGGAAGGGGGGAGAGGTGAGGTGTCAGGTGGGAGAGCTTAAGTTAAGAGCTTTCGATATCTCGGGAATAGCCAGTAGCAGCAGTATAGGGCTTCACAAAGACGACGAGAATAGAGAAGAGAGAAGAAACACACACAAAAACAAAAAGGGGGGAGGGGAGGGAGGGAGGAGTCGCCATCTTCCACTTTCCTAGCCTGTGAATTTTTTTTTTTTTTTTATAAAACGTTCTTTCTTTATTCACAGTCCAGTCCAGTCCACATACCACCACCACCACCACCAACAACGACGACAACAACAACAAAAATCTCGAAAAAAAAAGGAAGAAAAGAGGAGTGGTGGGGGAGGAGGGGAAGAAAAAAAGAAGCCCTTCCCAAAACGCCACCTAGTGAATCCCAAAATCCCGTGCCCTTCGCCCCTCGCCCCTTTCTCTCTCTTCCCTCTTTGAGTGAGCCAATAGCAACCTGATCTCTACACTTTACAATCAGGGTTAAGCTAAGCTAGGCCCCGGACACCCCAAACAATCATCTTATGTATGAAAGCATCTCGCTGTGAGCTCTATCCCGAGATACGAAACATGAAAAAACCGTAATATTAGTCATACGCGATTCTCGTCGAACAACCGTTCTAATTTCGTCGATAAACAAATCGCTCGAGGAGGATATATACAATGTCGGTCGTGGAATATAAGGGGTCAAGGGTATGCGCAGATGGCGTTGATAATTCTCTTGCCTGGAGGCGGGTATATGTGTATGGATGCGCGCCCTCATTTGCGGTTCTCCATTTCAATAGTCTCGTACGCCTTGGTTTCATGGCCGTTCAGACCATTTTGCGGCCTTGGCGTTCGAATACCATCAACAGGCTCAGGGGTGCTGAAATTGCCGTGCGCTTGCTCCTCATCATACGCGCGCATCAGACCCTCCCTGTCGCCGTGACCTCGACTCCCTATACTCGCACGCGGGTCCTGACTCCTTCTGGACTGCATGCTAAGCCGAGTCTGGAGGCTCGATATTATGTCAGTTCCGGTCACGTCAGTGCTTTGACCGGCGAGCATATTCGTCCCATCCGGATCGCGTCGGGAAAGATTGAGTAAATAAACACCGGTGAAAGTAATTAGAAACCCGCACAGAAGCGAGAGCGTGTTGACCACATCGGTCGTGTTGAAGCCGGAGAAGAGAATGAATGAAGCACAGAGAGTGGCCGTCGTAAACGTGACGTAGTAAAGAGGATTGACTCTGGTCTCAAGTTAGTACTACTGCAGTTCCAAAAAAAATTTTGATAAGTCAGAGAGTGTTGCCGTACATTTGAGTACTAAACTGGCTAAGGGCCTTGTTGAAGTAGTTCATTTGCGTTAGAATGCAACCAGTCGTTAATATCATGAAAACGTAGGTCGACGCGTGGCTGAACTGGTTATGACCAGCGAAGGTAAGCTTGAGCGCAATACCAAACGCCTTAACCGACATCACAGAAACTGAGCCCACGGTAGAGCAAATTGACAAGTAGATCAGGGGATTGCTCTTGCCGTGGACAGGGGCAATTTTGTAGATCATGACCACGGCGAATATGGCCACAGTGAGGGAATATAGCAAAAATCCTAGTTGAGAATTAATACTACGGTTGAATACCGCTGGACTGCGAGAGGCCTCTCCCTTACCTGGGCGAAGTGCATAATCTAGGATCTGGTCGACTGTTTCGACGGCCTCATCAGGAGGTGCATGGAGTACGATAATAATAGCACCGAGAAGACAGATAGCACACCCGAGCTTCCCAAGTGTTCCCAACTCCTCCTTTAAGAAATACGAACCCAGGACGGCACCTATCAAAACCGACAAGGCACCCAAGGGCGTTACTAGGATTGCAGGTGCAAATGCATACGCGGCAAAGTTGAAGATTTCTCCCACAATCACTATACCTCATCTTAGCTTCACAGCAAGCATACAGCACGCAAGCATGGGGTCTTACTTGTTAATATCCCTGCCCACCATATTGGATTCATAAGATATACAAATCCATCTCCTTGAAAGCCATGCTTTTCTTCTGATTGTAGTAATCCCTAGCCCCAGTCAGCATTGAGATCACAGCGAGAGATCGGTACACGGAAGGGCTTCTTTGTCACAAAGCCTCAACAGTCCTCAAGCCGCCCGTACCTTCTTTGTAATGACGAAACTCGTGCCTGAAGGTAGCAGATACGTTAGCTTGACCATCAGGAGAACAGAACAGGGGCTCAAGTGCGTACCAATGGCCAGGCTAGACGAAATGGCCAATGCCAAACCAATGTATCTGCCAGAAAAGTCCGCGTCAGTTTATTACGGGTAGATGACAATGCGACTATTGATGAGGGTCAATGCAGGTGAGCCGAGTCGCCCTGAGTTGGAGGGCAGTCGTACTTCTCGTCTATGGTCATATTGAACGAATGGAATGCGCCAGGTGGTGTAAGGAATGTAGTGGCAGCAACAAAGAATTGAAAAATCGAGTCGAATCCCAGAATCGCGCCGGGCGAGGGAGGCAGAGTAAAGGCCTCAGATGTCTGGCGTTTGTTGCGCTTCGATCGGTAGATGAGGCCACGACGGCGTGGAATAGCGACGGCGTTGGATGCGCCAAGCTGGAGGCGAAGCGGGTCGAGTCGTAACCAGAAAAGGCAGCGTTCTGTAGGATAGGGCAATATGACTGTCGGAGTGGATGTAGTGTGATTAAACTACTCGATTGCAGCCATCGGCAGGATAGTTCGACGAGAACTCGTTCGATGACCAGGGAGGATTATTGAGCAGCGATCGAGGCGTCTAGGGCTTGGCAGGCGATCGAGAATAGTTTGCGACAAGAGTCAGGGCAGTACAGGTACGCAGGTGTACCTAGATCAAGATTGCCCAAAAGAAGAGAGTTGAGGTTGAGGGTCGAATGCCAAGTTGCTTTGTGCAAAGGTGGAGGAGGTACATAATTAACTTGGTAGTGTCCAGTTGAATGCGCTGTGTTGGTGCCCGCCGGCCCCAGCCCCGAGCTCATTCTTTACATGATAGGCTACCTAACCTACCTAGGTAGGTACCTAAGGAACCTACCTAATGTACCTACGCCTAGGTACGAATACCCAAGGTAGTACCCTATAGGTAGGTAGGTACGTTATGGTTGACATCCACTAAACTACAGGCATATAGCACGCCTAGGGACCAACTATCCAGGGTGCCTACCTGCCTGTACTTTTACATAGTACCTTAGGTACTGCAGGCACCTGAAAAGCCCTAAGTCAACTCGGGCAGTACCAAGGGCAGGTACCTTGTACCTACAATATGCTGCACGATACGGATCCGTAAATTCCTTGTGATCCCTGACTCTCTTAGTAGCCCGCCTAGATAGTAGTAACCTACGTCCTTACTTACCTACTGCTTGCCTCTCCAATTCCTGGAGATTACACATTCTCCACTGTTTTAATTGTATAATATTGCTGCAGCATTAGGTGCTGCTCTAACACCTCCCCGCACTGATCAGCAGGGTGTAAGATATCCGGAGGTAGCCGGCAGGTATTACAGGAGTAACATGGCAAGATCTACTCCGTACTACCTACTGCTTATATGAATTTGGTGAGGTTGACTGTGGAAGTCAAGCTTTCAAGAAGCGACTTGTACACTAGTTTATTTTCGTAGTGTAGGGAACATGAATCGGGGGGCCGACTTCCTCATCTACCGGGACCAACGGATATAGGTACTGACTCTCCGGAACCACAAAGTATGCCGGATTGCCGTTTATTTTATTCCGTACCCGCTCTCCGTGCCCTGCCCCACTTAAGTTTCGGATTTGCTTGGGGTAGCGACTTCTACTACTTAGGTAGGTACCTCGAGCAGATGAATTGGGTGCCAGTACGGACTACCTTAGGTACCTACAATCGCCGACCCCGACAACGACCCGTGATAAGAACTGGCTTGTCGCCGGCGAGAGCCCCGCAGACCTGATAGGTAGGTAAGATCATCGTAGACGCTGATCAAAGCTTTCCTAACTCTCTTTATATCCACAGTTGAATACCTAGTATCTCGTAGTATATGTACTACGTATGAATAGATATAGGCAGTGGGGAGGGTGTACTTAGATAGGTACCTATAGGTACGGATTGTGAGGTCTAGGTACCTATGCTCTACGTAGTGTAGGTGAGCGGCTTCATATATGTAGGTACGATTTGACCAGGGACTTTATTACATACGGAACACACTAGGCACACTAGTATAAGACCCTAGCGGGCCCCCTAGAAATACTAGCCAGTTACTACTTATAGGTAGTGTGTACTACTAGTGAGATGGTACCTACTTACTTATCTACTTAGCTAGGTATGTAGGTACCTATCTCTACCTAAACGTTGAGGTCCTCACCGGAACATCCATCACCGTCTCTACACTACTTGTATATCAACGTTTATAGGGGCTGTGGCCGGGACACCCGTGACACCGAGAATCCGGCGGTAACGTAAATCTCAGGTAGCGTACGAAGTACGAAGTAAGGGTGCTGAATTCTTACACTAGGGAGTCTAAAACAGGCAGAGTAAGGGAGACATACAGACTACTAGTACCACCATCTGAATAACTGGCCTGTCTACCTACCTAGATATCGATCCGTAGGCTGGAGGCTGGAGGCACGTAGGTATACGTAGGCAATAAGTAGTAGGTAGTCAAGAAAATTTTGTGCTGTGCGGGTGTCCAAGGTCCAGCGTCTCAAGTTCAGCCGAACGTTTGAAACCGGAATATTTCCCGAGAAGAGCAGGGCAGGAATGGGATTGCGTGTACTTACGGATTGCCTGCCTTAGGTACGGAATACCTAGGTAGTATTCGTATAGGTACAAGTAAGTATTCCATATCCTAAAAACGGTTGCTCTTAAATAGGCACACTGAGAAGTACCTACCTACGCCGTACGGATCCGTATTGTGTCCAGAGCGTCAACAGGGTATTACCTACCTAACCTAACCTAACGGACGTACCTAGCTGGGAGTCTGGGATTGGGTAAATTATTCTACAGCGTCCGGTCCGGTCCGGCCTGCCAGAATTTTGTCGACCTGCAGAATCGACAAACGCTTAATGGCCACGGTACCTACCTACCTCTACCTACCGGAAATCTGACGGGCCGAACCAGACCGGAAACTGAGAAATTAATTATTTACACTACCTAACGCTCTGTAAAGATCGGTAGTCGCGGTAGTGAACGAATAGGTAGGACCACTACGGAATTTACAAGAAACCAAAACCCGAGCATCGCTACCAACCAAACCAGCTGTCTTCTCCCAAAACCAGTCAAATATATGTACCTACCTCCATCCTCCCGTAACACGGTAATAAGAATCGCGTGTAGGTCAGGTAGGTAGTTCACGTCCGTACCGTAGCGCAGGCTAGGTAGGTAGTGTAGGTAGTGTACCTAGTGTGCATGGCTGAATACGAAGTGGTAAACACCGGAGAATAAAGAAAAAAATGGAAGATCAAAATTAACTGCTTGCTGGCAAAACTACCTACCTAGGTACCTATGTACTCTACTTACCTACAAGGTAAGTGAATATTATCCCTGGTAAGACTGCCAGAAACAATTTTTGCTTTTGCTGGCTAAATATATAAATAACTATTCCGTAGGCACTTTTAATGGAGTCCTAGGCGCCAGGTTAAAAAAAAGGCAATGTCAACTTAGGCAAACGGTATTACCGGTAGTTGCACGTCCGTACGATGCCATAAACCCCCATTGCGCCCAATTTGATAAGAGTACAACGAACATGGCACAAATACCTAAGTATATTACTCGCGCCAGGCCTGTATTAAACACTTGTCAATCTAGGTAACTTAGTGAGTTGCCCCAGCAGCACCTAGACAAAAATTTCAACCAAGTTTGCAGTAGCTTCGCACTGGAGTAGGCTGGCCGGCAAATCTAGCGATTGCCGATAATCACCATACGGTATGAACAGAGAAACAGCATACCGAGTCTACAAACATCGGAAGGAAACGAGAATGAAATGAGTGCCCAGTCATGAAACCAGATTAGTTTCAATGAGCAAATACCTGTCTATCAGAAATGAATCACGGTGTCGTCAAGCTTGCCCCCTTGCCATCTCTGCTTACAATACCATTACATCCCCAGCCATCGCAAACGTCAACGTCGTCAATATCATTTTTTCTTACTACTAAAGCCCTCCTTGGAAAGGCTTCTTGTTTTTTCTCTCTCTCTCACCCGGCGAAGCCCAGGGGATTGGGCTCATAGTGAATCCGTGGATCCATTTCTTCCAGCTCCCTCGGCATACGCATAGATGGTCCCAACCCTGGCTAATTCCACCGCATATTCACTCCCCCGCAATTATATGCAAACGCCTTGGGTATCAGAGTAATCGAATAACGGGGAAAAAAAAAACCTTGTTTTGCGAAATGACAAGCGGCTGACCGGACTGGACAATTCTGCGCAACGGGCCGAAAAGGACTTACCTTCGAGACATTATAGGCCCGAAATTCCAGGCGATCCGCGCGAAACTGATTATGTTAGTGCTTCTAAACAAGTGTGCGCCAAGGGGGCGAGGCGGGGGTTCGAGAGGGGCTCGCAAGAGCTGAGCATTCGGTGTCGGTTGGGTCCTATCGCAAAGGGTTGATGCTGTAAGTGGCGGGGGCGTTAGGGGTGGGAAGATGAAAAATCAACGAGCACGGCACGGGTACATGGTATCAAGACCGACGACGCTTGCTATCTATTATTCATGGTCAGTGAAAATAACGTTCCATCATTGACGGTGCAGACATACCGTTCTCGTTACCTGTACCATCCAACGCGTCCGAATCTGACCGTCCTCGCTTCCCAGATACTGGTAACACTTGTACTGTATCTTTAGCAGAGCCACCTCTGGCTTCATTCTTATCTTCGTCATCATCATTTTCCGATTCCCAGGTGATTTCGTCATCCACAGATACTCCTACGTCGAGCTCCGTTCCAGTAACCTTTTTCTGTGAATTCGATTCGCCGAATTCATCGTGGTTGTTGTTATCACCCTCATCCGAATAGTCGATTTCGTCGTGGTCCTCGCCATCCAGGGTAGCCGTGACACTGGTGTTATCTGAGTTTGGAGCCTCTGCTGATGAGTTTATCAGTGTTGCAGTAGGCGCTGGTAACTCTGGATCGCCATTTTCGGGCAGGTTTGAGCTGGGTTGTTGCTCTTGCCCACCAGCTTCTTGTGATTGGAATACTGAAGACTCAATTGTCGCATCATCTTTAGTCACGTTACGGTTAGTTATCGAAGATATATGCGTAGGGATGTTGTGTGTCGGCATAAACGTGCCCATGGCTGGCCAAACTTGACCCTGCACTGGTGTAGCAAGACGCTGAAGCTCGACTTCGTAGCAATCATCGCACAAACAAACATTGTCCTGGTTGCAAGAAAATTTACTACAGTGAAAAATGAAGGGGGAAATACCCTGTTTGGACGCAGAAACCTCTTGGTCGTTGTCGGCAGCATAGGCTACATTGTCTTCAAGATCTTGTTCGCTTGCGTGATCGAATTCGTCGTTTTGCTCATGTCGGGTCGGGGTGGGTCCTGACGGCGTCGTGGCAGTCACCTGGGGCGCTTTTCGTTCACCGTCGCTCAATAAATTGCCCTCTTCGTCATTTTCCTGTAAGTAATCACTGTTCTCACCGTCATTATAGTCACCGCCGATCGAAATGTCAGTATGAGGGCTTCCCAAATCGCTGCCTCGCCAGTCATCGATAGATGGCGAGTTTCGATATAGAGCAACCTCAGACAGGCCTCTACCGGCATTCGCACTATCCCCCAATGCCATCATACGCCGATTGCAGTTCGGTTTCATCGTTAGATATGTATAGAGAGGAGGCGATGACTCCGTCTGTTCGTTCTTAACAAGCTTATCGTATAAGATTACTAGGTCACCGAATGTAAATTTGCCTAGAAAATCTAGTGATGTAGACTATTAAACGATGAGTCAGCTAGAGAGAACCGCGGTCCGTCCGTGGCGACTTACCTCTGAAAACTCAAGGCCAAGACCATCTACATGCATGACCAATTCATCCAAAGGAGAGATCTCATCAGAGATGATCTCACGCAGGCTCCCCAGAAATTGAGAGAGCGGAATATTCAGAGCGGATTTGTCACTGAGAAAGTACTGATTTGGATCGTCATCTTCACCGTTAGCGAAGAGATAGTAATCCGTTTTTCCGTACGAAATGTATACACCATAGTAATCGGCCAGTTCAATAGGATCGTCCCTATCACTGACTTCTATCGCGGAAGATTCCGTATCCGCGTCAGTCACAACCTTGCCCTGATGGCCCTCAAGATCCAAGCTAGGACTGTTTGCCACGGGTTGCGAATTAGGACGACGATGAAGTTCATGAGATCCAGCCTGAGGAGCATCATCATCTGCGTCGTTCTGGTCATTGGTGGATTCTACAAAAGATTCAGCACCGTGGTGCGCCGGTGCATCACCATGTGTGCTGCTGACTAGATCATTCGTAGTTTCGATATAAGGCTCGGCACCTGATTGATACTCCGGAGCGTCATCATGGGTGCTGGTCTGATCATTGGTGGACTCGATATACGGCTCAGCGCCTGATTGATACTCCGGAGCGTCATCATGGGCTCTGGTCCGATCATTGGCGGATTCAATATATGATTCAGCACCCTGATGATACTCTGAAGCATCATCAGCGGATTGATCTGCTTCCTCAGGCTGCAATGCATCAGCTTGATCGTCTTGCACGTCACTTGACCTGATGCTACCAGGATGTTCTAGTTGTTCAAGTTCATGAGACATGTGAGATTCATAAGCATTATCAGGCCCTATGCCTACAATGTCATCAGGATAGTGAGGCTCTAGTTGGTTATACGAGTCCTCCAGCTGGAAGTCGGCGCTATCGGGTTTGCTGTCGGGGGCATCATCTAGTTTGCTCGTCTTATGTTCATCCTGTTCGGCAACTGAAGGCTTGTCAGAGACCTGGGTCATTACTTCAGTTATTTCATCCCCAGTGAGACTTTTTACATCTTTCGAATGCTTGCTTTCCTCTTCCAAATTGGCAATTTTAGGAGAAACTCGGTTCCCCGCATCATACGACGTCGTAGTCGAATATCCAGGAGTTTCTCCACGTGCGGGAGGAAATTCCTCCGGGCGGGGGTGTTCATGCGGTCCAGACTCGCCTGAGACTATATCAACGGAGGCTTCATTGATGTGACCAATAGCCTCTGCAGCCCCGGCATTTGTTTCTGCTAATGATTGCCACATGCCTGCTTCGATGTCATCCTTTTCGGCCTCCACGACTTCACCGGTAGCGTCATCAAGACAATTAATCTCGGTGTCCGGATTGAAGTCCACGGGATGGATTGGATTTTGCCAAATACTCTCAACAACGTGTTCAAGATCGATGTCAATATCATTACCAGCGGCAGCCGAGGCGTTGTGGTCGATGTCTATAGCATCAATCATTCCATAGGATGAATCGTCGCCTTCCGCCATCATCTCATCGCGAGTATCTGAGCCAAAGTTCTGAATATCGTGTGCTCGGTCAAAGTCTCCAAGATCCATGTCTTCATCAGGCTGCCCAGTTGGGAAATCTAAATCTATGTCGATATCCTCACCAAAGCCCGCGGGGCTGAAATCAACAGTCATTTCCATTTCCTCGTCCGGCATTTGGTAGAAACACTAAAATGGTGACCTGATTTACGATTCTGTCTTTTCGTCAAGAACAAACGCTACTCAGATAATGTATTCGAAGTATGGAAGGCAGAACTTTGTGCACCTCGGTTCATTAGGAGAAGGAAAGGGCCGATTTGATCAAACTCGCGATTGTCCGGAAGTACACCGTTTGTGTCTTCTCGTTCAATCTTCGGAAATGAGGAGGCGGTGAAGATCTGATGGTGTAGGCAGTAACCACGCCGAGAGCGAAAACACGATATCACCAGATGATCCGTGTGTTGGACTAAAAGTCGGGAATCTAGAAAGTGAAAATATCAAATGCTTTCTTCCGGTCTTCCTATTCCCATCAAGTGCCAAAAAGCGGGGCAGGCTTGACGGTAGACTAGGTAAGGTAGATAGGGAATATCAGATGGACGGCAAGTGATGGCACTGCAATGTACAAAAGTTGATTTAGGGATATCTTCCAAATCTTTATGAGGCTGTCAGTTGAGGGGGGCGGGGAGGGGGGATTTTTGCTACGTCGTATGTAGAAGTACCCCGTCGATTTTATTGTAGATGCTTGTACTTGATGAGCGGCGCAGAGCAGGTCAAGAGGTGTCTGGTCGATGGAAAATTGTCGGAGTCTGAACAGTAAACGATTCGCAGAAAGAACGAGAAGAGAGAAAGTAGGTAGAAGAGCTCGCACAAGAAGAAAGAGGCTAGCTGGCCAGACGCGTGCGGTGGTGGTGGTGGTGACAATGTATCACTCTGAGCGGCTCAACCTTGTCGTAGTCTTTGTTCAAGGGATTTTCAAAGACACTGTTGGTGGTTCGCATTACCATGCTCGTATGTACAGCACACTGATGTCAAATGGTGATGGATCTCGAAAGGACACAAGTTGATGATGAGGAGGAGGAGGAGGAAAAGACGTGGCAGATGTGCGGAACAGATATTTCAGTTGCGAGTCACGAAATTAGGTACGGATTGGTTTATGTAGGTAGGTGGGTGGGAGGCGGACGGTCAGGCACAGCAGTCGCGAAAGTAAAATCTAGGTAGTAATACCTACATAGTGTACTTACAGGTAAGGCAAGTGCCGGATGTGTTGACGTGTTCTACAACTGGTCTGTGCGTTTCGCATTAGGTAGGTACGGACGGCGAAGGTACAAAGTACCTAGGTATGTACGGATCCGTAACTTTATCGATGATGATGAAAGTACGGATGAGGTACCTTCCTACAGACACATATATCTCCTATAGTCAGGTACTATCTAGGTACCTATAAGGTACCTAATCAAGTATGTGACCTTAGGTAAGGTAACTACCCGGCACCGGCAGGCATAAATGCACGTGCATGGAAGCATCTGCAATTTGTCATTCTGAGTACCTATCTTACGGACGTAGGTATACGTAGGTAGGTAGTGTACGTACGTACCTAAGGCACCTACGTAAGTACGTACATAAATAGGGTACCTAGGTACCTATATCCATCACCCCCATAGACAGATTACCTAGGTACCTATATCCATCACCCCCATAGACAGATTACCTAGGTACCTATATCCATCACCCCCATAGACAGATTACCTATTTATCTGCACTCAACTTCATTGTTACATATGCTGGTAAAGGTACGCGCTAATCCGTACAATACATACATAGTGTACCTATTCCGTACCCGTAACCAGGTACAACCTTAAGTACCTGAGGTACCTACCTACCTACCTAGTATTATAGGGTCTGTAGTGTACCTACCTATTTCCTACGTAAAGTTGATACGTAGTGTACTCTACCTACCAACCTCTACTTGGTCCAGAAACCATCTCTACGTGCCCGTTCCCGTCGCATCGTTGTGTATAACCTTTCACGATGGTATGTTTCCAACACATCATTACTGATGGCTATCTTACATAGATTTGCGTCTCTAGGTTGTTCTCGCCGCCTCAATTTGCACCCGCGGGGGGAAAGCTGTCCTCTCCAGGCAGTTTCGAGAGATGCCCCGGTCACGAATCGAAGCCCTCCTGGCCTCTTTCCCTAAGCTCACCGATTCAGGGACTCAGCACACTATTGTCGAGCAGGACAATGTTCGCTTTGTCTATCAACCCCTTGACGAACTTTATATAGTCCTCATAACCAATCGCCAGAGCAACATCCTGCAGGATATTGACTCTCTTCACCTCTTCGCTCAGGTTGTGTCCAGCACTTGCAGAACCTTGGACGAGAGGGAGATCTTGAAAAATGCTTATGAGCTTCTCAGCGCCTTCGACGAGCTCGTTACTCTCGGATACAGAGAGAATCTGACCTTGACCCAGATCAAGACCTTCCTGGAGATGGAAAGTCATGAGGAACGCATTCAGGAGATAATTGCACGAGTACGTTGTGACCGTCGCGAATTATGCTTGAAAATTGCTGAACATCGTGACAGAATAAGGAGCTCGAAGCCACCGAGGAGCGAAAGAGGAAGGCGAAGCAACTCGAGATGCAGCGCAAGGAATCCGCACGCAGTGGGCGTCCTGGCGCGCCCCGAACTCCCGTGTATCCCACTTACACGCCTCCTACTCGCCCAACCCCTACAGATACCTACGATTCTTACGAAGCCGAGAAGAATAAGTCTTACAAGTATGCCGGTTGTCAGGACCCTCTAAGCATTCATGGCTAACAATAGCAAAGGCCAGCAGCAACAAAGGTGAAGGGCATGCAGCTAGGAAAGAAGTCCAAGACAACAGACATGTTCGAACGTGTGCGAGGAGATATGGGGGCCGAAATTGACGACACACCACTAGTGCCCGCGGTTCCAGCGGCTGTCGCTGAACCTGCTGTCCCACATACATCTTCTACCTTAGATCGAGATGCCATACATCTCACCATCAACGAGTCCATCGGGGCCAAGATCTCAAGAGAAGGGGCTCTCACTTCGTTGACTGTCAGCGGCGATCTGAGCCTTCGCATATCCGACCCGAGTCTGACCAAGATTAAACTTAATCTGACAGCAAATGCTTCGCATGGCGTCCAATTTCGTACGCACCCCAATGTTGATCGTGCTCTCTTTACGAGCTCCAAGACTATTCAGATGAGCAACGTCGCCCGTGGATTCCCCGTCAACAACTCTGTTGGAGTCCTACGGTGGCGGTCGACCCCGAAGGCGGACGACACTAGTGCTCTTCCCATCAATTTTACGGTGTGGGTGAACAAGGGTGCGGGAGGCAACCACACCATCACAGTTGAATATGAACTCACTGGGGGGGATACACTGAAAGACGTTTCCGTAATTATCCCATACGCCACAAACGAGCCATCCGTCAGTAGCTTTGATGCTGTCTACGAAGTATCTGGTGATACTCTGGAGTGGACAATTGGGATTATTGAGCCGGATAATGGCAGCGGTTCATTCGAATTCGATGCCCAAGCTGATGACGAAAACGAGTTCTTCCCAATGCAGGTGCGATTCTCTAAGACGTCACCGTTTATTGATGTCGATGTAAGTTCCGCTCTACCCTATACAGTTGATGGGGATACTAACCTACCGATTCAGGTTTCGTCAGTGAGACTTGTAGAAGAAGATGAAGAAGTCACATTCTCAAAAGAAATCAGATCCTTGGCCGAAAACTACGTAGTTGAGTAGGTGAGGAGTCGATCGCATGTTTAGGGGCAATGCATTGCTTCAACCTAGTATCAATGCACTAGAAACGGTGGATAGAAGCCACTGGTTGTTTGATCATGGTATTTTGTTGGGATGACTAGAGATGAGAGGAGCAGTAAATCACCGTTCTGTTAACAGCACGAAAATAATACCGTTGATCAAAGTCACCATATACCATGAGGCAGTCATACAATGAGAAGTGCGAGATATCTACACTACATCAGTTCGTAGGAACAGTCAAATGTGTCAATACCTACTTATACCGCTACCTATGGCTCAACCTCTACGCGAAAATCTGCCTAAGAAGTCTTAAATAATGACTCCCCTGTTCGAAGGTCTCGGTTGGTATCTCGTACATGTTCAGGAATATACTCGGTATTACGGACGTAGCAACGGTTGCTATGATACACTTGAAGCAGATAATGAATATGAAGTGCCCATGAAACCAAGCTGCAAACTTCAAGCTTCCTTCAGGGGATAGATGTGTTGCACAGCCACCACATTCTTCAACGCATGCATAGCACCGAAAGCTGTCTGTTCATTGAATCCAATTCTGCCACTCCGAGGACACCATCATCTTTGCTTACGCCTACGTCAGCCGGAGACAGAATTGCGGCTGTGGAGAGTAATACGGATTAAAGGTCAACGTGTTGCATGTTCGGCTCGTGGGACCGTCGAGGGTGGAGCTATACCGACTTTGGCAGAACGTAAAAATAAAACAGACAACCGTAAGTTAACCGTACTTGGTTAGGTTACGGTACTTATAGCGCAAAATGGTAGGCAGGCAGTTACGTCCGTACTAGTAGTGTTCCGTTTAAAAGCTGGAGGATAAAATGCAGGTACCGAGTGCGCATTTAGTGTGGGTACCTAAGTTAGCACATGCCTAAGCCACTATAGGCAGATCAATATCTGTAGCGAGGGACTTAAGTATCTTCGTCATCCCATCTCCTGCTCCGGCGCCAATGTTGTGTGTAGTGTAGCATCCGCAAGTCTGCCTACCCGAATCTCTTTTCATCTATTGTATGTAGCTTTATCATTATAAGACTGTTACCTCAGTTGTTCTCATAGACACTCACTCTCTACGCGATTCACCTCCAACTCATCTTACTCTCTTCTTAGTCTCTTCTTCCTCTACGTTCTCTTCTCTGTCTTGTTTGAGCTTGTCCGTTTTGTACGTGCTCAGCGTCGTCGTCTGTGGAAAAGAGAATAGATACTCTCACAATGCTCGACGAGAATCTACCTACCTATTACTTTAGACCGGTCTCTAATAATCCGCTTTCCACTATCCTATATTTTACTCAGAATGGATCCGAACCGAATGCAGAGTACAGCTTACAGAAATTGGATCCAGCACTCCCCCAAGCTAAGAATAAATATGCCGTAGCGCTTGGGGACGCGAGCACTCAAGGCATCATCTTTGCAGAAGTCCTGGTTGAGCCAGAGTTCCAGCAGCCCAGTCTCTCAGCTGCTGAGATCCGCGCAAATAACGGTTCTCCACCAGCCCCGATGCCAATTACACCTGAAGGTTTTACTGTCCAGCTGTACAATCCAGACCAACAGGTCATTATTAAAGGGGAGAAAAGCATGTGGATGGGCAAAGAGTCCTTCGAATTCGAGATGCCACAGCAGACTTTCCGTGTGCCGTCCGCATCGCAGATTGATCGGCTACAGAATGATCCCGTCACAAACAGCATGACGCCCAAGATCATATTCAAGTGGAAGCGCGAGAGCAAATTTAGCAAGGACATGACCTGCTACATGACCGGTCGTTCTGCTGGTGGTAGGAAGAGTAAGGAGCCCGATATTACTGTGGCGCTGTACCAGCATGGGCGAGAGCGGGCCATTACGATCTACGAGCCTAATATGCGAAGAGTTGAGGTTGAGGACCTCAAGGGCCTTGAGATTGTGCTTCTCCTGAGCGCAGAGGTTATTCGTGAAATCTACCTTACGTCTAGTCGAGACCTGTTCAATGTCAATGGTGCGCCAACAAGTAGGCGCAAGAGCTCTACACCTTTGTCTCACAGCACTGGGTCCCTTGGAATTGATCCTTATACTATGACTTCTGGTCTTGGAATCGTTGTACCTGCAAACACAAACTCGCCCACCGGGCAGCAGCCTAGTACGCCACAGGGACCTGAGGCCAGGCGACTACAGGCTATCGCTCAACAAGAAGAGCGTGATAGGGCAATAAGAGATGAGGCCGAGCAGAGACGAATCAAAAAAATGCTACAAGATGAGGAAATGGCAAGAAGGATGCGCGAAGCTGAAGTGGAAAGGGAGACGGAAGCGTTAAGGAGACAATTCGGCATGGAGGGGCAAGTCTACTCCCCGATGCCTAATTTACCTGCCCGCCCGAGTCCTCATCCACATCTGCAGGCGCCAGCTCCGCCGCCGAGGCCCGTAAGTGTCGAACCAAGACCGCCCGGAGTAGGCCGCGGGAGCTGGCTCGCTGGCATGACGCCTCAGTTTTTCGGGGCATCTCAACCTACATATCAGAGTAGACCAGGGCGACGGAGAGGCGGAAGCAACGAAGGCAAAGTCTGCAAGAAGAGGAGCACCTTATTTTAGGAAAACGAGAATTGTATAAACACCACAGACTGGCATAATTAATTGTACAAGCTTTGGTCGATAGCTTGTTTGTTAGGAAAGGCAAGCACGGAGTTCCCTTTGGAGTTAGTTGATACCCTTGAAATAAATCGTTGTTGCAATAATACCTCCTTGCCCCTTTGTAAACTGTTCAATGATTCATGATCCCCCGAAGTCTACAACTAACCATCTCAACTGTATAACTTCTGACTCCTCAAACTTGGGAAGGCAGGCGGAATACACCTTCAGTCCCCATTAATGACAATAACATCAAGGTCCCCTAATTCTAGACTCAGCTTACTTTTTTTTCAACAATCACGGCTGCTTGACATTGAAATGGAACCTTCCTTCTCCATACCCAAGATACATCTCAGCCACTTCGTCGAGGTCTACCAACTATATTCCTCGCTCTCGTCTGCCGTTCAGTATTAATGAAGTTGCAGTGACAGCAAGATTAGATTAGATATGCTAGTCAGCGAGCTTCATTCAGCAACGCCATAATCCAGCATCTCTGCATTCACTGCCACTATTCACCCCAAACATGACTTTTACGCCATCTCATTCTCATCTATATGTTTCTCATTATATGAAATCATCCAACGTATCATACAACCAACGGTGCTACCACAATCTGGCCATTCACATACCCTTATCGGCTCACAATTGACCTCACCACGGCAGGCTACCCGTACCCAGATCTTTCTACGCAATGTCCGCGGACACCATCTCCAAGGATGGCGTGGTGGCAATCGCAGGTGACATCGAAAAATTCACTCAAATAGCGGCCGAAGTAAAGCAATGCGCCACCGACTTGGGCGGCACATTCTCCCGTGAAGTTGACGGCAATGAGAAAAATCTGCTTTGCACGGCGGAGGATTTCAAGCGGGATATCAGCGCTGTCCAAGCAGACCCGGGAAACGAGAACGCCGAAATCGTCACATGTGACAGGCTTGAGGATTCCGGTAAGTGATTCATCGTTTCTTTGGGTTCTCAGAGTAGAAAAGTTTTACTCTCTAACATGAAACCCCCCTTTTTCGCAGCGTCAGTGCACGCTATCGGAATCCTCGTAAATATATCCTGAGACTAATATCAGATCGCAGCCAAGGAAGAAACATGCGTAGATACACAGCCGTACCAGTTAGACAAGCACGTCGGGGACGAGAAGCGCAAGCTTCAAAACACAGCAGGACACTCGGGTCACATGAACAACTGCATTGACGAGCGTAAGCCCGCCCACTCCCATCAAGAGTTTGGCGTTCACTGACAGACAGCAAGGGCACTGGCACGTCTACCAGGACAGCACGCACTTCGCCTACCAAATCAAGCTCACGCGCCACGAGAAAGGAAGCGGCCTCATCGGCGACATGCATCTACTGACCGTAAGACCACCCCTCCTTTTCCACAAATCCACCTCAAGCTCACAACATATAGATCTGGGAAAGCAACTTGAGGCCCCACGAATACCAATGCACGACCTTATTCACAAAAGGGGCCAAGGACAAGGCCATCCCCCATTATCTCCGCGACGAGCCTGTCGATCTGAACACGGCCTTCCTAGTCTTCAAGAGCTATTTCAAGAAGAAGACCGCGATAGCTTGGGATGATCGCGTTGACAAGATGGGCTCGGCGGGCCCGGCTTACTTCAAGTACCGCCCTCCTGTAAGTTTGCATTTCCTACCGTGGGAAAAAAAAAGCCTTGAGCTTCTATCCCTTTTCTTTTCAGATGGGGTTGGGATTCTAATCGGTGCACAAGACCGGCGGCAAACCAATCGGTCTTATACGTGGTCAACGAACTGCCATTGCCCATCGCGAGAACCGCAAACGCGGATCTCAGCCCCTAGAAGGCGTAAATGCCGTGAACGATTCAAAGCGGCACAGAGCCTCGCGCCCTGGCGATATCATAATACCAGAAGTCAAAGATCGTCCGACGAAGAGATCCGGACATAGATATGCCCCCGCGCCCATCAAACCGCACACCAACGCCCGTGACTCGGGCGCCAAGCACAGGCGTAGTCGCCGCGATAAGCGCACACGCTCGAAGCAGACAGGAGGAGAGGAGGAGGACGACGAAGTATACCAGCCGAAGAGCAGCGAACACATCACCAACCCACCCGCGCCATGCAAACCCAGGATAAGGAGAAAGTCGCATCTACCCCCCGACGTGATAATAAGCACAGCCAGCAACAAGGAAACACAACTCACACACAGCAACGCCCTCCACCTCGCGCGCGAAACAGCGGCGAACATTCTCTCCGAGACGCGTCGGGGCGTGGTATTGGTGCGCGACAACGAAGCGTATCTCATCGACATGGTGCGGAGGGAGCGGGCGGCATTCTGTGAGCAGGCGATGAGGGCGCGCGAGCAAGAGGCGAGGGAGGATATGCTGGATGTGGAGGGGACTGAGTCGGATTATTGATGGGGGAGGCGGTCCATACGGATCGGGTAAGCAGTTTCTTCCCATAATATGCATACCTAGCAGTGTGGTGGGAGGACGGGCTTTAATCTCCTTTTCTTGCCTGCTTGGGAATAATGCCATCTAGTCCTCATCACGTCCTCATACACACTACTACTTTCTACCAATCTATTACGCAGAGAAAATAGATAGATAGAGAGATAGAGAGAAGGGTCACCTATGGCGCGTCGTGATGTAATACTACACTTACTTCGAAGTATCATTCCCCTTTCTTCTTAAATACGAGGAGTCCCCTCATCCGATCGGGGTCGGGGGTGGAATGATATCCTGTCTCCACGGCAAAACAAGCAAGAACATCTATTACGAATCACCCTGAACAACGACGCAACATCACTCACGCGTCCAATATGGGTACATGAACAACATCCGAGGCGTGGAATCGTGCATAGAGCACAGCATATCTCATTAATTCGTGAATCACTCCGTTCTGTACAAGACAAACCTACACGCTAAGCAGACAAATGTTTTGGGTTGGGTTGGGTTGGGTTGGGTAGGTAAGGTCTCGGTCTCGTTTTCGTGTATTTCCGTAGGCCTTCGTGTAATATGATATGTGTGACAACAGTGGGCTTACGCCACCCTCTCGACAATCTCGGCCTTTTCCCATCAGAACCTGAGCTTAGGAAACACAAAGACCAATAAAACAGCCAAGACGGCGAGTCCTGCGATCCACGCATACAGCATCATACGGCCCCACCAGCCCTTGCCCTCAGTGAGGCGACGAAGGTTTCCCATGCGGCCGGCGACGGTCTCGAGCCCGCGCTCGCTGCGGTCGAGCCCCTTGCCCGCGCCTGCAAGCACGTCCTGGTCCTCGTGCAGCGCTGACGAGAAGGCGTGTGTTGACGCCTTCAGGGTCTTCGCCATCGACACCATAGACTCGGTGAGCTTGTCTTGCTCTGCGCGATGATGGTCGAGTATTGCTTCTGCTGTTGCGGTTGTAGTCGTAGGCGCGGTGGAGGTTGCGGCAGAGCCCAGGAGTTGAGATCGCAGGGCGCTGCTTGTTGTTGCGGTATCTGTGGCGGCTGGTTGGGGGATAGCAGCGCTTCCGCGTTGACGCAGTATTGTTGATGTTGTAGTTGCGGCTGTGCTTGTAATTTGTGGCTGGGAGGGGTTTGAGTGTGACTCTAATGGTGTAGGTGTGGTTGTCGTTGCAGGTATTTGGTGCGACGGCGGCTCTGCTCTCCTGAGCTCGGGTAAAATGGCCGAATTACCTTCGTCGTCGTCTTCTGGATCCCCTATGTCGTCTCGGACGTGCTCGCCCGACCTAGAGCCAGAGCTTTGGCTTGGCGTTGGAATTACATCGCTTAATAAATCCTCGCCGTCGTCGCTGTCGTCCTCGTCACTGTCTATGCTGATTTCGCCAAGTTCCCGCAGTCTCTCTGTGAGCTGCTCCAATATTTCACGCTTCTGGTTCAGGTCTAACTGCATTTCCTGCCTCAGGGCGTGTACTTTAATAGCTGGCGCATCTTGTTCGAGCTTGGTGAGCAGGGCCCGGGCATACTCGAGATTCTGTGGCAGTAATAATATTAGGACGCCAATTTTGAAAGCAAGCAGTTATTTCAGAGCGGGTTTGAAACAGGACATACTATGCCAGCCTTATTGCGCTCCTGCTCGCTCATTCGCAACCTTTGTTCTCGCTCGGCATCTGCGTGAAGAATGTTTTGTTGCAGACGAGCAAGCAGACGGTCAAGATCTGCGCGCGAGTCTGGATTGAACGCGCTCCTTCGAGGCGTAATGGGTTCCTGCGAAAGTCGTGCCATGAGATATGTTTATAGCCAGCAACCGGAAACTGGGAGATTCTGGGTTATTTAGTAAGTAAGTATTGTGGTTTGGGCATTTAGATGATGTTCGCGATTGGCATGAACGTAGATTGTGCTAATTACATAGGTAGGAAGATACCTATTGGCAGAGCAGGGCACCGGTACCAGGTATCTAGGCAGAAGGGGGGGGGGGGGTATTATTGACTTGAGCAGGGGGTTGTACCTAGCTGGTCCTGCCCGGGGTACGAATATGCATCATTCCGTCAATTGGTGGGGCCCCGAGCCGCACCGTCAATTTCTAAGGTTACCTACCTCTTACCTACCTAATCTCCACTAACGAGAAATAAGTGGGTCACCGCATTCGGCCTCAAGCCGTCAAAGTGCGACAGTGGCATATGGCTAGGTACCTACTAGACTGATGAAAGCGTGCCTGTTGAATTTCACCCATCACCGACACTCTATACCTTTTGAAGCCGAGATTAGGTATACGGGAAGCACGACATACTAGGTATCTAGAAAGTCTGACTACCCGCCGACATCGACGGTCGTATGTATATTCAAGCCAATGAGTCGGGAGCAAGACTACTTATTATTACGAACAGCTCGCATTTACACCATTTCCACTCCCATACACATGATTATACACTATACATTCCGCTTCGAGGAGTTATACTACATAGTACTTTGCACAGTTCCATGCAAGTATTAAAGATTATGTAGTGATTAATCACCTTGTATGATTTGAGACACCCGCAATTCTCTTCCCCTGTTTGCCCTCGTTCCGCGCCTCAACGGATGGCTCGTTCCCATCTCTCATGTCTTTGCATTGTGTGTCGCATTCTCCAAGAAGTCAAGTAAGAAGTTACGATCCGCGGTTGACAACGGTGCCGTACTGCTGCGCCTTGACTCCTGAGACGCGAATGAAGCTACTCGTGACCGCGGCATGGGATCGGGACCGATTACCTGTTCGGATTCAACCTGTTCTTTACCCTTGCCTTGGTGCACTTCTAGTTTCGGCTTCCCTAGGATAGATAACAAGGTATTCTTCTGCTCTATTGTCGAGGTCTGCCTGGGATGTATGATGCCGGGCGCATGAAGCATCGAGGCAGTCGGGGCTCCGGCGAACCGGGCTTGATTTTCCGGGGCGCCACCCTGACTTTCGCTATACGGATAAGACGGAGCTGTATGTGATTGTGTGGGCGGCGCTGCTAACTTTGGAGATTGCACCTTTGCCTGTAGGTATTGTTGATATGGCGACAATTGAACCCGAGGTGAGATTTGGCGACGGGGTGACATCCTGCCCCGTGACGATGCTGGACTGGGGTGTGATCGTACTGGTAACTGGGCTGTGGCCTCATTCGAGTTCTGTGTAGATAGCGCCGGACTACGAGCCGATCCCTGATTGGAATCACGGCGCAAAATAATCTGCGCGCCGTAAGGGAGATTCCGTTCTGAATTTCGTTGTACTGGCTGCCCGTTGGCCCGGATTGTAGTTCTTGGAGAATCGATGGCAGATAGCCTCTGTCTCACCCCCTGTGGCTGCGAAGGACTCATCTGATTTTGGGAATCTGATTGCGGAAACGACGTGCCTTCACCATCAATCTGGCTCTGAGGTATGGTAGACTGGCCGGACTTAAACATATCTAATAGTGAGACACGATGCTGGTCTGTAGGCACGACGGGACGGTTGCCACCACGGGAAAACGGAGCTGGAGCTCGCAAAGTTGCAGCAGGAAACGTGGTTGATGGCATGGCTGCGGCGCCATATTGGCTAGCGAATCCAGAACCAGACACGGGAATTCGCTGTCCTTGGTATTGACCGGCTGTTTGGGTCTCCACATTACCGGTCAAGGGCGACGGGTGCGAGGCAGATTGCGGTGCCGCTGAGGTTGGCAGATTGTTACCCTTCAGAACATTCAGCAAGTTTGCAGAATGCAGACCTAGCTGAGGCGGGTGACAGGCAGTATTATCACCACCCTGAGGCCGCCGATATGGCGGTTGGTGTGCATTCGCAGGTGGGATGTGGAAGCCATGAGGTATACTAGGGTGAATGTGCTGGTTAGGTGCTCCTGTAACATTCGGTGATGAGGCCATGTCATGGAGATCATGCAAAAGCATATTCTTCTGAACCTGAGGCGGCAAGGGTTGCGGGTGCAGCAGCTGAACTGGCGGATTCGGCTTTTCGTGTGGTTTAAAATGACGATGTTGAGGGATTTCATTTGAAACATATACTTGGGGTCTAGGCCTGTGTTCCAAATATTGTGGATTATAAGAGAGATCAACGCCAGTCCTAGGTTCGGCCGGGAATGCTGGTGGTGCCGCATAGCCAGAGGTAGGTATCGCCTGAACATGATGGTGATGGCCTACGGTTGATGACTGAGGCGGGTTACCAAGTCCTCGGTCTCTAGGAATGTGTGGTTGGCCGTGGTCACGATTCGGGTCAGCGTTGGTCATCTTGGGTTGTAGGATAGACAGTAAAGCACGGCCGTGCTCCAGATTCGAGGCTTGTGGTCGCAACTGAAGGCCGTGCGTTGGCGGCTTGATTCGGAGTAGCTGCTGCAATTCTTTCGTTGCCTTGTCTATGTTCTCTGGATATTCGCGCGCAGAAGCGTGTGGTAACGGCTCATGAAGTACATTGTCATCGGTTACGTTTTCGTCATAAAATGCTGGCAGGTGCTTGTGCCCGGCATGTGCAGGAGCATTCTGTGCATCCAACTTCTTCTGCTTAAGAATCCATTGCCTTAGTTGCACCATAAACGGCGCAACCATATAAAATTTTTCCTGGGAAGATGCAGTAGACCCTTGATTCTTACCCGCGCCTTTCTTTTTCTTGAATGTTGGTAGATCCGAGAGATTATACCATCTAATATCGCCTATTTCCTTTCTTGTCCTGGTCTCGAAGATGGTATCTTCCGGGATGCCTCGAAAGACGTAAAGCCGCACCTGCTGATCATGCATAGTGACCTCAAGGGGGTAAGCAGGTACGCTTTTGTCTAGCAGGCCAGCCAAGCGGAGGTCGTACCCAGTCTCCTCATAGACCTCCCGGGCGGCACAGTCAAGGTCATCTTCGTCTTTATTGATCTTACCCCGGGGAAAACTCCAGCTCGCCCCCTTCTTGTATCCCCTAACAAGCACTGCGGCATCCATTGCATCATTCAGCATGATGGCTCCTCGAACTGGGACTCTTGTTTTATATGTCATGAATTCCTCAAAGGCCATAACATGTATATCGGTGGAGAAGGAGGCGAGGAGGGGGCAATGCTGGAACATCTTCATCGTGAACGTCCTCAAGGGCATGGAAGGTAATGCGGGATCCAACGGTCGGATGAAATCTTCGTAGAACCATTGAGCTTCCTCAATTTGGAAGCAGATGCGTGCGACTGACGAGAGGTCTTCTCGCGGGAGGTTTATAATGAATCGGACGCAGAGATCGTCCAGCCCTGCAACTTCTTGTCAGCTACTCGGAGGCTAAGGTAAAGAGCATTTCACATGGTGATGTGGAGGGTTGCAATTGCTATCAACCTTCCGGGCTGGTGATGATGATGATAGCGACACAGTAACATACAATCTTCTAGAGTCATCTTTTCTTGTGCCATCTTGATCTCGGCTGGCTTGCATATCCGAAGCTGTGTAGTTGAACGTAAAGGAGTCAGGTGGAGAGAGGATGAAAATGGGGAGGCGAGCGCGTGTTGGTCCTCAAGGTATGAATGGGCGGGAGGGGGCCAGACTGCCGATTGCGCTCAGCCGCGAATGTTCCGAGCAAGATAGGCAGGCAGCTATCGGTAAAACGTCGCTAAGCTATGAATATTTGTGCAAATTTTCCGTGGTTTATCATAAAACAATAGAGATAAAAGGCAGAATACTGATTTGCTCGGTTCCGATTAGTACGAGAAGGAAACGAATATGTAGGTATTGTTGCGTGGTGGCGAGAAGAGAGGGACCTGAATGGCGAGTGAGTGAGGTGGCAGTGGTGGTGGTTTGACTACGTGGACGACATACCCCGGTTGGCTGATTGCCCGCATTTGACGGCCATGGTAATTAACCTCCAAATCTATATTGGGCACGCTAGGTTAATACATATGTACTGATAAGGAGGTAAATACTTCGTATTCTGTACGTCCGTACGGATAGCTAAATATTCTATAGGTAATTAGGTACATAGGCAATTCACGAAGTACGTACGGACTACGTCCGTACCCAAGCTTTGAATTACCTACCTACGTACCTACACTTGATACTGCGTACATTAGGTACATTAGCGTACCTATCGGTTAGTTCTGGTTGCTCCACATTACCGTAGCCCGGCCGGCGAAAGCACGCTCCAGCACAATATTTGTGTGAAGTACGTATACGTACGTACGTACGTACCGATAAACCAATAAGTTCCCGAGTCTTCATACGGACGTATTAATGATGCAAACTTATTATAATTACGGACGTACTGCTCTATAAATGCAAACAACGCAGAATTTTTTTGTATTCTTGATTCCTACTCATGTTGATTCAATGTGCTTTACATATGGTTGATAGAGTACGTCCGTATATGATTAACCGACTACCTACCTACCTAAGGTACTTATACGCTACTATGTAAGTATAAGGCACATGGAATGAATCTACCCAGCTACATTAAATACCTACCTACTACATAAGATAATTATCGTAACTTGGCCTGAATACGGATCCGTACGTCCGTACATAAGGGTGCAGATTCCTACGCACTACGTCCGTACACAGCTTACCGATACCAGTCGGTAGCTGGCTAGGGTTACCAAGACGTTCCCCGCTCCGAATGTGCGGAGAACTACGGACGTACCTAAGGTACCTAATGTAGGTAGGTAGTCCGTACTTTGTATACATACGGACGTACGGACTACTACCTACATCAGATACCAACCTAACAGGTGCCTATCTTCTCGTACGAAGTAGGATTGCACATACATATGCTGGTTTATGGAGATTTAAGCACCTACCTGCTAGTGCGGCTGTACTGTAGGCAGTGTAATTGCGTTAGTACATCTACCTCGCCGGGTACATCCGTCAAGCTTCTCGTTACAATCGAACTGTAGTCCCGGAGCTACATGATGTTATCCGTTGGCATAGGTATGAGGAAAGACCTTACCTACCCACCTACCGAATCTAGGTTCGGAAGACAGGCTGAAAACGGATACGCCGCAGTGTCTAGGTAGTGTAGGTATTGTAACGTCGATATCGCGGCGCAAGTACTTCGTAGTCAACTTACTAGGTTAGGTACGTGAGGATAAAAGATAGGGAGGTATTTGCATCCTGCCGTCGCAATAACGAAAAAAATCTACACAAGCTCGCATATGCATACCCTTTACCCCGCGCATTTACCTACCTGCACTACTTGGGTCATTACCTAGGAACTTGTACTTCGTAAGGTCGACTTCCAGTACGATAGGTAGACCATGAGAACAACTTTCGTATCCAGCGTACCTACACACACACACACACACACACACACACACACACACACACACAGTCCTAACTTCATTAAATCCCACCACTCAGCATGGCAAACCCGAAGTCCCATATAATTCAGGCTAACATACCAACAACCTACCTATACCTATCAATGAAGAGAACACCGTGTAGCTTAAGATCGGGGACACCTATACCTATCCCACCGTCTCACATAAGATTTAACCGCTCATGTCATACCAACCTAGTTGTGCCAACCTAGATATCTATCTCCCTACTTAACTCGGGTCCCACCATCGTAGATTAAGTCATGCCTGGATATGTTTGTATCGGTACGGTAGGTAGATACCATCCGGTGTTCCATGTACTGTACTTTTTAGTGTTCTCGCAAGTTGTCTGAGAAAACACCCAAGTTATCTAGTATGGAGTAGGTAGGCACATAAGTAGGTAGGTACGGAATAGTAGTACGTCCGTAGTACTGTAGGTATTCCGTAGTGTAAGTAGGTAGGCAGTCCACACTTCTAATTTTAGATCCCGAACCAGCTCGGAGATCCGATGCCATGGACCCGGGCTAGCAGTGGGGTGGACTACCTATACCTAGTACCTACGCGGCCTAACCTGCCTCTTAGTACCTAACTACCTAGCGTACGAAGTAGGTAGGTAGGTACATAAACTACCCTACCTAGTATCACCCACCTCTCCTAAGTACTCTCAGACTGCTACCTACCTACGGACGTACACTAGGTCGGTATACGTGCGTGTATATTGCACAACACCAAATTTGTACAGACTTTAGGCTATTAGAGTCGTGTGCAAGGAGTCCCTTGTGCGTACACACCTAGCTTATTAGTAGTAGATACTTTGTATGGAGTAGTGTAGTTGTCCGGATTACCTAACAAGAAGTCTATTTTAGATACCTTAGTTACACCATGTAGGAACTAATGAAGCCCATTTGTGTCTTTCTGGATTGACTAACTACATAGATACGTCGGGTAGCTTTTTTGGGATTGAATATTATGGTAGAAAGAACGCGTACTAATGTCCCCCCCCCCCCCCCTCCCCCCCGGCATACTGCACGAGAATATCTGATAAAGCTGGCACTCGGAACCCCTGGTAGCTCGCTGTCAGACAGCACTGTACACTACATGAGTGGCGCACGTGGAACAGATGGCATCAAAGCATCGAGATATTTCATTTTGTCCCAGGGCAATAGGGTATACCAAACTCCAATACTCCCTTCCACCCTCCCAGTGTGGCAGTTTGGTCGTAATGAACCTCGTAGCCGGTCAAGACAGTCTTGGAGACCTTGCCATCCCAGTTGTCCACTAATTAGCTACGGATATCGCATCATCGGGTCTCAGGCGGCGATAAGAATTCGTCTAAGCCGCAACATTAACGGTATTTGGAATTTCCCCTGAGGTGTCGAACTTATCGTCACTCTCATTGTCATCGTCGTCCACACGAAGCATATCAAACCGATTACGTATGGCTGCCATTGGTGTCTTCGCGGGCGCAACTCGCTGGGGAGATGGCTTGGTTGAAGGCTTCAGGATGACCTCGAAGGGCTGATCACACTCATCGATATCCCATTCTATCTTGGAGCCCTTGTATTTCCTAAATGATAAATGTCAGGCGGTGCATGATGCCTTATGTCACAGCAAGACTTACGCGCGGCTCATCATGCATGTCCTCGCAAACATAGCATTGTGGACGGAGTTGGTCTTTATGTAACAACTACCACCGATGAATTCGACCTTGATCACAATTAGATTATGAATGTGCTCTAAATCCTCGCGAACACTGTCTTCAGTGTGGTGAGCACCACAACGTCGGATTATCAAGTTTCGAGTCGTGCCTGTTGCCAATTTGTTCGCGACGTGCCCAGGAAGAATGAAATGGCGATCAGCCCATCTAATAGAAATCTGTCCGGTCGTGAGAATTGAAGATATTGTCATGGGGTTAATTAAGACGTACCCTCTTGTTCCTGATATAGATGTCATTCTTCTTGGCGTGTTCATAAAATCGTACGGCATCCTCCTCCCGGACGAACGACACGGAAGCAACACGCTCAGTAATCCGAAGAAACACATCTAAAAGTTGGCCGCCACGTACTACACTTGTCACATCACCAAGTGTGGTAAAGCTCGGCAAGCCACAAAAGATAACCGTTCGCTTGCAAATTCGAGCATAAGAAGGTTGAGGCTTTTGAGTTTGGTGAAAGGAGTCAATTTGCACATCTGTCGGCCCATCAGCAGAATGGGAAGGGGTAAATGCATCTCCCAGAGGCTCATGATAACCCCATTCATTGTTCTCTTCAAAAGTATAGGGTCGAGACTCGTCATTGCAATAGGAGATGTTACCTGCAGCACCATATGTGGTAGGGCCATAGGAAGCAGTGTACGATGCCGCTTGGAACGTAGAAGTTGAATATGGACCCTGTTTCGGACGTGCTCCTAGACCGTTGCTTTGGTCGCAATCGTAAGAAGGCGTCATAGCCACATATGAACTTGAACGGGCAACATCAGAAGCATCTTGAACGAGGGTCTACTAGTTGTTAACCTAACCAAGGACTTGCAATTGCGTGGAAACCACCTGAGCACCGGAGGCATGGCGGATCTAGGAACATGAAGGCAGGTAAGGTGCGTACTGGCACCGGGAAGGATGCTTACCGCGATATGCTCCTCTGTGACCCCGGCTCCTAACAAGCTTCTTTTCAAGTTCGCTAGTAAACATTAGTATGCTCTTGATTCGAAACCAGTGGTCCCCAATCATCACATGGAGCGGCTGTATACCAAATTGACGTGCAAGCAGGAGCAGATTCTCGTATTGATCCTTGGGAACTGGGACAATAGACTCATCTTTGCCAGCGAATGGCACCGAACCCAGGCCCTTATTGCTCTAGTGACAGGTTATTTAGACGGAGGACAGTCGATGTCCTCGGAAGGCAAACGCACGTAGTTGGACCTAGAGGGCAGTATATCGGGTTAGATGGGCAGTGTGGTAACACGAAGAGAGCAGTGCTTCCTCTGGACATAATAAACAAATGCAGTCAAGAGTCGGCAAACAGTACATGGGTTTTGACCTCACCTCCGAACAAGGGTTTCGAAATAAGCCCGGTCTATCGTGACGGAATCTGTTATTGACGAGTCCATAATGAAGGGAGGGCGGTGACCCGTATCTGGCACTCCCATGTTCTGTTCCTTCATCTCATGAGAGGTAAGATTTTGAATGAAAAAAAAAAAAGAGAGAGAGAGGATGCGGGCACACACAAGCCCGGGAGCACAAGAAGCAGAAATAATAGTAGGTACGTTGAACCACGCGTGACAGATTATTGGTCCAGGGGGATCCTGAGGGGAGGCAGTCGTAGCACGTATGTAAGCCAGAGGCGGGGACCCACAATATGAGGTACCTAGGTACCTTAGGTAGTCCGTACTTAATTCAGGTACCTTCCTACGGATCTGCTAGGTAGTTTATTAGGCCGGTAGTTATGTTTAGTGTATGGGCAGTTGTCTCCAGGTAGGTAATTACTACCTAAGGCTAGGTACCTGACCTACCTAAGATTAGGTAAGTACCTACCTATGTAGGTACCTATGTAGGTACCTGTAATCCGTACGTTAGATACCATTCGGATGATGTTCGTTGGCGTTCTACACCTCCCCGTGGGTTTTCCATGTTAGTGTAGACCATAAAAGTAATAGAAAAACTCAGGGCCGGTTCAGCGGGTCGATTTGGGCTATAACTCACCGTCCATACAGCTTGTAGATGTAGTGTAGGTAGGCATAGACTGACCCACCGAACCAGACCTGTGCTTTTCTATTACTTTTATGGTCTACACTAACATGGAAAACCCACGAGTAGGTGTAGGTGGTATCAGGTAAGTAAGAGGTACCTGACATACTTCGTAGACAGGAGGTGAAGCACCAGGCAGTCGCGGTATTCGATATCACTGGTCAACATGGCCGAACTGTATTAGGGAAACAAGTTGGTTGCTCTTACGGTCTTGCCTGCAAGGCGACATGGTATTCTCCACCTTTGTTCTGGAGAAATAGGTAGTTAGTTGTGAACTGGCTCCTCATCAAACCTCCCTTACCTGACCTGACAGCTTAGATGTATTGTATCTACCTACCTAGGTACATACGTAGGTACTTCGTACGTCGGCAGAGATTGAAGGAATACCGGTGTTTACGTATACAACTCTTCTTCACAACGCAATTTGGACTGTAGTGTATATTCTAAATAGTACCTACATCCGTACCTAACCTACCTAGGCAGTTTCTGTATTACTTACGGAATACCTACTACACTACGGACTAGGTAGGTTAGGTCACTGAGTAAGGTAACGTCATATTTTGCCAATGAAGCCCAGAACAAGCTGATACTATGGCCATACTAGGTAACTACGTATAGGTAGCACGATCCGTACTTCGAGTTAACTACGGATCCGTATTGATAGGTACGTCCGTACTCGCCCGGTCTAATAGCGCCACGGACTTAGGACAAAAAGTAAGGAACTCAAGACACAAAAAGGTGGAAACGAGTTGGAACGCAGGAAGGTGGCAAGAGGCCCACTCAACTTGTAAGTAAGTACGGATCCGTACGCAATACAAATGGGCGCCTAAAGGGCATCGTTAGGCCTCCGCTGCCTTGGAAGTGGTCTTCCAATGCTTCAGACTCTGCCAACAGATTTCTTAATACTCAGCCCAAGCTTGGCAAAGTCCCACACTGGGGCATTCATTTTTCTGTGGATGCGATCTCGCCTTATCTGCGAACGTCAGTTATCAGCTAGGTACCCATCCCTTTGCAAGCGGCGGCGAGGTCAATACTCCGTACAAGCCAGTAGGTACGTCATCCTTCCCATCATACCAGACATTCCAGCTGTGACTTGTTTCGTGTCTACTTAAACGTCATAATCCGCACGTTTATCTGATAGTGCTTCCGTCCCTGGTCATTGGTATCAGCAAACACTTGTCCTCTTCAAGGGCTCTGTCCGACATTCGCGGAGGAGTCTCTTTCCCGTGGAGTCGATTATGATTGGGCTATTGACATCATTCTGTGCGTTATCCAATGTCGAGGGGAATCGGTTCATAGATCGCTGTTTCATCTGCTGCGCGGGTCCGCTTGACTCACGCTAGCAAGCCCAGCTACCACCGCGCGCTGTGCCCTCTCACCAGCGGCATACACCACTTCTCAGTGCCGCCTCAGTTTTCGAAATGCCATACTCTCTCTATCTGGAGTCAGTTGGAGCGAAGTTGGCCTCCTTTCTAAACCCGTCTTAGACTTGCGCCCAGATTGATCTGAGCGGCGATCTATCCAGAATGGGGTCTTTCACGGTGTGAATCAGAGTGTCGATATTATCAATGGCTACATTGAACCGCATGTCCATGTTGTCAATGTAGCTCTGCATTTCGCAAGGAGATTTGGATTGCAAGGAGTTAGTGAACTTCGACATTGAGTTGCGCGAAAAGTAAAGCGATGCCCCAGCCAATTTACGCATCCAAATTCCCAGTGGGCTTCCGTAGAGACCCCTAACGCCTTAGAAGCTGCTGCTCCGCGCAGGCGAGTTCGTCCGATAGTCCAAGGCCTCGGCCATGTGCCGCTTATTGGAGATCGCTACGGTGGACGATAGGGACAAAAGTGCCATTTGACGTTTTTTGAAGAGAGTCGCAGCTGGCAGGGAAAAGCCAAGCAATTAGCTCCGTAAATTACAGTATGAAAGGCACAGGGTACCTCCTCACCATTTACCTGTATAGAGCATACCTACCTAGGTAGGTAGGCCACAGATGATAGGCCACACACAGTTCATGATGCATGGTAGGAGGAATTGGAGCGGTAGGTGCAAGTGATAAGCTGGGAGCGATTGCCGGACTGGTAAACTATCAAATCGGAAATGTAGGTAAACGAGTGATGAAGGATGTAGAATGAATGAATGAATGAAGAGGAACAACAAACGAGCTACATTTCGTAAAGCTTCTTCTGTTTTTTTCTCTGTATGTACATAATGTACAGCTCGGCACTATTAATGCAGCTTGGTGGAATTGGAGGGGTCCCTGCTACCTGTGCAAATACCTGTCCAGGGCTACGAACTTACCCTAAATGCCTCTAAGTAGTGTAGGTACGGTGGGGCTCCAATCCGTAAGTACAGTAGTCCGTATTGCTAACAATATGTATGTAGTGAAGCGACTTGGCATGCACATATGTGGTATAGTCTAAAAAGAAGTACTTCTTCAGAGGACTTGCCCCTATCATAAGGAAGTCTCCACCCGGTCGTTCAGTCGACCGTAATGTTCGGCCACCAAATGCCCAACAGGAAGCGGGCAACAAGAATCCCATCGACAACAATATTCGCCAGCGCCAACAGTTTTCGCCGGCTGTGCCCATAAGTCGATCAAATGGACACCGAAGAACGCATTCAGGCGGCGATACGCGCCCTTGATGCCAAGGAAATCACTAGCGTTCGGCAAGCGGCCCGCCAATTCAATGTTCCGCGCACCACCCTGCAGAATCGCATGTCGGGCCTGAAGCCGAACAAGCTGTCCAAACAAGGCTTGCAGCGCCTGAGCCCCCAAGAAGAGGAAGTTCTGGTCCAGGCCGTACAGCAGTCAATTGCGTGGGGATGGCCGGCGTCTATCAAACGGCTCGAGGAGATGGCCAGCCACATGCTAGCTGAGAAGGGCGACTGCCAGCCTCTTGGTCGCAATTGGTATCAGAATTTCTTCAATCGGCATCATGAGTTGAAGGCGCTTTGGTCGAGGGCTACGGATCGATCTCGCAAGGACACTACTACTTACGATATCACGCGCAACTGGTTCAACCTTTACCAGACTACGAAGCTCTTTTATAACATTAATGATGACGATATTTATAGTATGGACCAGAAGGGCTGGATGAAATGTATTGGGGAGAACGTCGAGGTGTTCGTAGGCCGGGAGCAGAAAGAAGCGTTTGAAACGCAGCCCGGTAGCCGTGAATGGGTTTCGGTCATCGAATGTATTGGAGTTTCCATGACCCTGCCCCCTTTTGTCATATTTGAAGGCGAACAGATCCAGAATGACTGGTTAGATGACTCTATTGATAAGGCTACAGTCATAGCGGTCAGCGCAAACGGGTGGAACGACAACGTGGTAACATTATCGTGGATGCAACACTTTGAGAAGTACACGGCCAGCAAAACTAAAGGCGTGTACCGGTTACTAATCGTTGACGGCTACGCGAGCCATACATCGCTTGAGTTCGTGCGCTTCTGCCATCAACACAAGATTGTGGCCCTGTGTCTACCGCCACACTCCGCCCACTACCTCTTACCTCTTGACGTGGGCATTTTTGGCCCCTTAGCGCGAGCTTACCGTTCGCTGATTACCCAGGGTCCGGAGGAGACGGAGGGCATGAATAACCTGCAATTCCTTCGGTATTATCAAACGGCCAGAAAGACGATACTCCCTCATGTAGTTACAGCATGGCGCGCAGCAGGCCTGCGCCCCTATGACCCAGCCAAGGTCCTCAACGCACTGCGACCGTCTATCCCGACAGCCACGCTGGTAGACAGTCTTGGCAGGTCCGTTACAGTCCAGGGGCCTACGGCAGAACGAATTGATGCTTTAGTCGCCGAGCTTATGGATGTACGTAGGACGTTGTGAACACGATATGTGTGAGGAAAAACGCGCTGACTACACTAGCAAATCGCTCCGCCGCTGATGGCACCTATCTAAGGTCCAGGTAGCCGATGAGGCGAGACGCAGACGTACTTAAAGCACAGTGACGCACATTGGCCGAGCTCATGTACTTGGTGTGTGGTCGACTTAGAGGTTGAATCTCTAAAGCAGATGCTGATGATGCCCGAAGTGTGTGTGAAGGCTAGGCAAAGCCGGCCTTGAATACAAGATTGGTGGTGTAGACGGAGCTGAAGATGGATTTTGACGTGTTAGCAGATGGATGTGAGGATATGTCATTGTATGGCATAACGCACACGTACGTCTTCAATACTCAGATCATCTGAATGAGCTGTCACCATCCAGATTCCGCCTCTTTGCGAAAGGTGTCTCGTTCAGGGGCACAGTAACTCAGTGGTTTGGAGTCTGAGCTAGCTGGGGTTGTGAAGTGGCCGAACGGTACATTTGGCCGAGGAGCTGGTTAGGCCTCTTGCAGTGGTCAGCCTGTGCGGGCATGATACCTACTTGCACCTCAAGAGTCAATGATAATTGTAATGTCTTTTTATCCTTGGCCGGATGGTCTCTCCATGGTCATCAGGGACTAGGCCATAAGTGCGGACATGGATGGTTGGGAGCTCTCCAGGTCGCGATCGTGGCGAGCTTCTTAACGCGACACCCTGGCGCTTATTCGTCATCCTGGATATCATGTCATTCGGATGCTGCACATGGGACCGTCGCGACACTACACTACGCAACTGAAGCCTGACAACCATGAGTTAGACCCGGATCCGAAATATAGGGATCAGAAAAAGAGAACGGCGAAAGTATCCGGATTAGCTCAGAAGCTGCCAGTGCCACTTCTCTCGATGTCTAGCTAGGTATTTCTAGGTTCTTATTTCATGTGGTAAGGCGGGTAAGTGGTTAATAACTACGGAATACGGACTAGGTACCTTACCCACCAACTCATCGCACGACGAAATTATCATACGTACCTAACCTAACGTACGTAATCTCACAAGACAAGAGTACGTACCCAATCCAACAAACCGTTCGCTCCGACCCGTCGAATCAAAAGATTGTCCTCTCCTTTCTCTTTTTTCAACTTTGTCCTACAGTATAGTATTTCTTCTACCTATTTATTTTGGAGCGAATGTTGACCGGGCACCATCCTACATACCTCATAGTATGTGACAGACCGTCAAATCTTCTGCGGGCCGACTTAGACCCCATCGCTCATTACGTATGTACGGACGTACACTACGTTTCTATATTTAGGTCGTGTACCTATTCTCGTACATCAAACTTCAAGCACTGGAGTTACGAACCATCCGTACTAAAACGTACTTAGCGCAAACACGCATCTACAGTCTACGTCCGTAGGTATCAACCCATTAGGGTAGGTACCTACCTAGTCCGCACGAGTACGGATCCGTACCTACATAAGCGCACCAAAAACCCGCAAACCCCAGCAATCAAGAAATTGATACAAAATTGGTTTCGTGGTGTAGTTGGTTATCACGTCAGTCTAACACACTGAAGGTCTCCGGTTCAAGTCCGGGCGAAATCAGGCATTTCATTCATTCATTCTTTTTTTCCCCTTGCTGCTGAGATATAAGTACGAAGTGCTTCGAAAATACATTCTCTTTCCCCTATCGGGATCTCAAGATGGATGTGTCTGTCTTTTTTTGGGTATGATGAATGAATGGGTGGGTTTACACTCTGAATCGTGATGCAGGATGTGCTGGTTTTGTGCTGATACAGGTGGTGTGAGTGGTGTAGGTCGGGAGGTGTGGTGGAATCACCCGAGAGACACCACGAACGTACGGAATACTCAATATGTACTACCAACCGCAGCCGGCTTGAAGGCGTCGGCCCTCACATGTTCCACAAGGTCTCGACGTCCAGACAGATAATCCAGCAACAAGACAAGACAAAGACCGTATCCGATACCGAATAGGTAAAACACACAACCGGACTACCCAGGCAGACAAAAGCACACATGACCCAAGTCAAGTGTGAATATTCACACAAGCGCCCTCATGATCACTGCAATCCTTCACTCCTTCTTACAAACACGTATAAAAGAAAGTTTTTGCTGAGGGATACGTGATTATATATCTGTAACATTAAATCCTGTATATGTATACAAGCCCTAACTTGTTCTCACGGCTACTTCGCTCTTCTACATGATGAACCCGTAAGTCTCGCTGATTCCTATAGAATGAACAAAAAGTCCAAAGCCCAGTAACCCAAATCATAACCCTGGATTTTTCATACAACCCTCATTTGCTTCCATGTGGGGGGGCCCAATGCAGAGAAAGCGAGGTTGCGTTTCTTCTATTTCCTTTTTCTTCCATGACTCGAATTGGTCACTCATTCCTAGGTCATTCAGCATCCGAACCCCCCATTTCCACAGGGATCATCAGTTGAGCAAAACATCCGTGCTATTTCATGACTGGCATCAATCGTATCAGTGTGTCCCCCACGACTACTAAGGGCTCGCCCAACCACCGGCGACTTCGACCCATTCCGCTAGGCAGGAACCCTCTTTGCCTTCAACATCCACGATGTCCGTGTCACACCGACACCGACACCCGACGCCGTTCTCTTGCTCTTCATCCCAATGCTCCCAGTAGTCGTCCTCCTCAATACGATACTTCTCATCTGTAGTCGTCAATTCCAGGTAGGGTTCCCGGGCCAGCTGTCGAGAAGGAGCATTAGAAGGGCAGTGCTGAATGGTAGTGTGCCGATAGCCGAAATCGCGAAAGTAGTGGATGTCGCGAGGAGCTAGCAAAATACCGGCGGCGAGAGAATGAATGGGGGCATCACCCCACTGCACAACAGTTAGCACAAAACATACATTCAGTATTGAACTTGACTGATACGTACTCGTTCCATCCAAAAACCGCCGCTGCGATCCATCATCTCAAAGAAGTCCTCGTACGCTTTGCTTCGGAACCAGCTGAGTTTGGCGATCTCGAAGTTAGACCAGAAATGACACATGTTGTAATTCTCACCCTCCATTTCTTCGGGGTGAATTTCGGGCAGACCGCGACCAGGTTCAGTTCGCAGTATTTCTTCAGGCAAAGGCGGCTTGAAGTTAGGATCATCCTCAGGAAGATCTGTTTTCTCCTCCTTGGGTTCGATAAACATTTCCCAAAGGCCTTGGGAGGTTATGTTGTTGAGGCGCTTGTACGCAGATGCGTACCGGAATATATTAGGGACGGTTTCTTTCAGTTCTTTGACAGCGATGGTAAAGCCGTATGTCTTGTTGTTCTCAATCATCTTCAAGAAGGGGTCGCTTTAATTGGATTAGCACAGATGAATCAAACATGTCTTGACCAAAACATACTAGGTGATATCGCAGAAGTACTTGATCTCGGGCTCTAACCGCCAGTACCATTCGTATTTAGCTAGGAGGGGGTGCTTGAAGAAGAATCTGCTTTGAGGTTAGTAGGCACGTGAGTATAATGATTAAGAGGATGCGCACCCTGAGTAAAATCGACACATGGCATGGTAGCTTTCCAGACCACCATACATGACGGCGGCATCACCTTGTTTAGCAATGCCTTCTTTTGCGACCTTGGGGTCAATCCAGTCTGGGTAGCCCCACATATCTGGGCCAACTCTTCCAAATTCGACAGGAGCAGATGTATAATTTCGAACAACGTCCTTGAACGTCTGGTTGAATTCCCCGTCATTCAAGAAAACGTATGGGTAATGATACCACCGATTGAAATGACGCTCAATGGACTTGATAGACTGGATAACACCATCCAGTTCCTTGTTTCGCGCCAGCACGACGAAGGCGGCATTTGCTCGAGGCTGAGACGTGTCGGGCTCGAGACAGCCCGTCACAAAGACTTTGTCATGTTCTTCGCTTATTTTGCTGCGGAACACTACGATTAGTAGATGTAATTGATGTAAAGAGCGTCAATAAATAGACCAAATCATACCGAATGGGTGGCGGGGAGCCAGTTGGGAGTAATATAATCCCGGGAGAGCTCGGATGCCTCACAAACAAGGACAGTATAAATATTAAGGCAATGCATGGAAAAAGCAGGACCACGCCCAAAGGCACAGAGATGCTCGAGTTGCCTCTTAAACGGAGTGGTCTGCGCAGGAAAGCAAGACGTGCATATAGCTGGCTGCGGCGACCGTTCCTTTTTTCGTCGGCCGTAGGCAACATAGCGGCGCCGAATGCCAAAGGCACACGGCGATATGCACGTCTTATGAGATCCATGACGGACTCGGGGGAGATATGTAAAGGTTCGACAACCCCTAGATACTACCAGTGGGTGCACGCAGCGCGCGCTGAGACGGGAGGGTATTCGATGCTCAGTTACAATACTCGTCGCGTACGTAAGGTTTCGAATATCAACATGAGGTTGATTAAGTTGGGCCGCAATGGAAAATTAACCCAACAGGATAACAAAGCTGGTTATGAAGATGGATCTAAGCCGGGTTGCATATAGATAGCAGAAAAGAGGGAAGAAGCCGTGTCTAACTCCAACGTCGAACAATAGCAAAAAAACTCAGTTATGCTTTTTCATCTGTCATGTGCCTGCTTGGAAGACCTATGCGGGGAACGCGCGAATGCGGTGGTCCGACTAAAGTGACAATCGAGGAACCGAAGCAGTAACGAGCGACGACGAGGGAAAGGTCCCTTGATAGAGAATTGACCACAGGCAGGCGGGTGGTTGGTAGAGGATCTCCGGAAAGATGCGTCGGTCGACGGTGGCCGTGGGCTGTACCGGAAGACCCAGGTAATCACGATTTGCTTCAACTGCCAGAAGCTTCATGCGAAGTTGGTCGCAAGGACCGGCAAGAGCTGGGCAGTGATGAAATGGACGCAGTGCCAAGTGAAAGAAGGGATGGCATAGGCGTTGATATGACGCCCCCCTTTGGCAGAATGATGGGATAAGACAAGACAGATATTGGGGGAGGGGGGGTTTGGATGGTAAGTATGGGACGAGAACGGAGAACAGAACGAAGGAAGCGATTTTTTGGTAACAAGCAATTTTTGGGGGGGCTTGCCCAGGCGTACGGCAGCAGTGATAATGAGGTACCTAATGTACCTTAGGTAAGTTAATGCATAGGCGGTACTGCGTACATTACAGTATCTGTCTACAGAATTTACTGCGTGTTGGTACCTGAATGTACCTGAGCTAAATGCCCACACGCACCTTGTTTTCGGTGGCCAGCATGCACTAAAATGTGTCAATCTTGGGCTAGGGCGTAGAAAAAATAGGGGGTCTAGAAGAATCGACCCACTATTCGACAGAAATGACTCGAATTGAACCAATCACATCGGGATGAGTATGCTATGTGGCTGACGTCCAATACGGAATCCGTACGGACGTAGTACCTTAGGTACCCTAGGTACCTAGGTATACAGTGTCACCCCAGTGCATTAAGTTGCGCCGTTGCAACGTTGAAACTCAATTGAACAGGATCGATTGGTATAAATGCATCCCTAAAATACAGTGCCAGATCCAAATACACTGCGTATCCCGTACTGTACGGAATACTGCCCAGGTGCTCGTCAACATTGTCGTCTGTCTAAGTACGTATAGGTACTTCGTAATATGTAAGTTTCTTTTTGTTCCTGTGCACAGCACAACAAGGCACCATCTCACGATTCGTGCAAGCCAAACTGTACACAGTAGTTACCGGTATGACAAAACAGGGCTGAATTTAGCTTATGTACACAATCTGAGCATTTCGTGTACCGTCATTCGGACCAGTCATCTATGAGCTATTACGCCCGTGGTTTGTCGTGTCCTATAGATAGTATATGTATTTACCACCAATGTCCTACCAACAGATAAGGGGCTTTGAAAATACGTCACGACTTCAGTTGAAGACAGGGCTCGCGTCTTTGCGCATCGATCAAGCTTCAATGGTCGTCATTGACGGCAGCGCCCCGAATAGAGAATTTCCGAGTTTGACTTTCGATCCGACAACCTGAACCAAATTACTACTATTCATCCCGTGTTTACATGTGTCGTCCTACTAAACTTTACTGAATATTCTAGATGAGATTAAAAGAGTCTTCAAATGGTGACATCTTTTCATATCGCGTAAAGAAAGCTTCATGACAATGAGTTACCTCCAACAAACTGAGGGGGGCGGCCGGGTTCTCGTATGACAGGAATTATCTTGGCTGAAGCACGATAACGTGATGAAGTCTGCAGGCAGAAACTGCGGTTGAAGACAATCATCGCCATTTTCCGCCAATCTAGCCGCTCCCCCGCCATTGATCATGATACCGACCCCATTCGTCGATTTCTATAATGGGGCAACGATCAAAAGGATTGAAACGCCGTGACCCAATCCGGACAAGGAGGACCAAGCGAAAGTAGTATCGTGAAAGTCGAAACTTGGCCTTCTGGGCAGCTAAGGCGTCGCATGGAAGGGCTGACCGAAGGTTTATATCATATTGCCTTTTCATCGTGTCTTGGTCCTGTGCCAAGCACCACATTGGAGGTTGGAGACGCTTCCGTTGTCCTTTATAGAAGCTGCTCCGTCGCTTTACCCGAGGGGAGATTTGTCATTTGAAATGTGATATATGAGGCCTATGTCCTCCTCGCCTGTCGTGCCAATATGTCACAGATACTAGCTTCAGAAGGAGCCCAGAAATAAACGCTTTTTATCACCTGTCGAAAGCGTCCTAGAATAACGTGATATTCAAAGGAATACCGACCAATATGCGTTGGCTCCTTTCAGCTGTTGCCTTCAGCGGCAGTGGTATGCACTCATTCCGCTTTTCCAAAGATGAAGACCACTGATACTGATCTACAGCTCTGTCCCAATCTTCCCTTGCCTTCCCTACATCGTGTGGCGGAGTGGCTGCGCCGAGTTTTCCTTACACGCTCGACTCGGGATGGCAGCTCACTAAGATCGCTGATGGTCTACGTCAACCCCGGACGGTCCGCTTCGACTCGCTCGGTAACATGCTTGTACTAGAGGCCTCATCAGGCTTGTCAGTGCACACCTTCGGCCCCGACGGCTGCATCAACAGCACAAACACCATCATCTCGAATCCCGGTCTAAATCACGGCCTGAGCCTGACCCCTGACGACAAAACGTTATATGTCAGCTCACCCAGCAAGGTATGGTCGTGGACCTACGATGCGACGACCCGTCAGGTGTCCAAACAGAAGACTGTCATCAATATCAATGAACAACCGGGCCATGCCACGCGAACAATCGCCGTGTCCCCGAAGAACTCGAACATCATACTGGTCTCCACGGGCTCCAACGCAAACTGGGATTACGCCGCTGGAAGCCCATCGACCGGACGTGCGGCCGTCAAGGCCTTTGACATGAACCAAGCACCAACAGACGGATACAACTATGACACCGATGGAACTTTGGTCGCTTATGGTGTGCGCAACGAGGTGGGCCTCATTTTTGATCCAAATGGTCACGCATGGGGTGTCGAGAACAGCGGTGATGAATTCACGAGGACAGTCAACAGTCAAGAGGTTGATATCCATATTGACAACCCAGCCGAGGAGTTAAACTACTGTGGGTTTTCTTCTTTCCTCCCGCGTTGCAGATTCTGTTCGCGATTAGCTTGGATTATGAGATATCCCTTACCACCACTGCCACCAAATAAGACCGAACATAGACACTGACATAGTATCTTCAGTCGGTGATCCAGAAAGCCCACGCACGCCAAACTGGTTCGGTTACCCAACTTGCTTCACAGTCTGGGAGCCGTCCCTTTTCACAGACACGAAGGATCTTAAGACGGGCTCACAATTCGTAGTGGCGCCCAATGACACCTTCAACGACGCATCATGCGAAGGTATCTCGAACCCGCCCCGGCTCAGTTTCCAGGCACACGCGGCACCCATAGGCAGCGCGTTTAACAAGGATGCGACGAAACTCTACATCACGTTCCACGGGTCGTGGAACCGACAACCGGCATCCGGGTACGCTTTAGCGGAGGTCCCGTTCACAAAGACGGCGGACGGCCTCTACGATCCGGTCGCGGCAGCTGACTCTCAAACGAGCTTCACGACTATTATGTCAGCTCCGGACCCTGGATCTTGCAACTCGGCCTCGTGTTGGAGACCGACGGGTGTGCAGTGGGATAACGCCGGAGAGAAGCTGTTTATCAGTAGTGATAACTTCAACAATGGCGAGATTTTCGTCCTGGCGAAGAAGTGAAGAGGCTATTGAGACTTCGGTGTTTTGATGACTCGACATTCAGACCCTTTGTAGGCAAAAATCCTGGGGTTTCGGTGTATTTAGCCAGTCGCCCAGTTTCTGAGTGAGGAGAGCCGGCGGTAGTCTAGTGTAGGTAAAACTTTGACCAATGCCACTTGAATATATGGATCTACTCATACGTAGTTTCGGATATTCATGCTTTACTTAGTATGACTGAGTGATTTTTTTTTCTTCTGATTTATTGTCTCGGCATATTTTATACCTCCACAGACATGCTGATGCAAAACCATTGTGTGCTCGGTCGGGTGGTGACCCTTGGGGTCAAATCCCCTCCTGCTGGGTCCGTAAGCTGTCTAGGCCGCGCGACTTCACATACAAGAACCTGGCCACGTCATGTTCCGGTTGAGTAACTTATTCATAGCCAAGACTTTGACCGATCCAGATCTCCAAGAAAGGGCACGAACGCCAAAAGATAGGAAATGGAAATGAAGCTATGCAGGAGTGAGATTGATCGTGCCAGCCGATCAGAGCCTTTCAACAAACCCAAGCGCAAAGACGTTGACGTTTCGTTGCGAGACATCGTAATCTCCTGATATTGAAGAAAATTAGGGGCCGGACATAAATAGAAGGACTTCCCATATGTATCATATTAGTATTGAGACGGACGAATGCTGCTCAAACATAACATTGTGTTGATATTGCCGTCACATTCAACGCAACAAGCCTGCTTGACGCTTTTGGAGATAAGCCAAGTCTGCGAATAGTTGGCCTGTGATATGACCGGTGAAATTGTCTAGGATCAATCCCCTGCAGGGATTTACTATGGAGTTCAGCGACATCCCTCCGTAGGTACGGACTATTTAAAGCTGAACTACGTCCGTACTGCGTTGTCGCACCGGTACGTTGGGTTGGGTCTCGGTACGCAGACGGACGATGGTGTGAGATTATCAGAGACCCGTCTGCTCCGTGTGGTATACACAGTGCAATGTTTTGTACATACTATGCCCCTACACGATGGAATCAATTAGCATCCACTTGCCCAGTCGACGACAGCTACATACGGAATACTCCGTACGTAGCTCGACTTCGCAAACAACTCTCTGTCCAACCAAACCAGACCAGACATCGAACAATGTCCCAAAAAATAAACTCCAAAAACCTAACTTACGACAATTCCCTCCCCCCCTTTCTAGCGCGCCTCCACGGCCAACGAACAGCCCAAACTGGTCCAGACCCAATCCTAGCATCCCACCGCCGACCAGGCCAGAAGCGCTCAGCGTCCGAAGAAGCCGAGGATGCGCCCCTAGTCGTAGACGAGGACGGTAATGCCGTCGACTTGAGCACCGGCCCAGACGGTGAGGCCGAGGCGGTCGAGGCCAGGGGGAAAGTGGAAGAGCAGGCGGAGCTCCCTACAGAGGGCGATTCCGCGGCCGAGGCGCAGGAAACTCAGAAAGAGAAAGTCGCCGGGATAGGCGCGACGCGGAAGCGTAAGGTTGGTCGCGTTATTGGCGAGGAGCGGTCGGATGATGAAGAGAGCGCGAAAAGGGGGAGGAGGAATGCCGATAATGATAAGGCGCGCATTGCGAAAGCGAGCGCGGACGTGCGGCGTTTGCTTGGTGAGGACGCCGCTTCCGATGGCTCTAAAGGGGCGAAGGTGAAAGATGATAGTGGTCGGAAGTCGGAAGGTGGATCGCGCGTTAAGAGCGCGAAGAAGAAGACTGCTAAGAAGATTAAGCTTAGTTTTGGGGATAATGACGACAATGGCGACTGAAACGAGGGACGAAGAAAAGGAAGCTCGCTTGGATATTTCAAGTGGCATTTTTTCTGCGCGTTGACATTCGCGGAACGAATCGACTACCGGTGGCTAAGCCGAAAGTCCACCTCGCAGCGGAGCATGAATATCCACCTGATATCGGTAACACTCTGCTTCGCCACGAGAGGAAAGAGAGGTGCCGCCGCCTCTGCTCCTCAGTTGAATCGGATCGGAGGATTCACATCGTCCACGACCAGAGGTCGCGAGGTTGCATAGGACATCGGTAAATGGTGCAGAAGAAAGACGCCAAACCCAGCACACCCTGCATGGCTGTTTTCCAAATTCGCCGCGGTAGGCCCCCCACTGCCTCCCTATCGCGGCGTCAGGATGTATATATCTATCTACTTAGATAAGTCAGTACCCAATCGTAGGTAGCAGAGTCCGCACGGAATGATGGGCGCAAGATACCAACCTACCTGCAAAATGACTGCGTGATTTAGCACCGACTCAATCATACGAGTGAATCATTTAGTCTACAAACACTACAGCGGTGCATACTGCCCGCCACCAAGCATTCATATCAAACATTTTGAAGCACAGAGTCCCCATCCACGATTCACATTTTGCTCCAAAATAATGTTGTATATTAAGCTATACACGACGCTATTGATATATTCATTACGCTTGTGAGAGAACTCAAAACAGACGGGCCTGATATTCGCACACAAGACTACCCCCTAGGCAGAATGTCGAATATCAATACTAAGTAGCTGGTACTTCACCAAAAATGACACTTCTCTCAGTCAAGCTATTCCAATAACGCCTCGCAGATGCAGTCCCATGTCTTCTCTCATCACGTAATTAGACCATCTCAGACTCGTCCTGGAGCCAAGAATGCGGTCGGTCCCGCAACCGCTAGTAGCGGGAGCTTCGGTTGGGAGTGTATGACTGATCGTAAGAGCTGGATTGACCAAATGGGTCGTCCGTGTAGACGGTGTTGCGACGGTCCTCTTCCGGGAGAAGTTCTTTGATTTCCCAATTGTTCATCCGTGTTCCCACAGAAAACTCAAGATCCTCTTTCGTGATGGAGTCCCAGTACTAATGGCAACAAATTAGGACAACATACGAGGGTATTGCATGTGAAAAGACGTACCTTGTAGATCATCATAACAGCGAGCAAATTACCAACGGTGGCGAACAGGAGGCCATCGATATAATGACTCGTCTTGGTGCAGATGGTCCCGCTAACAGCGTAAAGCAAGACTTGGCCAACGACAAAAAAGAAAACAGCAAAGGCAATGTGTCCGAGAGGCCATTGGTCTTCCAAAGTTCGCACTACTAGCAGAACCTGCAAGGCAACGTATATCACGAGCTGTATGCCATTCAGAAGATAGAGCACAGCAAAAAGCCCAACAGTATTGGTTGGCCCGAGTCCGGCCCAAGACTTGAAGGTGGCCAGTGAAACGAAGAATGAGATGAGCCAGGCGGCCAAAGAACAAAGGCGCATCATCCAAAGTGACAAAGGTGTGCCGTCCTCATACAATTGGAAACCAACGAAGCCATTGATGAGGAGACATGTGACAAGAGCAGAAGTAAAACCCGACTGTACAGCAACGAAGTAGGGGTATGGCGCGGAGCCCACGGGTACAACACCAGCATCGATGATGAGAGAGAAGACGGTTAGGGCCAGGAAGAGATAGAAAAACGATAGAATCTCCTTGCGGCCTACGGAATACGAGTAACCATATTAGCCATCCGAGAACTACCTTCTCTAGGTGTACACAATATGTCCGAGTAGATAGACTTACCGACAGCTGTGAACTTGCCCCGGATGTGCAAGATCATGACGACCGTCATGGCTAAAGCGATGATATGGAGAAAACTAGAGGCGCCCTGAAATATAATAGTATTGGCGAGCTCGATATTGCGCGCAAAGCAGTTGGTCTCAACGCCAACACCACTGGAAATAGCAGACACGGGACCAACGACAGCGCACAACGGCAGTGGTGCCGCGTGGCAGATATCGGTAAAGTCCCCGAAGCCTCCCATCTTGTCACACGTAGTCACGCAAGGATGCGAACGACAAGCCCGAAAGGAACTACGGCGATTACTCGAGAGAAGGCGGCGATAGCGACCGTCAGGCGTAATGTTCCCTCAATCGAGAGGAGTATGGCGATCAATGGGATGGAAGTAAGTATATTACGTTAATGAGGCTGTGAAGAAAACGAGCGATAGTTTCAGCCTCTCGGTAACTCGAGGTTGGTCGACTCGGCAACGACCGGAAGGGTGGTATTAGTGAAATAGCGATTATGTCTCGGAACGAATGACTGTGGAACGTTATATGATGAACGGCCGTATAGTTAATTTATGCCATCGATGAAAATGGCAGGCTGGTGTAGTAAGACGATGGTCTCGTTACTCTACCAGAAACCGGCTGATGGAACAGCGAACGAATCGAGAGAAGTTGGCGATGGACAAAATGATTTCCTAGTAATCCGTGGAAGGGGCAGCGTCTCCTCATTCGTGGAGGAACCTGCCTCTTCCGTATAAGTTCATAATGCCGATGAGGATCCGGATATGCTATGAATATACGCAGATTACGAGGATCCATCTTTACTGCATAGTGCATAGAAACTCGTTTTGCTACATATGGCGCTAATATAAAAGAGGTTAGGTAATCCGTAATTATTCTTTCCTCCTTCTTTTTCCATGCCACCATCGCAGCGCCCGATTGTCGCGCATGAAAAAGCGGGTATCGGTGCATCGCGCTAAACCACTCTCGGATGTTACTCCACCAACACATTTTACTTGCCGCAGCAGCCCTAACTCAATCTGTACTTCGTAATTGGGCATTCGACAGACAGCGGAGGCCAGCGTCCTCGCCGATTCAGCTGCTACTTATTCCGTACATTACTCAAATCCAGAATGTACTGTGGTTAGGTCATAAGTGTTTTGGTTCTTCCGAAATGGCTCTTCATTCAAGGCTTGAATGAGTAACCGGGACGTGTGAGAGGAAGATGAAAGCTTCCATTCCGCTCTCCTCCAGGTAGAGAGCAACCAGCGTCCATCATGGGCTCGCATGTAGTACGACATCGAGCTTGAATCGGTTCAAAGAGGAGGTATGAGTGCGGAGAAGGAACTGGCAATCCTTCGACTATACGCTTTCCTACACGTACATACCTAAAGTATATCGGGAAGACGCTGGTGAGGAATGTTTTCCTCATATTAGGACGTATTCGAAGCCCGCGTCTATCTAATTATTGCCAACAATATGGGATGCTGAGATCAACCACTTTGAGTGTTTACCTTTCTAATCGTTTACTATGTTGTGCTGTCCCATGATGCAGAGTAGGTAGTGAGATGAAATGGGCGAGCTCATCTCACAATAACATCCATCGCGAAGTCCAATCATCACAGCACATCGAAGCCACTAACTTAGAGGCAAATACTTACTAGCATCCGACCAATCTCGTTGAATCTGCTAGATACTACAACAGTACTAGAGGGATCGCCAGCAAAAAAGGTTCGAGCTCTGATATCATTTTGGTGAGGGGTTCATTACCGAGGCCAGCTTCTGACTAATGAGAGCGTCGGGCCCAGACTAGACATATATGAACCCTTCAATGCGAACCTGGGTGCTCTCGGCAGTTCCTTTCAGCTTTCAGGTTCGAAGCAGAGGCATCTGACTCTGTGCTCGATGCTTGATAACTTTCCGAACGAGTCAAATCAATTAAAGTCCGATTGAGAACTTTGCTTGAAAAGGAGTATCAAAGCGGAATCATGTCCAAGGCGGCCAAAGAGAAGTATCAGGCCGTTCTCGACGACGCTGGGCGCGCCGATTACTACTGTAAGTTTCTGCGAAGGGCCCTGCCAACGTATTCACATAGCATTATGCATTCGTGTCACCAGGATGAGTTGTATCAATGGTGTTGACGTACTCACCTCTTCCAAGGTCGAACAAACCGTGTCGGCATCGGGCGCCACCCGTCCTCGGGCGAGTGTAACATGGCGAATAAGGTCGAACACCCTGAGAGACGTCGCAGTAGCACCGGCTCGGCTATCCCTCCAAGCCCTACCATGAGACAGAGGATCAAATCATGGATGAATCGGCCTGCTTACTAGTGGGATGAGAGGCTCGTGGATACTGCCCCCGTTGATAATGGGCGTTCTGAGGAGCTCGAAGACTGCAGCTCAGTTCGATCTAACGACTTTCTTTGGCTTATATCTGGCTTTGGATGTCCACTTGGTGATTTCAACCTGTGCAATTAAACCCCACGGTACAGTACAATGGCGATATTAGTAAAGGAGTACGCTTTATTATGAGGAAGTTGGAACCCAGATTGCCACTATGAATATCTACAAATCTATTTCGCCATAGTCAAAGCATCTTTTGTACATAGCCCACCCCCTCGTCTAGTAAGCAACAATAGCACCCGTCTAGTTACTGGCTAAACATGTCAATCCGTTTTCTTATCCGAGAAACCCCTATGTACATAGTAAGTCGACCTAGCTTGCCATCTCCCTGGGCGGACGTGGCTCTGCCGGCGTCGACCCCGGTATCTCAAAGTAAACTGTATCATGTGACGATCCGGGCATATATATAGCCCCCGGCGGCGGGGCCTCAAGTTCCGCCACGGGCTCAAGATTTGCTGGACTGATTTCATGGTCGGCTGGGACCTGGGACTTTCTGCCCTTGGCACCGCTCAATCGCTTCATTCCAATAATGGAATTGAGAGATGTCCTTGTGTGGCGAGTAGTGGCCGTCGATAATGTGGATACTGAAGTCCGTGGCGCCGTACTCCCGCGGACCGTGTCTATGAATCGTGTTAGATTCTGTTTCATACAGTTAGTGGGCGGGAAAGGGGGTTAGCTTGCCGTGATATGGACTCCAGGGAGGTGGTGACGTGGGCGAAATTTGCCCTCCTAAATTCGTCAGGGGCGCAGCCTTTCTTCTCCGTCTTCCGTAACTATATGCAATTAATATGATAAGACCCAGAGCGATGACGCCGCCGATAACGCCGCCGACAATTCCGCCAATCGATGGCGTTGAACTCCCGTGATGAGCGTTATTTGAAGCTGAACTGGTCGTTTGAGTGGTTGTGGTACTTGTAGTGAGGGTTGTCCTTGAAGTGCTCCCAGTCGTCGATGTTGTTGATGTCGGCTTTGCCGTCGTCAGGAACACTGAAGCGTCCTTCGGTCCGTTCAGGACAGCGCCAACCAGATCGTCATCCGGACATATGCTGCCATTATTACAGGGATTCGACTTGCAGCATCCCATAAACGTCGGCCCGCTGGCACACGTATACCACAGCGCGTTATTTGAGACACAGCTTTGGCCTTGGATCCGATCATATTTCTCCGCATTGAAGCCTGCCGCGCTCACGGAGGATTCGGGACATCCTTGCGACTGACTACACGGGTCGACAGAGCAACACCCCAGATATTTGATGTTGCTGTCCCGGCACACGTAAAACTCTCCTGAAGTACAGGATAGACCCAGATCGGGGTTGAGGTTGGCGCTCATGCTGTACCGACGTTATTGTTGTTGTTTAGCTGCGCTTGTGAGGGTCATAGGGGAAACCAATCGATACAAGTTCCAACAAGCGCATCAAGATAGAGGTAGAATCAGGATGCATGGGGGCATCGCGACGTTATCATAGTAAAGCATTCGCGAAGACTGGTAAGCTGACTTTTTCTGGTCCTTGCTTCTCATTATCATCTTGCTTGTACTATCCATCCTTGGGGCTGAATACCGACTTTCCCTCGTATATTCGGATAGATCGAATGGTGGCACGAGCCTTGGGGTCGGCGCCTTAACCAGGTATATACCTGACCTTCAACGCAAGGGACGGTGGTCGTTAGGAACGTGATCCCTCGTTGATTCGAAATCACATGGTGGCTTCGCCAGGCTGGAATTTATCCGGCATAGAGCTTGCATCTAGGATGAATTACTTTGCATTAAAGCCGTTCGCTTCATGTTTGCCCCCTCACCTGCGACTTTCCGCGCCAATGGTGGCAGCCCCTCATCTATTTTCGTGCCACAGTGTGCTACCAAATTATATCCCTATGCGACATATTGGGCTGGATTGCCCCGGATCTCCCCGTCATGAAATTATTAGGGTGGGATTCTTGTAGTCGTGGGAGAGGTCCTACTGCCACATACGAGAATATATAGTTACCCATGTACCACGCGTCGCCGACACGTAGCAAACCGAGACTCGCCTCCTCGTGGGAGCTTGACTTAGTTACTCCCAGCCGGGTACATCAGCATGCCTAAAAAAGGTTGTGCATAATAAGTTTAAGCTATATCTACTTCCATACAAGGAATCGAGACATCTTGTCTTGAGCCATACTCTAATTTAGTGCAATCCCAATATCCATCTAAGACACGATAGTATAGACGTCAAATGTATGTACAGAAGCAGAAATCAGTCCGGGCTTGATGATTACGTCGTCAGTCTAAATACCGACCACACGGCACGCACGTATGAAGAACGAATATGACGCGGCAACCTATAACGTAGCCTGCTCGTACTCTTAAGTAGGTAGTTTTCCAACAGGCCACATCATAACGCCACTGTATGTCTCCAGTTTTCGAGACAGTTTAAGGCTGCGGATTGTCTTATTCAAGCTGAAGACGAACTATCGTTTTGGCTTGAGACGAACTGTCATGGGCACAGCAGCGACGGTGTTTGCAGACGTAAGGCCTGATGATATAGGCTTAACATTCCTCGGGCCTTCGGAATCAGTTTTGTGCGGATCGTGAATCTCTTGAGTTTATACCGCATTAGCAAGCTGATTAGTATTTGGAGTTCATTATCAGATAGTCCCCCCAGCTTTAATGGGGTGAAGAACTCTCAACCGAAGTGGCGCTGAGGGTAGGAATTCTCCAACGACTCATTGAAGCTCTGGCTGAAACGGACCCGTCTAGCCCCGTATACGTAGCACTGGTTCACTGCTAACCAGTACGTTATTGCGGCAGCACCAAGCTGTATCACGCGAAGTAGCAAACTTGGTTCTATCGCTGGAGGTGTCGAGTTCCGATATTCTGTATTCGTTATTGTAAACTCTTGCTTCGGGGTAAAGGTTTTGAAGATTGGGTGACTCGCGGGGCTTCATGTGCAACAGCGTACATTTTGGCCAGCCACGAGGGAGGATTTGTTGTGTACGTGTGTGTGCGTGTGTTGAGATGTCACAGGTGGAGGTCTATGGCTAAATAGATGATATATCTGTACTCGGGGTTGAATTAGGGCCGAGACACAGGATGAGCTACTAATCTGCGTCCCTTTTGACGGCATGGACGAGCCTGCTTTCCTTCCTGATCTTTTCACTCTATTTTTCAGACTCGCGTATTGCTGATTTCAATTATCATCTCTATCCATGCTTACAAATGGCGCTAAACCAGGCTGCATCGATCTCGATAGTTTCGACAGTTGCTTGTAAGGTCGTCGATTTATATACAATTGGCTTTAATGGTCGGCCGTTAGTTTCGACCAGAGAATGGTGGCCGGTGACTGCAGTTCCATCGCAAACGACTGTGTTTGTAACCCAGACAGCGTTGTCGACACCGTCGCCAACGACCAATTCATCTGGCTTGAATGGTGGCGCAATAGCCGGCATCGCTATAGCAACGTCCCTGGTAGGTGGGTTACTGGGCATTCTTGCTGGCCTCCTTCTAGCTAGGCGCTACAAGAAACAAGAGCCTCTACCGGAATATATTGCGTACTCTGATCGAGAAAAGGAGGCCCCGACTAGCACGACCGCCGCCGACCAATTACACTTTGATCAATTCCTCCTGGATCCCAAGCCTGATAGCGCGATCACTAGCGAACTTCGTTCACTGGGCCGTCTCGTCAATGAGCATGCTCAGGCTCATTATCACTTGCAGCCAGTTCAACTCGAATCCAGCAAACTGCGTCAGCCCCTGTATGATCTAGGGATTGAGAAAGGCAGCGCCCCAGCCATTGCGAGACTTGCGTCACTTGCAATTGAACCACGAACTCGGCTTAATGCGATCAGATATGTCATTTGCAAAGCTGCCTTCGAAAGTACCGTGATCAGTGGTGGCACTTGTGTATCTCTCCTGCCTCCTATGGTATCCAACATGAGCTCAAGCGCTCCCCCACTTCGAGATCACTTGGGAAGCCATGAAAGTAAGTGGACCAAATTGAGCATATGTTGAAGAGATAACCTGATTTTCGACAGTTACTGAACTTGCCTTGGTTCGGTGGCGCCAACTGTCCGCATTCCTCCTTCATCCCAACCGAAGTCAACGCACGCCCCTCGTGCCCACCGAGGAAATCAGCACACAACAAGCGCAAAAATTGACGATTGCTGTGAACCGCTTCCTCGAGCCATTTGTTCCGAGGGAGAGAGAGGAGAGATATGAGCAGGAGAACCACCTTCGTGAGGTCATAGTTGAATGCGCCACGTTTGGCTACCTTCTCTTCTCCCAACCTGCGGAATATCGTTTTCGGTTCGAGAGCAACAGAGGAATGGGTACAATAGTTGTATGCCCGGGTATGGATAAAGTTATGGATGAGGAAGGTCGTCGCTACCAGCCTCAGGTTCGCCAACTTATGGCTCCGGTGACTGAATCCGTTTGACATTGATCGAGATGAGGCTTTCTCCACATCCAAAGCAGTCGATGTGACACATTAAGCTCATAGGGGCTGAATTTGAACGTATCAGATGGCTATTATCAGATTAGGGCTGAAGAAATATATGCCACATACTTCATAAGCGCTTAATTGCAAGAGCCATGACCCACAGGGAAAGGCCGGCTGAATATTGCTTCATCTCTTTTGGTCCGGGATGGGCTCTGGTTTGTGAAGCATGTGGGGTACTGCCCAGGATTCCGTCGTAAAATGAGCCGTTAGGTCCGAGAATTGAGCATGTTCTTCGAATTGCTGGCATCAGACGAAAAATCGTGGAAGAAATAAACGACTAGTACATTCTTCTGACGTATGTACGTCCCTGTCTCCTTTTTGTCTGCTAGCTCCTCAAAGTTTATGGATTCCAAAAGGGCGGCCTTCGGCACTTCGGCTTCCCTCGTCTGCCGAGACTCGTAAGAGACGGCTTGTACCAGTGGTTGGCAATACCGCTTAAAATAGGTAGGGTAATTGAGGAGCCAGGATCAAATACCGCTTGTACTCTCGATCATGGCTGCTATCGAGCCACATAATGGACTTCGATTGTCTTCAGAATGTTGGGTACCTATTGGTGATGTGAAACATAAAGAAAAGAAAAACAACGCGAATGGTTTTCAATAATGTCGCGCTTGAGTCTGCTCAAAGATTGAAACGAAAAAAAAAACCTTTAAGAGAAAGAGGCGATTGCCCACTATCGTTCTCTTGATAACTCACCATGTTCCCAAGGGTTTCCACCACCTCGGGGCACTGCCATCCGGCCCCTGAGCGACTTTTCTTCCGGAGCTGCTTTGCGAGAAACATTGCGTTTTAGTATCCATGGACCCATATAACATAGCCGCCCGAACCCAGTAGCGGAAACTGGCATTATAAGGCCGGGGGATTGGAGCTTGTGCCTCGCAAGGTTATATTGCTGATTCTAAAACGTATGTCATGTTGTAGCTGGGGCGTGCTTGGACATGGACCAAGCCCATATTGACACCCTTCAGACAGAGCCCGTCCCATGCCAACTATGATCGACGGCATTAGGCAGTTTTGGGGTTCCGTTTTTGTGATTGACGATTCGCCGACGGGTATAACTTAGAAGTGTAGGCAATTCTCGCGCCCCTCACGCGATACATGTCAAAAGCAGAAATGGTGACCGCAAAAAAGAGCCGAATCGGGGTCATTTGACGGGTGCAATGAGACATCACCATACAACTCTCTAAAGCGTGTTCACAAAGCGAAGGCCATCGTCCCACTGTTCTTTGGCCCGCGGAAACAGATTGTACTGGAAACCAGAGCATTTGCAACAGAGCAACACTCGGCGCCGGCGGCCCTCCAATGACGATATCGTGAGGTACGGATCGGTCATCCTTGTTTTCAGAGGCATCACGGCCATAAAATGTTCTATGGCCACGAGTTGTTGTACGGGATGGTCCGTACGGGTTACTGAACTGTGCCTTCAGGAGGTTCGGGACGCCGCTCTGCGAGTCCCCCCTCCTCCCCAACCAGCGTCAAATGCGCCCAAATCACAATCTCAGTTGGTGACGCCCAGCTGGCCGTCGCCTGCCAGACTCATTACGTACCTAGGTACCTAGGTATACTAGTGGATCTCCTAAGTACCTAGGTACTTACCTACTATTCGCACGGCGCCGCTTAGCCAACCTCTATCCCCCTACTCGTGCCACGCCCCACTTTAGTTAGATTCCGGCCAGCCTGCACCAACTAAAGTTGATGCTCCCTACCCTAAAGGTCGCATCACACTAGAGGCCTAGAGGCCGAAATGTAGGTATCTACACTACTGACCCGGCGCCGAAAGCGCGCTCAAAAAACATTTAAGGAAGCTGCAAAACGGGCTCGGAAATGGAGAATTGAAGGGCAGCTACGCCCGGCGGAAGTCACGATGTCAAGCGGTACCAAGTCATTAAGGCGATTCGAACTGTATGTAGTGTACGGATCCGTAGATACCTACATTTCGGCCTCTAGGCCTCTAGTGTGATGCGGCCTTTAGGGTAGGGAGCATCAACTTTAGGGAGTTGGGGGATGGCACGAGTAGGTATATACGGACGTACGATGGAGATACTTATGGTCGCTGCTTGAACCTTGGAACTGTACGTTCACTAACTCCATAAATGCTTAGTTAAGCGAGCCTGTTAGATTCCTACTTAGGGAGGTAGGTACTACCTACTTTGTGAGTACCTAACCTTGTGGTTCGGTCACCTGCCCTGTGACTCATACTAGTGACTCATACTATTGACTCATACCAATGACTCATAGTAGTGACTCATATGAATGACTCACACAGTGTGCACTGTATGCCCCGCTTATATTGTGTATATAAAGACCTCTTCACTCCCTCCATAGCTTTTCCTCTCTTCCCTTTAATACATTCATTACAGTCTCGTCTACATATCTACACGCTTGTGATCTGCCATAGTAGTAGGTCCTGAGCCACGTAGAACCGTAGTCAGACGCACAAAAAGCTTTTTGCTGCAGCCACACGGCAATCCCCTACACTACACACAAACCCCAATTATTCTATTGAAATCCAAAGCCGCGTCTTCACGCGCCATCCTCCACTCGTCAAATCAAAGCCGTGACAAACTCACGCCACTGCACTCTATCACTTCCTGTCCCATCACCCGTCATGTCTGCCGCTGCTCCGAAGGATATCCCTAGCGAAAGCGAAGGATCGAATTCTTCAAAGCGCGACAAGCGAACCGTCAACTGGGTGTACGATAAACTCAAAGATTATGGTACACACACTGATGCTCGCATTGACAAGATGGACCGCAAGCTGGATGACCTCATTAGTGTTGTAAACAATCTTACCAACACTATTCGAGCCTCGTCGTCTGCTGCGCCCACTGGTAGAGATGCCCCATCTGGGAAACCCCTTCCTGGACTTCGGACCTATGACCCATATGCCCAAGGACACAGCACTCCGCCCCAAGGACAAGGCAATATTCCTCAGGACTTTACACCTCGCCCGGCTACCGCTATTCGTCAACCTGCTTCCACGTACTCAGATGATCCCCTCACGGACCCTGCTAAGAAGGATGCGACCTTCCCTGGATCCTATATGCGCATGCCGACTCATGTCACGCCCAACAAACGTCTCGCGGATGAGTCTCTCAATTTGCATCGCCTTACTGGAACCTCTGAGGCAACCACGGAACAAGAACGACGTGTTCAGTTGATTTTCCCGGAAGCCATTCTCGCCAAGGATGTTGCCCGACTCGGAGTCTGTGAAGCCAAGAACAAGGTAGTGTTTCCTTCTACCTGCAAGCTTGCCATCGCGGATCACACGGCCCTCAGCAAGGTTAAGGATATCCAGGATCGACTCGTTCAAGCTCTCGTCCCGTATGAGCTTTGGCCTATGCGCATGTGTATGGAACTCAGTGGTGATTTTCACTATGTTGGAGAATTTATCCGAGGATACCGACCAACCACTTGGATGGATGCCTTGGAAGCCATCATCCAGGTACTCCGAGTTCACAATGCCCTCCATGCACCACTCACTGCGTTCGTCAGCTTGTTGCCCATGCAAGACGAGTCGTACGCCAATTACATGTGGCGTCTTCGCGAAGGATTCTACCGACTTCCCCGTGGGTACCGTGAATCCCAGCAAACCCGTGAAGTTATCTTGGATAAGCTTAGCAACTTTGCGCCCACTCTTTGGTTGAATCTTGAGCCCCGGATCCGCGACCTCAGCAACGGAGAAGTCATTGAGGAAGCAACTCGTGTTTCCAAGATTGTCACTCTGTCCAGCATTGAAGGAAAGATTTATGGACAACCTGAAGTCACAGTCTCACTCCAAGGCACAACGGCACCCTTTTACAACTATCATATTGGTGCTGCTACGGCTACCCGTCCTGGAGTAGGCTCTGTTGTGCCTGTCAATCCATTGGCCTCTACACCTGCTTCGCTCCGCCCGATCATCTCCAATCCACTCACGGATGATCGTGAAGTCAGCCGCGTCACGGAGATTGAAAAAGGTTACGCAGCTCAAGCAAAGGAGAACGTTTGCTTCAACTGTGGTAAACAAGGTCACTGGGCAAAAGACTGTCGACAGAAGGTTCACTTTCCCAAGGATTCCAAACCCGCTGGCCAGGACATCACCATCAAAGGTAAACTCTTCCGCAATGACCTCGCAAATCGGTTCCGCAACACGTATAAGTCATTCCGAAGCAAGACACCTCTTCGCTCGCACTCTCCGGCTCGTCAATCACGTTCTCCTGGACCTCGTCATGTTCACTTCATTGAACAAGATGAAGGAGAGGAAGGAGACATTGAACCTTCAGCTTTGGACCAATTTGAGAATGATGACGCTCTTGTCGACCAGGAACTGGCCGAATTGTTTGACTCCCTTGAGAACAATGATGCTTAGGAAGGCCCGGTCCACTTGGTCGAATCGGACTTGGGCCGCAACCGACCACCAGCACATCGCGACAAGCTTCGTGATGGATATTTTGATCGGCATAACTTGTTCCCGGCTCTGCTCTCTGGTAAACAACACTCGTTCACAGTCTTTTGGGACTACGGCTGTACCAGCTGCTATGTCTCGCGTTCTTTGGCTCAACACCTCCAACCATACGCATCTCAACGTCCCGGTACGATGCAAGGTGTTGGTGGCAGAGGACCAGCAATTACACAAGACTGTCGCGTCATTGC